>JAHIAL010000125.1:0-600000 GCA_021605145.1 Aegilops bicornis | reverse complement strand
ATTAAGAACAACCAATTTTTTCGCACGACAAATTTCATCTAAGTTCTTCTCTTTTAACAGATGATAATTGTGCTACACCCTTCCAGGGTACGGCACAACGGAGACACAGGCGCAGACGCGCAGCAGGGCCCCGCTCAAAGGTTTCTTTTTAGATTAAGACCCTGTGTAAACCTTTCTTACTGTCTCTTGTTGCTTCACACCCTCCGGATACTCAACACAACCGAGAGGGACGCTGGCGTTATTGGCATTTCGCCACGTCAGACTAATGCACGTACCTGGAAATTCAGGGTTCAAGGGCGTTACTCAGCCCAGTATATGTTGTAAAGACCGAATACCTTAGGGAGTGTTCGGCGTCGCGAGTTTGGCCTTATATGCATCAGCTCCGAATCATGTCTTTGGTCAATAGTTGGGTTTGCCCGGCTCCCGTGTTTTGCTACCTTACGTTCCGCTCTATCGGCTAAGGTGGCACCGGGAGAACTACTGCGATTGTGCCCTGGTTCATCCGGACGAGCACCTCAGTAGAGAAAGCCGATAACTGACTGTCATGATAAAACGCGAGACTGGTCAACCACTCGATGACTCATCGGAATCTTCGGGATTCCTCGGCATTAACGAAGGACCGGTTTCCCCGATCATGTACGTACGCGCACCGTATTTGGATAGACACGGAAATACCAGGGGCTATATAGTAGCCCCACTGTCAAACTCCTATGGTTAAGTGAAAGTGTTAAAGCAATACAGTCTGATTGCCTCGTTCGCCGCGCTAACACCTTCTTAATGGACCAAGACGTTGGATCAAGTGTGAATACGCGCTTTTGCGAACACCCCCGCATTATATGCGTGGGGGCTGAAGCCGACGACTGCAAACTTTCAGGTTATATATATATATATACATAAACGACCACACAGGAGGCATAATAATACTTTCAGGCAAAAGTATAAACAAAGCCTTTATAATTCAAATAACATTGTTCTTACAGTTGGGATACATGTTACTCGAACATGATACTCTTCGAGCACTGAGCCTCTATTAAACGAGCACCTTCTAGGACTTCTTCAAAATAGTGCTCGGCCGATACCCGGCCTACGGCCGAACTCTGGGTTGCAATAGCGGTGGCCTCCATCTCTGCCTAGTATGTCTTGACACGGGCAGGAGCCATCCGCGTGCCCTCTATGCACGCCGACCTCTTCACAGCGTCGATATGCGGCACAACACCAAGGAATCGTTGCACTAAGCCAAAAGAACTATTCGGCCTGGGTCCCTCCGGCCAAAGATGATCCACAAAAGACCTCATGGCAAGCCTGGACAACCTATGGAGCTCAGCCCACTCGGCCATTTGCTCATTTAACAGCAGCGGACGCACTGGAACATTGAACTGCTACCAGAACAGCTTTTCCACTTCGTGATCTTTTTGATCTTTGAAAAACTCGGTCGCATCAGCAGCACTTGCTGCAAAATCCAACTATACGGTTTCAGAACTCCATAATTGATCCAGAAGGGCATACTTAGGATCTCCGAACTTCGTCCGCAACAAAAAGGGCTTCCCAGCCGCGATATCTCCGGCTTGACGTAGCTCCTCCTTCGCCGGTCTGATTTTAGAGTGGGCTTCCTTGGCTGCTACCGTGGTTTTCTCCAGGTCCGCCGTCTTCATTTGGCTTTCCTTTTCAAGAAGTTCGTAATGGTCGGTGGCATGTTTCAACTCAACAGCCATCTTGGCTATTTTCCCTTTGGTCTGGCAATGCGCAGCCTGTTCGGCTCTTAGCTCTTTGACCGCCTTTAGGGCAGCCGCATCACTCTTCCTGGCTTGTTCCTTGGCTCGGGCAAGTTCCACCAGAAGGGTCTCCACGGCGGCAGCTCCATCTGCAGTCACAGCATATTACAGATACTAGCATCATGCTCCTATTAATATGTGTTGATCACCGGAGAAACACATACCACATGCCTCGTCAAGCCGCTTGTTTACAAGCACCATGTAAACATCTGCCACATCAAGTTGCCGCTTGATTGGCAAACTCACCAGTCCGGCTAGCCACGGACCCTCAAATACCGCACGTGAAAGTAGCACGGTTATTACCTGGGACTATGATCCTTTATTTGCTGCCTTTTTTAACAGCAACCAGAGTCTCAGGGGCTACTATCTGCATAGGGCACACCTAGCGTGTGCGGTACCGTCAAAACATATATTACTCTGCGTACCTCAAAGCCTCTTAGCAGGCTCATAAAAGCTTCATGTAACCCTCTTTCGGCGGATGAAATCCTCTCAACTACCGTACCTATTAGCGCATTTACGCGCTCTGAGATAGCCGCTTGCTCCGGAAGATTCATCGGTCGTCACGGTCCGTGCCGGACAGGCTGGACTCTTCTCGTTGCTCTCCTTAGGAGCCGAATACCACAGGCTTCGGTGGTGAAGGGTTACCCTCGGCCTTGGCGGATCAGGAGAAATCCTCCGTGGCGACACCTCGTGGTCAGTCCGCTTCACGAGGCAGGGAGGCACGGGGAGGCGTTTCGCTCTCCATCATCTCCGGAAGAAGATCCCCCGAAGACGAACTCTGTCGAGAAGGGCTACGATCCGAACTACAAGACATGCGTCTCGGTTATTGATTTCAGGAATGAAGGAGGGTATATTTACTATAAAAGTACTTTTGTTTACTTACAGTTTGGTGGACGGCTGGTCCCCTTGCGCACCTTTGTCTTTGTAAGGATGCCCTCCGGGGTAGGGCCCCTGACAAAGTTTTCTTCCCTCTTTTGAAAACCATTGTTTCCAAATCTTCAGAGGCGACCCTCTTCCTTCCTTGGGGAGAGGGAAGTTCAAATTCTTCTCCCCGGTTATCCTCCTTCGTGGAGGCACTAATTCCCCCAGTTTGGATGAATAATGAGTGAGGCTCACTTTCGGCTTCTTTGTTCCTCCTTTTATCTTCTCCTGATGGCGCTTGATAAGGCGCAAGCTCAAGCATCCTGGCTAGTACAGCATCCGATGAGCCTTCGGGAAGGGGGGCCGAACAACTGATCATCCTTGCCTTTTTTATCCAGTCCTGGTCAAAAGGCGACTTTTCATAATGATGTTGTGATAAATTAAAAGGCAACGTGTTCGGCCGCGGAATTACTTACTTGGGTATCTGGACGATTGCAGTTCAGACCCACATCCTCAGTGGTGTCCGTGTTGGAAATATGCCCTAGAGGCAATAATAAATTAGTTATTATTATATTTCCTTGTTCATGATAATCGTTTATTATCCATGCTATAATTGTATTGATGGGAAACTCAGATACATGTGTGGGTACATAGACAACACCATGTCCCTAGTAAGCCTCTAGTTGACTAGCTCGTTAATCAATAGATGGTTACGGTTTCACGACCATGGACATTGGATGTCGTTGATAGCGGATCACATCATTGGCGTAATGATGTGATGGACAAGACCCAATCCTAAGCCTAGCACAAAGATCGTGTAGTTTGTATGCTAAAGCTTTTCTAATGTCAAGTATCTTTTCCTTAGACCATGAGATTGTGCAACTCCGGATACCGTAGGAATGCTTTGGGTGTACCAAACGTCTAGCATGCTTGGGTGGCTATAAAGGTGCATTACGGGTATCTCCGAAAGTGTACATTGGGTTGGTACGAATAGAGACTGGGATTTGTCACTCCGTGTAAACGGAGAGGTATCTCTGGGCCCACTCGGTAGGACATCATCATAATGTGCGCCAATGTGACCAAGGGGTTGATCACGGGATGATGTGTTACGGAACGAGTAAAGAGACTTGCCGTAACGAGATTGAACAAGGTATCGGATCACGACGATCGAATCTCGGGCAAGTACAATGCCGCTAGACAAAGGGAATTGTATACGGGATCGATTGAGTCCTTGACATCGTGGTTCATCCGATGAGATCATCGTGGAACATGTGGGAGCCAACATGGGTATCCAGATCCCGCTGTTGGTTATTGACCGGAAAAACGCCTCGGTCATGTCTGCATGGTTCCCGAACCCGTAGGGTCTACACACTTAAGGTTCGATGGCGCTAGGGTTATAAAGGAAGTTTGTATGTGGTTACCGAATGTTGTTCGGAGTCCCGGATGAGATCCCGGACGTCCACGAGGAATTCGAGAATGGTCCGGAGGTAAAGATTTATATATAGGAAGTCTTATTTTGGTCGCCGGAAAAAGTTTGGCGCATTATCGATGATTAAAGAGTGCCGAAAGGGGTCCGGGGTCCACCGGGGGTCCACCTGCCCGGGGGCCACATGGGCTGTAGAAGTGCGCCTTGGCCCATATGGGCCAAGGGCACCAGCCCCAAGAGGCCCATGCGCCAAGGAGACAGGGAGGGAAGAGTCCAAGGGGAAGGCACCTCAGGGGTGCCTTGGGAGGATGGACTCCTCCCCTCTTGGCCGCACCCCTTCCTTGGAGGAAGGGGCAAGGCTGCGCCCTCCCCCCCTCTCTTGCACCTATATAAAGGGAGGGGAGGGAGGGGAAGCCACACCTGAGTCCCTGGCGCCTCCCTCCCTCCCGTGACACCTCCTCCTCTCCCGCAGGTGCTTGGCGAAGCCCTGCAGGATTACCACGCTCCTCCACCACCACCACGCCGTTGTGCTGCTGCTGGATGGAGTCTTCCTCAACCTCTCCCTCTCCTTGCTGGATCAAGGCATGGGAGACGCCACCGGGCTGTACGTGTGTTGAACGCGGAGGTGCCGTCCGTTCGGCACTAGGATCATCGGGTGATCCCCAATCCACGGCAATGCGACTCCATCAACCCGTTCACTTGAACGCTTCCGCTTAGCGATCTACAAGGGTATGTAGATGCACTCTCCTTTCCCTCGTTGCTAGTCTCTCCATGGATAGATCTTGGTGACACGTAGGAAAATTTTGAATTTCTGCTACGTTCCCCAACAGTGGTGTCAGAGCCAGGTTTATGCGTAGTTTCTATGCACAAGTAGAACACAAGTTGTTGTGGGCGTTGATTTTGTTCAATATGCTTGCCGTTACTAGTCCAATCTTGTTTCGACGGTATTGTGGGATGAAGCGGCCCGGACCGACCTTACACGCATTTTACGTGAGATGTGTTCCACCGACCGACATGCACTTGGTGCATAAGGTGGCTAGCGGGTGCCGTCTCTCCCACTTTAGTCGGATCGAATTCGATGAAAAGGGTCCTTATGAAGGGTAAATAGCAATTGACATATCACGTTGTGGTTTTTGCGCAGGTAAGAAACGTTCTTGCTAGAAACCCATAGCAGCCACGTAAAACATGCAAACAACAATTAGAGGACGTCTAACTTGTTTTTGCAGGGTATGCTATGTGATGTGATATGGCTAAGAAGAATGTGATGAATGATATGTGATGTATGAGATTGATCATGTTCTTGTAATAGGAATCACGACTTGCATGTCGATGAGTATGACAACGGGCAGGAGCCATAGGAGTTGTCTTTATTTTTTGTATGACCTGCGTGTCATTGAAGAACGCCATGTAAATTACTTTACTTTATTGCTAAACGCGTTAGCCATAGAAGTAGAAGTAGTCGTTGGCGTGACAACTTCATGAAGACACGATGATGGAGATCATGATGATGGAGATCATGGTGTCATGCGGTGACAAGATGATCATGGAGCCGGAAGATGGAGATCAAAGGAGCTATATGATATTGGCCGTATCATGTCACTACTATATAATTGCATGTGATGTTTATTATGTTTATGCATCTTGTTTACTTAGAGCAGCGGTAGTAAATAAGATGATCCCTCATAACAATTTCAAGAAAGTGTTCTCCCTAACTGTGCACCGTTGCTAAAGTTCGTCGTTTCGGAGCACCACGTGATGATCGGGTGTGATAGATTCTTACGTTCACATACAACGGGTGTAAGCCAGATTTACACACGAAGAACACTTAGGTTAACTTGACGAGCCTAGCATGTATGTTATTACGGCCTCGGAACACAAGAGACCGAAAGGTCGAGCATGAGTCGTATAGTAGATACGATTAACATGAAGATGTCCACCGATGATGACTAGTCCGTCTCACGTGATGATCGGACACGGCCTAGTTGACTCGGATCATGTAATCACTTAGATGACTGGAGGGATGTCTATCTGAGTGGGAGTTCATTAGATGAACTTAATTATCCTGAACATAGTCAAAAGCCCTTTGCAAATTATTTCATAGCTCGCGCTTTAGTTCTACTGTTTAGATATGTTCCTAGAGAAAATATATTTGAAAGTTGACAGTAGCAATAATGCGGTCAAGAGAAAGCTTATGTCCTTAATGCACCGCTTTCGGTGTCTTTGGACCTCGAACGTGGTCTGTGGATGTTGCGAACATCGACACACACGTTTTGATGACTACGTGATAGTTCGGTAATGTTAAGCGGCTTAGAATTGAGGCACCAAAGACGTTTTTGAAGCGTCGCGGAACATATGAGATGTTACGAGGGCTGAAATTGGGATTTCAGGCTCGTGCCCACGTCAAGAGGTATGAGACTTCCGACGCAGTTTTCTAGCCTACAAACTAAGGGAGAAGATCTCAATCGTTGAGCTTGTACTCAGATTGTCTGGGTACAACAATCACTTGAATCGAGTGGGAGTTAATCCTCCAGATGAGATAGTGATGTTTCTCCAAAGACATTGCCACCAAGCTACTAGAGCTTCGTGATAAACTATAACACATCAGGGATAGATTTGATGATCCTTGAAGTGTTCGCGATGTTTGACACCGCAAAAGTAGAAGTCAAGTAGGAGCATCAATTGTTGATGGTTGGTAAAACCACTAGTTTCAAGAAGGGCAAGGGCAACAAGGGATACTTCATGAAACCGCAAAACAGTTGCTGCTCTAGTGAAGAAACCCAAGGTTGAACTCAAACCCGAGACTAAGTGCTTCTGTAATGAGAGGAACGGACACTGAAGCGGAACCACCCTAGATACTTGGTAGATGAGAAGGCTGGCAAGGTCGATAGAAGTATATTGGATATACATTATGGTAATGTGTACTTTACTAGTACTCCTAGTAGCACCAGGGTATTAGATACAGTTCGGGTTGCTAAGTGTTAGTAACTTCGAAATAAAAGCTACGGAATAAGCGGAGACTAGCTAAAGGCGAGGCGACGATATGTGTTGGAATGTTTCCAAGGTTGATGTGATCAAGCATCGCACGCTCCCTCTACCATCAAGATTGGAGTTAAACCTAAAATTGTAATTTGGTGTTTGCGTTGAGCATAGACATGATTGGATTATGTCTATACTTGTCTGATTTATTCATTTAAGGAGAATAATGGTTACTTTATTTATTTGAATAAATACCTTCAATGGTCTTGCACCTAAAAGAATGGTTTATTGAATCTCGATCGTAGTGATACACATTTTCATGCCAAAAGATATAAGATAGTAATGATAGTACCACGTACTTGTGTGGCATCGCCATGTAAGTCATATTGGTATAAAACGCATGAAGAAGCTCCATGTTGATGGATCTTTGGACTCACCTGCGTTTTGAAAAGTTTGAGACATGCAAACCATGTCTATTGGTGTATACGCATGAAGAAACTCCATGCAAATGGATCGTTTGGACTGACTTGATTTTTGAATCACTTGAGATATGCAAATCATACCACATGGGCAAGATGACCGAAAAGCCTCGGTTTTGATAAGATGGAACAAGGTAGCAACCTGTTGGAAGTAACACATTTTGATGTGTGCAGTCCAATGAGTGCTGAGGCATGCGATGGAATATCGTTATGTTCTGACTTCACAGATGATTCGAGTAGATGTTGAGTATATTTACTTGATGAAACACAAGTCTGAATTATTGAATGGTTCAAGTAATTTCAGAGTGAAGTCAAAGATCATTGTGACAAGAGTATAAAATGTCTATGATATGATCATAGAGATGAGTATCTGAGTTACGAGCTTTGGCACGCGAATTAAAGACCTTGTGGAAATTGTTTTACAATTAATACCGCCTGGAACACCATAGTGTGATGGTGTGTCGAACATCATAGTTGCACCCTATTGGATATGGTGCGTACCATGATGTCTCTTATCGGATTACCACTATCGTTCATGGGTTAGGCATTAGAGACAACCGCACTCACTTTAATAGGGCACCACGTAATTCCGTTGAGACGACACTTGTTTGAACTATGGTTTGGAGAAACCTAAGTTGTCGTTTCTTAAAAGTTTGGGGCTGCGACGCTTATGTGAAAAAAGTTTCATCGTGATAAGCTCGAACCCAAAACGGATAAATACATCTTCATAGGACACCCAAAACAGTTGGGTATACCTCCTATCTCAAGATCCGGAAGCAAAAGTAATTGTTTCTAGAAACGGGTTCTTTCTCGAGGAAAAGTTTCTCTCGAACGAATTGAGTGGGAGGATGGTGGAGACTTGATGAGGTTATTGAACCATCACTTCAACTAGTGTGCAGCAGGCACGAGGAAGTTGTTCTGTGGGCGCCTACACCAATTGAAGTAGAAGCTTATGATAGTGATCATGAAGTTTCAGATCAAGTCACTACCGAACCTCGTGGGGCGACAAGGGCAGCGTCGCTTGAGTGGTACGGTGATCCTGTCTTGAATGTCATGTTGCTAGACAACAATGAACCTACGAGCTATGGAGAAGCAATGGTGGGCCCATATTCCAACAAATGGTTAGAAGCCATGAAATCCGAGATAGGATCCATGTATCGAGAACAAAGCATGGACTTTGGTGGACTTGCCCGTTGATCGGCAAGCCATTGAGATAAATGGATCTTTAAGAAGAAGACGGACGTGGACGGTAATGTCACCGTCTATGAAGCTCGACTTGTGGCAAAGAGTTTTTCACAAGTTCAAGGAGTTGACTACGATGAGATTTTCTCATCCGTAGCGATGCTTAAGTCCGTCAGAATCATGTTAGCATTAGCTGCATTTATGAAATCTGGCAGATGGATGTCAAAACGAGTTTCCTTACCAGTTTTGTAAGGAAAGGTTGTATGTGATACAATCGAGAAAGTTTTGTCGATCCTAAGGATGCTAAAGTTATGCTGGCTCAGCGATCCTTCTAAGGACTGGAGTAAGCATCTCGGAGTTGGAATGTGCGCTTTGATGAGATGATCAAAGATTTTGGGTTTATACAAAGTTTATGAGAAACTTGTATTTCCAAAAGAAGTGAGGGGGAGCACGCTAGAATTTCGGAGGAGTATATGTTGTTGATCAGAAATGAGGTCGAAGGTCTGGAAAGCATCTGGGGGGATTTGAAAGGTGTTTTGCAATGGAAAACCTGGATTAAGCTCGTTGAACATTGAGCATCAAGATCTATGAGGATAGATCAAAAACGCTAAGTGGTATTTTCAAATGAGCACATACCTTGACATAATCTTGAAGGTGTTCAAGATGGATTAGTCAAAGAAGGAGTTCTTGCCTGAGTTGTAAGGTATGAAGTTAAGAGTTAAAGCTCGACCACGGCGAGAAAAAGAGAGAAAGGACGAAGGTAGTCCCTATGCTTCAGACATAGGCTCTATAGTATGCTATCTTTGTGTACCGCGGAAGTGTGCCTTGCCATGAGTCGATCAAAGGGGTACAAGAATGATCCAGGAATGGATCATTGGACAGCGATCAAAATTGTCCTTGGAGTAAATAAGGACATGTTTCTGGAATTATGGAGGTGATAAAGAGTTAGCGTAAAGGGTTACGTCGATGCAAGCTTTAACACCTATCCGAATGACTCTGAATAGCAAACCGGATCACGTATAGTGGAGCAACCATTTGGAATAGTTTCAAATGGAGCATGGAAGCAACATTTATAATATGACCTAGAAATTTTGCAAAGCACACACGGATCTCGAAAGGTTTAGATCCGTTGACTAAAACCTCTCTCACAAGCAAAACATGATCAAACCCCGGAACTCATTGAGTCTTAATCACATGATGATGTGAACTAGTTTAATGACACCGGTAAACTCTTTGGATGTTGGTCACATGGCGATGTGACCTGTGAGTGTTAATCACATGGCGATGTGAACTAGATTATTGACTCTAGTGCAAGTGGGAGACTGTTGGAAATATGCCCTCTGAGCAATAATAAATTAGTTATTATTATATTTCCTTGTTCATGATAATCGTTTATTATCCATGCTATAATTGTATTGATAGGAAACTTCAGATACATGTGTGGGTACATAGACAACACCATGTCCCTAGTAAGCCTCTAGTTGACTAGCTCGTTAATCAATAGATGGTTACGGTTTCCTGACCATGGACATTGGATGTCGTTGATAGCGGGATCACATCATTGGCGAGAATGATGTGATGGACAAGACAATCCTAAGCCTAGCACAAAGATCATTGTAGTTCGTATGCTAAAGCTTTTCTAATGTCAAGTATCTTTTTTCCGGATGAGATCCGGACCTCACGAGGAGTTCAAAATGGTCCGGGAGGTAAAGATTTATATATAGGAAGTCTTATTTTGGTCATGGAAAAGTTTGGCGCATTATCGGTATTGTACCGCAGGAGTGCGAAAAAGTGCAGGGGTCCACCGGGGGTCCACCTGCCTCGGGGACCACATGGGCTGGGGGTGCTCCTTGGCCCATATGGGCCAAGGGCACCAGCCCCAAGAGGCCCATCGCCAAGGAGACTTGGGAGGGAAGAGTCCAAGGGGGAAGGCACCTCCGAGGTGCTTTGGGGAGGATGGACTCCTCCCCTCTTAGCACACCCTTCCTTGGAGGAAGGGGCAAGGCTCGCCCTCCCCCTCTCTTGCACCTATATAAAGGGAGGGAGGGAGGGAAGCCACACCTGAGTCCCTGGCGCCTCCCCTCCTTCCCCGTGACACCTCCTCCTCTCCAGCAGTGCTTGGTGAAGCCCTGCAGATTACCACGCCTCCACCACCACCACGCCCGTTGTACTTTGCTCTTTGGATGCAGTCTTCCTCAACCTCTCCCTCTCTCCTTGCTGGATCAAGGCATGGGGAGCGTCACCGGAGCTGTCTGCGTGTGTGTTGAGCAGCGGAGGTGCCGTCCGTTCGCACTAGGATCATCGGTGATCTGAATCACGCAATCGACTCCATCAACCCCGTTCACTTGAACGCTTCCGCTTAGCGATCTACAAGGGTATGTAGATGCACTCTCCTTTCCCTCGTTGCTAGTCTCTCCATGGATAGATCTTGGTGACACGTAGGAAAATTTTGAATTTCTGCTACATTCCCCAACAGTCCGGACACTTTATTTGTGATCCGAAGAACAATCCATACATCTCTTCGAGCGTCGCGCCGAAGAATTGTTGAATAGTTCGCGGTCCTTCCTGGTTGAACTCCCACATACGGAGAGGTCGACGTTAGCATGGCAGGACCCGACGAACTAGCATGACTTGCATTACCTTGACAAGGCTGACATCTTCCTTGAAGGGATCTCAGATGCGGCTCTGCAATGTCGGCACATCATTAGCTGGCCCCCAGTCCAGCACTTTGTTGACCCATGACGCCTATTGTGGCGGGGGGCCCGAACGGAAGGCGGGGGTAGCTACCCACTTAGCTCTTCGAGGAGCAGTGATGTAAAACCACTCCCTTTGCCATAACTTGGATGTCTCCGGGAAGGAACCCTTTGGCCATGGAGCATCGGCGCCTTTGTTCATTATGGCACCTCCGCACTCTGCGTGTCGCCCCTCAATCCTCTTCAGCTTCACATTGAAGGCCTTGAGCCATAAGTCAAGTGTGGGGTGATGCGGAGGAAGGCTTCACACTGACGATGAACAACAAGATGTGAAGAATGGAATCCGGAGCCAGATCATGGAAATCAAGCCCGTAGTAGAACATAAGCCCTCTAACAAAGGGATCAAGACTAAAGCCTAGCCCTCGGAGGAAGTGGGAAATAAATACGACACTCTCGTTGGGTGCGGGAGTGGGGATGACCTGCCCTTGAGCAGGCAGCCTGTGTCACGAGATTTCAATGATCGACACTGGCTTCTCTTAGCTTCTTGATGTCCTCCTCTGTGACGGAGGAGGCCATCCACCGGCCTTGAAGGTTGGATCCGGACATGATTGAAGGTCTGAAGAGCTTAGCCTGAGCCTTGAGTGTTGGAATTCAAGGTGGGGGAAGGGAAGGATCGAGCGCGAGAAGAAAAGGACAGGCCTTGGCCCCTTTATAAAGAGGGTGAATATCAAGCGTCCTCCGCGTGGCCGTTTGGAACTTGCCTAAAATCGAGGAGTCATACCAGCGGGCACGATTGGGTTACCCACACCCGTATTGATGTGAATCCATGAAAAGAGGGACACGATCTCTGCTTCGACAGGACGTGCCAATAAAACCGCCTCGCAACATGTGCAGTGGCAGGCTCGGAAAAACGGTTCGTCATGACCAGACCACGGCAGAACGTCACGAAAAGCTGTCAGCAGATTAGATTTGTGGAAATATTATTCTCTCTATGGTGGTATGTGGAATTTGTTTTGCAGAGCCGGACACTATCCTTGTGTTCAAAACCTTCTATGGAATGTTCGGTGGAGGAACACGCCTTGCAATGCGAAAGATAATTTGCGCGCGGACTCATCGTCATTGAAGCACGCTTGAGGGAGCTCTTGAGGGGTCCTGGATTAGGGGTCCTCGGACAGCGAGACTATTGGACTATGAAGATACAAGATTGAAGACTTCGTCCCGTGTCGGGATGGGACTCTCCTTGGCGTGGAAGGCAAGCTTGGCTCTGGATATGTAGATCTCCTCCCTTGTAAGCGACTACTGTGTAATCCTAGCCCCCTCCGGTGTCTATATAAGTTGGAGGGTTTAGTCTGTAGGACAACAACAATCATAACATAGGCTAGCTTCTAGGGTTTAGCCTCTACAATCTCGTGGTAGACCAACTCTTGTAATACTCATATCATCAAGATCAATTAAGCAGGAAGTAGGGTATTACCTCCATCGAGAGGGGCCGAACACAGGTAAACATCGTGTCCCCCGCCTCTGTTACAATCCACCTTAGGCGACAGTTCGGGACCCCTACCCGAGATCTGCGGGTTTTGACACCGACAGCTGGTAGTCGGCGTTGAGCCCATGGCTGATGTAGGAGGCGAGTTCATCGTCGGGAATCGCCTTGCCCGCAGCGGCTAGCTCATCGGCGTAGCCCCGCATGGCAGCGAAATAGGAGGCGACGGAGAGGTTCCCCTTCTGGGCGTTGATGAGGGACGTTCTGATGTTTTTGATGCGGCTTACAGATTGGCACGAGAACATCCCAGCGAGCGTCGTCCAGTGCGCGCCCGAGGTGGTGACCGTAGTCACCGTGAGTAGGACTTCACACGTCAGATTGTTCAGCAGATAGCCAAGGACCTGCTGATCCTCCCTGACCCAGATTGGGTGGAGAGGGTTGGGCGATGAAGTCTCCTTGCCGTCCTTGGTGGTGACGAGGAGTTTCGCCGGCTCTGGCTGGGTGCCGTCGACGTAGCCGAAGACACCGGCGCCACGCAGCTGGGGCATGATCTGCGTGCGCCATAGCACATAGTTTGTGCGCGTTAGCTTCTCGGTAACCTGGCCATTGAGGCTGGTTTGGGAGGTGCCGGAGGAGGAAGACATGGCTAGGGACTAGATGGTGTTTGAAGGAAGCTTAGATGGGAAAAGGATAGCTCTGACTACCATGTGCAATAGCTAGAAACGTCTTTCCTGTTGAGGCCGACGGGTTCGTGTTAATATAGTGGAGCCCACCTCCCACATAGCGCATACATTGCGGTTTAGATTACACAAGGAGATAGGGAGATATTCTAGGAGGAGATAGAACTTGGAGAGAAAGATATGAAGTAAACACACATATCCTAACTACCTCCTGCGTGCGCTGCATACTACATGATATGTTATGTTTAACATCATTGACACCCCGAATGTTCTCAAAAGGAACTTCCAGCATTCTGCATTATGTAGAAACATGTCAGCTGACATTGCTTTCAGCCCTTGAACCACTTGTGAGGTTTTTGGAGAAAGTGCCGTTACATCTTTCAAGGTTAACCTACATAATTTCAGGATTAAGACAAGTTTAAGGCTGTGATTCGATATGCATAAGCCTGTATTTGCAATACTGCTGATATATGTATCTCTCACCTTAACTCCTTCTGCAATTTTAAACCATGCTGAATCTACAGGTAACCGAAACACTTCTTCCATAGGCTTACCAACTGCGTATAGGCTATAGCTTCTCATTTTTGTATTTGAGGGACCCTAGCAGGTTCTCTCCTCAATTTCGCTCCAAACGTTAGTTCTGTTGATGATTCTTTCAGTGATTTAAACTTCTGAAAATATCAAAATCAAAATACGAGAGGTCTTGTTAAGAAATCTTGAGGTAGGCGTCTTGAGATGGTTGATAGTAAAATATCCTTGAAATTCTAATGATGAATGATTCTTCTTATAGATCTATCTTACATGTCAAGTCCAGATGTGTATACATTGTACTAGTGTAATACCTTGTTCTAACCTACATCACAGTTTAAAGTGCACATATGCTTATTGAAGAACTATTTGCTTGATTTCACCTTCTTAGAGCTAACTTATTAACCGATATTTTAACCTAACGCATAATTAATTTTGTATTCTTGCAAAACAACAACATAGGACTAGAAGATGACCAGAATCTAGTGCTGGAATTTTGTCTATTTTGGGCCTAGCCCAATAGCAATTTCAGAAATTCCTAATAAATCCTAGAGGCCCACGCAGCCCATTCGTGCAAGGCAAGAGGTGGAACTAAAGTTTAATCCCACATTGCTAGTTTAGAGGGAGTTGGACCTCTTTATAAGGGAGGCTCTTTCTCCACATGTATGAGGATGAGAACAAGAGAGACATCCACGCGCGCTCCTCCGCCGCCGCCCGCCTCGCCACGCCACGCCACGCCACGCCTCGTCACGACGCGCCGCAGGTTGTGGAGATTGAATACGAACGGCGCACCTCTTCGCCTGCTGCCTGTTCATTTCGGCTCCCTCATTCTCTTCAGCTCCCGGCGCATCAGAACTTCTTCTTCCTCTCGCCACGGTTCCAATCTCTGAGCTGTTCTTGCCTTCCTCATCGGCTTGCGGCATGCAATCATGAAGTCGGGATAGTAGGCCTCCGAAACCGCACCACTTTGAGTCCTGTACGGGAGAAGGGTGATAAGGTTTTTGGGGAGCGCTCCGCGCGACTACTGACTTCTTCATCACGGACTCCGACGACGACAACCTGATCGACGACATGGCTGGAGAGGATGTCGACCCCAAGTCCAGTGCTTCTGCTGCTGCTGTCTCGTACGTGTTCTTGTTCTTTATGTTAGAAGTCCTGCTACAGTTCTTGGCTCTAGTTTCTGCCCTACATAGGTTAGGTTCTATTTCGTATATGAAACTTCATCTAGTGTCTGTTCTAGATGTGTTTAGTTCAAGTTCATATATGCAGACGCTATTTACCTTCTCTCTGTCAGATTGCATGACTTGCTTTATATTTGCTATATTAGTCATGCTTTATCTAGTATTTCAGTTAGCAAAATTATTTTGTAAATTGCTCTATTTCCAACAATCCAAAAACCTTATTCTAGGCAATTTACACCAAGTGGTTTTGGTTCTTCCATGAGACCTCCTATGTTTGAGGGTATCCACTATAAGAGGTGGCGCGTGAGAGCAGTCTTATGGTTTCAAACCATGAGTTGCTATGACGCCACTCTTGGTAAACCTGAAGGGGAGCTTGATTCTCAACAAGCACAAGCTTTTCAGAAAATGGATACTCTGTTTAACGTTACTCTCTTGAGTGTTCTTGGTGAGAACATAGTTGATGCTTATGCATCAATTGATAATGGAAAAGATATGTGGGATGCACTCGAGGCCAAGTTCGGGGTCTCGGATTCTGGCACTGAGCTGTACATCATGGAGCAATTCTATGATTCTGGGATGGTGAATAGCGCTACGTGGTTGAGCAAGCTCATGAGATACAGTCATTTGCTAGAGAACTTGAGCACTTCAGTTGTATGCTACCGGACAAGTTTGTTGCCGGAGGTATCATCACTAAGCTTCCTCCTTCGTGGAGGAACTTTGCTACCTTACTGAAGCATAAGAGACAGGAGTTTTCCGTCCCGGATCTCATTGGCACTCTTGATGTGGAAGAAAAGGCGAGAGCGAAGGACACACGTGCTCGAGGTATTGAGGAGGATCTAGTGCCAATCTGGTCTGAGAAGAAGAACTTCCAGCCCACAAGTTCAAGAACAAGGGCAAGTTTGATGGTAAAGCAAAGTTTGATGGGAAGAACAAGGCTGTGCAACACACGAACTTCAAGAAGAAGAATGACAAGAAGAAAGGTGTTTGTCATGTGTGTGGGGATCCTGATCATTGGGCTCCTAGTTGTCCTAATCGCTATGACAAGTGTCATCCTGGAAAAGGCGGCAAGACCGCTAATGTTGTTATTGGAGACACTGACATGAAGGATGTTGGGTATGGTATATTCCCCACTATTCTTTAAGTATTTCATTCTCCTGATTGGTTGATTGACATGGGTGCTAATGTGCATGTCTGTGGTGATATTTCCATGTTTTCGTCTTATCGAACCATAGGGACTTCAACTGTGCTGATGGGCAACGGTTCAAGTGCTTCTGTTCGTGGTGTTGGCACGATCGATCTGAAGTTTACTCCGGAGAAGATCGTGCGGCTGAAGAACGTGCATTATGTCCCCTCCGTCAATAAAAATCTTGTTAGCGGATCTTTTCTATGTAGAGATGGCTACAAGCTTGTCTTTGAGTCGAATAAATTTTTAATATCCAAGTATGGAACCTTTGTTAGGAAAGGCTATGAGTTAGGTGGCCTGTTTCGTTTATCCTTGTCAGACGTTTGCAATAAAGTTATTAATCATGTTTGCAACAATAGTGAATCAAATGTGTGGCATTCACGTCTTTGTCATGTTAACTTTGGTTGCATGTGGCGACTAGCGAAGTTGAACTTAATCCCTAGTTTCACCACTGTCAAGGGATCTAAGTGTCAAGTTTGTGTGCAAGCTAAGCAACCTCGTAAGTCTCACACGACTGCGGAAACGAGAAATCTTGCACCACTAGAGCTCATACATTCAGATTTATGTGAAATGAATGGTGTTTTGACAAAAGGTGGAAAGATATATTTCATGATGTTAATTGATGACTCCACTAGATACGGTCGTGTGTATCTTCTGAAATCTAAGGATGAGGCTTTGAACTTTTTCAAGATCTATAAAGCTGAAGTGGAAAACCAACATGATCGGAAAATCAAGAGGCTTAGGTCCGACCGTGGTGGAGAGTATTTTTCCAATGAATTTGATGCTTTTTGTGCATAACATGGTATAATCCATGAGAGGACGCCTACCTATTCACCTCAGTCAAATGGGATGGCCGAAAGAAAGAACCGTACTCTAACAGATTTGGTTAAATCGATGTTAGACACATCGGGTCTCTCCAAGGCATGGTGAGGGGAGGCGATATTGACTGCATGTCTTGTCCTAAACCGAGTTCCCACAAAGAATAAAGAGATAACTCCACTCGAGGAATGGGAGAAGAAAAGATTAAAGCTCTCTTATCTACGAACCTGGGGTTGTTTGGCGAAAGTCAATGTGCCAATTCCAAAGAAGCGCAAGCTTGGACCAAAGACCGTGGATTGTGTTTTCCTGGGATATGCTTTTCATAGCATTGGTTATAGATTCTTGGTTGTAAAATCTGAGGTACCTGACATGCATGTTGGTATGATCATGGAGTCGAATGATGCGACTTTCTTTGAAGATATGTTTCCCATGAAGGATATGGCTACCTCATCTAATCAGGAGATGCCTAGTTCATCGAATCAGAACTCATTACAATTACCGAACCTGCCATTTCGATGGAACACTTTGAAAGTCCTGTGGAGGAGAACCATGAAGTTCCTACTAGGAGCAAGAGACAGAGGACTGCAAAGTCCTTTGGTGATGATTTTCTAGTGTATCTCAAAGATGACACTCCCAGTTCTATTTCAGAGGCCTATGCATCTTACCCTGATTTTAGAGTGGGCTTCCTTGGCTGCTACCGTGGTTTTCTCCAGGTCCGCCGTCATCGTTTGGCTTTCCTTTTCAAGAAGTTCGTAATGGTCGGTGGCATGTTTCAACTCAACAGCCATCTTGGCTATTTTCCCTTTAGTGCAGCAATGCGGCTTTATTTCGCTCTTAGCTCTTTGACCGCCTTTAGGGCAGCCGCATCACTCTTCTGGCTTGTTCCTTGGCTCGGGCAAGTTCCACAGAAGGGTCTCCACGGCGGCAGCTCCATCTGCGATCCTGACATATTACAGATACTAGCATCATGCTCCTATTAATATGTGTTGATCACCGGAGAAACACATACCATGTGCCTCATCAAGCCGCTTGTTTACAAGCACGATGTCGGCATCTGCCACATCAAGTTGCCGCTTCAGTTCGGTAAACTCACGATCCGGCTAGCCACGGACCCTCGACACTGCACGTGAAAGCGACGGTTATTACCTAGGACTATGATCCTCTATTTGCTGCCTTTTTGACAAAGCAACGAGTCTCAGGGGCTACTATCTGCATAGGGCACACCTAGCGTGTGCGGTACCGTCAAAACATATATTACTCTGCGTACCTCAAAGCCTCTTAGCAGGCTCATAAAAGCTTCATGTAACCCTCTTTCGGCGGATGAAATCCTCTCAACTACCGTACCTATTAGCGTACGATGCGCTCCTGAGATAGCCGCTTGCTCCAGAAGATTCATCAGTGCGTCTGGTCGTGCACCGGACAGGCCTGGACTCTTTCTGTTGCTCTCCTTAGGAGCCGAATACCCTGGGCTTCTGGTGGTCGAAGGGTTACCCTCTGGCCTTGGCGGATCAGGAGAAATCCTCCGTGACGACACCTCAGGGTCGTCCGCTTCACGAGGCAGGGAGGCACGGGGAGGCGTTTCGCTCTCCATCATCTCCGGAAGAAGATCCCCCGAAGACGAACTCTGTCGAGAAGGGCTACGATCCGAACTACAAGACATGCGTCTCGGTTATTGATTTCAGGAATGAAGGAGGGTATATTTACTATAAAAGTACTTTTGTTTACTTACAGTTTGGTGGACGGCTGGTCCCCTTGCGGGCACTGTGCTGTAAGGATGCCCTCCGGGGTAGGGCCCCTGACAAAGGTTTCTTCCCTCGTTTGAAAACCATTGTTTCCAAATCTTCAGAGGCGACCCTCTTCCTTCCCCTGGGAGAGGGAAGTTCAAATTCTTCTCCCCGGTTATCCTCCTTCGCGGAGGCACTAATTCCCCCAGTTTGGATGAATAATGAGTGAGGCCCACTTTCGGCTTCTTTGTTCCTCCTTTTATCTTCTCCTGATGGCGCTTGATAAGGCGCAAGCTCAAGCATCCTGGCTAGTACAGACATCCGATGAGCCTTCGGAAGGGGCGAACAAGCGATCATCCTTGCCTTTTTTATCGATCTGGTCAAAAGGCGACTTTTGAGAATGATGTTGTGATAAATTAAAAGGCAACGTGTTGACCGCGGAATTACTTACTTGGGTATTTGGGCGATTGCGATTCAGACCCACATCCTCGGTGGTGTCCGGACACTTTATTTGTGATCGAAGAACAATCCATACATCTCTTCGAGCGTCACGCGAAGAATTGTTGAATAGTTCGCGGTCCTTCCGGTTGAACTCCCACATACGGAGAGGTCGGCGTTAGCATGGCAGGACCCGGCGAACTAGCATGACTTGCATTACCTTGACAAGGCTGACATCTCCCTTGAAGGGATCTCGAGATGCGACTCTGCAATGTCGGCACATCATTAGCTGGCCCGATCCAGCACTTTGTTGACCCATGACGCCTATTGTGGCGGGGGGCCCGAACGGAAGGCGGGGGTAGCTACCCACTTAGCGCTTCGAGGAGCAGTGATGTAAAACCACTCCCTTTGCCATAACTTGGATGTCTCCGGGAAGGAACCCTTTGGCCATGGAGCATCGGCGCCTTTGTTCATTATGGCACCTCCGCACTCTGCGTGTCGCCCCTCAATCCTCTTCAGCTTCACATTGAAGGCCTTGAGCCATAAGCCGAAGTGTGGGGTGATGCGGAGGAAGGCTTCACACACGACGATGAACAACAAGATGTGAAGAATGGAATCCGGAGCCAGATCATGGAAATCAAGCCCGTAGTAGAACATAAGCCCTCTAACAAAGGGATCAAGACTAAAGCCTAGCCCTCGGAGGAAGTGGGAAATAAATACGACACTCTTGTTGGGTTCGGGAGTGGGGATGACCTGCCCTCGAGCAGGCAGCTTGTGCGAGATATCAGCGGTCAGATACCTGGCTTCTCTTAGCTTCTTGATGTCCTCTGTGACAGAGGAGGCCATCCACTGGGCTTGAAGGTTGGATCCGGACATGATTGAAGGTCCGAAGCACTTAGCCTGAGCCTTGAGTGGCGGCATTCTTGAAAAAGAATTCAAGGTGGGGGGAAGGGAAGGATCAAGCGCGAGAACAAAGGGACAGGCCTTGGCCATTTTATAAAGAGGGTGAATATCAAGCGTCCTCCGCGTGGCCGTTTGGAACTTGCCTAAAATCGAGGAGTCATACCAGCGGGCACGATTGGGTTACCCACACCCGTATTGATGAGAATCCCGTGAAAAGAGGACACGATCTGCCTTGACGGGGACGTGCCAATAAAACCGCCTCGCAACACGGGCGGTGGCAGGCTCGGAAAAAGCGGTTCGTCATGACCGGACCACGGCGAGAACTTCACGAAAAGCTGTCGTGATTAGATTTGTGGAAATATTATTCTCTCTATGGTGGTATGTGGAATTTGTTTTGCAGAGCCGGACACTATCCTTGTGTTCAAAACCTTCTATGGAATGTTCGGTGGAGGAACCTGCCTTGCAATGCCGAAGATAATCTGCGCGCCGGACTCATCGTCATTGAAGCCTGCTTCAGGGGCTACTGAGGGGGTCCTAGATTAGGGGGTCCTCGGACAGCCGAACTATATCCTTTGGCCGGATTGTTGGACTATGAAGATACAAGATTGAAGACTTCGTCCCATGTCCGGATGGGACTCTCCTTGGCGTGGAAGGCAAGCTTGGCAATACGGATATGTAGATCTCCTCCCTTGTAAACGACTCTGTGTAATCCTAGCCCCCTCCGGTGTCTATATAAGTTGGAGGGTTTAGTCTGTAGGACAACAACAATCATACCATAGGCTAGCTTCTAGGGTTTAGCCTCTACGATCTCGTGGTAGACCAACTCTTGTAATACTCATATCATCAAGATCAATCAAGCAGGAAGTAGGGTATTACCTCCATCGAGAGGGCCCGAACCTGGGTAAACATCGTGTCCCCCGCCTCCTGTTACCATCCGCCTTAGACGCACAGTTCGGGACCCCCTACCCGAGATCTGCGGGTTTTGACACCGACAGCTGGTAGTCGGCGTTGAGCCCATGGATGATGTAGGAGGCGAGTTCATCGTCGGGAATCGCCTTGCCCGCAGCGGCTAGCTCATCGGCGTAGCCCCGCATGGCAGCGAAATAGGAGGCGACGGAGAGGTTCCCCTTCTGGGCGTTGATGAGGGACGTTCTGATGTTTTTGATGCGGCTTGCAGATTGGCACGAGAACATCCAATGGCGTCGTCCGGTCTTGGCGCCGAGGTGGTGACCGTAGTCACCGTGAGTAGGACTTCACACGTCATATTGTTCAGCAGATAGCCAAGGACCTGCTGATCCTCCCTGACCCAGATTGGGTGGAGAGGGTTGGGCGATGAAGTCTCCTTGCCGTCCTTGGTGGTGACAAGGAGTTTCACGGCCTCTGGCTGGGTGCCGAATCAGCGTGGCCGAAGACACCGGCGCCTTGGTGGGGCATGATCTGCGTGCGCCATAGCACATAGTTTGTGCGCGTTAGCTTCTCGGTAACCTGGCCATTGAGGCTGGTTTGCGAGGTGCCGGAGGAGGAAGACATGGCTAGGGACTAGATGGTGTTTGAAGGAAGCTTAGATGGGAAAAGGATAGCTCTGACTACCATGTGCAATAGCTAGAAACGTCTTTCCTGTTGAGGCCGACGGGTTCGTGTTAATATAGTGGGGCGCACCTCCCACATAGCGCATACATTGCGGTTTAGATTACACAAGGAGATAGGGAGATATTCCAGGAGGAGATAGAACTTGGAGAGAAAGATATGAAGTAAACACACATATCCTAACTACCTCCTGCGTGCGCTGCATACTACATGATATGTTACGTTTAACATCGTTGACACCCCGAATGTTCTCAAAAGGAACTTCCAGCATTCTGCATTATGTAGAAACATGTCAGCTGACATTGCTTTCAGCCCATGAACCAATTGTGGGGTTTTTGGAGAAAGTGTCGTTACATCTTTCAAGGTTAACCTACATAATTTCAGGATTAGGACAAGTTTAAGGCTGTGATTCGATATGCATAAGCCTGTATTTGCAATACTGCTGATATATGTATCTCTCACCTTAACTCCTTCTGCAATTTTAAACCATGCTGAATCTACAGGTAACCGAAACACTTCTTCCATAGGCTTACCAACTGCGTATAGGCTATAGCTCCTCATTTACGTATTTGAGGGACCCTAGCAGGTTCTCTCCTCAATTTCGCTCCAAACGTTAGTTCTGTTGATGATTCTTTCAGTGATTTAAACTTCTGAAAATATCAAAATCAAAATACGAGAGGTCTTGTTAAGTACTGAGGTAGGCGTGCGAGATGGTTGATAGTAAAATATCCTTGAAATTCTAATGATGAATGATTCTTCTTATAGATCTATCTTCTGTGTCAAGTCTAGATGTGTATACATTGTACTAGTGTAATACCTTGTTCTAACCTACATCACAGTTTAAAGTGCACATATGCTTATTGAAGAACTGTTTGCTTGATTTCACCTTCTTAGAGCTAACTTATTAACTGATATTTTAACCTAACGCAATTAATTTTGTATTCTTGCAAGAACAACAACATAGGACTAGAAGATGACCAGAATCTAGTGCTGGAATTTTGTCTATTTTGGGCATAGCCCAATAGCAATTTCAGAAATTCCTAATAAATCCTAGAGGCCCACACAGCCCATTCGTGCAAGGCAATAGGTGGAACTAAAGTTTAGTCCCACATTGCTAGTTTAGAGGGAGTTGGACCTCTTTATAAGGGAGGCTCTTTCTCCACATGTATGAGGATGAGAACAAGAGAGACATCCACGCGCGCTCCTCCTCCGCCGCCCGCCTCGCCACGCCACGCCTCGTCACGACGCGCCGCAGGTTGTGGAGATTGAATACGAACGGCGCACCTCTTCGCCTGCTGCCTGTTCATTTCGTCTCCCTCATTCTCTTCAGCTCCCGGCGCATCAGAACTTCTTCTTCCTCTCGCCACCGGTTCCAATCTCTGAGCTACTGCTGCCTTCCTCATCCCGGCTTGCGGCATGCACCGCGAGTCGGGATAGTAGGCCTCCGAAACCGCACCACTTTGAGTCCTGTACGGGAGAAGGGTGATAAGGTTTTGGGAGGCGCTCAGCGACCATGACTTCTTCATCACGGACTCCGACGACGACAACCTGATCGACGACATGGCTGGAGAGGATGTCGACCCCAAGTCCAGTGCAGTTCTTTATGTTAGAAGTCCTGCTACAGTTCTTGGCTCTAGTTTCTGCCATACATAGGTTAGGTTCTATTTCGTATATGCAACTTCATCTAGTGTCTGTTCTAGATGTGTTTAGTTCGAGTTCATATATGCAGATGCTATTTACCTTCTCTCTGTCAAATTGCATGACTTGCTTTATATTTGCTATATTATTCATGCTTTATCTAGTATTTCCATTAGCAAAATTATTTGGTAAATTGCTCATATTTCCAACATCCAGTTGCTTTCTTCTAGCTTTGCACTCACCAGCATTACATCATGAAATTTGGATAGTGAAAGCTAATTGCAGTAGGAGAGTACCTTCCATGTCTAAGCGCCTGTGTAAGCAACTGACTTGGGGATACTGACATCGCCGAATGAGAGTGAATCATTACAGCTTCCTGCTGTGCCATAATGGACAATTCCAAACACACTAAAGACGTCAAGGAGAGTTTGTACAGTGACAGCCGCAAACAGAGTAGTGGTGACAGGTAAGCATATTACAAGTCATATTTAAATCTGCATGTGTTTCTTTATTACCTAGAAGGCTAGAAAGGAGCACTTCCATGCTGCAGTAGTAATGGTAAATGCACAAGTTCAGGCTGAGTATATCACATTCACACCTCTGTGCGAATAGGCGAAAGCGTCTTACCCTCGATGTGAGGGGACGCGTTACGTGTTATAGGCTGCAGGGGCGCACCTCCCTAACAATAGCGCATACAAGTTTGTTGGAGAAGATTACAACTTGGAGAGGAAGAGATAAAGAGATAAGAGGTTTACAAGATATTGAACTACTTGTCTAACAACCTAGTCTATCTCCTGTACATCTCCTTGTGCGCCAACTCTGGACTCCAACGTGACATGCATATGTGTTTAACACCCTCCCTTAATCACAACTTCATCAGGTTGACATTATGTTTAAAGTCTTCAAAGCTTCTTGTGGGTAAAGGTTTTGTGAATCCATCTGCTATCTGATCCTTGGAATGCACAAAACGTATGTCAAGCTTCTTCTGAGCCACTCGTTCTCTAACAAAGTGAAAATCAATTTCAATGTGCTTGGTCCTAGCATGAAACACTGGATTAGCAGACAAATATGTAGCACCCAGGTTATCACACCATAAACATGGAGTTTGAGTACTTTTTACACCAAGTTCTTTCGATGGTGATTGCACCCATATGATCGCAGCTGTAGCATTTGCCAATGCTTTGTATACGCCTCTGTACTAGAGAGAGAGGCGATGCTTTGTTTTCTTGCACACCATGAAATTAAATTAGGACCAAAAAATAATGCAAAGCCACCAGTGGACCGTCTGTCATCCAAGCAACCTGCCCAATCAGAATCTGAAAAGTCACTCAAAAGTGTGGATGATGACTTGCTGAAATCCATACCAATACTCAGAGTGTTCTTGACATATCTACTATACGCTTTGCAGCAGTCCAGTGAACTGTGGTGGGTGCATAAAGAAACAGGCATACCTTATTAACAGCAAATGAGATATCATGCCTTGTAAGAGTCAGATATTGAAGTGCACCTACCAAACTCATGTACCTTGTACTGTCATCCTCACTCAAGGGATGTCCTTCTGTAAGAGACAACTTCTCTGAACTGGACAGTGGAGTAGGTGAAGGTTTACACCCTTGCAAACCAGCCTTTTTTACCAAATCTGTTGCATATTTTTCCTGGGAAAGATGAAGTCCATCCTCATGCTTCTTTACTTCAATCCCTAGAAAATAATGCAATTCTCTAAGATACTTAAGAGCAAATTATGCACTAAGATCCTTCAAAAGTCCTGAGATAGCCTCATTAGATGACCTGGTGACAATAATATCATCAACATATATGAGAACAAATATGTGGGTGTTGCATTTGTTGTAAATGAACAAGGAGGTGTCAGACTTTGAAGGAATAAATCCAAGTGCTTGCATTCTATGACTTAGGCGCGAGTACCATGCTCTAAGAGCCTGTTTTAGTCCATATAATGCTTTGTCAAGTTTGCACACATGATAAGGTGCATTTTTGTTTTCAAACCCAGGAGGTTGCTTCATGTACACTTCCTCTTCCAGAACACCATGCAAAAACACGTTCTGTACATCTAGCTGCCTGAGACTCCAGCCCACAGGAGACAAGCAATGGACAAAACAAGGCGGATAGTGGCAGCTTTTACAAGCCCGGACTAAAAGTATCCTCATAATGAATGCCATACCGTTGTTTAAATCCTTTTGCTACAAGTCTTGCCTTGTAACGATCAATGGTTCCATCGGATTTTCTCTTTATCCTAAATACCCACTTGCAATCAATAAGGTTTTTACCTTGCCGTGGAGGAACCAAGTGCCATGTGTTGTTTCGTTTCAAGGCCAAGTACTCTTCTTTCATTGCTTTCTTCCAATTTTCATCACTAAGTGCCTCTTCAAGTGTATGTGGCTCGCCTGGTTCACCTGTGGAACATAGCATCCCAAACTTTGTCATGTGTTTATAATTTTTAGGTTGTATTACCCCTTGTTGAAAGGCGAGTGCGGCCTTGACGAGGTTGGATGTAAGCGCGAAGATCCTGGTTCAACTGCAGAGGCCGATCCCGAGGCGGATTCAGGATCAGGCACAGCAGCCGCGTTGGGAGCAGGTGCCGGATCCTCTGTGCGCCGCGGCACACCAGTAGCACGTGAAGAAACCGCCTGCGCCACAGAAGATCCCGCGTGGCCGGGCTCATCATGCGCCAATGATTGCGCCGGTTCCCCCCTTGCGCCAGACGTGGGGCCCGCATTGGTCGGCCGGCGTAGATCCCGCCGCTTGTACCAGATGGGTTGGACAGGAAAACAACCGCCCGTGGGCTCGCTCGTGGGCCCTGGTGAGCGCAGCGCGTGGGTGGTGTCTCCTCCATTCTTGATTGCAGCGTGGCGAGCGGTAGTCCGCCCGGCTGGCTCATGATCTTGTGGCGGAGAACCAGAAGGCACAGAGTCCGAGGAGGATCGGCCTGACGGATCTGCAGGTGGCGATCCCGAGGCAGATTCTGCCGCCAGGTCTGCAGGCACCGATCCCAAGGGAGATTTGCTCCCCCGATCCTGGCACATGAAATATGGCCCTGTTGGGCAGGTTTCTTCATCGTTTTCAGCTCCGTTTTTTTCAGCGTGGCTTCCTGCATCATCATACAACTCATGCAAAGTGGTGAGAGGGTTAGTCATAGTAGGATCATTAGAGCTATACTCCCCTGGATCAAGGCCGGTTAGAAGGAAGAAGAAGAATTTCTTTCCGAAGTAAAGCACCGGCATTTGGATGTAGATCAGCAAAAGGGGATTTAGTCTCGTCGAACACAACATCACGAGATATGTATACCCGACCAGTAGAAACATCTAGACACTTGACCCCCTTGTGTTGAGTGCTATACCCAAGAAAAACAAATTGTTTTGATCGAAACATTCGTTTGCGAGAGTTGTATGGTCGGAGATTAGGCCAACAGGCACATCCAAAAACACGAAGTGATGTATAAGCTGGTTTGATATGGAGAAGCCGTTCGGTGGGTGTTTCATTATTGATCACTCGACTAGGAAGCATGTTGATGATGTGAACGGCCGTGAGGAAGGCTTCGTCCCAAAATTTTAGGGGCATGGAAGCACTGGCAAGGAGGGCCAAACCAACCTCCACTATGTGCCTATGCTTGCGTTCGGCGGATCCGTTTTGTTGGTGAGCGTGGGGGCATGACACATGGTGAGATATGCCAAGTGTTTGAAAGAAGGAATTGAGCTTCTCATATCCCCCCCCCCCCCCCAAGTCGGATTGGACAACAATAATTTTGCTATCAAACTTGCGTTCTACAAGTGCTTGAAAATTTTTGAACACTTGAAAAACGTCGGATCTTTTCTTGAGGAGATAAATCCAAGAAAATTTGTTGTAGTCATCAATAAAGCTAACATAATATGTGTGTCTACCCACCGAGGTAGGGGCAGGACCCCAAACATCAGAAAAAATTAATTGCAAAGGTTGAGTAGAAACACTGGTAGATATGGGATAAGGTAATTGATGACATTTTGCTCTTTGGCAAGAAACACAAATAGTTTCACTATGTCGCTCACCAACAAACGGGAGCTTATTTTTCTTAAGCAAGCGTTCAACTAAAGAAAAAGAGGCATGTCCTAAACGATCGTGCCATCGTGTGGACGAAAGCTTGATAGCACCACAAGCTTGTTTATTTGATCTTCTAAACTCCGGAATCAACGGGTAAAGCCCTCGAACACATCTACCGCGGTAGAGTACCTTCTTCGTGGCCTGATCCTTGATCAAAAAGAAGAAAGGATGGAATTCAATGAACACATGATTATCAATAGTGATACGATGAACGGAGAGAAGATTTTTGTTGGCACTAGGAACATGCAGAATTTTTCTAAGGTGAATTTTGCGGGAAGGGTACGTATAACAGAATGACCTTTATGACTTATCCTCATACCTGCACCACTTGCCGTGTGGATCTGGTCCTTCCCATGGTATTTCTCACGGAGGGTCACCTTCTCGAGCTCGCCCGTGAGGTGATTTGTGGCACCACTGTCGAGATACCAGTTGGTATCGACGCCATAGGACCCGTCGGCGGCGGCAGCAACCTTGTCTTCTTCATCCGAGGAAGCTTCATCTTCTTCAAAGCGATATCAACAATCCCTGGCCGAGTGGCCAGGCTTGCCGCAGATTTGACAGCGTACAGCATTGGGACGAGACCGTCCCGAGCTGCCACTGCCGCTGCCGCCCCCGCCACGGCAGCCCTTGTTGCTGGCGAAGTTAGGGCGCCCGCCGCGGGAGCCAGAGTTGCTGGAGCCGCCACCACCTTGCTTGCCCTTGTGTCGAGGAGGACCACAGTGACGAGATGAGTACCCACCGCGGCCGCGGGTGGCCGTGTTTGCCGATGACTTGAAGCCGCCGCCGGCGCTGTGGAACTGCGTGACACGCTGATCGAAGTTGCTCAGCATGGCGTACAGCTCATCGAGAGAGACCGGCATGACGCAGGCGTCGAGGGTAGAGACAAGGGGCTGGTAATCCATGTCCAGCCCATGCAGCAGGTAGGAGATCAGCTCATCATCCTGGATAGGCTTACCGGCCGCGGCGAGTTCATCGGCCAGGCCGCGCATAGAAGCATAGTATGCGGCAACAGATTGGTTGCCCTTCTGTGCATTGATCAAAGCAGTGCGAATATTGTTGACACGACTCAGAGATTGAGAGGAAAACATGCCTGCGAGCGCCGCGCAGAGAGCGTGCGCGTTGGTGATCGCGGTCACCGTGATCAGCACTTCTTTGGAGAGGTTGTTGAGGAGGTAGCCGAGCACATGTTGATCCTCCCTCACCCAGATGGGATGGAGAGGGTTGGGCTCGGTCGACTCCTTGCCTTCCTTGTCCTTGGTGACGAGGAGGCGGGCAGGTTCCGGCATGGTTCCATCAACATAGTCGAAGAGCCCGGCTCCCCTCAGCTGCGGCGTAACTTGCTTTCGCCATAGGACGTAGTTCGTCCGGGAGAGCTTCTCCGTGATTTGGCCGCTGAGATTGGATTGGGCGGCGCTAGAGGAAGACATGGCTTGGCACTAGATGGCAGCTAGGGTTTGGAAGAGGAGGCTCTGATTACCATGTGCGAATAGGCGAAAGTGTCTTACCCTCGATGTAAGGGGGCGCGTTACGTGTTATAGGCTGCAGGGGCGCACCTCCCTGACAATAGCGCATACAAGTTTGTTGGAGAAGATTACAACTTGGAGAGGAAGAGCAGGGCCGTCCCTGAGGGGGGCAGAGGGGGCGGCCGCCCCGGGCCCCCGAAGCCGAGGGAGCCCCCAAGTCGTGCTATATATGCAGCCCAGTAATATCATGGAGAAGGGCCTCGTCCAAAACAGTACGCACGTAGAAGCAGCACTTGTCGAGGGAAACGCAGTATACACGTGAAAGTACGTTTCGCATCACGGCGCGCTTGATGCATCAAATCCTGCAACCCCCTAAAAAAATCAATCCCTGCGTACCCTACTAGACTAGGCGCTTGATCCTCGCTCCAGTCGTGCGCCGCCGATTCATTTTTCTGGGATTCACCGATCAAACGCCTACCCCACGCGGCCATGCCACAGCTCCCTGCTGGAGACATCCATTGCAGATTTGTCGGCTCTCAATCCCGAGAGTGACCGCATCAGCATCACGTTCACTGCCATGGCAAATCGATTCCAGGCCACATAACTAGCAGACTAGTATGACTCTAATAGCATATGCACTCCGATTTGCCATGATGATTGATACATATTTATTTGAGTAAAACGTTCAATATTTACTTCTTTGTTGTTGCAATATGGCCATTGTCAATTGATTAATTGGACACGGTTTAGCAGTAGATATTATTTATTCAGATTTATGAGTCGGGGTTGCCCTTCGATCCTTCCGCTTGATACTTGGAAGAAATATAATCAGCCAATTAGGGAGATCTGAGAAGGTACGACTCTCATAACATATGCATGCGCTTTTGCCTTCATGATTCATAAATATTTATTATAAAATGATTGACAAAATGAACAATATTTATAAGTGATGATCAGTATCGCTTCTTTGTTTTGTCGTAATTTCACCATTGATAATTGCTTGATGAGACACAATTAGCTATATATATTATTCAAATTTATCAGTTTCGTGTTATAATTTGATACATATATTAAGAGGTCCCGGGTTCTAGTTTCGCCCCGGGCCCCCAAAATCTCAGGACCGGCCCTGAGGAAGAGATAAAGAGATAAGAGGTTTACAAGATATTGAACTACTTGTCTAACAACCTAGTCTATCTCCTGTACATCTCCTTGTGCGCCAACTCTGGACTCCAACGTGACATGCATATGTGTTTAGCAACCTCAAATACTGCCGATGAGAAACCTCCGTCCTGAAATGAATATGCGGTGAGACTGCACTCTTGACACCATAGGAAAATAAATACCGATATGCATCAAAGGACTCTATGAAACATTCCTGTTCTTCATCCTTGAAATGTTGAATCACAACCATAGTATCATCTCTACTGGTGTTATGTTGGTTGGGTTCAGCTAGAGGCAGTTCAGTACTCGTTGCTGGTGCTAGCTGTTGGAGAAAACCCAAAGGAAGTCAACCTGGAAGGGTCAAATTCACCAGGTTTTCATCTGCCCAATCTACAGGCAAGCAATTTGGATCAGAAAAGGGAGGCCGAGACGGGACGAGACACACCATGGAGGTCAACAAAGGGCTGGCCAGGCCAGGGCCTGAAGTAACCGGAGGCCTGGAGCGCGGTGTCCTCAGCAACGTACGACATGACGAGGCCGATGGACAGGCCGCGCCGGTTCGCACTGTCGACCTGCCACCGCACCCGGTCCATCCCAGGCACGGCCGTCGACGGCGAGCCAGCCAACAAGCCAAGCAGCAGGACCAGCGGCACCATTTGGCGGCTCAGGCTGAGGAGCTCCATGGCCATGTCCCTGTCATTGATTGGGGTCATTAAGGAATATCACGCTTTAAATGGTACTACTATATATACTCCTATATAATCTCCTGGAGGATTGGGGTCATCAAGCTTTTGGAGGAGCAACGCTGCAAAACAGACGAGGATTATATGCACTTGAGAGGAACTGTGACGAGCAATTTGTGCAAGTTGTTAATTACATAGAGTTATGCCCGTGATTATGTTGTATGATTCTACGACTTTATGAGTCAAACTAACAACTCTGATTCTACTATTTTCGTTAGTTGAATCTACGTTTTTACGACTCTTTTTTTTTTTGCGGGGGTACGTTTTTACGATTCTGATAGTTAAGTTTCTACGATTTGCGATCCTACCATTGGAGTTCCAATACGGTTCAAAATTATGATTCTGACAACCTTTGTTAATTACATGGAGTTACTTAATCCGAGTGTTTCAAGGGTAAAAAATACCATTTTCAAAATGTTATGTGCATTTACCAACTTAACCGCGACTAGCTTCCTTCTGCACTGGAGATGACAAAAACATGTTCCAATTTAGCCTCCTTGTGCGCCAGAGATACAAATACACGTTACCCTGTTTACATCTCAGAGATGTGAAAAGCCATGGTTTGTTGTTCTTGTCTGGTTTTCATTTTTAGTTTTGTTATGCAGTAGCAAAACACAAACTTTGTTTCCGTTAGTGGAGCTCTTTGTGTGTCAAGAACCATAGGAGATGAGGCGGACCGGTGGCAGCCCTCAAGGTAGTGACTTAATCTATCTTTGAGCCCATGTCTGGATTTTTTTGAGCAAACAACATGAGAAATATATATATCGCTTCTCATCATGAGAGATAACACATGCATCTCAAATCCTCACATTTTAGAGATGAATTGTTTAAATTGAGTTACATGCACATATTAGTCAACGGGGAGAGAACAAAATGAGTTGGCTCACTAAAATTTACAACGACCATGAAAGAATGGAGCAAGTTGAATAAAATCACATCACATGCACCATAAACAACCAATATTTATGAAGACCTTCAATACAAAATAACTCATGCATTGATCTGGGATAAATGTTTCTTCCCACCACAACATGAGAGACTAACGATGGCTAACAATGCCTACATATATCACCACGAAGCAAGGGATGCATTCTCTTCACACTTCACAGAGTCCTTTCAATGCATTTCTCCCATAAACCAACTGCTCGAGTAACAATAATTCAAGGGAAGCAGAGAGTTAGCTTAAGAATAGGATACACCGGGATAGGAATACCTAGGATGGACCGAGTTTCTCGTGCAGTCAACTATGCAGCAACGTGAACAGTTTCTGATGCCCAGGCAGCAAAACACTTGACTATTAACGATTACCAGTTGTGACTAGTTTGTGCACCTGGCTTGCAAAACGTCTATACCCGTGCAGCCAATATCCCTACAGAGACAACCCATAGTTCAACAAAAGTGTGATGGTTGCCCCAGGCAACACGAACGGCTAGAGCAACACAATTGGAAATCAAGGAGGGGGTAAACCCACCGATGGCCCGAAAAGCTCGAACGGCCAAAGCAGGGCAGCTTCCAAGCTAGGTGGTGCCTCTCCGGTCTCCACGGGGAATGAGTCACCGAGCCGCTGGTCCACCCACTTCCTCACCCGGCCATGCCATCTCCGACCAAGCCTCTTGGGCGGCGCCGATGCTACACAAAGGTTGACTCGCCGCAGTTCCATGCGTTCGTCACCCATCCCGACGGCTTGGGCGTTGCCGTTCATGACAGGGTTGAGGAGGAGCGCCTCAGCGTCAGCTAGCGAGTGCAGCGACTAGCAGGAGGAACTGGGGAATGGCCATGGCTACTGGCTACGAGAGGATGGCTACCTTGGGGAGACGGGGAAATTTTAGTGAGGGAGACTGATAAATGGGCCAATCTGCCATAACACGCAATGTAACGGTCAAACAAATGGTGTTGCCTACCGTGCCGCATTAGTGCTGTAATGCAGTAACTAGCGTTTTCTGAAGAAAAAAGATTTGAAAGTGGTACTTACATTATTGGCGAAGTATTTGGTGAAAATCCTATTTCACGGAAAAACTGGAAATTCGCATCGTGGGCCCTCAGGTTGACAAGGAACGGCACAGATTTGGGATGGGATCACCACGGGCCACTTAAACACAAATTTAAAGATAACCCCCTATTTTCTTGATAAATTAGTTAGGGATTACCTTCTCAGTCACCCCTTTTAATGATAAAGTTGCAAGGCGATGTAAATAAGAATAAAAAGTAAAAGAGCGCAACAAGGGTTTGTCCTTAGCAGAATAAAAGGTAAAAGAATGTCCAATCCTTAATTCTGCTAAGGACAAACCGGTTGAATTCTTATATGGACTAAACGTTCTCGAGTAGGACGTTCCTACCAACAGAAAAGGTAGTTGCTTTGTAATGTAGCATAGAAGGGGTACGTCCTTTAATATAAAGGAGTTTATTCCCTTATTCAAATTGAACTTTGTACTAGATGTCAATGTGGGTGCATAGGTCATGTCCACATTGTTGTATGATATTTGGATGTGGGGACAACATAGGTTTTCATATATATGGTCCATTTAGGAGTTGATAAGAAAGAAATTTCCCTTTTTTTAAGACAGTGGCATGACACACGAAAGAAATATTTCAAGGTTGATGAAAAAGTTGGTTTACAAGACTATAAACTTGGTATTCAGATAATTTTTCTTTTCAAATAGCATTATTACTTATTCTACAAAAATATGTGCAAGGCCTTTTATTTATTTTGAGGTGTTGACAAATTCTGATTGAGTATATATTCTAAAGTGTGGTTAAAATCTTATTGTGTGATGTCTTTGCAGATGATGCAATCAAAATGGTTATTAAATTATGTGAGTCTCTAATTGTGTGTAAAATCGCCCATTGAATTATGTATGTTGACTTATTCAAAGACTTGACTGAACACATGTATGTAACGTGATAGGCTTTACTCCTCCAAACCAAACAAAACGAGTTGTATGTTACATCCTAAATCCCAACGTGACCCAATTGCACTATCATTTGTGATACCACGATCCGAACCAAACGGGTCCTTAGATGTCTACATGAAAGTAGGAATCAACCAATCATGTCATGCAACAGCTAGATAGTACTGAGAAACTAGTGAAACACCAATCAGATGCAGCAAAGGCGCAGGTACAAAAGTAATGGAAGCAATTCAACACAAGAATAATTCTGGGCTTGCACATCCTTGGAAACCACCTTTCACTAGTAGAAAACAGGGCTTTGGTCCAAGCTCAATCTACACATTAGTCCCGGTTGCATTACGAACCGGGACTAATGTGAGCATTAGTCCAGTTCGGCGGCTAAGCGCGGCCAGGCGAGCATTAGTCGGTTCAAATGGGACCTTTAGTCCCGGTTGGGGCCACAAACCGGGACTAAAGGATGCGATGCCCTTTAGTCCCGGTTCGTGGCTCAAACCGGGACTAAAGGTTAGAGGGGTTGAGGCTTTAGTCCCGGTTGGTGGCTCGAACCGGGACTAAAGGTTAGTCCCGGTTCGAGCCAGGAACCGGGATTAAAGGGGTTCTGAAATTTGTTTTTTGTTTTCCCATTTATTTTTTGTTTTTTGTTTCTGTTTTAAATTGCTTATATCTTTTAGGATATTTGATGTTTTTGAGTGATTCTTTTTGCATTAGATTCAAAATTTTGTCTAGTTTCTGTTTGTGCCACTAGTTTTCAAACTTGAATGATTCAAATATGAATTTGTTCAAATTTGCTTCAAATCCTAGATTCTGAATAATTTGAGTTTTTAAATAGTTTTTAATTTAATTCTTTCTGCTCCTAGTCACACGTTAGATTGTTCTCACTGTAACATTTATTTGGTTATTTTTAGAATAATTTAAATTAGGATTTTAGTTAAAACAATATTGTTTTGCTTATATAGTTGTTTTAGTCCTTTAGTTGTTGTTTTCAATTATTTTTAGTTAGTTCTTTCTGTAGATTTTAACATGTTGTAGTATGCTTCTGTTAGAGAACAGTAGATAAATTTTATAATTAATTAATATTAATTTTGCTACTATTTTGCATTAATAGTTGTTTAGCCTTTAATGATAGTTGATAGAATTAGTTTTGCCATATTAAAAAGTAATTATTTTTGCTACTTTAATAGAACGTGACTCTGGCTTGGTTAACCTTAGTTGTGACTCTGGCTGGGACAGTGCTAGCAGATGTAGTCGACGGTAGGATTGGATGGACACCATCCCGGACTAAAGGTGTTCTGCAATTTTAAAACTCTACCCCTCCCCCCCCCCCCCCCCGTATCGCCATTTCAGTTTTGAAAAAACACAAAATAAAATGATAAAAACTTCAAAAATTAAAATCCTTCGAGATGTAGTTATGCTACTACATCTACTAGTTAGAAAAATTAAAAAACATAAATTTCGACATGTTTTGCAAAAAAGTGTTATGAAAAAGTAAAACGGCTATAACTTTTGCATACGATATCGAAAAAAAGTATAATATATCAAAATGTTCAGCACGAAAACCCGGTTCGATTTTGACTGCTATAGGCCGTTTTGCAAATTTTTAGAATCCTCAAATTCTGAAAGGGAAAAAACTTATCCTCAAATTTAGTTTTTTTGAATTTTTTGTCAAACTCTGGTCAAATTGTGGTCAAACTATGGTCAAACTACCTATTCAAGAAATATTAGTGTTACTAAATAATTATTGTTTTTTAGAATAATAGTTTCAAACTCAAACGGTGAAACGTGTGACTTCATGCTCAAGTTCAACTCCCAAGGGTTAATAGGAATGACAACTTACTATTGTCAGGAAAACAACAAGTGCACACTTGTAAACTAGAGTTAAGCGTTCTTAGGCTGGGGTAGTGAGAGGATTGGTGACCAGCCGGGAAGTTAGACGATTTGGAATGAATAGTCCATACTTGAGCAGTGATGAGGGGTGATTAGATATTAAATTGTCAAATAATTCAGAAATTTGTAAATCGGGGAAATTTCAAAAAATCGAAAAAAAAACATAAATTTCTTTTTAAAAAATCAAAAAAACAAAATTTCAAAAAAAAATACCAACCGGGACTGAAGGTGGAACTCTAGACAGCGGCCACGTGGAGATCCTTTAGTCCCAGTTCATAAGCTTACAGGGACTAAAGGTTTGGGGCATTAGTCCCGACCCTTTTGTCCCGGTTCCCTCTGGAACCGGGACTAAAGGCCCGTTTACTTCTAGTGTTTGCTCCCAGTGTTGTTTTCAATGGATTTTGAGGCCTGCTATTCATGCAGTGAAATTTGAAAATCGGGAAAATTTCAAAAGAAAACAAAATTTTATTTTTCAAAAAAAAATCAGAAAAACAAATTTCAAAAAACAACCAACCGGGACTAAAGGTGGAGCTCCAGACAGCGGCCACGTGGAGATCCTTTAGTCCCGATTTGTAAGCCAACCGGGACTAAAGGTTTTGGGCATTAGTCCCGACCCTTTTGTCCCGGTTCCTGAACCGGGACTAAAAGCCCTCTGGAACCGGGACTAAAGGCCCGTTTTCTACTAGTGTTTTCTCCCAGTTTTGTTTTCAATGGATTTTGATGCCTGCTATTCCTGTAGTGGATTGATGCTATCTTGTCTGATCCATTTGGCATCGGCAACACAGTGAACTTTATGTGCGCAACAGGGTCGCCTGCACAAAGAACAAACTATTAAGAGATAAAACAACCAAGACAGGGAGAGAGCAAGAATTAACATCGAGATAAGATCAGCAAAAATAACAAATAAGTACACATCAAAAGATTTACACGAACCCAAGGGATTTCAAGCAAGAATTGTACAAACAATTTCTAAAATCTATCTAGAGGATTTATGTTAACTACCTTGCTTCTCATAAAGAACAGGGTACGGCGGTAAAAGCTGATGAATGCAGCATTCTGTCAAGCCTAAGAATTGTCGCTTCCTATCTTCCAATGCCCTGTCACAATTCAAAACATATGTACTCTTAGTAGAACAAAAAAAGTGCATCACAAAAATCAATGTGCATTTACACACCTAAGAGTGAATGGCATGAAAGTGAACTTCTCGCGAATCTCACTGAATATGTAGTTTGATGATTTCATCTTCAACTGATAGTCCTTGTCAGCTCTCTTATAGATGGTGGTATGTTTCTCAGACAATGACTTTGGCTGTGAATTACAAAGTTCAACAAAAAGGAAGGAAAATATGGAAGATGGATATCATGAAACCAATAACATCAATTATCATTATCGCCTTTCCCTCACCGTGCTAGTGACAATATCAATCACATACACTTTATTTTCTAAAAATTCAGCATCACCCACCGTCATATCAGCATTGGAAACACTAAATACCACTTTGTTACCATCAGTGATAAATTGATTCAGCTGATGGCTAAGGATTCCTTCCACAATTTTGCAATCGTAAGCAGCAGCAACCTTCTGAATTGCATCGACAACATCTTTGTTCTGCATAAAATATAAGTAGTAGTTTATACTATAATAAAGCATATTATCAGAAGACCATTACCGAAAAAGGCTTTCGCCCTGCTTTATATGTAATGCAACAACCAACAACCGACATACGAAACCGATACAAACACAACAACCCACACCACACTCACCCTAAGGCCAGATACATAGGTGCCAAAGGGCTACAACAACAACACGGCCGAACCACTCAAAGTAGACTACAAGAGAGGACATGAAGCATTACTACATAGCCGCCGGCGCCCTTCCGATGAAGGTATCGCAAAGATGTGAAGTTGAGACTCGACGAAACAGAGCGCTCCAAGATGGTGCCTTCGGGAGGACACGACATAGAAGTGCCGCCACCGTCCGATCCAAAGATCAGATTTTCATCTGGAGCACAACGAAGGGAGGGACAACCACAATGGAGGCTTTAGGAAGATGGCGACGCCCACAGGCGCCACCTCCATTGGTCTATCCAAAACCAGACAGGGTTTTCAGCCCGGCACACGTAATCCGCCTTTGACTTGGTGGGCCTGGCAAGAACCACAGCTACCCACTGCAGAGAACATCAAAATGGCAGCCACCACACCGCTAACGTGACCATGACCACTCCGTCTGCACCTCAGCGGGCGAGCTCAGCCCACAATCACCACGGCCACCACCACCGAGGCCGCTGCCCAGGAAAGAAGATGCCCCAAAGGTCCTCCATGACTGTGAGTGATGAACTGACCGGCATGCTCCGACCGCCAACAGAGCCGCCATCGACCGAAACGACCAACTCGAGCGGGGAGCAACTAGGTCGAAGAAGAGGCCGGGCGGGAGCAGACTACGTCGACGTCCAGCACCCCTGCTGCTGACGGGTGGCTCGACCGCATTGGTGCCACCCATCTCTACCACCACCTCTCCAAACATCGCCCCTAATACCCAACCGAGAGTCCCTGCCTAGATATGCACCTAGCCCGAACTTTTCACCCGCTCAACGGCGCGAGAGGCCAGACCAGACACCACCTGTAACCACGGGAGAGACCTAAAAGCATCCACAAGGACCAGATGAGCGGAGGTCAGAGCACGCCCAGCCGCCGCTGCGCATGGCCCGCACATCACCATGAGCTGCCAGCAGGCTGTTGCAGCTCTCCCCACGCTTTAGCCCCGTAGGCCTCCACGAACACCCCACGTCCAGCACCACTGGCCAGAGGGACCGGATCCAGCAGCACACACGACCGGAGCCTTGCACAGCCGACCACCACCGGCCTATGAGCCGCTGCCGCATGCCCAGACCCCGACGACGAGGCCCTGTTCGCTGCCAGACCCAGCCAAGATCTGGATCTAGGCGCATGAGGGCAGGTGCTGCCGCCAACACAACATGCACTGCCACCGCCAAGAGCATGCGGCCCTGCTGCTAGCTCCCGGGGGAATGCCACCGCGCCCCACGCAAACACGGCACTGCTGCCCGACGGCCACGGCCCGCGCTGAGCCATCCCCAACGGGGGAAGAGGGGAGGTCCTACCGCCACCGCACCGGCCGGGCTTTGCCCGCCAGCATGCCAAGTCGGCGACAAGGAGGGGAGGAGGCGGGCAGGGAGGCGAGGGCGAGGTGGCTAGGGCTGCCCCTCTGGTCGCCCGCGGGTGTGTCACGAATGGGAGGAGGGGAGCCGAGAACCCACTGGCTCCCTATACTGGACAGTGGATTAATTTTCCGATCATAAGACCATTACAAAGAGAAAGGAGAAAACTAGTACATTCCAGGAGCACTATCGACAACGATGCAGTAACAGAGAAGAACTAACTTGTGAAAATGCAACAAATCTGAAATAACTGTGGTAATCAACATGCATGATGTACCTTCTTTCCAGGTCTAACTAGTCTCAATGCGACTTCAGCTGATGTGTTTGCAGCAGCAAGAACATCAGCTGCGCTTCCGGTGACTGGCCCATCGCTGATAACATGTGTATGAGCCACCACAGCAATAAAACCATCAATATGGCACCCCATGTCTCTGCCAACCGAGAGAAGAATCCTCGGTTCATGGTGAAATAAAAGGAAAATTAAAAACATGGTAGCAAAGGTTAAAACAAGACGCTACATTTTGACCATATCATTTCTTCCAAGGACTGCATCGTGAGTCGAAAGGGGGAGAAATGCCAGACAATGTTGTTCACAGATAAGCATGTTGGGAAAGCAATGCCACGTTCACTATTCTTCTTCACATTCTTGTAGAGAATCCCAGTTTTCTCAGTTTGCCTGCCATCAACAGAAACACCACGTAATAAGAAATTCAGCAAGGAAATAAAAAGGAAAATATTATGAAGGGACAAAACTGAATGCATTACACTGTTATGAAGTTGTCAACCTTCTCACATATGACATATCTCACCAATTTTGGCATCTGGCTTGCACTCTAACACAACCAACTTCAGAGCCTCTGTTCCACAATAAATTTTAACTAAGAGTTTGATAGCTGATGACATCATACATCAACATATCAATGCAAACATATATGCACATTGACATGCCCATACTGCTTGGATGTTCTATACTGCTGGTGAAAATTGCTTGGATAACATCTTGACGCGTTGATTGCTAGGATGTTCTATACTGCTGGTGAGTGACTTCTTCAGTAACATCTTGACGCTTTGATAGCTAGGATGTTTGATACTTCTTTCGAGTGATTGCTTGACTAACATCTTGACGCTTTGATTGCTAGGATGGTCTATATAGCTGGTGAATGATTTACCATTTTCAATGGTTAACTTACCATTTTGCTAGGATGCTTCTAGGCCTTCCTTCCAATATTGCAAGTAATGTTTGGTTTAGGAAGGCTTTCAGGTGTGCTGCCAACAACAATTTGGGAGGCTATGCAAACTGCTTGCGGGGGTGTTGGTAGATCAGAGGTTTTCTCATACTTTCTGGACTCCATGCGTGCTTCAAAGAAATGAGCAGAGTATTCAGGTGGCCTAGCCCATCAAAATTCTGCGACATTGGAGGAGACACCCATTAGATATTTGGTGGTGGTGTATATTTTCTTCAAGAACCCCCATGCTCTCACTAGATGAACAAGACTTGGAGGCCTAGCTGGTTGGTATTGGGGCATCATTGGATATTAGAGTTGGAGAGATGAAGATCAACACAACGAATTGAGATTCATCATTCATGTTATGTTATTTTGTCATGTCATTTACCTGCCCTACTGCCTTCGAACATTATTAGCTTATTACGTAATTTCAGTTTGTTTCATGGATTTTCCAAGTTGTGGATTGTGGTTAGATTAACTTATTATGTACTAGATACCTAAAAGTCTAAAACCTATGTTATGTCGTTGAATTGTACTGTTATTTTGTGATTTATTTGCTGCCTTATGTGTTTGTAATGTAGAGAAATAGATCAATGGAATAAGACTGGATTAATGTATGGAAAATTGTGGTGCTCTATATTTGCAATGTAACCATGATGTATCTTTTCATTTATGCTTGCATACATTTGTTTTACTGTACTAATTCACTCTGTTGTTGGCACTTGGTTTTCTAGGAGGAGAGGAGAATCGGAGAGGGGGAGGCTGCAACAGCAATAAATAAGCCAATTTGCGGTACTCCTCCCAAGTCTGAAATTGTCAATTTTCTGAGTTCTCCTACAAAAATCCCTAATTTCTATTTCTTAAATATTCAGTATCTATATACAAAATATCCCTGCATCCGCGTTTTCTTTAAAATGACATATCTAAGTATGGCAATGTACGTGCAATTTAGTTTGTCAACACATGCACCCCTGAATTTGAAAAATCCACGAAGGTGAACATAATAGAATAGAGATAGCCAACAAAGTGGAGCTAACAAAGAATGATTCATAAAACTGCAACCAAATTAAACAACACAGCTCTAACCTTGTCGATACTATTTTTTCTGAAAGGAGACATATGCATTCTGGACATCTTAGCAATATTAACTGTGTAGAAACAATAACCAAGTCGGATAGCTACTAACCGAACAGCTAAATTCAGCAAGGGCTGAACAACAGATGGCATAACCTCAAGACAACCTGCCTAACAGCAAAGACAACGCCATTTGGCAGCGTAGGACACTAAAAATCGCATCCGGCAAGCAGCAAATGAGTTGCTATTAGTTCAGAGAGACGAGATTACTATTTATGATTTTGGTAGCAGCCTTATATTTGTACACGACTTCGCTGGATGAAAGATCAAGCTCCTACTCCCTGACCCGCTTGTCGGATGACATCTGCAAAACCACTCGAAAAGGTTCGAGATGATGACAAAACACTGGGGAAATAAGAACTGGCCGGGATCGATCGAGCCCTGGATACGCGAGAAGAATCTGAGAATTCCTCACCGCTTCAATCCGAATAGGGGATGCGGAGGGGATTCAAGCGGCGCCGATGGAAGAGTGCAAGTTTTATTAGGATCTGGGAGGAGGAAGGGTTTGTGACTTCTCCATTTCGACTCTCGAGACTGGGATTGGATCAATTTGCCCCCTGTTTATTTGGGGCCGTGCTTTCCTTTTTTTCCTTTTGATCGTATCATATGCCCTTTCTAAGTGCCACACGTGTGGCATGAAGCAATTCCGCTCTGACATTTTTTGATGGCAACTTTAGTTACCCGGGGATGGAAACTTTAGGTTTGAAACATGGCAACTTTCTGTTTGAATGGAAATTTTAGTTATTTTTGTATTTCATTTTTGTGGATGGCAATTTTAGTTGTAAAAACGTCAGGGCGGTGTTACTTCATGCCACACGTATGACACTTACCATTTGGGCTTTTTATTACTGCAGTTATTCTTAGATTTTCATATGGGTGTGGCACCGGATCATTTGCCCCTCTTTCGCAACATGTACCCATGTGTTTGCAACAACCAAAAACGAGTTTGTAAGGGCATTTCTAACCGATCCCCAGTAACCGGTTAGAGCAGTAAAATCCCGGTTTTACTTCTCTAACCGGGACCTAACTGATCCCCAATAGATCATAGTGGTAAAAATTATACTCGATCGCCGCGAATGTCCCTATATTTACTCCACGGCTCGGCAGCCGAGTAAAAAAACCTCTCCCTCTCTTCCCCTCCTCTGCCTCCTCTTCTCCCCCTCGCCGCGCTGTCCCCCGCCGCCCCCTCTCCTCCCAATGGCCGGAAGCGGTGGTCGGAGGTCCCCGCTGCTGATCTGCAGCGTGGATCCACGCGAGCACGCCCGCGGGGCGTCGTCTAGTGGCGCATCCTCGAGTCGCCGCCGCTCGCCCTGATCTGCATGCCCCCACCCAATTCACTGACTTCCCGGAGCTCCCTCCTTTGCGGCCGCCGCAAAGAACCTACCTCGGCGTCCTGTAGTGCTCGTGGGGAACATGGGTGGCGGAGATCACCGACCAGGAGATCTACAAGAGGAAGTGGGTTGGGTCGTTCCACATAGCGGAGCTCGCGGCGATGGAATACGACCAGTGGCAAGTCCGGTACCATGGCTCCGTCAGACGGCGAAACTTCCCGTTCGGGACGGCGCCGGTCCACCTCATCCCACCAGAGCTGGGTGTGGTGAGCCCGGCAATTGCTCGGGAGGACCGAGAGGCGAGGGAGTGCCTTGAGGCGGAGGCCACCGCCAAGGCGTACATGGAGGACCTCCGCCGCCAGCAACCCGGGCTCATGGAGGCAGAGCGGGCAATATTCGCCGGCAATGGCGGGGTGGTCATCGTCATCTCCGAGGATCAGGTGCAAGGCGGCGAGGAGGGAGGCAAGGAGGGCGGCGAGGAGGAGGAGTTCGACGTCGAGATGTGGGAGAGCATCTTCCCCGACTGCGATGACGACGGCTCCGGCCCGGACCCATGTCTCACCGAGGGTGGCCTGTCGAGGAAGGATTGGATCGACCTCCACTATTGACGATGAAAATGAGTAGTCTAGTGTAGTTTAAGTTTAAATTTATGTTTAATGTTCGGTTGTCAAGACTATCTATGTTGAACTTATGTTTAAATGCATGCAAATTTTGGTTGAAACTAGGTTGAGTTTATGCAAATTTACGTTTTACTCCGCTAAATTTCGGTGCTAAATATTTAGATTTTTTATATTTTTAATATACTATTATTTACTATGGGAGAAGATGAGCCCAAGCTAAAAAAAACGCAATCCTCATACTATTAGTGCTTTTTTGTTGATATTCCGTACATTTTAAAGTTAATATCAAAGTTGCACACCCGAGATATTTACTCTAGCTTCGCCCCTGCAGTGAACATGATCCTTCATGTTATAACGTTTGTGTGCTTACCCGGTTACCCCGCTTGTGTGCTTAGAGCATCTACAACCGGACCCCTTATACCCGACACAAACGTCTGGACGGTCTTCCTGGTCAGTGACCGGACAAAAAATCGTCACCCAACTGGGCGCCCCATTTCCGGTCCAAACGCCCGGACTGTCCGACACTCCCGATATCCGCCCGAACGCTCCCGGACACCCGCCACGTCGGCTCTGTTGAGGCGGACGAATCCTAAATCGGAACCATATTAACTAGTTCCCCGCATCGACCGAACTCCTCCCGCCTCCCGCCTCCATTTCTCCCGCCGCCGCGCAGCCGCCCACCCCCTCCTTGCTAGACATCCTATTATACTATTTTGCTTTGCTTATGCTTGGTGTAGCTACCTGGCAAATGAATCTGACAAAAATACACAAACACAATACTATCCTTACCCAAAACCAAGAGTCTAGAGTAGCTCGGGGCCTACCTCCGAGCCTTCCTGTTAGTAATGACTACAATGAAAGAAGGTCCACGGGTGCAAAATAGAAAGAAAAAAAACCTGTCTGTGCCTTCTGATCCTAGATGAATGGTCCAGATTCTAGTGGAGACACTGGTACTAGGTTCTTTGCAGAAAACTCCCTTGCTTCTACTCGTTTTGCTATCAAAATAACTTTCTTCTTCCTGATAAGGCAGCAGCGCGAAACCCTAGAATCGAATCGAGGTGGTGGCGGCGGAGACAAGCAAAAAGGAAATCAAGGAGGAGGAGGCGAAGGAAGAAGAGGCAATTATGTCCCTCCGGTGGTCTGTCGGTTCCCTCCTCGCACGGAGGTTCTCGCCACGGCCACGGGCGATCGCAAGGACGGCTCTTGCACGATCTCTCCACTCCTCCTTGGTGAGTCGGATTTACTCAGATCTGCAACTTGAGGCTCGCTCCTCCCTCATGTTTCTCACCCCGATCGGTACAGAAGGATTTCCCCATCGCTGATGGCATTGGTCGTGCTGCTGTTGTGGCCGCGGCTGCGCTTGCTAGTGCTGGAGCGTTGGCCTTGGCACATCAGTATTTCAGGAAAGGCCCAGCAGATGATGAGTCAGGTAGATTTCTCCACGTCTTTAGATTAGCTCCGTTTCATGTCAGGAACAGACCACCACCTCATACCCGTCTTGTTGATTGTTGTGCAGCTGCCCGCAGGAAAGAGGAGGACCTGAAGGTGATGTTCGAGGACTGGGCCAAGAAGTACAAGAGGACATACCGAGACGAGGAAGAGAAGGCTATGCGGTTCCAAGTGTTCAAGGACATTGTCGATTGGATCGAATCAATGCCCCCATCTATCCGGGACAAGTCGCTTCCATTAAACTGTTTCGCAGACTTTAAACCCGAGGAGCGCCCGTTGGGTCGATCCCGCCAGTGCTGTATCATTAATATAGATGGCCATGGCCCGGACACCGAAGAGGAGTACCTCCAGAACAAGTTTCTCGCTGAGAATGAAAACGGTCTCTTCTTCTTTTGCAATTATATATATACCTTATGCAGCACTTGCTAGCTTGAATCATTCATGCAGTATGGCTTTACCCTGTTTTGTTTTGGATTGGATGCGCTGTTGATATAGGTCATATATATGGTTTTACCCTGTTTTATAGCCATTCATTGGGCCTTCCAGTCTGCTAACTTGTAGCTTCTCAACAAAAACAGGAGAAGCATTTGTATGGAAGCCAGCTGTGAAGCAGGGCGACAAGCAGGCAACTCAAGTCTCTGCCTAGACCCTAGAATGGTGTCTGGTTAGTTAACGATATCCCGTTCTAGTCAAGTGGTGGTGCAGTTAAAAACTAAATAGCTTGGGCAGTGGACACTGCTTTAAGTTTAGTGCTACGTTAATCTGAACCATGTGTGGCTGGTGTAGTTGAAATTAACTAGCTTGGGGCGCTGCTTTAAGTTTGCTGCCATGCTAACCTGAACCATGCATGTACGAGATGACGAACAATCGTATGTGCTCGATCTTGTCTCTCGTCAAAAAAAGAGAACGCAGCAGCGCGAACCCAAATCCCCAATGCGTAGCAGCCGGCTCCAGCACCAACCATCCATCTTGCTGACGGTGGTGGCGGGCCAGATCCATTGCCTAGCTGGGCGATTGCACCCGGTGGAGGTCCAGATCCATTGTCGACCATCTTGTCACCGGCGTTCTGGCTGCCCTGGCGGACCTCCCCTGTTCTATGCTGCGACCTTGTGCGGACAAGTTCTCCAAGGTACTCTGATCCGATATCTAGGGGAAAACCTCACTCTTTGTCCTACCCTACCCCCACCCAACCCGCATCTAGCTCCGTCATCTGGGAACGCTGAACAAGAAATCACCAGTCTTCACGTATGCTTGTCAAAGGTTGATACCAATTTTCATGGTTGATTCTGTAGTAAATGTCCTCTACACCCATAAAGAGACTTCTGCTTGGAGTTCAAACTGGAAGTACCAAACATTCTGCAAATATTATGTACGAAATTTCAGATTTATGCTTGGACAGTCTGAAAGTACTCTACGGAGTAAAATGTCAGACTTTTAGACTTGGGCTTGGACAGTCTGGAATTACTTGTGCTTGTACCAAATTTCATACTTTCAGACTGACAGTCTGAAAGGTAACCTTTAGGTTTAGACGTCCAGAACCCGATGCGAATCCCTCCCCTCCCTCCTGTGGCGCTCCCCCGAGTGCCCGGGGGGAACCCTAGCCTCCCACCTCCCCGCTCCTCCTCCGGTGGCCTCTTCCCTCGCCGCCCAGTAGTGCAGCCTGGCAAAGCCAGGCCGGCAAGGGCGGCGGCGGAGCCTCCCTCTCCCCTCCCAATGGGATGCACCGCCGGCACGGGGCGGCCGCTCGTCTAGGGGCGCTGGCCTACGGCGGGGCCAGCGGCTCGGCGGCGCTGCTCCAGGGTGGCGGCGTGGATGCCTGGTGGCATCACGTCAGCGATTGGGCGCGTGTCTGCTGGCCTTGGCGGCTGCGACAAGGCCAGATCGGGCGGTGGCGGGCCGACACGCCTCTGAGTAGATCCCCCTGGATTCAGACTCGGGTGGCAGCGGGCGTCGCGGGGTAGCAGCGGAGGCCCATCCGTGGCTCGACTTGGGGGGGGGGGGCTTGCAGCGGCGTGGCTGCATCCTCGTGGTGGACTGGTCTTCCCGCGGTGAAGGTGGGACTTGCTCCGGCGGCGATTCATCTGCGATTTACTTGGGTGAGCTCCCTCGCTTTATGATTTCAACTACGGACTCGCCGGGACGGGGTGGCTCCATGGTGCGCTGTGGGTGCGCGCGAGGCCTGCTGGAGGTGGCAGGAGACTTCGGGAAGGGGGCAGGGTGCCCCCTCCGTGGCATCTGGCGGCTGTTTCGGGTGGTTCCTGGAGTTCCCCTGGCCCTGATCTGGCCGCCGAGGACAGCAACCCCAAGGTGTCAGCTTTGGGGTGGAAGGGAGGTCTTCTGCTCCGTTCCGGTCGGCCGCGTCCGTTAGGTGTATCCTGGATGGGGGAGGGGCCCGAATGCCATGGCGGCGGCCCAGTTGGTGGTAGCCAGGGTGCTCATGGGCGGAGCATGGGGCTCGAGCGCTGTCCGTTCACCATGGCCGTGTGGGTGGCATGTTTACTGGGGTGTGTCGTTCAATGGCGGTGTTGCGGTGGCCCGTAACCCAATCCGGTGATAGTGAGTGTTGGCCGGGGTGAAAACCCGCTCTGTCTTGCCAGCCGCTGGCGGCGGCGTTCTTGCGTCTTCCCCTTCTTGAAGGCGCAACCGCAGCATCTCATCTGTCGCCGTGGTACTCCGGGGGAAACCTTAATCCTTGGATTGGGCGATGACGATGTTGCGGTGTTGTTCCCTTGCTGAAGGTGCCGCCTTGGAGCCCATTGTGCGTCACACACGGGTTCTCCTCTTCGCGGTGGCTCTCCCACGGTTGAGGACCCTGACGACTCCTCAGTAGTTCTTAGTGTTTTATCTAGTGTTTGCTAGGAGTTTGGTCGGGTGCTGTTGCTGTTTTCGGCGTCCTTGTATCCAGCCTTGCATGCGTGCGTGCGTGCGTGCGTGCGGTGCCTGCGTGCGTGCGTGCGTGGTGTGCGTGGTTTGCGTGCATGCGTGTGCGTGTGCGTGTGCGTGTGTGTCGGCTTGTTTCGGCTTGTTCGGTGATGGTGCTTTATATATAAAGTGGGGGAAACCCTTTTTCGTCGGTAAGATAACCTTAACAACAACAGTCTGAAATTGCTTGTGCAAGACTTTCAGACTTGTGCTTGGAAGTGCCAAATTTCAGACTAGTGGTTGGACAGTGTGAAAGTACCAAATACTTGTGCTTGTACATGTTATCTACGTCATACATAATATTAGTACTTTCAAACTTCTTCGGCGTAAAGAGTACTTGTGGTACATTCTATTATTTAGAGAATCATTTTTGTTCAACTCTTACTGCAAACTGGAAGCACAATTCTGTAGGATATCAAGTTTATTTAGGAGTACATAATATTTTGGCATAGATATCTAAAAGCACTTGTGCTAACTGAATCTCATTTGCTAGGTCTGAGGTCTCCCAACACAAGAAGATCGATAAGCAAGAGGCACTAGCACTGGAGGCAAAAGGCTGTAGCTTTTCTGTTGTGTACCATCAACAGAGCAAAACTTGATGCAAATTCTAAAGGCAAGCTTGTTCAACGGAGAACGGTGCTTACAGTAGTCCTTCATACTTAGTGTCGTCTATGCTGTACCAAAAATGATCCTCTCATTCTATGTAACACTTTATATGTATGTGTTTCTTTTCTGTTCTGGTCTCTCTGGGATCATGCAATTTAAAATGTATGCTTAGTTATGATTTAAAGTGGATGGATTAATTTTCTCATGTCTCAAATATTTGTGATGTTCTCATACATTTTAGTGACCAACATGTTTGGATTTCTTGCATGATTCCAGATGTAGCATAAGCTACTAATGAAATCAAATATACATCAAGTATCGTACAGTAATTATGTATTTTTTTTCTTCTAATGAAATCAAATATACGTCAAGTTTCATACAGTAATTATGTAATTTTTTGTGACAGGTACTGATCTGAGAAATTGTCTTATTTTTGAGGGGCCAAATGATTGATATATCAGAACTTTGAGGTGGTTATTCCAAAAGTTATCTTCAATATGTAACTAGTAGTAGGAGTTTTTGTAAAATGTACACTAACAACTCTCCACCTCAATCTGTACCAGTCATCTTCCATCCGATGCCATGGTTCGTTTTTATATTCTTTCACTGTAAGCCCCTTTCTGTTGTAGTTGCTCCCTCCTCTTTTTTTAATATATTTTTGTGAAGTGCAACTAAAATATAAAGCAGCTGCCAGAGAAATATTTAATTTAGATGTAGTTTTACACACTCCATTATACATTGATCAAGTGTGTGTAGTGCAATATCACTTTGACATGAGTCTAAATTCTTAACAGATTTCTGTAAGCAGCATCTACCACTAGAAAAATCCATGACCATATATAGCATCTAAGCTTACAATGTATAATCCATTGGTAAGTCAGTTAGGTGTAGTTTACACACTTAATTATACATCAATCAAGTGTTGTAGCGCAACATCACTATACTATTTTGGTTGAGGTCTAAATCCTTAACGTATTTCTGTAAGTAGCATATCTACACTAGAAAGATCCATAACCATATAGCATCTACGCCTACAATAATCCATTGACAAGTCATCTAGATGTAGTTTACACACTTCATTATATATTAATCAAGTGCATGTAGTCCACCACAATTAGACTTGTTTGACTTAAGTCTAAATACTCAACATATTTGTGTAAGCAACAACTAGAACTAGCTACAGCTAGAAGAAATGAAGCTTGCCGCTGTGGCAACGCAACACATTCCGGGTCTAATATCATACATGGAGGTGCAGGAGACACGGTGTCTGCGCGCACGACAGACTGCATGACACCAGAAACGGCCGGAGACTCGGGACAACGTTGGTGTGTCCACACTAGTTTGTTGCAGGGTCGTTGACACGGATGAGCAGGAGGGAAGAGAGGGTTTGAGGATGTTCACATGATGGAGATGAGCGGGGTGCGCGGCAGAGAGAGTGAATACTAAGTAGAGAGCATTGGCTGCACAGTGGTGATGGTTTGGAATGGAGACGGAAAGTGGACTTGGGTTATAATTTGCGGAAACGCTTCTCATCATACGTCTTAAAGAGAAACTACATTCCTTTAGTGGTAACAAAGTACTCCCTCCAGGGGCGGAGCTGGCCCCTGCGCACCCAGGGCCCAGGCCCGGACCGTAAGAATTTTTTCCAGCAAGTATATGTACAGATTTTTTTTTATAGGCCCGGGGTTCAGCCCAGTCAGAGGAGGCCCAAAGCCAGCGATCCACGAATCAGACAACAGAAGCCAACGATCCATGGAAAATTTGCTGCTTATGGCGCGGTTCATCGTGAGATTTCAGACCGTTCGTCAAACTTTCATTCTTGTAACATAGGTCATGAATTTAGGAGCTCAAACTATGAGGCTCACAAGCTAGCGAAACACTCTCTTTCCCTTGCGGTTGGCCGCCATGTTTGGTTAGGCCAGCCGGGAGATCGTTCTTTCGTCCCTGTAAACATTGTGACGGGTTAATAAAAAGTTTCGCGAGGTTCTCTCAAAAAAAAAAAACTTCCGGAAAAAAGGCAGCGATCCACGCAATGTACGCACAACGCACCCACGACCTAACCTGCTCGCATGCACAGGAGTCGCGTCGCCGCTTCCCTGCTTGGCCGCCGTGGCGGCTTGCGCATGGCGCCGTCGCCGTCCACCGACCGCGGTGTTGCTCGACTTTGCCAGTCAGTCCCCTGCTCCCCTGCCTGCTTCATTGGTCCCGCCCCAGCGGCCCAGCTCCGCCCCTTGTGTGTGTCATTCGCTGCCGTGCTCCATCCCCTTCTTCCCATGCCAAACCTTCAAACCAGGGGACCTTTTTAAATTTCTTTGATTGTTGGCAGTTTGCACTTGTAGAACAGAATGTAACCTCTATGTACGAACTGCATTGAACTTGAAAATAATGTATGCGTATGTATTTGTAGGATGGTTTGCTATATCGAGCAAAATGTATTTACAAATATTGATGATGATGCTATTCTACATCGCTTTCAATCATATAGGTCTCCCAAAGGGCTTTAAACTCATCGAATTTTTAAGTTCGTACATTTTTGTCAATGATAATTGTTTCACTTGATTTTTATGCATTTTCTTATGGAATTATTCTTTCATATTGCCTTGAAGGTGTTGGTTCTTCTACCGCTGATCAAGTTATGGGAGGCGCCAATAAAGTAATAAATTGTTTGGTATATTTTGTATTCTCATATTATTATTTGTACTCCCGGCATCTTCTATCTAATTTGTTGGATAATTGAGCATTGAGTTTAGATTCTAGATCTATTGAGCAATTGAACTCTATTTTGTATTCCCTCCGTAAAGAATTATAGTGATCTTAACGCTCTTATATTTCTTTATAGAGGGAGTATGTTTTTGCATGAGATATTTAGAAATGGTGAAAGTATTTTTGGGTAGTTATAAGTACCAAACTCTTTTCATGTTGTCAAAAAAAAATCGGCCTGGGATTTGCTTCATTCTTGGCTCCGCCACTGACTCCCTCTGTCCCATAATATAAAAGTGTTTTTGACACAACACTCTTATATTATGGGACGGAGGGAGTATTAATTAAGGATATCACCCAAGCAATTCTAGAGCGTGCAATGTCGGTTTTCAAGCTACCCAAACATATATGCAAAGGGACCCTACTTACTGCAATTTTCCTTATAGTGGGGAGATGATAACCAGCAAAAACATATTCATAGTTTTGCGTGGTGGGTGATATTCATTTCAAGAAAACAAGGAGGCATGAGGTTTCAAAGATCTTGAATGTTTTAACCCAGTTATGTTATCTAAGTAGTGGTCGCGCCTACTCTCTAAACCAGATTCTCTATATGCCCAGCAGTCCAAATTCTGTAAACCAAATTATTTTCAGCGGTCCTTTAGTTTCATCAGGAATGGCACCCCTGAATTTCCACTAGAAGAAACAAACGGTGTATTTTTGGTACGGTATAACAAAACCAAAACGAGACAAGAACAATAATCCATGGCTTTTCCCCTCTGTGAGATAAATACTCTCCCGTCCTAAAATAAGTATCTCAACTTTGTACTAACTCTAGTACAAAGTAGTACTAAGGTTGAAACACTTATTTTGGGACGGAGGGAGTACAAAGTAACACGAATTTGTATCTGTAGTGCACAAGGAGGCTAAACTGGCTCAGTTGTTCGCTGAAAACTAACACTGCACATGCAACACTAACTTCAGAGTAACGCTAAAGCATGTGTGGTGTAGCAGTACCTGAAAAAAGATATGTACTTGCTAAAGCATGTGCACGCTCGCTCCACTGCCGTTGACAGCATCATCAGGATAGCGACCGGGTCAAGGAGTTGGGTCAAGTTCGCATCACTGCCATCGACAACACCATCAAGAATCACTGAGCGAGTGCAAAGGGTTAGCTCCAGCTGCCGGCTTCGTCGTGAGGACCCTTCGTATAGGCAGAGAGGTAGAGATGTTGCCGTAACGCAGGTTATGCAGGATGACCGCTAGACAAGTCCGCGTGGCCACTTGAGCCCGCTAGAGACGATGCGGTTGGCCCAGGGATGCTCAGTGGCGTTGCTTTGCGCGGCGCCGTAGCGGTTAGTTCCGCCTTGCTTGCATCTTGAGTTACGACTACTGCTTATACTATTACAAAAAATGTTTAGCCCAGGTGCCTGTGCAATGGGGGGTGTTCATGTTCCTCAGCCGTCGTGAGCACCAGATATTCATTTGAGTCTAGGTATTGCTCGCCCGATGTCTCCTATTCTTAAGGTTGACTTTATGTTTACTGCCTTGCATATTGTTGCCCTTGCAATTGGTGTATAAGAGAAGTATACATCGAAATGACATGTGAAGCATGGAGAGAGTTCCCCTCGCTTGGTGGTGGTATATATGTAGGCGTTGTTATCCACGCATGTTGTGCTGAAGAGAAAACTTTATCGCAGATCAATGCATGAGATATTTTCAATTAAAGGTCTTCATAAATAATAGCCGTATATGGTGCATGTGACGAGTTTTTAATCAACTTGGTTCATACTTGTCCACATATTGTACTCCCTCCGTCTGGTTCATTAGGCTCCCTCTTATTGTTGGTCAGTTTGATCACAAATTAAACTAATATAAATCATATGTCATGAAAAAATACCATTGAAACCCACTTTTGAATACAAATCAACAATATACTTTTTTAGCATATACTTATATTTTGTTAATCATATAGATGGTCAAAATCTGACTCAAAACACGAGAGGCCCAATAAAACTGGACAAATGAGTACATAGTATCCTGTCAAAATTGACTTGCACCCCCCTAAAAAGTTCACTTGCACAATTCTAGCATGTTTGGTTTGATGCCCGAATCGGGTAAAATACCGGTTAGTGATTGGTTGGTTACCAATTTTTCTCCCAACCTCACATAAAGTTGACAACTTTCAAAGTATTAACATTGCCAATTTTGGGTCGCCAATGCATTTGCTAGCCAACAATTCTTAGCAAATCAAGCATGCTCTTCAATTTCCACTAGACCCAGAATCTAAGCTGGTTAGATTATGTTCCAATCTCCAAGAACAAGTACTTAGGAGGGCAGAGCTTGCTTCTCAGTGGAGAAACCGGCTCGAAATGACCTAGTGTTCATCAATTCAACGCCTGCATGGTAGTGATAGTAACGGATATTACCATACCACCAACATATTTTGAGCTCCTGCAAAAATAATAGCATTCCGGGATGCCAATTAGAGCACACATGCATAAGGAATTCGTTAACCAATGAGAAATGGAAACCAAGGTTCAATCAAATGTGTGCCTGTGTGCCGTTGTGAGACACTATTACAAATCCGGACACTACTAACCCTTCGTCAGTGACTGACCTCTAGCCACGTGTTAGTGATGAGTGTCCTTTGTGCTTGGGTGGATGGTTATCACAGACCGGACAAAAAAATAGTACCTGTCAGTGATAGTTCTTTCGGAAAAGCAAAGTGGACGGAGTTTTAGCACTGACGGGCTGCTATAGTTGACTGATCTCTATTGGTCGATTAAATCCGACTCTTTTTTTTTTGAATTTTTTCGACTCTTTTTTTGACGGTGCTATGGCGGGCTTACGCCGGCCTGAACAATTTTCATTATATATAAGAGTAAGGTACAAGACATCATGTACACCAGATAGCATCCAATACACACAAGAAGGCACAAGGAAGAACAGAAGTAGAACCAGAAAGAGAGCTACGACAAGCACCCAACACCACTAGCTAGACCGAGAAGAGCGGAAGCAAGCTTTGTTGAATCATTCGAAAGGGGATCCGTCACCTAGAAGACATAGAGAATAGGTTGCCAGCTGCCCTGCTATCACTCTGCAACTTGAAGAGCTAGGAAGTCGCAGCCACCGTCGAAGGGCATTGGTGTCATGGCCTAGATTACATGTTATTGGTGTCATGGCCTAGACACATGCATTGAGTGCCATGCCATTTAAATTCCAAAAAATTAAAAGATGATTAGAAACACATGAAACCTTGCTTGACACAATGTCATGCAAACAAGATGATGTGGTAAAAAAATTGTACTATTTGACTAAAGTTTGGACACACACCCCTCACAAACCGGAGCAACTCACTAGAAGGCTCGTGGTTCCGAGAGGGAACAATTCATGTTTGATGATGAACGGGAGATAACTTCCTCTTATGGACTTGAAAAATTTTCTACAGTTAAAGTGCACTAATACAACTCTCATGTGAAAAATTGGAAAATTCTAGGGGTCATTTGACCTTTTAAAGACAGTTAAGTGAGTTTTTAACAATTTAATGATCGTAATTCAAATTTAAACTATGTCTACATGCAACGGCTAACCATAACGGTTTGAAAAATTATATTTTTGCGTACTTGCGTACGAGTTAATTCCATGTGCAGTAAATTGGAAGGAATTTTCAAACATATTGGTGTCACGGCCTAGACACATGCATTGAGTGACATGCCATTTAAATTCCAATTTAAAAAAAAGATCAGAAACACATGAACCCTTGTTTGATGTAATGTCATGCCACCAAGATAATATGGTAAAAAAATTGGCCTGTTTGACAAAAAATTGGACACACACCCCGCACAAACCGGAGCAACTCACTAGAAGACTCGTGGTTCCGAGAGGGAACAATGCATGTTTGATGACAGATCGACGATAGCTTCCTCCTATGGGCTTCAAAAAATTTCTACAGTTAACATGCAGTAATACAACTGGAATGTCAAAATTCTGAAATTTTCAGGGATCATTTGACCTTTTTAAGACATTTAAGTAATTTTCTAACCATTTAACGACCGTAATCCAAATTTAAACTACGTCTACATGCAGTGGCTAATCATAACGGGTTGGACACATGCATGGAGTGCCATGGCATTTAAATTTTAAAAAGTTAAAAAATGATCAGACGATGTAAATATCTAGTGTTCAAAAAACATGTAAAGATCTGGCAAGGCAACCGTGCCCCACACGATTGCCACGCTATCGCGCCTCGAGGTTTGGAAGGTGAGTGGCGCGGGGCCGCGGGTTGTTAATCAGACACAGTTCTGTATTGGAAACCGTTAGCTATTAAGTTAACACACGACTTTTGCTGCGGGAATTGTGTGTAATTCAAACTAAAGTACTCGTAAATTCCGGCAACCGGCATGTGTACCGTTTCCGTCGATCTAGATTCCGGCCGCCAATAAATAATACCTTCCTCACGTCGTTCCGCCTGCATTCTCATCTACATCCTCCTCTCTCTCTCTCTCTCTCTCTCTCTCTCTTAAATATCTGCCATGGCGCCGCCGATCTGCCCACACCTTGGCGAGGCGCCGCCCCAAGGCAGCTGGGTCGAAGAGCAGCAAGGGCGACCCTCACTAGTAGAAAAAGGGTCTATTGTCCCGGTTCATAAGGGCCTTTAGTCCGGTTGCAGGAAGGACTAAAGGCTCTCACGTCACGCTGCTGAGGTCCACCTTTAGTCCCGGTTGGTAACACCAACCGGTACTAAAGGAAATTTTATGATTTTTTTTTAAATTTTTTTGAAATTTTTTTTGGAATTTTTTTTATTTTCAAATTTCTGAATTATTTTAACCTCTCATCTCTAATCACCCTCATCACTGCTCAATTTAACCTCTAATCAGCCCTCATCATCTAACTTCCCGGACGGTCACCCATCCTCTCACTACTCCAGCCTGAGCACGCTTAACTTTCGGGTTCTATTTTCCCTCGTTTCCAAGTCTGCACTTGTTGTTTTCCTCACAATAGTAAGATGTCAATCCTATTAACCTCAGGAATTTAGCTTGAGCATGAAGTCACGCATTTCACTGTTTGAGTTTGAAACTATTGTTCTAAAAAATAACACTAATATTTAATGTGATAATATTTCTTGAATAATTAGTTTGACCATTGTATGACCACAGTTTGATCATAGTTTGACCAGATTTGACCAAAATTCAAAAAAACTGAAATAATTATTTAGTAACACTAATACTTCTTGAATAATAGTTTGACCAGATTTAACAAAAAATCAAAAAAAAACTGAATTTTTTTGAATTTTTTTGCCTCCAGATCTTAAAAGCCCCGTAACTTTTTTTCTGTGTCGTTTTTGAGGATTTTGAAAATGTTTAACAAAGTTCCCCCGGTTAAATTCGGATGTAACTTTTCAAGTAGATGATTTTTCATATAAAAAACTTTTTCATCCGAGTTAGTATGCAAAAGTTATGCCCATTTTTACAAATTCCAGAGAGATTTTGCAAATAAAGTCAAAATTCACATTTGCAAATTTTCCCAACAACTAGACCACATATCACATGGGAAACTTATTTTCTTTTATTTTTGACATTTCCATCATTTTCTTTTATTTTTTTAAACTGAAAAGGCGATCCAGTGGGGGGTAGAGTTTGAAAATGGGACCTTTAGTACGGTTCGTAGCACGAACCGGGACTAAAATCTCAACCCCATTAGTACTGGTTCGTGCCTCAAACCGGGACTAAAGGTCTAATCTTTAGTCCTGGTTTGAGGCACGAACCGGGACTAAAGGGCATCACACCCTTTAGTCCCGGTTCGTGTCTTAAACCGGGACTAAAGGGCTCAGGAGAACCGGGATTAATACCTTAGCCGCACGAACCGGGACCAATGCTCACATTAGTCCCGGTTCGTGACTGAACTGGGACTAATGTGAATATTGCCCCGGACCAAAGCCCTGTTTTCTACTAGTGCCTACGCGCCGCCGGACGAGGTTGCGCCGGACCCCCCAACTTTGGAGTGGTTTTGGAGCCAGTACAATCTTTGTCTATGGAAGTCGCTGCCGCCGGCTGAGAAAGCCAGGCAAGTGGCATTCAAGAAGGAGATGACGGAGGAGGAAGCTAGGTACCAGGCGGCCTGTGAAGCCTGTGACGCCGCCTGGAAAAAGGAGGTGGTGGAGCTTTGGGGGCAGGCTCGTTGTCGTGTGGAGGAGGTGTACGAAGACGGGTACTTTGCGAGGAAGGTCAAAGGTGCTAGGCACCTCATCGCTGCTTGGAGGTGGGCCGATAAGCTTCAGCGTACCACCGACGAGGAGCTCCGGTGGGCGCCCAACGAAATGGCAAGATCGTTCGCGCTCGTCCGCCAGCAAGAGGCAGATCGGTACGTCAAGCGTTGCGAGGCGGAGGAGGCGGAGTACTACCTCCGCGCTGGAAAGACGCCGCGCACGAGGGAGCTGCTTGCGAGGGGCTGCCAGAATACTGCCCCTAGGAGGGATTAGCATTGTTCGTTTTCAATTTTATGCATTGTACCTAGTAAAGTATCATAACGTATATGTGATGATATTATATATATTTTGAGATGAACTAACAAACAATTAACATATATTATGAATTCCATTTTCTATCTGTTTTCGTATACTAATTTGTATCTTGTTGTTATCATCCACATATACAGAATGGAAAGCATACACACACTGAAACAGAACATATAAAAACGGAAAACAGAATACACACATTAAAACAGAGCAACAAACAAAACAATATTATGATTGCTGTGAATACATAGCGATCCAAGTCGAAACGATTCAACAAAATAAAACGCGTCCACGAGACCATGACCAGCAGCCATTGCCTACGGTAGCTCTTGGCTCTGCCTGAACTCATGCAGGCGTTCGTCCAAGCAGTCGACACGCTTTCATGGTACATCTGAGCGCGATCTCGAGCTCCAAGTTGGCTATTTCATCGGAGATCACCAGCTCGAGGATGCGACGACCATGTTCCTCTACTGCGCCCAGGTGGACACATGGGCTAAGGAGTCGGTCGAGCCTAGCAACCAGCGCGTTGGCATCGAGCGGGCCGCGGACAAGGCGAACGGCGTGACCCATGCCAAAGGCGCGGCGGTCGTCTGGTGCAAGTACGATGCGGCCGACCTCGGGTGCAAATGCGTCTGATCTGAGGCGACCTCTGCCCACTCTGGCGAGGAATAAAGTCTTGGCCGGCGTGTACCCAGCTGCAATGCCCTGTCGACGGCAGGCAAGCGCCAATGGATCCGCTCTTGCTGTGCGGCGCGCCACGTCTCTCGCTCTGTGGCGCTCCAACAGTCTCGTTGTGCGGCGAGCCGCAGCCTATCGTGCTGGGGAACGTTGCAGAAAATTAAAATTTTCCTACGGTTTCACCAAGATCTATCTATGAGTTCATCTAAGCAACGAGTCAAGAGAGTGAGTTTGCATCTACATACCACTTGTAGATCGAGTGCGGAAGCGTTCGAGGAGTGGTGATGATGGAGTCGTTCCCAGCGTGATTCGATCACCGATGACCAAAGGCTGAAAGGACGGCACCTCCGCGTTCAACACTGCGTGCGGAATGACGGGCGTCTCCTCCGTCTTGATCCAGCAAGGATGAAGGAGAGGTTGAGGAAGACAACTCCAATGGCAGCACGATGGCGTGGTGCAATTGATACGATTCTCAGGAGAGGGCTTCGCCAAGCTTATGCGGAGAAAGAGAGGTGTTGGGGAGGAGGGGCTGCGCCTTCAATTGTGTGTGCAGCCCTCCCTCACCCCTCTATATAGGAGGAGAGGGCAGGGGGCGGCCATCTGGGAAACCCTAGATGGGGCGGCTGACAAGGGAGAGGAAAGGGTGGCTTGCCCCCCAAGCTAGGGGCGCCCCTTCAGCCCTTTAGGGTTTCCCTCCCCAAACCCTAGCCGCATGGGCCTGGGTGGGAGGCACGCCCAGCCCACCGGGGGCTGGCTCCCTCTCCCACAGCCCATGTGCCCCCAGGGAGGTGGCCCCTCCGGTGGACCTCCGGAACCCTCCCGGTGGCCCGGTACATTGCAGTATACCCCGAAACTTTCCGAGTCCGTTTAACCACTTTCCATATATAAATCTTTACCTCCGGACCATTCCGGAACTCCTCGTGGCGTCCGGGATCTCATGCAGGACTCGAACAACATTCGGTAATCACATACTTGTCTTCCTAATAACCCTAAGCGTCACCGAACCTTAAGTGTGTAGACCCTACGGGTTCGGAGACATGCGAGACATGTTGAGGCGACCTCGGGTCAATAACCAACAGTGGGATCTGGATACCCATGTTGGCTCCCACATGTTCCTCGATGTTGTCATCGGATGAACCACGCGATGTCAAGGGTTCAAGCAACCTGTATTCTATTCCCTTTGTCGGGGCCGGTATGTTACTTGCGAGACTTCGATCGTCGGTATCCCAATACCTCGTTCGGTCTCGTTCACCGGCAAGTCACTTTACTGCATACCGTAATGCATGATCCCGTGACGAGACACTTGGTCATTTTGAGCTCATTATGATGATGCACTACCGAGTGGGCCCGATGATACCTCTCCGTAATACGGAGTGACAAATCCAGTCTCGATCCTGTCAACCCAGACACTTTCGGAGATACCTTGAGTGTACCTTTATAATCACCCGATTCACGTTGTGGCGTTTGGTACACCCAAAGCACTCCTACGGTATCCGGGAGTTACACGATCTCATGGTTTAAGGAAGAGATACTTGACATTGGAAAAGCTCTAGCAAAACGAACTACACGATCTTGTGCCATGCTTAGGATTGGGTCTTGCCCATCACATCATTCTCCTAATGATGTGATCCCGTTATCAACGACATCCAATGTCCATAGTCGAAACCATGACTATCTATTGACCAACGAGCTAGTCGACTAGAGGCTTACTAGGGACGTATTGTAGTCTATGTATTCACACGTGTATTACGATTTCCGGATAATATGAGTTATAGCATGAATAAAAGACAATTATCATGAACAAGGAAATATAATAATAATTCTTTTATTATTGCCTCTAGGGCATATTTCCAACAGTCTCCCACTTGCACTAGAGTCAATAATCTAGTTACATTGTGATGAATCGAACACCCATAGAGTTACGGTGTTGATCATGTTTTGCCATGAGAGAGGTTTAGTCAATGGATCTGCGACATTCAGATCCGTATGCACTTTACAAATTTCTATGTCTCCATCTTGAACATTTTCACGGATGGAGTTGAAGCGGCAACGCTTGATGTGCTGGTCTTCTTGTGAAACACAGGCTCCTTGGCAAGGGCAATAGCTCGGTGTTGTCACGGAAGAGTTTGATCGGCCCGACGCATTGGGTATGACTCCTAGGTCGGTGATGAACTCCTTCACCCAAATTGCTTCATGCGCTGCCTCCGAGGCTGCCATGTACTCCGCTTCACATGTAGATCCCATACGGCGCTACCTGCTTGCGGCTGCACCGGCTTACTGCTCCACCATTCAACATATACACGTATCCGGTTTGTGACTTTGAGTCATTCAGATCTGTGTCGAAGCTAAGCGTCGGCGTAACCCTTCTGACGAGCTCTTCGTCACCTCCATAAACGAGAAACATGTCCTTTGTCCTTTTCGGTACTTTAGGATATTCTTGACCCATTGTCCGGTGTTCCTTGCGGGATTACTTTGGTACCTTCCTACCAAACTTACGGCAAGGTTTACATCAGGTCTGGTACACGGCATGGCATACATAATAGATCCTATGGGTTTTGAAGCATAGGGATGACACTCATCTCTTCTTTATCTTTTGCCGTGGTCGGGCATTGAGCTGAGCTCAATCTCACACCTTGCGGTATAGGCAAGAACCCTTTCTTGGACTGATCCATTTTGAACTTCTTCAAAATCTTATCAAGGTATGTGCTTTGTGAAAGACCTATGAGGCGTCTCGATCTATCTCTATAGATCTTGATGCCTAATATATAAGCAGCTTCTCCAAGGTCCTTCATTGAAAAACTTTTTATTCAAGTAGGCCTTAATGCTGTCCAAGAGTTCTATATCATTTCCCATCAAAAGTATGTCATCTACATATAATATGAGAAATGCTACTGAGCTCCCACTCACTTTCTTATGCATGAGGCTTCTCCATAAGTCTGCATAAACTAAGCAACGCTTTGATCATCTCATCAAAGCGAATGTTCCAACTCCGAGATGCTTGCACCAGCCCATAAATGGAGCAACTGGAGCTTGCATACTTTGTCGACATTCTTAGGATCAACAAAACCTTCCGGCTGCATCATATACAGCTCTTCCTTAAGATATCCGTTAAGGAACGCTGTTTTGACGTCCATCTGCCATATCTCATAATCATAGTATGCGGAAATTGCTAACATGATTCGGACGGACTTAAGCTTAGCTACGGGTGAGAAAGTCTCATCGTAGTCAATCCCTTGAACTTGTCGATAACCCTTAGCGACAAGTCGAGCTTTATAGATGGTAACATTACCATCCGCGTCTGTCTTCTTCTTAAAATCCACTTGTTTTCTATCGCTCGCCCGATCATCGGGCAAGTCTGTCAAAAGTCCATACTTTGTTTTCATACATGGATCCTATCTCGGATTTCATGGCTTGAGCCATTTGTTGGAATCCGGGCCGCCATCGCTTCTTCATAGTTCGAAGGTTCACCGTTGTCTAACAACATGATTTCGGAGACGGGGGTTGCTGCATTACCACTCACAGTGCGGGCGTGTCTGGTGGACCTCTGAAGTTCAAGAGTAACAACTTGATCCGAAGTACCTTGATCATCATCATTAATTTCCTCTCCAGTTGGTGTAGGCATCACAGGAACATTTTCCCGAGCTGCACTACTATCCCGTTCAAGAGGTAGTACTTCATCGAGTTCTACTTTCCTCCCACTTACTCCTTTTGAGAGAAACTCTTTTTCCAGAAAGGTTCCGTTCTTGGCAACAAAGATCTTGCCTTCGGATCTAAGGTAGAAAGGTATACCCAAGGGTTTCCTTAGGGTATCCTATGAAGGCATTTTCCGACTTGGGTTCGAGCTTTTGGGTTGAAGTTTCTTGACATAAGCATCGCATCCCCAAACTTTTAGAAACGATACTTAGGTTTCTTCCCAAACCATAATTCATACGGTGTCGTCTCAACGGATTTAGATGGTGCCCTATTTAAAGTGAATGTAGCTGTCTCTAGAGCGTATCCCCAAAATGATAGAGGTAAATCGCTAAGAGACATCATAGATCGCACCATATCCAATAGAGTGCGATTCTGACGTTCGGACACACCGTTCTGTTGAGGTGTTCGGTAGGCGTGAGTTGTGAAACGATTCCACATTTTCTTAAGTGTGTGCCAAATTCGTGACTTAAATATTCTCCTCCACGATCTGATCGTAAGAATTTTATCTTTCGGTCACGTTGATTCTCTACCTCATTCTGAAATTCCTTGAACTTTTCAAAGGTCTCGGACTTGTGTTTCATCATGTAGACATACCCATATCTACTCAAGTCATACGTGAGAGTGAGAACATAACGATATCCTCCATGAGCCTCAACACTCATTGGACCGCTTTTTACATCGGTATGTATGATTTCCAATAAGTTGGTTGCTCGCTCCATTGTTAGGAGAACGGAGTCTTGGTCATCTTGCCCATGAGGCATGGTTAGCATGTGTCGAATGATTCATAATCCGGAGACTCGTAAGTCCATCGAACGCATGGAGCTTCTTCATGCGCTTGACACCAATGTGACCAAAGCGGCGATTACCACAAGTATGTGGGACTATCGTTATCAACTTTACATCTTTTGATATTCACACTATGAACATGTGTAACATTACGTTCGAGATTCATTAAGAATAAACCATTGACTATTGGAGCATGACCATAAAACATTTCTCTCATATAAATAGAACAACCATTATTCTCGGATTTAAATGAGTAGCCATCTCGTATTAAGCGAGATCCAGATACAATGTTCATGCTCAAACTTGGCACCAAATAGCAATTATTAAGGTTTATAACTAATCCCGTAGGTAAATGTAGAGGTAAGCGTACGACGGCGATCACATCGACCTTGGAACCATTCCCGACGCGCATCGTCACCTCGTCGCCTTCGCTAGTCTCCGTTTATTCCGCAGCTCCTGTTGTGAGTTACAAATATGAGCAGCGGCACGGTATCAAATACCGGGAGTTACTACTGAGTCTTGGTAAGGTACACATCAATTACATGTATATCAAATATACCTTTGGTGTTGCCGGCCTTCTTGTCCGCTAAGTATTTGGGGCAGTTCCGCTTCGATGGCCCTTCCCTTGCAATAAAAGCACTCTGTCTCGGGCTTGGGTCCATTCTTTGACTTCTTCTTCCTAAGCAACTTGCTTACCGGGCGCGGCAACCTCTTTCTTAGTCCTTCTTGAAGTTCTTCTTGCCCTTGCCCTTCTTGAACTTAGTGGTCTTATTGACCATCAACACTTGATGTTCTTTCTTGATTTCAACCTCTGCTGACTTCAAAGATCGAGAATACTTCCGGAATGGTCTTCACCATCCCCTGCATATTGTAGTTCATCACAAAGCTCTTGTAGCTTGGTGGGAGCGATTGAAGGATTCTGTCAATGACCGCCTCGTCCGGAGGTTTATGTCCAATTTGGGACGGTGATGCAACCAGGACATTTTGAGTATGTGCTCCTTGTAACTGTTTTCCTCCATCTTACAACTATAGAACTTGTCGGAGACTTCATATCTCTCGACCGGGCATGAGCTTGGAAAACTAGTTTCAGCTCCTCGAACATCTCATATGCTCCGTGTTGCTCAAAACGCTTTTGGAGCCCGGTTCTAAGCTATAAAGCATGCCGCCTTTGAACGAGGGAGTAAGCATCAAGACGAGATTGCCAAGCCGTTCATAACGTCTTGGTTCTCTGGGATGGGTGCTTCACCTAGCGGTCCTTCTAGGACATATTGTTTCTTGGCAGCTATGAGGATAATCCTCAAGTTAGGACCCGATCCGAATAGTTGCTGCCATCATCTTTCAGCTTGGTTTTTCTCTAGGAGCAGCGTTGAAGTTCATGGTGACATGAGCGTTGGCCATTTGATCTACAAGACATATTATAAAGATTTTAGACTATTGTTCATGATAATAAAGTTCATCTAATCAAATTATTAATGAACTCCCACTTAGATTAGACATCCCTCTAGTCATCTAAGTGTTACACGATCCGAGTCGACTAGGCCGTGTCCGATCATCACGTGAGACGGACTAGTCATCGTCGGTGAACATTCTCATGTTGATCATTATCTTCCATACGACTCGTGTTCGACCTTTCGGTCTCCGTGTTCCGAGGCCATGTATGTACATGCTAGGCTCGTCAAGTTTAACCCTAAGTGTTTTGCGTGTGTAAATCTGTCTTACACCCGTTGTATGTGAGCGTAAGAATCCATCACACCCGATCATCACGTGGTGCTTAGAAGCGACGAACTTTAGCAACGGTGCACAGTTAGGGGAGAACACTTCTTGAAATTGTTGTAAGGGATCATCTTATTTACTACCGTCGTTCTAAGTAAACAAGATGCATAAACATAATAAACATCACATGCAATTATATAGTAGTGACATGATATGGCCAATATCATATAGCTCCTTTGATCTCCATCTTCGGGGCTCCATGATCATCTTGTCACCGGCATGACACCATGATCTCCATCATCATGATCTCCATCATCGTGTCTTCATAAAGTTGTCACGCCAACGACTACTTCTACTTCTATGGCTAACGCGTTTAGCAATAAAGTAAAGTAATTTACATGGCGTTCTTCAATGACACGCAGGTCATACAAAAATAAAGACAACTCCTATGGCTCCTGCGGTTGTCATACTCATCGACATGCAAGTCGTGATTCCTATTACAAGAACATGATCTCATACATCACATATTTCATTCATCATTCATCACAACTTTGGCCATATCACATCACATGACAATTCTTTGCAAAAACAAGTTAGGCGTCCTCTAATTGTTGTTGCATCTTTTAAATGGCTGCAATTGGGTTCTAGCAAGAACGTTTTCTTACCTCTGAATAACCTGGCGTGATCTTGTCAACTTCTATTTACCCTTCATAAGGACCCTTTTCATCGAATCCACTTCAACTAAAGTGGGAGAGGCGGACACCCATGACCACCTACGCAACTAGTGCATGTTAGTCGGTGGAACCGGTCTCACGTAAAGCGTCACGTTTAAGGTTGGTTCGGGCCGCTTCATCCCACAATACCCATTTGAAGCAAGATACGACTAATGTAACGGCAAGCAAGTTGACAAGATCTACGCCCACAAAAAAATTATGTTCTACTCGTGCAAAGAGAACTACGCATAGACCTGGCTCTGATACCACTGCTGGGGAACGTTGCAGAAAATTAAAATTTTTCTACGGTTTCATCAAGATCTATCTATGAGTTCATCTAAGCAACGAGTCAAGAGAGTGAGTTTGCATCTACATACCACTTGTAGATCGATGCGAGCGTTCGAGGGAGTGGTGATGATGGAGTCGTTCCCAGCGTGATTCCGATCACCCGATGACCAATCGAAAGAAAGGACAGCACCTCCGCGTTCAACACACGTGCGGACGACGGCGTCTCCTCCGTCTTGATCCAAAGCAAGGATGAAGGAGAGGTTGAGGAAGACAACTCCAATGGCAGCACGACGGCGTGGTGCAATTGGTCTGCAGCCGATTCTCGGCTGTGGCTTCGCCAAGCTAAATGCGGAGAAAGAGAGGTGTTGGGGAGGGGAGGGGCTGCGCCTTCAATTGTGTATAGCAGCCCTCCCCTCACCCCTCTATATATAGGAGGAGAGGGAAAGGGGGCCGGCCATCTAGGGGAAACCCTAGATGGGGGCAAACCAAAGGGGAGAGGGAAAGGGTGGCTTGCCCCCCAAGCTGAGGCGCCTTTAGCCCTTTAGGGTTTCCCTCCCAAACCCTAGCCGCATGGGCCTAGGTGGGGCGCGCCCAGCCCACTGGGGCTGGCTCCCTCTCCCACACAGCCCATGTGGCCCCGAGAAGGTGGCCCCTCGGTGGACCTCCGGAACCCTCCGGTGGCCCGGTACATTACAGTATACCCCGAAACATTCGAGTCCGTTTAACCACTTTTCATATATAAATCTTTACCTCAGGACCATTTCGGAACTCCTCGTGACGTCAGGGATCTCATTCGGGACTCAACAACATTCGGTAATCACATACTGTCTTCCTAATAACCCTAAGCGTCACCGAACCTTAAGTGTGTAGACCCTACGGGTTCGGGAGACATGAGACATGACCGAAGGCGACCTCGGGTCAATAACCAACAGCGGGATCTGGATACCCATGTTGGCTCCCACATGTTCCTCGATGTTGTCATCGGATGAACCACGATGTCAAGGGTTCAAGCAACCCCGTATTCTATTCCCTTTGTCGACGGTATGTTACTTGCGAGACTTCGATCGTCGGTATCCCAATACCTCGTTCGGTCTCGTTACCGGCAAGTCACTTTACTCGCACCGTAATGCATGATCCCGTGACCGGACACTTGGTCATTTTGAGCTCATTATGATGATGCACTACCGAGTGGGCGATGATACCTCTCCGTGTCTGGAGTGACAAATCGATCTCGATCCGTGTCAACCCAATGGACACTTTCGGAGATACCTGTAGTGTACCTTTATAATCACCCGATTCGTTGTGGCGTTTGGTACACCCAAAGCACTCCTACGGTATCCGGGAGTTACACGATCTCATGGTTTAAGGAAGAGATACTTGACATTGGAAAAGCTCTAGCAAAACGAACTACACGATCTTGTGCCATGCTTAGGATTGGGTCTTGTCCATCACATCATTCTCCTAATGATGTGATCCCGTTATCAACGACATCCAATGTCCATAGTCAGGAAACCATGACTATCTATTGACCAACGAGCTAGTCAACTAGAGGCTTACTAGGGACGTATTGTAGTCTATGTGTTTACACGTGTATTACGATTTCCGGATAATACAGTTATAGCATGAATAAAAGACAATTATCATGAACAAGAAAATATAATAATAATTCTTTTATTATTGCCTCTAGGGCATATTTCCAACATATCGGTGCGGACGCGCCTAGCTTGCTCTGCGGCGCGCCATCGATCATGTTGTGCGGCGAGCCACAGCCTCTCAGCGCCGACATGCCTATCTTGATCCGCGGCGCTGAAGCGCCATGCGCCAAGGGTCTGCTCAACCCTTGCGATGACGCGCATCACGACGTTGTCCATCACGTTGCCGGGGAGCGCCTCGGCCTCGACGGGTCGTGGCGCCTTCTCGTTTTCCTCGTCGAGGAGGTTGATGGCAAAGTCAACGCCTTTGGTGGGTTGGCATGCTTGAAAAAGGTGGATATGCTACAGGCTGCGCTTGTTGCCTCCGCGCGTCGCGCGCCACGTGCAATATCGCTGGATGGCGGCAGGAAACCGGTGAGGAAATGGCGGGCAACGGTGGCATGTTCATAAAAGACCATCAATTAATGGAAACTTTGCATAGACGGAATATCGAGCTAGCACGACGCGTGCGGGCACATTGCTCGCCCAAGGCTATGATCCATATACTTATGTGCCTAACAGAGCACACTATTCACAGTAAAGAATACTGTTCCGTTCATCCGAGTGAACTGTATGAGATGAAACTGTGTTGTTCCGCCTCATCACAAACAGTTTATCAAAGTGAACTGTATGCCGTATATCGCACACGCCTTCATCTAGCTGTCCGTTTTTGTTGTTCTACCTCATCACAAACAGTTCGTTGAACTGAACCGTATGCCCCGCATCGCACAAGTAACTAAAATCTGAACCATGTTTGATGTCTCCGCCATCGCAAACATTTTACATCTTTTTGACATTTTTTACATCCCCGTTTGCGATTAATGCATCACACACAGTTTCATCAAAGGGTCTCTGATCGTTGTGTCGCATTAGCAGCATCCTGCAATAGTGAGTTCTTGAACTTGAGAACACGTGTAATCCTATCGAACTGATCAGAATCCGGTCACATTTGAAAAGTTTGTAGAAATGCATCAACATATTTGGCATCAAGCAACTCACGAGCAACTGAAAGGAAGATATGATTTAGCATCTGTGGGTGATTAAATGGGACAACAATGTTGGAGTATAATATTTGAGCCATAGTTTAAAAAGTCGAACCGGCGAGGCTGCCGGTTCAGGTTTTTTGCAATCAGACTGTCAGTTCACCAGTTCGATTGTTGGTTTTTAAGCAATACAATAATACATACTTTTATCAATAAATGCACCAATCAATAGATAAAAAATGTGTAATTTGAGGTGACCGTAGGGCATCTTGGTACTCCTACTCGGCTGCTCCTGGTCTGGACTCTGAAATGGAGGGAGGCAACCGAAGGGAAGCCCGATCGATTTGATTGGAGCGAAGGGAGACAAAAGTTGTACGGACCACATTGACCAGGTGGCGGCAGCCCCTCTCCCCAACCGTCAATAGAGGTGGTGTAGATGGCGGGACACGGGAGTGACGGAAAGGGCTGGTGGTCTGGTGCTGCCTGCGGAGCGGCGAGGGGGAAGCGACATCGCCACGCCATGGCGCCAAGCAAGGGGTGTGCAGAAGGGGCGCCGACGCCCAATAGGGTCTGTCCATGGATAAAATTGAGAGGAATGCTCCTAAAATGGTTGAGGGGGATTTCTTTCCTTTTCTATTCCACCCCTAGCTTGTTCGCATGAAAATGAGTTGATTGCGGGTTTTTTCTGAAAACAACATCGGACCGACTGGTTTTATGTGAACCGCCCGGTTCATCGGTTTTCCAAAAAACCGACCGGTTCACCTGGTTTTTTCTGGCTCGATTGCTCAAACGGTCCGCTACACTTAAAAACCCGGCGTGATCACTGATTTTGGTTTTTTCTCGTCCGAGCTTCGGCCCGGTCTGTTTCTTTAAACTATGAGAACTGCTGCATTTGAACTATTCTAGACTATATGTGCGGCTATTCGAGTGTGATGGTTTTAAAATTACTATATTTAGGTCGAATGTATTGTTGATAACATTGGCTGGCCGGCTCTCGCACTCGCGTCTGTGGACTGGTCCCTCGTACGGTGATGGAAGCAAATTTGCGGGTCCTGTTGAAGACACCACAACCCGAAGAAGCCCGGTGGAGCTTCCGTTCAATCCGAGCCGTCGATCGCGAGGCAAGCGAAGAACTCCTGCGCGTCCAGGTCTCGGCGTCGGTTCGCGACTGTCCCGCAGGCGTCGAATTCTCGTTCGGAAGCACTCCTGACAAAACCCGACCTCCTCCTCGCATAAAAATAAAAACCTAACCTCCTCCGCGCCGCCGCCACCTTCCCCCGCCGCCTTCAGATCGCCGCCGCCGCGCCCCGTGCGCCCCCAGCCCCTCGTCTCCGGTGATCCCCAGGTACCGTCGCGTCCCATCCCCGGCTGCCACCATCGCTCCACGACGCCCTGTCTCGCCCGACGGTGGCCGCCGCGACGTTTTCCGGCGATTTTTTTTCCTCGGGATTTCTCCGTTCGATGTCGGTGTCCGACTCGTGTTTCGCCGTCGACGTGCCGTCAACCCGCGGCCTAATCGATCCGGCGTCTGATGTTGTTGTTTGTGTCTGGCATTGCAGGTGTAGATCGCCCCCGGAGAGCCCCCGCGCGCGTCGGCAATGTCGACCTTCGCCAAGCCTGAGAACGCTCTCAAGAGAGCGGAGGGTGAGTCGCCGAGATCCGTCTGAAATTTGTCCCCTCAATTTTATCCGCATTGGGTTCCAGTTGTTGTTGCGGGGGTGTTGCTGTGTTGCCTACATGAACTTAGGGCGACGATTAGGTCTAATCCAGATTTGTTAGTTCAATCTTCAATGTCAGATCGTTATATCGTATTATTGAGGGTTACATTTGACACATTTGACCACTGTGTTCGTATCGCATATGCTAGATTCTGTTACTATTACTGAACTCGTATGTGCCATTTGGGTCTTCAGGCTTTTTGCATAACCTGGTTGCCCTTTTGTCCTGATGATGTGTTGCCATACCTGCTAGTTAGAATGAATCAAAGTTAGGATGGTTTTCAGACATTCAGTGGATAATAAGTTACTCTTGTTGTCATTTACGTTTTGTTCCCTTTTCCACTAAGACCACATAACTTTGCAAAAGCTCACGATTTGCTGGCTTGGTCTGCGTTTGACATTGCGGTGGATTATGATATTCTGGCTGGTCTGCGTTTGACTTTGCGCTGGATTATGATATTCTGGCTCCTCCAACCAGCACTTGCCTATTTTGTTGTTTGATTAACCAACTTATCACTAGTTTCAGGGCTGGTTGTTGGCAGCAGATTATTATAAAGTAAAGTGCAATGTAGCACAGTTCAGCAACGGCAAACTTGAGCCTTAAGCTTCACTTTATCTAAACTGATTATTATGTTTCATGGGAATTACACCCATACGGGACTTATCATACTAAAATATAGTCATCAGTGGTTCTCCAAATGTCATTCTCCTTATATGCAAAATCTCGGGCAGTGTTTCATATATTTCACTAAAAGATGTTCACACTGTTTACCACCTTTGATTTACTGCAGAGTTGATACATGTTGGACAAAAGCAGGCAGCGCTGCAGGCGCTGCATGATCTCATTACATCAAGAAGATACAAGTCATGGCAAAAGCCTCTTGAGAAGATCATGATGAAGTATGTAGAGCTGTGTGTAGATCTAAGGCAAGGCAGATTTGCCAAAGATGGTCTTATTCAGTACAGAATTGTCTGCCAGCAAGTCAACGTGTCATCTTTGGAGGAGGTCATAAAACACTTTATGCAGCTGTCCAATGAGAAAGCCGAGGAAGCCAGGAATCGGGCACAAGCACTGGAAGATGCTCTGGATGTCGTAGATCTTGAAGCAGACAAGCGTCCAGAGGACTTGATGCTCAGTTATGTCCGGGGAGATAGGGAAAGAACGATCTGACAGGGAGTTTGTCACTCCATGGTTTAAGTTTCTGTGGGAGACATACAGGACGGTGCTCGAGATACTGAGAAATAATTCAAAGCTTGAAGCGCTATATGCTGTAAGCTATTTTACTGCCTTGCCATTATCCTAGTGGCCACTTCATTATTAACATAGTTATATTTGTTTGGTTTTGTCATTTATGGTTAACTGAAACATCAAGGTGATGCTCTGTTTCTAGACTCTCTGCACCAAATGATCCGGCACTGTTCTGGTTTTCCACTACCAAACAGCCAATTGTCTTTTGATTTCTCTAGCCATTCTGCCTGTCATTACATTTCAGAAACTTCTCCCTGGTAGTTTATACTGCAGTATAGCTTCATGCATCTTTTCAAAATAATGTTGTTGGTTTAACCACTATGTTTTGACAACATGTACATTTCTGTCCTTTTGCATGTACTGTTTGTGAAATGAACTATTTAATTCCTTTGCACATACTTAACCAATTCATTATGTAGGTACTCTATTATTTCCATTGAAAAGAAATCTGTAGTACAGACTTGGTTCCATGAACATAGTATTCTTTACTGAATTCTTTTTACTTGCTATTGTTTCTGGTTCTTTTGTGCTCTCCCTAATTTTTCAGAAGCAACTATTTGGTTCCTGTAACTACTGTTATTTACCTTCTGTTTCTTATTATTATCTACTAAATGCTTTTCACCAGCTAATCTGCCTGTTATTTTGAACTTTTCAATATGCAGATGACTGCGCACAAAGCTTTTCAATTTTGCAAGCAGTATAAAAGAGCCACTGAGTTCCGTAGGTTGTGTGAGATCATTAGAAACCATCTTGCAAACTTGAACAAATATCGTGACCAGCGAGATCGTCCTGATCTGACTGCCCCTGAAACCTGTCAGCTCTATCTTGATACTAGGGTTGAACAACTGAAAATTGCTACAGAACTTTCCCTATGGCAGGTCTGTTTCAGAACTCATCTTATCTTAATGCTAAAGAAATAAAATCACCAACTGTGGTCTTGTTCGTGCAGGAAGCCTTCCGATCTGTGGAGGATATCCATGGCTTGATGAGCATGGTTAAGAGGACTCCAAAACCATCTGTCCTGGTTGTATATTATGCCAAACTAACTGAAATATTCTGGATATCTGAGAGTCACTTGTATCATGCATATGCATGGCTGAAGCTTTTCAACTTGCAGAAGAGCTTCAATAAAAAATTAACTCAGAAGGATCTGCAACTACTAGCATCTTCTGTTTTGCTCGCTGCACTTTCTGTTAAGCCATATGACCATAAATATGGTGCATCTCATCTTGAGCTTGAAAATGAAAAAGACCGTAGCTTGCGTATGGCCAACCTCTTCAATTTCAACTTCGACTCCAAGCGTGAGAATAGAGAAATGGTTTGCTCTCCATCTGTTCTCCAAGTTAAGATAATTTTCCATAATCTAATTATTTGTTTTCTGATAAATCACCTGTTTACTTTTCAGGTTTCTAGAGCATCTCTTCTTTCGGAGTTGGTATGCCATGGCTCCTTTTTTGGCTGCTGTTATTTTTTTATTATATGCTGCTAAACTGTTTAATGTCTCTGTTATCACATGGATTCAGTCTTCCGAAATTATTTCATTCTCATTGAGCATGTCTTGTCTTTGTCATATATGGGCATCTTGAACACAATCTGCTATTATGGGGTTTGTTGTCCATGTTACCAAGCATTCGTATACGAGGATAATTTATTTGTAGGTGCTTAAGTGATAGTGATTGCTTTTTGCTGCCTTACAGTCAGAATAATGTATAACCACATTTTTAGCATTGATGCCTCATCAAGCAGCAATGCTAAGATATACACACATATCTGTCCTACATGGCAAGAGAACGTCTTCTTTTCTTTTCTTTTCCTGATCACCTCCTGCACCTGCAATGCTCTAATACCTGTTCAATCGCTTTAGATAGCTTTATAGCTCTGAAATTTATATTAGATCTGCAAGTCCACAGAGCAGGGCATCTGTTGATGCATCCCTGATGTGCTATTCTGTTTATGTGATGATAGAATTTACTTGCATTGCTTATGTTTCAATTTTCTAAAATATGAAAGCACTTCTTTCTTTGTGTCGTCACATAGTCGTGTTGTTTTTCTATGTTTTTATATAGCTGTGTTGTATTTTGGCCAACTAGCTGGCAATATGCATCATGCAATTTGTCTCGCCGACATCTCTCTCTCTCTCTCTCTCTCTCTGTTTCTCTCTCTGACTATGACATGAAAATAGGCTGCCAAAGGTGTGATTTCATGTGCTTCCCAAGAAGTGAAAGATATATACAACCTTATGGAGCATGAGTTCCTTCCTCTGGATCTAGCATCAAAAGTACAGCCTCTGCTTTCCAAGATTTCTACGATCGGAGGAAAGCTTTCAGCCGCATCTTCAGTTCCTGAAATTCAGTTATCACAGTACCAATCTTCATTGGAGAAGCTTACAACACTGAGGGTGCTGCAGCAGGTCCTATGCTATGTCCCACTAGCCATAGGATATGTGTTCCTGTCACTTTTTTTTGTTGCTAATATGTATTCACTTTATCAAACTTTACATCACTATTTGTGAAACATGTTTCTCAACTCTCTTTATAACCATTTTCAGGCATCTCATATTTTCCAGTCCATGAAGATTGACATGCTCTCTAGAATGATCCCATTCTTTGACATCAATGCCGTGGAGAAGATGTCTGTTGATGCGGTCAAGCATAATTTTGTTGCTATGAAAGTTAACCATTTGTCTGGAGCTGTTCATTTTGGCAAAATGGTATGTGGCTTGATTCTGACCACTGCTGCTACCTTCTTAGGCTTCTCAAAATGTACTCATTGAAGGCTTCATTTTTCCATTGCTGTTTATTTGTTATAAGGATCAGATGCATTGCCTGCCTTGCGGTTTTATGTTATTTGTCTTGCCTACTCATATTCCTTGGCCAAAGAGGCTTGTCCCTTGGGTTTTCGATTTTTTTTAGGAACTTACTGTTTATAGTGAATGGTTTCATTTTTATCTATATTATAGATGAGAAATAGGTGCAGCATGACATGACTGGTCTTCGAAGAAGTAATGATGTGTCAGCCTAGTCTGTTCACAGAAACAATATACCGATTGCTTGGTTGTTTCTTTTACTTATTTTGGCATCCACATGTGGTGATTGATTGAGTGTATTGTTTCATGCAATTTCATAACTAGTATTTGTAATTTAACCTGCTTGTATTCAGTTGTTTTTTCATTTCCATCTCATCTTAACAGATAAATAGATCATTACCCAACATATATCGACCCATCTACTCGTTGTTATCTGACTTATTTCTCTTTGCAGGACATAGAATCTGATGCACTTGGTAGTCACCTCTGTGTCTTCACTGATTCCCTAAACAAAGCAAGGAGTCTCATTCATCCACCTGTGCATAAACCATCCAAACTCGGTGAAAACTTCAGTCTCGCTGGAGTGGTGGAGAAAGAACATAAAAGGCTTCTTGCGAGGAAATCAATTATTGAAAAACGTAAAGAAGACCTTGAGCGTCAAATATTGGAAAAGGTTTCCTATTTGCTTACTCTTAACTCTTGGTTGTTTTATGGAGTCTTTGTTTATGGTTTATGCATTTCTATTTCCAGGAAAAAGTAGAAGAGTCAAAGAGATTGAGTATCCAGAAGAAATCTGCAGACGAGGAAAGGGAGAGGCTTTTAAAGGACCAGAGACTTAGGCAGCAGCAGAGGATCAGTCAAGAAATAAAGGATAAAGATAAGAGGGCTGCAGAAAAAATAATAGAAGATTTTCAAAAAATAAATAAGAAAGGGGAAAAAATTCACATTGAGGGGGTAAGATACTATTTTGGATTTCCAATAATTACCGCTCCATGCTAACTGGCCATGTTTTAATAGTTTGCGTATTTCCTTGGAATGCAACTTAATTCTGCTAGCGCTAAATCTGAATGCCTTTTACTTATTAGAATTTTGATTACTGTTGTATTTCTGTATGGTCAGCTTCATTTTGACATTTGAACTATTTGTTTCTGTGCCCTAAAAAGGGGATAGTCAGCTGTAGATGAATGACAGGTGGTTAGATAAAGTGCAGGATCATTTGTTTCTGTACATTGCTGCTTAAATGGTCTGCCAACTTAGCTAAATTATTATCACTTACAGTTTGTAACCAGTACATAGATACATGCATGTACATTTGTAGTTTTGGTGTATGGTGTTCTAATACATTGAATGCTCACATGGCAGGATATGACAAAACAATCCGCCATCGAGGTGGTACGGACTCGACAGATGAGGGAGCGTGATGAGATGGAAAAGAAACTGCAGAAACTTGCAAAGAAAATGGATCACTTGGAGAGGGCAAAACGGCAGGAGGAAGCCCCACTCATTGAAGAGGCCTTCCAAAAGCGCCTTCAGGAAGAAAAGATCCTTCATGAGCAAGAGCAGCTGGTTTGTCTTTACTGTTATTTTGTTGTTTACAAGATGCATATTATAATTGTTGTTCATGTGCTCACATTCATTATGTATTTTTACTTGGCAGAGAGAGATTGAGCTCAGCAAGCAACACCACGTGGGTGACTTGCAGGAGAAAAATAGGCTTTCTCGATTGTTGGAGCATAAGGTATGTATCCTTCTTGCAACTGCATTCATCCGTGCTAATTCTGTCCTTGTGGTAGTCAGAGAATGCAATGGTGTCTCTTATCATGTTTTTATTCGTAGTCAGCTTTCCATTACTTTCCAAGCTTATAAGTATTATATAGTCGATTTGTCCACAGAGGGAATGTTCAGTATAGTTTGCAGTGATTATACTCCCTCCGTCCGGAATTACTTGTCGAAGAAATCGATCAAAATGGATGTATCTAGAACTAACATATGTCTAGATACATACATTTCTCCGACAAGTATTTCCGGACGGAGGGAGTACTTTCTACCCTACTTGAATGGTTTTTGTTTTGTTTGGACAATATTCTGTGTTTGCCTGTCTGCTGGTGAGGTTAAACGTTCTCAGAATGGATTGCAGATGTGTTTAACTTGTTTGGTTGATTAACCCCAGAATAGATAGATTTAAATTCATCATGTATTTCAGCATATATTATTTTTAGTTTTTTCCTTTATTATATGGGCATTGTCAACCTATAAGCTTTTTTTTAGTATGTATTTGTTTCCTTCTCAGAAGACTACCTTCCTTCCATCTTGTTAATCTTTTCAAAACTTCCCGTTTCAGAATGCTTTCCAGGAAAGAATTGTCCAACGCCGTGAAGCTGAGTTTAGTAGCCTAAGGAAAGAGAGGGAAGAAAGGATTAGTCAGTTGATATCTTCAAGAAAGCGTGAAAGGGAGACTGTACGGAAATTGATGTATTATCTAAACATGGAGGAACAACGGATCCAAAGGGTGCGTGAGGAAGAGGACGCTAGAAAACGTGAAGGTCAGTTATTCCTGCTTTACTGGTTTTTAGTGCTAGGGCCTTCTTATGTTGGTAACTTGTGAACTGAAAGTACTGTTCGTGTCATTCGGAAGCAAGGAAAACACATTCTAGCTGATCATCAAATATTATTTATTGTTGGCAATAACATCACATTCTAGCTGATCATCAAGTATTATTTATTGTTGGCAATAACACCACCTCATTGATTTGCAGAGGAAGAGAGGAAGAAGAGGGAGGAAGCGGAGATGAAACTCAAGCTTGACGCCATTGCAGCAATTCAGAGAGAGAAGGAAAGGGAGGTGGAAGAGAAGAAGGAAAAAGAGAGAAGGGAGGCTCTCCTAAGAGCAGCGGACCCACCTGATGTGCGCCTGCTGCTACCATCGCACCACCAGCTGCTCCTGGTTCTAACAAGTTTGTCCCGCGGCACAGACGTGGCGGTGAGGGTAGCAGCCAGAGGACGGCTGTTGCACCTGAAGCAGCAGACCGTTGGGATGCTCGCCAAGAGGCTCCTCATGCACGGGAAGTGCGTCCCCTCCGCCAGGATGCGCTCCCGCTCCCGGAAGCAGACCGCTGGAGCCGCCGTCCCCTCCGCCAAGATGCTCCTCCCCAGACGCCAAGAAGCGCCCCCAGCTCGCCAGCCAGATGGCGCTCCTCCAGCTGGTTCTACTACTGACCGCTGGCGTCCTGGTGGTGGATCTAGGCCCTCTGCAAATTCTTCATCGGCTTCTTCTTCGTCGACCGGCTGGAGGAAGAACTGAAGCTGCCTGCGCTGAAATGCATGCGCTGTGCCCCTGCCAGCAGGTTGAGATTTTTGCAGTTACTTGAATTTGTCTGCCGCGCACCAGATTTTGTTCCTATTCATTGACTCTTCTTCTAGGCTCCCTCCCGTTGCACCTTTGCACCATTTCGAAGTCGTGTTAATTTGATCTTTTGATAGACACTACTCAACACATGACTTGTTGCTGTTTGTTACTTTTGAGAAAAAGTTGCACTCTTCCTCGTCTTCTGGGTGTCGTGATGTTGCTACTGTTTGTCATGACATTAAGCAAAGATGGTTGAACCTGAAAGGCACAGTATGTTTCCTACAGTTTATTGCTTAATTGAGGTAGCATCACTACTACCATGGTGCCAGAAAAAGCTGAAAATGTTTTCTCAGCAAGGAAATCATCAAAGGCCAAGTTGCGTCGAAAGATGTCCGATGCCTAGCTTATTGGTTTGATGGGTCATATCTTGGTAAAACTAAAGAAGATTTAAAAAGAAGGGCTTTGTTACCGAAATGTTAGCGCTTGTGTAAGCAACTAAACTTGGGTACACTGACATCACAAAATGAGACCAAATCAGTACTGTTTTCTATTGTGCGGTTGTGCCATAATGGACAATACCAGACACTAGGAGGGTTTGTACGTGACATCTGCATTCAACTGGATGAGCAAAGGAACTGTGGTAACAGGTAAGCATATCACATGTTGTATTTGAATTCATATGCTGTTTTGTAGAGTAATGTTAAGTGCATAAGTTCAAGCTTTTGTCATCCCGGGCAGCGCCGACAGGGCCATCGGCGAGCCCGCCAAGCAAGCACAGCAGCAGGACACAACTCCGTTTGGCACGGAACGGGGAGCTCCATGGCCATGGCTGACATGGACTGGGAGCAAGCAAGCTAGCCAGCAAGTAACAAACTTTTTTAAAAATACATTAGGAGGTGATCGGGCAGTTTAATCAACTCCCTTGTCCGTGGACCGGGAGCGATCTGTCGGTGGTACTGTGTAAGAAGTGTTTAGTTAAATGTTAAAGACAGTGGTTTTTGAATACACTGTTCATAGAGGGTGTAGGGACACCTGCGAGTTATCAACCTTTCTCATACCACAATACAAGATAGGTATAACGTAACATAAGAATGTTTGATTTTGTATCTAGTGATACCAATTAGGTATTGTAGTTGTCGTTTGTTTTTTAATTAACAAATTGGTCAAATGTTGCACCATTTGACTTCAATAAAAGGTTACATGCCTTCTTTTGAAGCACAGAGAGGGTACTCGTGAAGTGACACATAATCACGTTAAATGACTCACTGCCAGGGGAAAGGAGGGGACAACGGCAACCAACCACCTCGTTAGGTGCCGCCATCATTGCCATCGCCACCTCTCTCCCTCCCCCTGCCTTTTCCTCTCTAACAATCGCGCAACATTTGATTGAACCCTAGTTTCTGTTTCTCCACGTTTAATTAATTCCTCACATGTCCCCGTGTGTTCCGATTTGCATGTTTGGCCGATTGTTCTTATCGCAAGAGCTTGGAGCACAGTTCTGGTTGGAAAAGATCCATTACAGTCACTACTAGGGCGAGGCAGTGAATTGATTAACTGTAAAACATGTCAAGTTGGTCAGAACCTTTGCCCTCATAAGGCCTTCTACGCCCACCATCTCTCACTCGTCCATGCTCATACTTTCAAATAATTATTTCATTTGAAAATTCTCGTGCAGCATAAAGGATTGCAATGCACATAAACATTGACATGATGAACCCAAAATCGAGAGATGCTGGTAAAATACACGTGACAGGCATAGAGAAAAACAAACATGATTTTGATGCCTTTTGACCAGCAAGAGCAGTCATGTTGTCATGACCGGGGAGAGCACTCTTGCATTGCTGGTTGGACTGGAAACCATGAAGGTTATGTTGTTCTATATTATGCTCAGATTCCTTGGTTGGTATTACCAGGCTTTATTTTACATTCATGGGCGAGGGCTAGTTTTCTCTCTTGCTGTTTTGCATCATATTGGGGTATTTTGGCTAAATGTTGTTCACTGGGATTTGTGTACCGATAATACATCCTTATTTTGTAAACTGTCCATTGCAAAGGACTTTGGGCAGTGGAAAATAGAAAAAACAGCAAATAGAAAATTGGTTTCTTCTTACAGCCGTTGATGTGTGAAATGGAGCCAATGTTTGGCGTATTCTGAATGTTCTGAGCATAGAAACTAGCAGGGTCACCCGCGCATTTGCGCGGCTAGATTATTTTTTAACAGTGCAATTAGTTGAAAGTTCACTTATTTAGATCCTCACAATAGATATTACACACTATAATGATCTTTTCAGTGAAACCTTGTATCATCGTTTTAGAATAGTGCTGATCTGGTGTTGAAAAGTATATTCCACTTTTGAGACTTTAAAATTAAAGTTCTACTTCAAATAATCTACCCAGAAATATTCACCATTTAAGAGTTTTGTAACCGTCTAAAAGTTGTCATACATGTCTGTCATGGAAGTGGTCGTGATGCTTCGGCACCTGGACTCTATACCGCGTGCAACCGGCATGCCATCTAGTTTCCCATGGGTAGGTCAATTGTCTCTTCCGCCACCTTCCTCTTTTCTATTCTTCCAAGGTCGTCTCCACTGTAAATCATTGGCTCGACCTCCCTTTAGCTTGCAAAGCTTCATCTAAAGCTCCTTTATACCGATCTTGCACTTACATCAATAGCAATAATTTCTGATCAGGCACCACATTGGGCGACAGTCAGCCTTGAAGGTGTCATCTGGTGTATATTCTAGTGGCTGCACATTTGTTCGGCTGGATTTCCTGTTTGTTTTCATAACTAAATTAGCAATAGGATGTTGGTATGGGAAGGTAGAGCGTGAAAAATTACATAAAATATTGTGGTAAAAATACGGAATGTGGAAACTCATTTGTCGAAAGAAACCTATTGTAGGCAATATCTATATCATGAGTTAATATTAGTAATTCTCGAGTGAATTTGTTTCATCATGTGTAACTGAAAACCATATTGTGGTCCACTTATGTCATGCCCAACTATATATTGGTGTCAATCTTTTAACCACAATTTTCGAGAAACGTCTTAGCAAAATGTAATATCTAACACTAATGTCTAGTATAGCCCCCTCATTATTATTTCAGTGGCGTTGTGCAATATAATGTCTTCCAACTAACGCTAAGAAAAAAATAAACGTTTGTGTGTTTCTCTAAAATAAAAGATAACCTCGGCTACTAAATATCATCTTATCTATGTAGTTAATACATATTTTGTCATGACATGTGTTTATTCCTCTTGCAAGTTTATTTATTTTTCTCAAAGAATTGCATTTGCTTTTTCCATCAGTCTAAGGATTTTTCATCAAAGAATTTTATTAGTACGTGTAAAATGTATCTCTGCACTCCTCAGTCTATTACTTGCATATCTAATTTACTTGTGTTAGGCTGCAGAGTGATATATGGATCATTTAATCAGCTGACTAAGCTTGATTGTTTCTGTTTAGAGAGCAGATTGCTCAGTCACGGACTAAAAATAACTTTTTTAATTGATCTGATGCAATCAAATAGGACTTTATATCCCACAAAAAAATGATTTTGTATAAATTTTGTCACGTAGAGTTCGAGTCGATATCACATTGCGATACTGTGTTTTTTTATTTCTACATTTTTTTATTAATCTGACCAGTCGAAAAGACCCTAATTATCCATATTCAAGTCTTGAATGTAGTCGACCTTTTTAAAAATAAATCGGTAAATATAGTATGTGCGTGTGCTAGTGCCTTTGATTAGCACGTAGGACATATACTCAATTTAATAAAGCTAGCGTCCTTGATCGGACTCCATCATGTCCTTCTGGCTCACAGCTAGGGTGCACAGGAGTCCATAAGTGTATGTGCTAGTCCAAGTTGGTGTATTATTATTTGCATCAGTTTCAAAATCTGAAGAATATTTTAGGCAATTAATATTATTTTTAATTATTCAACAAAATTATGGAGAAAATAATAAAGGGACAAATTAAATAATTGATCAATTTTCTTGCCGGAAGCTCAGTTGTGTTTCTATGGGTGACATCATATACATGTTCTTGCCAGAGGAGCTCTCTTAGATTATTTAGCTACTCCCTCCGTTCCAAAATAGATGACTCAACTTTATATTAACTTTAGTACAAAGTTGGGTCATTTATTTTGGAACGGAGGGAGTAAAACGTAAAGCCTTTTTGAAATCTTACTATGTCCTCGCCAAGACAGATTCGGTCTGCTTCCTGCCAACACACAAACCTAAATTAGCTAGGTGACGGCATGGATGCGTGGAGGCGTGTGAGTCCGTTCCAGATTGTTTTTTGACATCTAGTATTTGCCTAATCCGTCAGCAACCCAATCCGTGTGGTCCTTTATCTGTATGTTTTTTTAACTGCCCTTTGTCTGTACGTTGCCTAATATACACAATTGCTACCGAAATCAATCTGTTCCAGCTTTTTTTGCCGTGTAGTACCGGCCGAATCTTAACCGTTGATACATCTTAATTTTTAGTGTCAAATCATCATCGTTCCTTTTCTATCGTTTTAAGTATATAATAGATAGAAAGATAGATGAGAAATACCTACTAGTATTTATCATCATCAAAGATGACAGATGCACCTCAAAATTTTCCATTCCAGTGGTTGCTTAAATTGCATTACATGCACATATTAGTGAACTAGGAGAGAACAAAGTGAGTTGGCTCACTGAAAGTAGTAACTGCCGTGATAAGTATGTACCATGATGAATAGAGACGCATCACATGCAACATGCACGAGCATTATTTATGCAGACCTTAGCCGCGGTCCGCAGCGCCGGCGGGCAAAGCTTGGGCGGCTGCGCGGCTGCGGGGCGTCTCTACCTCTTGTCCGTCGCGGGGCAGCCAGATCGGGCGGGGCACCGGGCTAGCATGGGGCTGGGCGGCGCAGCGGGCGCGTTTCGTGACGATGTCGTGCGCGGGGCAGCGGCGGCGGCGGCCTGCTCGCCGCGTCGTGATGGCTGCGTGGTGGGCGAGATCGGTGGTCGCGGGCGCTGCCGGGTTTAGATCGGATCCAATTCTGGGTCTTCGGCTTGAACGCCGTCGGCCACCCCGGGGTGGTGGTAGTTGTTGCTGACCACGCCGCATCACAAGATTCGGCGCCTGGAGATCTACGATGGATTCTTTTCGATCCTCCTTCATGGTGGGTTGAGCCCCAGGGCTCTCTCATCTCTGCAGGTTTCGGTTCGTGGTCTGTTGCCGGATCCGGGGCCGACGGAGGTTTGGTGGTATGGGATGGGGACTGGAGGAAACTTTGATCGGCTTGTTCGGTCCGTCATAGGCGACGTCTCTCGACGCCGTCTGCCTCCGTGGAGGCGATGTTGAGGTCTATCCTATCCACCTCCGAACCCTTCCCGGACAAAAGTCCAAAATTCAGTTTGGATTGGGCGGCGGCGGCGTTCTTCGCGTCGTACCCTCCATGGAGGCGCCGTCTTGGAAAGTTCTACTGTTCGGCGGAGAGATGCTGTGGGTGATGGACTCCGCGTAGCTCCAGCAGCGGCGACGGAGTGGAGGTTGCCAGGAGGTGTGGCATTGTTTCTACTGTGTCGATGACGACGAGTATTGGCGGCATGGTGCAGCTGGATATCGACGACAGATGCGGCTGGATGGACGAGCGCGGGGCGGTGACGCTGTCTAGCACCATGGTGGCGTTGCCAGCTGACCTGGCAAGGTCTTTGCGTCAGTACCTGCTCTGAAGATGGTGAGGTGGATGACGGCGGCGGTAGCCTCGGTGAGTGCACCGGACCGGTGTGTGACCCATTCCCGGTATGTGGCTGGGATGGGGCATCCGGCATTAGATGTTAGGTTTTGGTGCGATGTCTGTTTGGTATTAGGTTCGGACATTCGCACCCTGCATCAAGGGGATAGGAGTAGTGACAGTGTCGCCAAGATGGTGGCTTCGAGGCTTCTTGATGTAATGATTTGTAAGGTCTCTGAAAATAATTAATAAAATGGCTGCATGCATCGTCAGATCACGAGAGGCCGGGCAACGCTCGTTTTCCAAAAAAAAAAAAGATGAATAGAGACGCATCACATGCAACATGCACGACCATTATTTACGCAGACCTTCAATACGGAAGATCTCATGAATTGATCCAGGATCAATGTTTATTTACATCACAGCATGAGTGGCTAACAACAGTGGCGGAGCCAGGAATTAAGGATCAGGGGGGCCAAATGACTCGAACTTGTTGGAAATATGCCCTATAGGAAATAATAAATTAGTTATTATTATTATATTTCCTTGTTCATGATAATCGTTTATTATCCATGCTATAATTGTATTGATAGGAAACTCAGATACATGTGTGGGTACATAGACAACACCATGTCCCTAGTAAGCCTCTAGTTGACTAGCTCGTTGATCAATAGATGGTTACGGTTTCCTGGCCATGGACATAGGATGTCGTTGATAACGGGATCACATCATTAGGAGAATGATGTGATGGACAAGAACCAATCCTAAGCCTAGCACAAGATCGTGTAGTTCGTATGCTAAAGCTTTTCTAATGTCAAGTATCACTTCCTTAAACCATGAGATTGTGCAACTCCGGATATCGTAGGAATGCTTTGGGTGTACCAAAGCGTCACAACGTAATCGGGTGGCTATAAAGGTGCACTACGGGTATCTCCGAAAGTGTACATTGGATTGGCACGAATCGAGACTGGGATTTGTCACTCCGGTTGACGGAGAGGTATCTCTGGGCCCACTCGGTAGGACATCATCATAATGTGCACAATGTGACCAAGGGGTTGATCATGGGATGATGTGTTACGGAACGAGTAAAGAGACTTGCCGGTAACGAGATTGAACAAAGTATCGGCATACCGACGATCGAATCTCGGGCAAGTACAATACCGCTAGACAAAGGGAATTGAATATGGGATTGATCGAATCCTCAACATCGTGGAACATGTGGGAGCCAACATGGGTATTCAGATCCCGCTGTTGGTTATTGACCGGAGAACGTCTCGATCATGTCTACATGGTTCCCGAACCCGTAGGGTCTACACACTTAAGGTTCGATGACGCTAGGGTTATAAAGGAAGTTTGTATGTGGTTACCGAATGTTGTTGAGTCCCGGATGAGATCACGGACGTCACGAGGAGTTCCGGAATGGTCCGGAGGTAAAGATTTATATATGGGAAGTCCTGTTTTGGTCACCGGAAAAGTTTCGGGTTTTATCGGTAACGTACCGGGACCACCGGGAGGGTCCCGCGGGTCCACCAAGTGGGGCCACTAACCCCGGAGGGCTGCATGGGCCAAGTGTGGGAGGGGACCAGTCCCAGGTGGGCTGGTGCGCCCCCCCAACAAGGGCCCAAGGCGCCTAGGGTTTGGGAGGCGCACCCACCTGGCTTGGGGGGCAAGTTTCCTCTCCCCTTGGCCGCCACCCTAGATGGGGTTGGGGCTGCCGCACCCCTTGGGTGGAAACCCTAGAGGGGCGCACCCCCTCCCTCTCCCTATATATACTTGAGGACTTTGGGGCTGCCAACACATGAGTTTTGTCCTCTCCATGGCGCAGCCACCGCCTCTCCCTCCTCCTCTCCCGCGGTGCTTGGCGAAGCCCTGCAGGATTGCCACGCTCCTCCACCACCACCATGCCGTTGTGCTGCTGCTGGACGGAGTCTTCCTCAACCTCTCCCTCTCTCCTTGCTGGATCAAGGCATGGGAGACGTCACCGGGCTGCACGTGTGTTGAACGCGGAGGTGCCGTCCGTTCGGCACTAGGATCTCCGGTGATTTGAATCACGACGAGTACGACTCCTTCAACCCCGTTCACTTGAATGCTTCCGCTTAGCGATCTACAAGGGTATGTAGATGCATTCCTCTCTCTCTCGTTGCTAGTTTCTCCTTAGATAGATCTTGGTGACACGTAGGAAAATTTTGAATTTCTGCTCGTTCCCCAACAAAGGGCATCATGAGATAGGTCTATTGCGTAGATTCTTTGCACGAGTAGAACACAAAGTAGTTGTTGGCGTTGATTTTGTTCAATATGCTTACTGTTACTAGTCCAATCTTGTTTCGACGGTATTGTTGGATGAAGCGGCCCGGACCGACCTTACACATACACTTACGTGAGACAGGTTCCACCGACTGACATGCACTTGGTGCATAAGGTGGCTAGCGGGTGCCGCCTCTCCCACTTTAGTCGGAACGGATTCGATGAAAAGGGTCCTTATGAAGGGTAAATAGCAATTGGCATATCACGTTGTGATTTTATGTAGGTAAGAAGCGTTCTTGCTAGAAACCCATAGCAGCCACGTAAAACATGCAAACAACAATTAGAGGACGTCTAACTTGTTTTTGCAGGGTATGCTATGTGATGTGATATGGCCAAGAAGAATGTGATGAATGATATGTGATGTATGAGATTGATCATGTTCTTGTAATAGGAATCACGACTTGCATGTCGATGAGTATGACAACCGGCAGGAGCCATAGGAGTTGTCTTAATTTATTGTATGCCCCGCGTGTCATTAAACAACGCCATGTAATTACTTTACTTTATTGCTAACCGGTAGCCATAGTAGTAGAAGTAATAGTTGGCGAGACAACTTTATGAATACACGATGATGGAGATCATGATGATGGAGATCATGGTGTGATGCCGATGACGATGATGATCATGGAGCCCCGAAGATGGAGATCGAAAGGAGCAAAAAATGATATTGGCCATATCATGTCACTATTTGATTGCATGTGATGTTTATCATGTTTATGCATCTTATTTGCTTAGAACGACGATAGTAAATAAGATGATTCCTCTTTAAAATTTCAAGAAAGTGTTCCCCCTAACTGTGCACCGTTCTGACGGTTTCGTTGTTTCAAGCACCACGTGATGATCGGGTGTGATAGATTCTAACGTTCACATACAACGGGTGTAAGCCAGATTTACACACGCAAAACACTTAGGTTAACTTGACGAGCCTAGCATGTATGCACATGGCCTCGAAACACAAGAGACCAAAAGGTCGAGCATGAGTCGTATAGTAGATACGATCAACATGAAGATGTTCACCGATGATGACTAGTCCGTCTCACGTGATGATCGGACACGGCCTAGTTGACTCGGATCGTGTAATCACTTAGATGACTGGAGGGATGTCTATCTGAGTGGGAGTTCATAAGATGAACTTAATTATCCTGAACATAGTCAAAAACCCTTTGCAAATTATGTCATAGCTCGCGCTTTAGTTCTACTGTTTTAGATATGTTCCTAGAGTAAATATAGTTGAAAGTTGACAGTAGCGATTATGCGGACAGTAGAAAGCTTATGTCCTTAATGCACCGCTCAGTGTGCTGAACCCCAAACGTCATCTGTGGATGTTGTAACATCGGACATACACGCTTTGATAACTACGTGATAGTTCGGTTAAACGGTTCAGAGTTGAGGCACCAAAGACGTTTTGAAAGGTCGCGGAACATATGAGATGTTTGAGGGCTGAAATTGGGATTTCAGGCTCGTGCTCACGTCAAGAGGTATAAGACCTCCGACGATTTTCTAAGCCTGCAAACTAAAGGAGAAAAAGCTCAATCGTTGAGCTTGTGCTCAGATTGTCTCGAGTGCAACAATCACTTGAATCGAGTGGGAGTTAGTCTTCCAGATGAGATAGTGATGTTTCTCCAAAGTCATTGCCACCAAGCTGCTAGAGCTTCGTGATGAACTATAACATATCAGGGATAGATATGATGATCCTTGAAATATTCGCGATGTTTGACACCGCGAAAGTAGAAATCAAGAAGGAGCATCAATTGTTGATGGTTAGTGAAACCACTAGTTTCAAGAAGGGCAAGGGCAAGAAGGGATACTTCATGAAACGGCAAATCAGCTGCTGCTCTAGTGAAGAAACCCAAGGTTGAACCCAAACCCAAGACTAAGTGCTTCTGTAATAAGGGGAACAGCCACTGGAGCAGAATTACCCTAGGTACTTGGTAGATAAGAAGGCTGGCAAGGTCGATAGAAGTATATTGGATATACATTATATTAATGTGTACTTTACTAGTACTCCTAGTAGCACCAGGGTATTAGATACCGGTTCGGTTGCTAAGTGTTAGTAACTTGAAATAAAAGGCTACGGAATAAACGGAGACTAGCTAAAGGCGAGGTGACGATATGTGTTGGAAGTATTTCCAAGGTTGATGTGATCAAACGTCGCACGCTCCCTCTCGCCATCGGGATCGGTGTTAAACCTAAATAATTGTTATTTGGTGTTTGCGTTGAGCATAGACATGATTGGATTATGTCTATCGCAATACGGTTATTCATTTAAGGAGATTAATGGTTACTCTGTTTATTTGAATAATACCTTCAATGATCTTGCACCTAAAACGAATGGTTTATTGAATCTCGATCGTAGTGATACACATTTTCATGCCAAAAGATATAAGATAGTAATGATAGTACCACTTAGTTGTGGCACTACCATGTAAGTCATATTGGTGTATACGCATGAAGAAGCTCCATGCTGATGGATCTTTTGGACTCACTCTTTTTGAAAAGTTTGAGACATGCGAACCATGTCTATTGGTGTATACGCATGAAGAAACTCCATGCAGATGGATAGTTTGGACTCACTTGATTTTGAATCACTTGAGACATGCAAATCATACCACATGGCAAGATGACCGAAAAGCCTCGTTTTCAGTGAGATGGAACAAGAAAGCAACTTGTTGGAAGTAATACATTTTGATGTGTGCTGTCCGATGAGTGCCGAGGCACGCAGTGGATATTGTTATGTTCTTACTTCACAGATGACTTGAGTAGATGGTGAGTAAATTTACTTGATGAAACATAAGTCTGAATTATTGAAAGGTTCAAGTAATTTCAGAGTGAAGTTGAAGATCATCGTGACAAGAGGATAAAATGTCTATGATATGATCATAGAGATGAGTATGTGAGTTACGAGCTTTGGCACGCAATTAAGACATTGTGGAAATTGTTTCACAACTAATACCGCCTGGAACACCATAATGTGATGGTGTCTCCGAACATCATAGTTGCACCCTATTGGATATGGTGCGTACCATGATGTCTCTTATCAAATTACCACTATCGTTCATGGGTTAGGCATTAGAGACAACCGCACTCACTTTAATAGGGCACCACGTAATTCCGTTGAGACGACACCGTTTGAACTATGGTTTGGAGAAACCTAAGTTGCCGTTTCTTAAAAGTTTGGGGCTGCGACGCTTATGTGAAAAAGTTTCAGGATGATAAGCTCGAACACAAAGCGGATAAAACGCATCTTCATAGGACACCCAAAAACAGTTGGGTATACCTCACATCTCAGATCCGGAAGCAAAAGGGATTGTTTCTAGAATTGGGTCCTTTCTCGAGGAAAAGTTTCTCTCGAAAGAATTGAGTGGGAGGATGGTGGAGACTTGATGAGGTTATTGAACCATCACTTCAACTATTGTGTAGCAGGGCACAGGAAGTTGTTCCTGTGGCACCTACACCAATTGAAGTAGAAGCTTATGATAGTGATCATGAAACTTCGGAACAAGTCACTACCGAACCTCGTGGGGCGACAAGGACGCATCGCTTCAAGTGGTACGGTAATCCTGTCTTGGAGGTCATGTTGCTAGACAACAATGAACCTACGAGCTATGGAGAAGCAATGGTGGGCCCATATTCCAACAAATGGTTAGAATCCATGAAATCCGAGACAGGATCCATGTATCAGAACAAAGCATGGACTTTGGTGGACTTGCCCGTTGATCGGCAAGCCATTGAGATAAATGGATCTTTAAGAAGAAGACGGACGTGAACGGTAATGTCACCGTTTGTGAAGCTCGACTTGTGGTAAGAGTTTTCACAAGTTCAAGGAGTTGACTACGATGAGATTTTCTCATCCGTAGCGATGCTTAAGTCCGTCGGAATCATGTTAGCATTAGCTGCATTTATGAAATCTTGCAGATAGGATGTCAAAACATTGTTTCCTCGACGTTATTCTTGAGGAAAGGTTGTATGTGATACAACGAAGGTTTTGTCAATCCTGAAGGATGCTAACAAGTATGCAAAGCTCTAGCAATCCTTCTAAGGACTGGAGTAAGCATCTCGGAGTTGGAATGTACGATTTGATGAGAAGGTCAAAGATTTTGGGTTTATATAAAGTTTATGAGAAACTTGTATTTCCAAAGAAGTGAGTGGGAGCGCTATAGAATTTCTGATAAGTATATGTTATTAACATATTGTTGATCAGAAATGATGTAGAATTTCTGGAAAGCATATAGGGTTATTTGAAAGGTGTTTTTCAATGGAAAACCTGGATTAAGCTACTTGAACATTGAGCATCAAGATCTATAAGGATAGATAAAAACGCTTAATGGTACTTTCAAATGAGCACATACCTTGACATGATCTTGAAGGTGTTCAAGATGGATCAGTCAAAGAAGGAGTTCTTGCCTGAGTTGTAAGGTATGAAGTTAAGAGTTAAAGCTCGACCACGGTAGAAGAGAGAAATGATGAAGGTCGTCCCCTATGCTTCAGACATAGGCTCTATAGTATGCTATGCTGTGTACCGCACCGGAAGTGTGCCTTGCCATGAGTCATTCAAGGGGTACAAGAATGATCCAGGAATGGATCATTGGACAGCGGTCAAAATTGTCCTTGGAGTAAATAAGGACATGTTTCTCGATTATGGAGGTGATAAAGAGTTCGGCGTAAAGGGTTGCGTCGATGCAAGCTTTAACACCTATCCGAATGACTCTGAGTAGCAAACCGGATACATATAGTGGAGCAACCATTTGGAATAGCTTCAAGTGGAGCGTGGAAGCAGCATTTACAATATGACCTAGGGATTTGTGAAGTACATACGGATCTGAATGTTGCAGACCCGTTGACTAAAACCTCTCTCACAAGCAAAACATGATCAAACCTCAAAACTCATTGAGTCTTAATCACATGATGATGTGAACTAGTTTAGTGACACTAGTAAACTCTTTGGATGTTGGTCACATGGCGATGTGACCTGTGAGTGTTAATCACATGGCGGCGTGAACTAGATTATTGACTCTAGTGCAAGTGGGAGACTGTTGGAAATATGCCCTAGAGGCAATAATAAATTAGTTATTATTATTATATTTCCTTGTTCATGATAATCGTTTATTATCCATGCTATAATTGTATTGATAGGAAACTCAGATACATGTGTGGGTACATAGACAACACCATGTCCGGTGTGTGACCCATTCCCGGTATGTGGCTGGGATGGGGCATCCGGCATTAGATGTTAAGTTTTGGTGCGATGTCTGTTTGGTATTAGGTTCGGACATTCGGCACCCTTGCATCAAGGGGATAGGAGTAGTGAAAGGTGTCGCCAAGATGGTGGCTTCAGGCTTAATGATGTAATGATTTGTAAGGTCTCTGAAAATAATTAATAAAATGGCTGCATGCATCGTCCAGATGCAGAGGCCGGGGCAATGCTCGTTTTCCAAAAAAAAAAAGATGAATAGAGACGTATCACATGCAACATGCACGACCATTATTTACGCAGACCTTCAATACGGAAGATCTCATGAATTGATCCGGGATCAATGTTTATTTACATCACAGCATGAGTGGCTAACAACAGTGGCGGAGCCAGGAATTAAGGATCAGGGGGGCCAAATGACTCGAACTTGTTGGAAATATGCCCTAGAGGCAATAATAAATTATTTATTATTATTATATTTCCTTGTTCATGATAATCATTTATTATCCATGCTATAATTGTATTGATAGGAAACTCAGATACATGTGTGGGTACATAGACAACACCATGTCCCTAGTAAGTCTCTAGTTGACTAGCTCGTTGATCAATAGATGGTTACGGTTTCTGACCATGGACATTTGATGTCGTTGATAACGGGATCACATCATTAGGAGAATGATGTGATGGACAAGACCCAATCCTAAGCCTAGCACAAGATCGTGTAGTTCGTATGCTAAAGCTTTTCTAATGTCAAGTATCACTTCCTTAGACCATGAGATTGTGCAACTCCCGGATATCGTAGGAATTCTTTGGGTGTACCAAACGTCACAACGTAACTGGGTGGCTATAAAGGTGCACTACGGGTATCTCCGAAAGTGTCTGTTGGGTTGTACGAATCGAGACTGGATTTGTCACTCCGGTTGACGGAGAGGTATCTCTGGGCCCACTCGGTAGGACATCATCATAATGTGCACAATGTGACCAAGGGGTTGATCACGGGATGATGTGTTACGGAACGAGTAAAGAGACTTGCCGGTAACGAGATTGAACAAAGTATCGGATACCGACGATCGAATCTCGGGCAAGTACAATACCGCTAGACAAAGGGAATTGAATACGAGATTGATCGAATCCTCGACATCGTGGTTCATCCGATGAGATCATCGTAGAACATGTGGGAGCCAACATGGGTATCCAGATCCCGCTGTTGGTTATTGACCGGAGAACGTCTCGGTCATGTCTGCATGGTTCCAGAACCCGTAGGGTCTACACACTTAAGGTTCGATGACGCTAGGGTTATAAAGGAAGTTTGTATGTGGTTACCGAATGTTGTTCGGAGTCCCGGATGAGATCCCGGACGTCACGAGGATTTCCGGAATGGTCCGGAGGTAAAGATTTATATATGAGAAGTCCTGTTTTGGTCACCGGAAAGGTTTCGGGTTTTATCGAGACGCATCTGGGACCACCGGGAGGGTCGGGGTCCACCAAGTGGGGCCACCGGCCCCGGAGGGCTGCATGGGCCAAGTGTGGGAGGAACCAGCCCCAGGTGGGCTGGTGCGCCCCCCACAGGGGCCCAAGGCGCCTAGGGTTTGGGGAGGGGGCGCACCCACCTAGCTTGGGGGGCAAGTTTCCCCCTCTCCCCCCCTTGGCCGCCACCCTATATGGGTTTGGGGCTGCCGCACCCCTTGGGGTGGAAACCCTAGAGGGGCGCACCCTCCCTCTTCCCTATATATACTTGAGGACTTTGGGGCTGCCAACACATGAGTTTTGTCCTCTCCATGGCGCAGCCCTGCCTCTCTCCCTCCTCCTCTCCCGCGGTGCTTGGCGAAGCCCTGCAGGATTGCCACGCTCCTCCACCACCACCATGCCGTTGTGCTGCTGCTGGACGGAGTCTTCCTCAACCTCTCCCTCTCTCCTTGCTGGATCAAGGCATGGGAGACGTCACCGGGCTGCACGTGTATTGAACGCGGAGGTGCCGTCCATTCGGCACTAGGATCTCCGGTGATTTGAATCACGACGAGTACGACTCCTTCAACCCCGTTCACTTGAATGCTTCCGCTTAGCGATCTACAAGGGTATGTAGATGCACTCCTCTCTCTCTCGTCGCTAGTTTCTCCTTAGATAGATCATGGTGACACGTAGGAAAATTTTGAATTTCTGCTACGTTCCCAAACAGAACTTTCAATAACAGGGGCGAAACAACACTAATACATGTATTTTTGTATAAATTGCACACTGTTCATCTAGCAATTAGCAGCAAATCAGTGATCTTAGGGGGGCCAGGGCCCTGCTGGTCCCCCCCCCCCCCCCCGTCTCCGCCACTGGTTAACAATGCCTACATATATACTATTGCCAAGGGATTGCATTCTCTCCGTGCTTCAAGAGTCATTTCGACGCATGCATTTCTGTCATACACCCATTTGCTCGAGCAAAAACAATGCAATGTAAAAAGCAAGTTAACTTAAGAATAGGAGATGTCGGGAAGGAATACCTAGCAAGCTCTGTTTTTTTTTGCAGGATAATGTGGGTTTTATTCCTCAGAAACAGAATTACAGTCTGCTAGAACATCATGAGTAACGATGTCTGGCACACGGCGCAACCAACAAGCGGTGCTACCACCAGATCTTCCTATACTAGCTAAACTATGAGCAACTCTATTTTGATGACGCTCGATTTTCAACGGAATAAACCCACGCGAGTCGAGAGTTTTCTTGAAACCTAGCAAGCTCTGTTGGTCTGAGGACCCATTGCTGCTAGCGCTAGAGTTCCTGGGACATTTGTTGGTGCGCAGGCACCTACGCCAAACTTATCTTAATAGCGACCAGTAGACAGAACTATACCACAAGTGTGCCACGCTTGAGAAGTTCCTCCGTTTGTGCGGACAGTTTCCCTTCCTTACAGTGTCAATAGGGACTTCTTCTTGTGCTATGTACGTCGCGTCGTAGGCGGACTCAATGGCATTGGCACGGCTAAGGGCAGACACGAGGATAGACCGTCGGACTTGTGTTGGTTGCTGCTGCCGGCGCTCTTCTCTTTCCAATCGATGAGCTGGAGCGAAGTTGCCGTCACAGATAGCCTGCTGCGGTCAGCTGATCCACGCCACTTTGCTGAGTCGACGTCGCCCATGTTGGAAATTAATTAATTAATAAATTAATCTCTATCATGTCAGTTGTCTCTTTTGGCAACTGCCTCTTTGTAAACCGTCTTTGTACCGGGTATATATACTCCTAATCTTCAATCAGTAAAAAGACTATTCATTCTATTTCTTATCTCTCTGTTTTACTCTTCACACGTTATTAGCAAACCTCTGCCGAGAGCACATGCCACAGAGAAGAACGGTGGCAGCAGCGGCGATACATCGCGTCGCACCGCTCTAAGGCGGGGATGGCGGCGGTCGACATGGCGATGCCCTCCGGCGCGTTCACATCCTAGGCCACGGCCCTCCCAGTCCTCCCGAACTGCAACGCGAAGAGCGTGCCGCTCCGTCCGGCTCCGCGCAGACGAGACAGCCATCGGCCAGTGACACGGTCCAAAGCCATCACCGAAGAGGTAGTTTTCTCTTTTGCTTTTTTGCATCATAAATTACTTGCTTTGTGGTATTAGGAATAAATGTTGATCATTGGGATTCGTGTACGGATAATACATGCTTATTTGTACAATGTGCATTGCAAAGGACTTTGGGCAGTGGATTTAATACTTCATTCTTCTTGAAGAAAAACAGCAAGCCGGTGACTTAATCTCTGATTTACATGGAAAATGGAAATTTGGTTTCGTCTTACAACCGCTGAAGTCTGAACTTGAACCAATGTTCAGCGCTGTCCACATGTTCTGAGCACATAAATGAGAAACACGTACTATTTATCATCATCAAAGATGACATATGCACCTCAAATCTTTCCATTCCTGTGGTTGTTTCAATTGCATTACATGCACATCTAGTGAACCAGGAGATAATAAAATGAGTTGGCTCGCAGCCAGATGAATAAAGACACATCGCATGCAACATGCATAGCCATTATATATGAAGACCGTAAATACGAAAGATCTCATGAAATGATCCAGGATGAAAGCTTATTTCCATCACAACATGAGTGGCTAACAATGCCTACATATATACCAACTCCAAGCGAGTGCATTCTCCATGCTTCACGAGTCATTTCGACACATTTCTCCCATGCACCAGCTTGCTCGTGCGACAACAATGCAAGGTAAAAAGCAAGTTAGCTTAGGAATATGAGACGTCGGGAAGGAATACGTAGCTAGCTAGGTTGCTCTCAGAACTCGGTGCTGCTAGCGGTAGAGCTACAGGAGCATGCCATGGTGCACGGGCTCCTAGGCCAAGCTTTTCTTAATAGTGATTAGTGGTCGTAGCTAGTGCACCAAGCTATACGAGGAGTTCACCAGGCTTTAAAAGTTTCTTGCTCTATGCGAGCAGTTTCCCTCTGGTGGTGGAGCTAGCTCCGGGGGACCCTTGGCAGCTGCCTGGGCTCATCCGAGGAAATATATTTAAGACAATCATGCAATTTTTGCTCGTAGATGACTGGGCAAACAGTAGCTAGCTCAGTGCTGTGATTCTCTGACCAGGCTGTACGATTTAGCTCCATCGTTGATTCCCTCCATTGTCAACAGAGACTTCTTGCTCTATGTACATCGCCTCGTAGGCAGACTAAGCGGCAGTGGCACAGCTAAAGGCCCAATACGAGGATAGAGCGATGGACGTGTTCTTGTTTTTGTTGTTGCAGATTCTTCTTCTTACAATTGATTAGACGTTTAGACAAGTCACCGTCGAACTGACCTGCCGTGTTCAGTGAGTCCATGCTTCTTCGTGGAGTTGCCTTGCCGAGACATGCAGATACCCAGACCACAGATTCCAAAAAGCCATCCCACGGCTCATCCCTAAACCATCGTTGTACTATGTGCTAATCTTTTCTTTATCTTTATCTTTAGCTAATAATAAAAGGATGATCGCTTCTTACCACCGTAATTTCGTCCGCATATTTCCTTGTTCATTTGTCGCACGAATCCTCCGTGTGCTGGGCTGGTGGCCCAAATAACCAGGCCCACCTATTCTGACAAGCAAGGCCGAGGCACAAAAATAAGCACTAATAAGTAGGACCAAACTCATAAACCTGCTGTTCTGTACAATAATACCACTGCCAACGAGGTAGGTCATGTTTTGTGTTAAAATTGTCCCACGTCGCCCACTTACATCTAACTCGTCCAATTTAAATATTTTTTCGACTTTTTCAAGTGTTAAGAAGCCGTCTCGGGAAACAGGAAATAGAGTGAGGCAAAGAGATTAAACAAAGAAAGGTGCTGAGATGCATGCAGGTTGAGACATGGAAGGGGGACAACAGGAGCGCAGCCGCATCGGCGAGGAGACACCGATGGAGTGCATAACAGCCTGCCCTTAGTCACCGTCTCGATTGACCATGTTCGTCTCCCAAGCCTGCGGTGACCTTGCCGGCGAGGAGCCGTGTGGAAACATGTTCACTACTGCCATTGACGAGGAGCCAGACAACATCAACCACAAGAACAGCCGGACATGCATCATTGTTTCCGGTGGCACCTAATACAAATCATGACCATGTTCGTCTCCCAAGCCTGCGGTGACCTTGCCGGCGAGGAGCCGTGTGGAAACATGTTCACTACTGCCATTGACGAGGAGCCAGACAACATCAACCACAAGAACAGCCGGACATGCATCATTGTTTCCGGTGGCACCTAATACAAATCATGACCATGTTCGTCTCCCAAGCCTGCGGTGACCTTGCCGGCGAGGAGCCGTGTGGAAACATGTCACTACTGCCATTGACGAGGAGCCAGACAACATCAACCACAAGAACAGCCGGACATGCATCATTGTTTCCGGTGGCACCTAATACAAATCATGATCATGTTCGTCTCCCAAGCCTGCGGTGACCTTGCGGCGAGGAGCCGTGTGGAAACATGTTCACTACTGCCATTGACGAGGAGCCAGACAACATCAACCACAAGAACAGCCGGACATGCATCATTGTTTCCGGTGGCACCTAATACAAATCATGACCATGTTCGTCTCCCAAGCCTGCGGTGACCTTGCCGGCGAGGAGCCGTGTGGAAACATGTTCACTACTGCCATTGGCGAGGAGCCAGACAACATCAACCACAAGAACAGCCGGACATGCATCATTGTTTCCGGTGGCACCTAATACAAATCATGATCATGTTCGTCTCCCAAGCCTGCGGTGACCTTGCCGGTGAGGAGCCGTGTGGAAACATGTTCACTACTGCCATTGACGAGGAGCCAGACAACATCAACCACAAGAACAGCCGGACATGCATCATTGTTTCCGGTGGCACCTAATACAAATCAGCCAAAAAAGAGAACCTGGATTCACGGTTGCGTGATGATGCCATTGTCCAGCGGTGAAGCCCACTTATATCTAACTCGTCCAATTTAAATACTTCTTCGACTTTTCCAAGTGTTAAGACGCCGTCTCGGGAAACAGGAAATAGAGTGAGGCAAAGAGATTAAACGGAGAAAGATGCTGAGATGCATGCAGGTTGAGACATAGAAGGGGGACAACAGGAGCGCCGCCGGTGAGTGGCCGCATCGGCGAGGAGACACCGATGGAGTGCTTAACAGCCTGTCCTGAGTCTATTTTCACTATGTTTGTGGTCTATTTTTCTTGTTTTAGTTTTTTTTCTTGTTGCTGCATTATACATTTTTTGGAGGTTAGATGTGACATCCTTAAAAAACATTTAGATGTGAATTAGACAAACTGTTAACTTAACTACAGGGCACAAAGATACGTGGGCCTCTATTATTGGGTCCTGCAGAATAATTCGTGACCGCAGTGCTGGTTGGATCGGGGTTTGTGTCCTTCACGGATTCAACTACGACGTTAAAGCCGAAACAAAAACGAACATCATAAACAACTCAATTTGGATTGGACAATATATTGGACTAATATATATACACATGTTAGCACCACATAAGTCTGGACGATTTATACTCATGGAGTCCGATCTCAATGAAGTTGCTGTTCTGGAGCAGAAAGAAGATGACATGCTTAAGGTCTTTGAAGGTGGACATGCTGGACGTGGTATGGAGGAACAATTACATCTAGGTAAATTTCTTATTTCAACAAAAAGCGTGCAGGACATTTTTATTGTCTGGTGTGTGATGTCAGTGTGATATGCTTGTTCACTATGTATCTATGGTCCAATTTTCAACGTGAAGTCGGATGACAAATATTGTGTGTATATCAGTACATCGATAAAAAACCTGACACTCTATCAATACATCAACCGACATTGGTTGACTCATTCATGCTTATTTCAAATTTTTGTTAGGGATACCGCGCTACAAAATATATTATTTGAACTAAAGGATATAGTAAATGAAAGTAGTTTAGTTTATTAAAATAGCTTGGGTAATTATGGCAATTGCAATATTATACCACCATGATTAGAATATAAGCACTATCTTGGTTTAAGATAGTAATGTGAAGCATCTAACTAACTGATAAACTGAGATAACATTTTAGGGACAGGTAAGAGAAAACTTACAAATTCTATGTGCCATAGTCTTACCTTGATTTAGTAGAAAATTTACATGCATGTACATTATGCCTCAATGTATATCTGTACTTTTTAAAGAATTTTTCAACACATAAAAATATGAATTTTGAATTTTGCAAATGGAGGCTTTCATGGAGCTCGACCTCCAAAAGCAATTTTTGATGTAGAAACAACACATATATTCTAATGTTGTCCAATGTAATTAAAGTAACTTATACAGTGAAATCTAATCAGCATCTTCTTTTCAATAAACATAACAGATTCATACAATATACAAGACTCACATGCAACGAAGCAATTTGGGTCTCTATCTACAGTCATGTATGCCAAGGAACAAAGAAATAAAAGATATAGAGAGCGGTATGCACGGATGACCAATGAAGAAAAGCAGGAGAAATTAGAAAAGCGACGCCAAGCCTATCAGCAAAACAATACAATTAAGGATTCAACTCAATTGCAAAAAAAAGTGCACACAAGGGAGGAAGAAATATGCATATATCGAGCTAGCACGAAAGACCAAAAAGTGCGTAAGAGAAATGCAGAAATATGCAAATATGCAGCCAGAGCAAAAAAAAAAAAGCTAGAATAAGACAAATCGCAACTAATCGTGAATTAAGCGCAACACACCATGCAAAGAATCAATTGCGATGGAGAACCCAGCATATGTCGCAACAGAAGAGGAAGTTAAAACATCTCTACGTCGAAGACTTCATGGTTAGCATACACACAATAGAAGCATATATGCATGCACGGTCGAAGAAGTATATGACACTTTTATTATGTTATGTAATCACTCCTATGCGTTTCTTCTCATGGTTTTCCTTCTTTACACCGTTTATGTCGAAAATAAAACTAAGCAAATGATTGATTTATTTTGTGTAATATTGAGATATGTGTGCATGCTAATTTTGTTTCCCCCGTTGCAACACACGGGCATGTTTCCAAATTAATCATAAAAAAAGTTCCAGTTATCTTTTATTCATGTATAAAAGCTTACAGTTAGCGGGGTATTCGTGGTAGAGAATTGATTTCTTTTTTCATTTCTCTTTGGTCATGCTTGTGAGCGACGGCACCAGCACATCATGCTCCCAAAAGTAGTGGCATTGATGAACTTGGATGAACATGCGATGGCTTGTCGGACTCGGCCTCGGCACCATGGTGAAGTTGGTAGGGCGGCGCCCCGATGGTGAGCCGACCTCGCGGTCATGCTTGTCATGCATGCGCTTGAAGAACCCAATGGCGGCGGCGGCTAGGGTTGTTATCGGCTGACCGGGGAGGGGGGGGGGAGGGGGGGGGGGGCGCAAGAGGAAGAACTGGACCAGGGAGGAAGTGGATTCGGCGACCCCCACCGCATGCTTGTTATTAAAAAGGATGCCCGTGGACTGGTTGCTGCGGCTGACGTGCGGGCCCGAGCGCAAGCGTCAAATTTCATAGGACCAATGGGTGGTGGTAGGGCGACCGACATGCGGGCCCGAGGCGGATACTGAGCAGACGCGCGGCGAGTCCATCTCATGTCCCCATGGATGCCAATAGGGATTTGAGGCGGAAATGCGTCCACACAAACATGAGGCACACAGAAAATGCGGATTGGTCGGTGCGTTGGGCCGTGGATTTTGGCCACAACCGCACCGACCCAAACGGACACAACCAGATCAAATGGGTCCATGCGTTGGAGTTGGCCTTAACGACAAGGTCAAGGGCACCTTTGCGGCCTCAGTAATCTTCTCCATTGAGGATCCATTTTGCGGCAGGTTATCCAAAATGTGGACTTGACGACTGGGATCCATGACACCTTGAAATGGCGACGGACCTCAAATGGGGTCTACTCTGCTTGCTTGGTTCATGCCCTGCATTTCGCTGGGTCTATTAAGCCGGATTTCATCAAGACTGCTTAGGGTTCAGATGCTCCTCTGAAGTGCAAACTTTTTGTTTGTTTGCCAATTCAGGGGCGCTGCCTCACTGCAGACTATCTTCAGCACTGCGGATGGGATCATGAGAATGTAGGTGTGCACTTTGTCTTAGTGCCGTTGCCCCTTTGCCTTGGAGCTTTGGCGTCCCGTTTTCAACAAGCTGCAACTTCTTGTGACCTCTCTACCATCAGCCTCTGATCACACACTAGAGGCTTGCTGCCGTCGTATGTCTTCTCGGCTCAACAAGGAAAATACCAAGTCTTGAAGTTCAGTGAAAGCCTTGACCTCCCAAGCACAAACGCCTTGTCTCCTGACGTCCCCTCCAACTTGGACGTTCAGATGCTCCTCTGAAGTGCAAACTTTTTGTTTGTTTGCCAATTCAGGGGCGCTGCCTCACTGCAGACTATCTTCAGCACTGCGGATGGGATCATGAGAATGTAGGTGTGCACTTTGTCTTAGTGCCGTTGCCCCTTTGCCTTGGAGCTTTGGCGTCCCGTTTTCAACAAGCTGCAACTTCTTGTGACCTCTCTACCATCAGCCTCTGATCACACACTAGAGGCTTGCTGCCGTCGTATGTCTTCTCGGCTCAACAAGGAAAATACCAAGTCTTGAAGTTCAGTGAAAGCCTTGACCTCCCAAGCACAAACGCCTTGTCTCCTGACGTCCCCTCCAACTTGGACGTTCAGATGCTCCTCTGAAGTGCAAACTTTTTGTTTGTTTGCCAATTCAGGGGCGCTGCCTCACTGCAGACTATCTTCAGCACTGCGGATGGGATCATGAGAATGTAGGTGTGCACTTTGTCTTAGTGCCGTTGCCCCTTTGCCTTGGAGCTTTGGCGTCCCGTTTTCAACAAGCTGCAACTTCTTGTGACCTCTCTACCATCAGCCTCTGATCACACACTAGAGGCTTGCTGCCGTCGTATGTCTTCTCGGCTCAACAAGGAAAATACCAAGTCTTGAAGTTCAGTGAAAGCCTTGACCTCCCAAGCACAAACGCCTTCTCTCCTGACGTCCCCTCCAACTTGGACGCGCACCCTTGGCCGTTGCTGCCAAGCAGGCTTATTAGCGCGAGCTCCTTGCCCGCTGGTGGTACGACCTGACCACGGGGGTGGCTGTGGTTGTAATTCTTCACCCCCCCCCCCCCCCCCCCGAATAAAAACATCAACCTAGTGACTTGCTCCCAGATTTGCAATGGAAATTAAGTACTGAATCCTTCTTACAACCGAAGGAGTAAGAACTCAACCCAATGTCTGGCTCGTTCTAATTTTTTGTATGTAAGGAACAGGAGAAATAGATAATATTTCTCGTCATCATGCACCTCAAGTCTTCTCATTTTATCGATTGTTTAAGTTGAGTTACATGCACATATCAGTGAACCTGAAGTTGACTCGCTAAACTTCGGAACAGTCATGACAAGTATGGACCATGTCGTATAAAAACAATCATGACATTGAGGACCAAGCGAATTCTTTCTTGTTGGCGCGAGGAAACAAACTGCTTACCATGCGTTGCTGCTGGAATGTCCAAGAGTTCGGCAGTGTTGGGAGGTGATAAAAAGGCTACTAATGTCAAGGTACCAAAACAGCATCCTTTGACCTGGGCCTCCGACATTTTGAATCCTGATTGTTGTACTAGAGAGTAGTAAGTATGAGGCAATCATCACATGTGCATCATCGACAATCTGGACATGGCGGAACAATTTACGCCATGGTGCCAATGTTGCTAACAATACGCAAATGACAGAATGGGTCCAGGAAGTTGTTCATGAAAGATGCTCTCTCATGGCAAAATTTAACGTCGTTCGGGTGAGGTGGACTGAATGTTGGATGTGGTTGACGCGATGTTTTGTTTCAGTTCATCCATTGCGACTACTGGGATCATTGCTAGAGGCACTGGGGAAAGGTTCTTGAGTGTGTCTGTTCCGAAATATGAGTGCTCTTCACCCTCTTGTGGTTGAAACACTTGCCCTTGAGATGGCATGCGTATGGCTAGTGATGAAGGATGGGGTGACATTGCTTTGAATCTAACTGCATCGTTTGGTGAGTATTTGGAAGTCCAGACATGAGAACAAATGAAATGTTATAGGTCTTATTAATGAGATTGAGAAACTCAGATGGCTCTTCAGGTCCATATTACAGTTTCTTGTATTCGTGGAGAAGCCAATGTTTGTCCTCACTTATGTGCAAAAATCCCTTTGGATAGTGATCGGAGGTTGTATCGAGATGCTGCTTCGGATCAACTATCTTGTTGTATCCAGAGGTAATAGTCAATCTGAGCAATAAAGCTGAGCTCTATTGATCGTCGAATCACATGCACCATGTACGGCGATTATTTATGAAGACCGTCAATAGGAAATGTCTCATGCATTGGTCCAGGATAGATGTTTATTTTTACCACAACATTAGCGGCTAGCAATGCCTGCATGGATACATATATATCAAAACAAAGAAAGTGCATTCTCTCCATGCTTCTGGAGTTATTTCACCACATTTCTCTCATACACCAACTCCTGGAGCAACAACAATGCAAGGTAAAAAATAAAGGAATACCTAGTTTGTGCGGGGATCTTAGTGCTTCCAGCAACTGTATTATGTGAACATTCCTGGACATGCCCGTGTGCCAAACATTTTTTTTCACAACGATGAATAGTCTAACTAGTTTGTGCACAAGGCTCCAAAAAAATTCTTGTTCTTTGCGGCTGGTTTGCTTTCATAGTGAGCTGCGAGAATAGATCAAAGGATGTGTTTGGTCGTCGTCTTCCAATTGCTGGGACACGAAGAAGAGACGACATTGTAGCTTGCATGTCGTGGTCAATCGGTACACACTCCGTTGAGTCGAGACACGAAGAGTTGCACACACTGCAGAAGCTTGACAACTGAATCGAATAAGACATTGCTCAATCCTAGACCATGGTCTTACATCCTAATCAAACTTAATTTGTGCGATCTGTCTTTGTGTTCTATGTATAAATCTTGTTGTTGCGGATTAGAAAATTAATTCTGTTGTAATTTCTCTTTGATGCAATGTGGTACTGTACCACATAGTGCTGGCTATAATTCTGATTTGTGGATGATAAATCCATGTGATCGTAAATGTAAAGGTACCACTCTTACTTATATTATTATTTTTCACTAATTTTACAATTTCCACTGGATAATTTGGAGTCAAATTAGTAATTTCACTGTGTTTTTATGTGGATTATATAAGATAGCAATTGCAAAACACACTGCTGTTACTATTTTTTGATTGATATTATTATTGCATTAGTATCAAAGTTTGTGCACTCTGGATGATTTTATCTAGCTTTATCCCTAGAGTGAACAAACATGATTTTCCATGTTATTGCCCCTCTTGTCTAAAGCAGATTTCTTTTGTTAAATTGGCATAACGTTTGTGTGATGGCCCCATTTGAAACCGAGAATCACAAGATATGAATTCAAACAAAAAAATATATATAATAAGTGTTTTAAATGAGCAAAGAATTGCCATTTTCTTTAATTAAGTTGAACAGATCCGGCCGACAAGTACATACCATAGATAGATGAGACGGAAATACCTATGCAGCACTCCGGACGGCCTTAAATCAGAGCTGAATGGGCCACACAAAGTGTAAAACATGTACACCTTTTTCACAAAAATAATGCCCAAAAAGTGGAAGTAATGTCCATATACTTTAGAAAGGGTAGTTCACGTATTTTAAAATGTTCATGTAATTTAAAAATATTCCATATTTATAAAATATTATTTTCAAAAGTGTTCATATATTTTTATAATTCTCTTGCAGTTTCAGAAATCATGTTCTTTAAAAAGGTTTCATCTAATTTTAAAAATAGTTCACACTTTTAAAAAAATGCTTGTGTATTTGTTAAAAATGTATATTTAAAACTTAGAATAACGGGATATGGATAAAAGAATGAAGAAAAAAGAAAAACAACAAAGGGAAAACCAAAATAAAAAGGAAAAATAAATCAGAGAAGAATAAAAAATATCGTACGTTATTTTCTTTTCTCATAGGATTAACATGGAGCGACAAAAAGTGCCTCCTAATAGAAAATATAAGATTATTTTAATTGAATGGCATGCACAAATTAGTGAACCAGACAATAATAAAATTAGCTGGCTCATTGAAATTGCAAATGATCATGGAAATTATGGACCATGTTGAATAAAAACACATCACATGCACCATATGGACTAGATTTATTCAATGTGCATTTACTACCTTGGTTGCAACTAGCCTCCTTATGTACTAGAGAATATAATAATATATTCCCAGTACTAACTATGTAGTTAACTTAGAAAAAAGAAAAACCCTTGAGTATGCTTGGATCGCTGAAAATAAATATCTTCACTTATTTTCCTTTACCACAATGCTAAAGTTGATAACCCAGGTCCCGCATGAACTTAAATAGAATGGTAAGATCTTGAGCAAAGACACTTGTGTTCTTACAAAGAAAGAACCAAGCCACCTACCTTCAGTTGTCTAAACAATGTGCTTCGTATCTCCTATATATATTCCACCGCATCTTCTCTTCGATCACAGGCGGAGTTCCCGGTAGGGCGAGGTTTGAGCACTCGCCCTACCTTGATTTTTGGCGTTTCTGTTTTCTGTATACGTATATACAACGTGATCGATCGCTAAAAAAATAGAACGGCTTAAAAATCAGCGTGAAACGTTTTGTTGGGCCGTGATTACCCAACCAACAGGGCCGTAGTAAGTAGCTGGTCCGGACGTCTCGCACGCCAGCTCGAGAATCCAGAGTTGAGTGACTCTGCTTCTAGTCGACACACAAATCCTAGCAGGAAAAGGAGCGAGCTCGCACGTTCGCGGCGGCCAACCAAGCGCGCGCGTAAGGCCAACGGCCAGAAGGAGCGCACACGCGGACGTGGTCGTGTACTCACGTTTCCGGCGACCAGCAGCACACTGTGCGCGTGAGACCGGTGGCCAGTAGGAGGCCATGAACGGGAAGGGAATAGGGCTAGCAAAGATAATGGACGTAGGTAATTTGGTTTTGCACTTTAGTGTCTTTTTTTTTAGATAATGGTTTGACAATCTACATATAATGATGACTGACATTTTTTTGTGATGAATTTCATAGAAAATAAAATTTTCAGGTTAGCCACATCAAAAATATACTCCCTCCGTTCATAAATGTATAAGATATTTGGATTTTTAAATATAGACTATATATGAACTGTAATGCGTGAACAAACACATTAAAATATGTCTATATACGTCGAATTCAGAAAAAAACTACTAGAACATCTTATATTTGTGAACCGATGGAGTATATGTTTAAGACTTCGCCCCACCTCAAAAAAAAAAAAAATTCCGTCCTCCGCCGCTGTCTCCGACCATGCAGGAAAGCCAACTACTCCCTCCGTTCCCAAATAATTGTCTTTCTAGCCATCTCAAATGGACTACAACACACGGATGTATGTAGACATGTTTTAGAGTGTAGATTCACTCATTTTGCTCCGTATGTAGTCATTTGTTAAAATCTCTAGAAAGACAATTATTTAGGAACGGAGGGAGTATATCTCATTCATTAGAAGTTTACACTTCCACACAACTCTTTCATCTGAAAAGAATTATATTACTAAGATGATGTACCGAAGCTAGCAGGACTTACATTTACGGAAGGAGGGAGCAAGAACAGAAGGAAAAGAGGAATATGAAAATGTTTGACTTGCAAGACAATGACCATATATTACTAAACATAGGAAGAGAAAATTCCTAAATGAAAACTAAATATCGTAATACTTAAGTACGTTAATTTTTATTCATAAGTAATAGAATAAAAGAGACAATAAAGTGTAATAATAAGAAGGTTATGAAATACACAAATTTATACCGGCCTGGCCGCCGCCGCGACTACGCCGGCGCCAGTGGCCACGACCACGATTGCCACCGAGGAGGGCTCGGCGGGGGACTTTCTCTTGTCCGCCTGGTTGCCGGAGACGGTGCAATCACCACGAGATCCGCTGGAGGTGTTGCAGACGGAGAGCGCAGCGGCGCCGTTAGCCCTAGTGCGCTCATTCAGGGTGATCTCCTTGAGGAGGAGACGTGATCGGGCTTGGGCGAAGTTGGGGAACAACAACTACATGGGGAGCACCGTCACGAGCACGCGAAATAACCGCCGGCTGAGGCCGTGGAAGAACTGGAGCGTGAGGATATGGTCGGTGATGGGTTCCTCGACGTCGTTGAGCGCGGTCGCCAGCGACTCTTGGCGGCAGGCGTACTCGGTCAGGTCCCCTGGACCATGCTGCGGAACTCTGCAGTGAGGTGGATGGCGCGGCCGGCCTGGTTGTCGGGAAGAAGACCCGGAGGATGTGCCACACCTGGTGCGCCGTTCTTGCCGGCGACATGACAACGTCATACAACTCATCGGATATTGTGGAATAGATCCAGAACACGATGGTTATATCGTCATTGAGCCAGACAGCGTCCTCGTGGAGGGGCTCCCGATCCTCATCAACATGATTTGATGCACGTTGTACTTGCAGAGGATAAAGTAGAACAAGTGACGCTACTTCGAGTAATTACCATCAGCGAGGTCGAGCTTGAACTGCAGAAAGTGGGTGACGGTGGGAGGTAGACCGTCGGCCGGCCGATGCCGCGGTGTAGTTGAGCCGCGAGAGGGGCGGCACCAGCGACCGCAGGTGCGGCGGGCGAGGCATGGCCGAGGCGCACCGGGGAGGGCGAAGAACGGCAGGGTTAGGGAGATGAAGAGCTGCCGCCCGGAGTTGGATGGGCGCGCGGGTGAGAAGGCAGCAAGAGGAGCCAGGGGAGGGAGGTTGGCCGCCGCGTCGAGATCAGCAGAGCGGGATCGCCTGAGCAGGGGATTCATGGCGGAAGCGTGGGGTAGGATCAGAACCGCTCAGGTACCAAGTTGTTTCACTGAACTCAGCGCACACTTGTATTCACATACCACAGGGGTATTTATACATGCAGAGGTAAAGGGGGCGAGGGAAAGAACGTGTACAACGGCCGTGGACGAGCATGCCGTGCATGCGAGGTGAGCGCGGACGGAGAGAACTGGTCAAGGGGTTGGAAACAGTCTTCAGCTGCTCTCCTACACGCACGCCACACGACTGCCAGGGCCTCAACTGCCCACGACTGCATGTGCTAGCTTGTAGGGATGTTGGATGAGTTCACTAGAGTAGTGCGGCCACTTCTGTAATCAGTTGTATATAACACTCTCATTGGATGAATACAAACCATCATTCCTCCTTTTCTTGTTCTACATGGTATCATCTTCCTAGTTCCTCGGACACGTTCGCTTCCGCCTCCCTCTGCTCCGATGGACATCTTCTCCGAGGCCTCCTCCGGCGGCACCAACCCGTTCGCCAGCGACCAGCCCTCGGTCCCCTTCCACTCCATTCTCACTTTGAATATTCAGTCTGCCGTGCCCAGTGGCGGACCCAGGAATTGAAGTTAGCCGGGGCGAACATAGTTGGAAATACAAGTCTACTTAATCAAAATTCATGATATTCAACATACCAAAATCATAAAAAGGTCTTTGAAACAATTAATATGGATTATTCAGTTGATGTCACAATACATTTCCACAATCTCAAGCGAGACCTGCAAAATTATGAATGTATTGGCTCAAGTGTCATAACTATTGTATATTTTCTACCCACAATAAAAATTTATTGTATATTTTCCAATGTTTTAAATAGCGGGCTATGCCATTTAGCGGCTATTTCGGCCAGAAGCTATGAAAATCTATGGGGAGCTAAGCCCATTTAGCGTTTTTCATAAATCATGAAGAATTACAAAATCTATAGGGAGCTAAGCCCAATAAGTATACATAAATCTTAAATCATGTATAATATATCCCATATGCTTAACATATACATATGTTCGCTCATCAAAATCCAAGCATCAATCGTGTCCTAATTAAATAACCAAGCTTCGTATCAATGCATCACATATATAGAAAGAAAAACAAAAAATAATGCAGAAAGTTGGTAGCGGCTTAGCGTGCTAAATGACTCCGAATTTAGCTCTATAATCGGAAATAGCGGGCTATTAGCTTCATTTTCAATTAGACGTTAAAAGTGCATAGCTTCAGCTGGAGAGCTCTGAAAGGCTATAGCGGGCCGGCTATTTAAAACTTGATATTTTCATAAGATGGCAGTATACCTCTAACATGTAGTTGTACAAAGAACACGGGGTTGTCAAGGTAGATGGCCTCTACGTTTCCACAAAAGTATAAAAATGTGCCATTGTCTGCTTATCACTACTATATCCCATTCAGTACTGCTGAGTTGGATCGATGTATGGTGTCCCGCAGCATGCGTTCGATCACTTGGGCCTTAAATGCAATAGGGCAAATGCTACAGACTAGCCCAAACGCTGCAGCCCAGCCCAAACGCCTTTCTCTCCCTCACCCAGCCCTTGCCTCACGTACTGCTTCGTGGAATCAAGAAACAAGCCGCCTCCATGAAAACTGCTCGCCGCCGCCATGAAATCAGCTGGCCACAGGACGATAGGTAGGCGGGGGTCGCCGCTCCACCGGCAGGGACCCGGGGCGGCCGCCCCAGCTCGCCCCAATGGTGGATCCGCCACTGGCCGTGCCCACCCTCGAACTCGTTCCCCCAAACTACACTCTGTGGCTGTCCTTCATGAACGCCCTCCTCCAGTCCTTCGCCATCACCGATCATGTGGACGGCAGCGTCGACGCACGCTCTCGCCTATCCGATCCCATCTGGACGCAAATTGACTGGTGCATCATCCGCTGGCTGTACGGCTCCGTCTCCAAGGAGATCGCCGCCGCCATTCGCGTCGACAACCCCACGGCGTACGTGCTCTGGACGGCCATCCGCACTCTGTTCCTCTCCAACCGCACCCAGCAAGGCGTCCACGCGCTCGAGGAGTTCCACTCCCTCTTCCAAGGGCATCTCTCCATTCAGGAGTACTGTACCCGGCTCAAGACGATCGCCGACACCACCAGCACCACCCTCTGGCACGCTCGCCTTGGTCACCCCGGCCGTGCCACTTTATCTAGGGTTCTAGCTACTTTTCCCTTTCAATGTAATAAAGTGCAAGATCACTCTTGTCACGCTTGTCAGCTTGGAAAGCATACTCGTCTCCCTTTTTCGAACTCTTCCACTGTGGCTCCATCTCTGTTTCATATTTTGCATTGCGATGTTCGGACATCCCCGGTAGTGAGCAATTCGGGCTTCTCATTTTACCTTGTTGTGTTGGATGATCATACACACTACGCTTGGACGTTTCCGTTGCGCCGCAAGTCGGATGTCTTTGACATCCTCATTACTTTCCATGCGTACGTAGCCACACAATTTCAGCGCCCAATTCTCCAAATCCGCAGCGACAACGGACGCGAGTTCGATAACCGTGCTTTTCGTTCCTTCCTCGCCTCCCACGGCATTTCATTTCAGCTCTCTTGCCCGTACACGTCTCAGCAAAATGGCCGCGCAGAACGCATTATCCGCACCCTCACCGATGGTCTCCGCACTCTTCTCTTCCACTCGCATGCGCCCACCACATTCTGGCCCGACGCACTGTCCACTGCTACGTACCTTCTCAATCGTCGTCCCTGCCGTCCGCGTCGTCGTCACACACCCTACGAGCTCCTCTTCGGTTCCCCGCCATCATATGAGCATCTCCGCATGTTCGGATGTCTCTGCTACCCCAACACGGCCTCCACGGCTGCTCACAAACTCGCGCCTCGCTCCGTAGCATGGGTCTTTCTTGGCTACCCACCCGATCACTCCGGCTACAAGTGCTATGAACCGATCTCCGGGAGAGTTCTCATATCGGGGCATGTCGTTTTCGACGAGACGCGCTTTCCGTTTGTGCAGGCTCCCGGCTCCTCAACGACCACTACGCCGCCACCGTCACTTCTCTGCTACAACGACACGCCTCCTGACCTGGCTAGGTCGCACGTGGCTCGTCGCAGTCCTCTAGGCACTACCGCGACCCCGTCTACTTCACCCGCGGTCTCTAGTCCGACCACCATGCTGGCTGCTTCCCCGGGCAACTCAGCTACGATGACTGCAAGCGGACATGCAGAATCTTCATCTCCTGATGGTTCGGCTACTGGTGGTTCGGCTGCCTTTGGCTGGATCTCGCCCGCCCGCTCGGACAACGGTCGGGCTACCCCAGCAGCTCCTTGGGCGGTCCTCTGTCAGGTTCTCCTGCGCGGCGGCTGGTTCGGCTGCGCTCTCTACCTCGTCCCTGTGGTGCTGCCAGGCGCCTCTCCCTGGCCCACGGCCATCCCATGGTCACCCGCGCCCGCTTGGCGTCCGCTGCCGCAACACAGCCCTACGACCGCGATTACGTCCTCACTGCCACGTCGACCGCCATCTCGCCGCTCCCCACCTCTGTTCGGGTGGCCTTGCGCGATGATCATTGGCGGGCGGCCATGCAAGAGGAGTTCGACGCTCTTCGCTCCAACGGCACCTGGACGTTGGTTCCCCGGCCACCGGGCGCCCGCATCATCACCGGCAAGTGGATTTTCAAGCACAAACATCGCGCCGGCGGTACTCTCAAGCGGTACAAGGCGTGTTGGGTTGTCCGCGGCTTTAACCAGCGTCCCGGCATCGACTTCCACGACACCTTCTCGCCGGTCGTCAAGCCGGCCTCCATCCGCCTTGTTTTGCAGCTCGCCGCCGCCCGCTCGTGGCCCGTCCATCAACTTGATGTCAAGAATGCTTTCCTACACGGAGAGATCGCTGACTGTCAACAGCCGACGGGGTTCGTCGACGCCACTCGTCCTCACGATGTCTGTCTCCTCTCCAAATCGTTATACGGTTTGAAGCAGGCGCCGAGGGCCTGGTTCACGACATTCACCGCATGCTTGCAGCAGCTGGGCTTCACGGCTACACGTTCAGACGCCTCCCTGTTCGTTCTTCGTCATGCAATGGGTGCTGCCTATCTCCTCTTGTACGTGGATGATATAGTACTAGCAGCCTCCTCCGACGCCTTGCTGCAGCACATCGTCGGCAGCGTCTGCGCCTTCCGTCGCGCTGAAGGATCTTGGTCCATTACATTTCTTCCTCGGCATTCAGGTGCAGCGCCGGCCGCCGGCTTCTTCCTCAACCAAGCCCAGTATGCCGCGAAGCTCCTCGACCGCGCCGGCATGAAAGACTGCCACCCTGCTCCGACGCTGGTCGACACCAAGGCCAAGCTTTCTTCTTCCGACGGCGACCTCGTCTCCGACACGACGCACTACCACAGCATCACCGGCGCCTTGCAGTACCTGATTTCGACCCGTCCCGACATCGCGTACGCCGTGCAGCAGGTGTGCCTGCACATGCACACGCCTCGCTAGCCGCATTGGACCATGGTCAAGCGCATCTTGCGCTACATCCGTGGCACCACCGCCCATGGCTTGACGATCGACACTTCTTCTCCGACAGACCTCGTCGCCTACAGTGACGCGGACTGGGCCGGCTGCCCGGACACGCGCCGCTCTACGTCGGGCTACTGCGTCTTCCTCGGTGGTTCCCTCGTGTCTTGGTCCTCGAAGCGTCAGCCAACGGTCTCCCGCTCGAGTGCTGAGGCTGAGTACCGCGCCGTGGCAAACGCGGTGGCCGAGTGTTGTTGGGTTCGACAGCTTCTCTCCGAGCTGGGCTCTCCGCTGACCAAGGCCACGATCGTCTACTGCGACAATGTCTCCGCCGTCTACCTCGCTCAGAACCCCGTGCATCATCGCCGCACCAAGCATATTGAGCTTGATATTCACTTCGTACGCGAGAAGGTGGCCCTTGGTGAATACCGTGTTCTTCATGTCCCAACGAGCCAACAACTCGCAGACGTGATGACCAAAGGACTACCATCACCTACGTTTGCTGAATTCAGGTCCAATCTCTGCGTCCACAACGGCGACGCTGTGATTGCCTGGGGGTGTTGGAAACAGTCTTCAGCTGCTCTCCTACACGTACGCCACACGACTGCCAGGGCCTCAACTGCCCACGACTGCATGTGCTAGCTTGTAGGGCTGTTGGATGAGTTCGTTAGAGTAGTGCGGTCACTTTTGTAATCAGTTGTATATAACACTGTCATTGGATGAATACAAACCATCATTTCTCCTTTTCCTGTTCTACACAAGGCTGTTGGCCCAGTGCTGGTGTGCGTGTAGTAGACTTCCAATTGGCTAGAATAGCTGATTCTCTCCTCCTAGTGTCTAGTCGCAATAACCTCCTGTGGAGGTGATACCTTTTATTCTAAACGACACAACCCTCGTGCCGACTGAATAGCGGAGGATAATGTTTATCAAAAAAAAAATCTTCTCCTAATGACCTGGGTGAACATACCATGCCACTGTTGGCTTGCAACTGCCAGCGCCTCTGCCCCTGCCACTTTTTCTTCCCATTCCACATCCCCATCTCGCTAGGTCAGTGGGATACCACATCCCATCTGTTTGAGCTCGCGCAAGGGCGCCCATGCCGGTAGCCTCCCACAAGAATGCACATTACATTCTAGTAGAGATTGCTCGACTCATTACCCCAAACAACAAATACACAGGGGATGATAGTACCATTCTTATATTTGTTGCTTTCCCTCTGCCTCCTAATCGTATGTGTCTGCTTTCTAGTTTTAATTCATCATCTCCTATGTTCATGTGCACTTCCTCATTAGTACTGTATGAAAATCTTCAAATGGAAGACTTTTATGGAAGTGTGTAATGTCTTGAGGCACGAGAGATGATTGGCCTTCCTACATACAACACATTAACAGTCGCGGTAAGGGCGCCCCCTAGATGCATCCACGTGGCACTTGGACAGTTGCTCGGTGGAGAAATAACATTAAAGGTATATCCAGTTTTCGCCATGTCTGTCTTTAGTATCCCGAAGGGAATATGCAAAGAGATCACTGATATGATTGCTGAATTTTGGTGGGGCGATGATGATGATCATAGAAGGATGCACTGGTACACTTGGTGGAAGATGTGCTACCCAAAAAATGAAGGTGGTATGGGATTTAGGGATCTCTACTCCTTTAACTTAGCAATGCTTTCGAAGCAATGTTGGCGATTAATCACCAACCCAGGCTCTCTTTGTGCCCGAGTGCTAAAGGCAAAATATTACCCAAATGTCAGTTTACTACAGGCTACACTGAAGAAAGGTGCATCATTCACATGGCAAAGTGTTATGAAGGGACTGGAAACATTCAAATTGGGATACATCCGGCGGATTGGCACAGGAGAAAACGTGAATATTTGGGATGATCCTTGGATACCAGGAAGCCCAGATAGAAAGTTGATCTCTGCCCGGGGTCAAACTGTCCTAACAACAGTCAGCGATCTGATCGACCCTATTACAGGGTCATGGGATGAAGAATTAGTACAATCTATTTTTAACCCTGTAGATGTCAGGAGGATACTAGAGATACCAGTTCATCACAGTGCCTTTGAGGACTTCATCGCATGGCATCCTGATCGTAAGGGGCTGTTTACAGTACGCTCTGCATATAAAATTCAATGGCAACGATCTTTCCAAGGATACACAAATAGGATTGGACGACCAGCGAGCTCTCAAACTCCGGAGATATGGAGAAAACTATGGAAACTAATGATTCCACGCAAAGTTTCAATATTCTGTTGGCGAGCCTTGCATGGTATAATTCCTTTAAAATCAATCCTGGTGAACCGTCATGTAGGGTCTGACGGCGGATGCCCAATATGCCAGGAGGCGGCTGAGGATATAAAGCATCTCCTCTTTGGATGCGCTCATGCCAGGGAGTTGTGGAGTAGCACGGGATCCTTGAAATTGTCGAAGAGGCCATGGAGGTGGATCGATCTGGTTCAGCCGTGCTTGAATACTTACTACTGATGAATGATCGTCCGGTTCCATTAAAGCCAAGCCTAGATGTCAAACAAATTCTGGCTGTAGGGGGCTGGTACCTATGGTGGATCCGTCGTGAATTCACTCACAATGGATCCCCACCGCAGTCCTCGAGATGGCCCATGGCAGTTCTGGCTATTGCAAACAACTTCCATCAAGCAAATCAAAGGAGTCGAGATACCCTTGAAAAAAGGTGGTTGAAACCCAATCCAAGATTTGTGAAGTTGAATGTGGATGCCTCATCCCATGTAGATGAAAGTACTGGAGCAACGGCAACAGTCATTCGAGATGAGAAAGGTAACTTCTTAGTAGCCCAATGCAAATACTTAACATATGTATCAGATGTGGTCACCTCTGAAGCTCTGGCAATGAGAAACGGTCTCGCTTTTGCAAACTCTCTTGGTTTCCCTAGAGTAGAAGCAGAATCAGATTCGTCAACAGTTATTGAATACTGCTTAGGCCAAACCAGATGGTGGGATGCTGCTGCTGCCATTTCCGCCCAGTGTATGGACGTGTCGTCGCTTATTGGGAAGGTTACTTTTAAGCATTGTGGTCGTTCGTCGAACCAAGCAGCTCATGTGCTAGCTAGTCATAGTTTCTGTAATAAGATCAATAGTAGTTGGGTTAATGAGCCTCCGGCTTGTCTTATTCCCAAACTTTTGGATGATGTAATTCTTAGTTAAAGTTTTAATAAAGCTAGCCATGATGGCCTTCCCTCAAAAAAAAAGAGCGTCTCGTTTTGAGCCCCGCAGGAGCCTCCTCCTCTCCTGCTGCCGCCGCCGCCACCTCCTCTCCTTTCCTCGCCAAGGTCTCGCCCTCACCAGCCACCAGCGACCTCCCAGCCCTCCTTCTCCGCCTCGTCGCCCTGGCCACCTTGAGCTCGAGGGGGGCAGCAGCCAGACACGCCTCGTCCGTGTCCCGTCGTGGCCCAGATGCGGCCGTCCCGTGCTCTGCCACTGCCCGTCTCGCCCGTCTACGGCCGGAGAAGGAGGGGAGGAGTGGATGTCAGATGAACAGGAGGAAGAAGAGGAGACCCAGACGAAATCGACGGCTCGAGCGATGCGTTGTGATGGCCCTGGATCGGCTTCCTGGTGGAATCAGGGGCGCGTCGTCCGTGGTGGCCCCGGCCCGTCGTGGGTGTTGGAGATCCACCGGAGGTGGCTCCAGAGGTGCGCGTCGTCCGTGGTGGCCCGTCATTGGTGTTGGAGGGCAACCGGAGGCGGCTGCAGTAGGCCGGTGCTTTTAACTGAAGCTCACACATACATATTCGTGTATCTGACGGTTTATGGGGATTGAATCAGGATTGGGTTTGGTATACTGCAGATGAGCAGCATGGTGACGCTCGAGGAGGTGATGTCTGGCAGGGATCGACGCACTCTTTGCCACCCAGTCTGGTCTGCCCATGGTCAATGGCAAGGGCAGGTGCATCGGGCCTTCTCCAAGAAGGACAAGGCCAGGGCATCAAATGGGGTCAGTGCTATACTTCATCTTCCTAATCTGTACTGCAGTCTGAAATTACTTGCAGTTGCTACTTGCCACTCCTATGCATCTCTCTTACTTGGTAAATGAACTTCTATTGTTCAAGAAGCAAATATTTTTGCCAAGCAGATTCATATAGCCCTAACAAGGTCCTAGACCGGTGCTGCCAAGACTCCAGAGTGGAGGCTGGGGAGGTCGGGCCTAGTGGTCACCGACCGGGACTTCTTTAATTCAGACCATGCTTTTTTTTTGGTCTTGTTTCTATCTATCTTGATTTGTGGAATCTAAGTGATCTCCAAATTGCGTTTTTTGATCATTACATTAAATTTTGTATCCCCGCTTTAAAGTTGGGCCTTGTTCATTGCAAGGGAAGGAGGCCTCTTGCACTGTCCTAAATACATCACAAGTAGACGGTAGGTTAGGTTAATTATGTCACAAGTTGTCTTGCTCTGTGCATGCTTTAGTTTTTACTCAATTGTAGCTGATAGAAAAATATTGTAATACAGATAGACAATATTGTAATTCAGATAGTAATGGTACAGACACTTTATTTAGCAACCCATGAAAGTAATGGAAGCTGATAGAACAATATTGTAATATCAACGAGCAATTTTAGAATGTACGAGTACTATAACTCGAGAGCTTTGGAAGCTGCATTACAATATTGGAGGTGAATTTGACTAATTGTGCATACACTTTATTTAGCAATGTATATCCCAACTCATTCTTGTATTTTGTATGCTTTTCCATCCTACAAAATTGCAACTTATGTTTATTTTTGGGAACAATATGTTGGTCTTATACCAGGTAACTCAGCGCAACTGGTGTTTCCCAATGAGTTCTTTGTCATAAAATAGCCCTTTGGTAGCTGTACTGAATAATAACAAATGTGCTACTGTTTGCATGTCTCAGCCGTCCCTCTGGTAAGATGTCCCCTTCTCCCTCTTAATCCTTTTCTCAATTAAGTTCTAATTTCCATTGTTATCATTTAAATGCCTATGGATCTGACAAATAATGGGAGGAAAGTGAGTCAATAATCAATAGAATCATCAGCACAAACATGTTAATGAGGAAAGTTGTTCAGAGTAAGAGGTTTGATTGCTTGATTGGAACCTTAATTTCTTTTTTGTTGTTGCAGATTTCCTTATTTCTATATAAAAAAAAGAGGTTTAGTACACTTCAAGAATTATTAGATGACACCCCTGCCATAAAGATTTGCTCCGATGACGTTTGAAGCAACCCTGATGATATACATCAGTAGTATATTCGTCCAGTTTACCATATCTGTTGAGGTAATTATATGTTCTTCATGATTGACACTCCATCACAAATTCCCTTGTGAACAGTATTGTAATATCACACGGCTCTGGACTCTGCTTTACATCTCAGTGCCCCTGAAGATTAACGAACAATTTTTATTTATAGTAATGGTATGAATATTCGACATCTTAAGTGTTCCTTGTCTCAACTGTGTTTTGTTCTCCAGGGATTAAATTCTGGCTTGATTCAGGTCTTGACTTGCTTCTTGATCTTCTGGTTTCAGTGAGCTCGAAACATCAAAAGGATGGTTCAGTAGAACTATACAAATTAGCCAAACAAAGCTGCAACACTCTCTCTAATGGATGTTGCACCTCCATCTCCAACGCCACAGGTTAGTAAAAAAATGGTGTTTTGTCCATGTAGTTATGCTATTGATGTGAATAAGGTCTCCAGGGTGCTTAAAAAGGATATTTGTCTAACAAAGTTGTCGTAAAAATATAGAGTTCTAGGGATATATGCTACTTTGGAGGTATTAGCAAGATTTGGATTAAATCAAGAGCATGTGTGCACAAACTTCTTTAAATGTTATTTCCTACAAATCATGGCATGTGCACAGTGACTATGAATGGTAATTTTGAGGCCATCTACGTTCTGGTGTTCTCATAAATGGAATCATCCCTTAGTTAAATGTTATTTTCCAGGAAGTTCCTATACTAGGTAAGAAAGGTTAGTTTTAAATACTATACTCATTGGATAATTTATGAATGATGGGAAATGCTTACAACAAATGTGAGGTTTTCAGCTGTGGTGAGGGAATGAATTTTGTTGCCGGGGGCCTGGATGAGAACCACAACACAAACTTGTTATGTGCGACGTATGTGTTGATGGGAATGGCCAGCGACCAAAAGGTGAAATCACCAAGTAGCCTGACCATGGGCCATCTGGTTGAAGCACGGGACTCCGCGGCAAGTGTTGTCACCGCCGCAACATACACTATGCAGAAGCATGGGTGCATAGCATAGGCCGGACTGGTTGCAGAAGCATGGGTGTCAGCTGAACCATCGATTCATGACTGAATGAGATCCAGTGATATGCCGTAGGCATGTCACCGCTCCGAGTTTGCATGCCTGCTAGCCGCCGAATGCATCAATACTTTGTTAAGGTTTGTTGTTAGGTTAGCTAACCTTGCTAATTTCCCTTCTCATTTTCTCCTGATTTTGTTATATTCCATATGCTAGTTTTGGTTGTTGGTTGACATTCTGAAGGCACCTCTACATTGATGTTGACATGGCCACCCGTTGCTCTTGAGCCACTATCATCACTCATGTAACTAAGAATACATTTTCTGAGCGCGCTGCTTTTGCACGAGATCTTAAAATTTGAACTTACACGTATCAGTACTTAAATATGCATGTACTTTGAGTGATGGATGAATAACACCTTGTGGTACAAACAAGAAAGTGTAAGCGAAGCATCCCTACCAGGCACTGCCCAACTTCCTCTGAGGAGGCCCGCAATGGCGGGCCCCAACCACTAGTGCTCATTAGAAGTTGCGGTGGAACATATATATAAATGATAAATAGAGCATTGTTTAGACAACTAAAGGTAGCTGGAGGTGTGCTTTTTGTACGAACACGTGTTTCTCTCTCTCTCTCTCTCTCTCTCTCTCTCTCTCTTTTCTGAAGATTTCACTGTTCATTATATGTTCTTGTGGAGCCTGAGCTATGAACTTTAGCCTTGATTATGGTAAAGTAAAATGATGACATACATTATTTTCAGCTATCTTTGCACACTTAGTGGCTTTTCTCTGTGGAACAGGCGGCGTATAAATTCAGTTAAAACTTAAAAGTAAATTATTTCTAATTTTGATAAAATATATAGAAAAACTATCAAGAATTGCAATATTGAAGTTATATTAATATTTATTTGGCATTATTCATCTTTGCATTTTACTATATATATGTCTTGTCATACATGGAAAACATTGAATTTTTGACTCGGTTTACACACCACCTATTTGTGGACGGAGGGAGTAATTGGAACGTGTTATTGTCACCTCTAGCACATGAGGTGGCTAGCTGTAATCAAACTGGTAAATACACATTACATTTCAGGAGAGATTACATTTTAAGCTAGAGAAAAGCTTATATTAAGCTGGCATGCCTTGTTGTGCCGCGCCTCGGCATCGATCATCGTCAAGCTACATCTTCCTATGAAGGTCTGATGAAGTCGGCGCTTCCCTCTGAGGCGCGTGGTCTTGGCTCTGGTATCACTGGCTCGGCTACCCCGTATGATGTGGAGTTGCAGTAGAGCTTACCCTACCCCCAACGCGATCCAAGCTCAAGTCACACCAAGTACTCTATCAGCTTCCAATAAAGTGATGGGCCATTTATTGATGCCTAATTGCTTACGAGCACTGGCGGAGCTATGTTAGGGCCAAACCAGGCCGTGGCCCGCCCATGTTTTCTGTAAAAATACAATTCTGTAGGTAGGCCCAGCCCACGTACTGCAACACAGGTCCGTGGCACCAGCCCAGGTGTAGCCCATGTTCAATCTGGCCCTCCCATAATTCTGCTTGTAGCTCCGCCACTGCTTACGAGGCCGTCAAGCAAGTGGCACAAGAAGTAACAGTTGAATAACTATGAAGGTAACGAGCTGGCCGCCCCGAGCGAGAAACTTTAAGCCAGGTGCACGAACTAGTCACAACTACTCATCGACATTTAAAAAGTGTTTGGCCCTGGTGCTTGTGCACCATGGAATGTTCACTAGCTCGACCACTGGCAGCATCAAATATGCAGTCCAACCTAGGTATTCCTTTTCCAATGTCTCATATTCTTGAACTAACCTTTTTTTTACCATGCATTGTTGTTGCTATAGGAGTTACTATGTGAGAGAAATGTGGTGAAATAAACCATAAAGCATGGAGAGAATGCACTCGTTTGGTTGTAGTATACATGTAACCATTGTTAACCCCCCTCCTCCCCCCCATGTGGTGGAAAGAAACATTTATCCTGGATCAATGCATGATATATTCCGTATTGAAGGTCTTCATTAATAATAGTCATCTATGATGCATTTTTATTCGACTTGGTCCATACTTGGCATGCTCGTAACTCATTTAGTTCTCTCCTGGTTCATTGGTATGTGCATGTCATATAATTTAAATAATCACTGAAATGGAAAGATGTGCGGTGCATATGTCATCTTTGATAGATGGGAAATGGTAAAGGATTTCTCATATTCATCGCTCGGGAAATTCGGAACTTGCCAAACATTATTTGCTCAAGTTTGGACTCCTACAGTTTTAAGAAGAAATCAATTATTCATTTCCATAGAAAATCAAAGACTTAGTCACTTGCTCTGTGTTTTCTTCAAGAAGACCGAAGTAACAAATCATAACACATGATATAATTAGCTATCATGTGCTTTCTTTCTTAAGAAAGGCTCACAGCCGTTTCCTGTGGGCCCTAGTGCCAGTCGGCCTCGTCTCCCGTGGCCTTAGGGCCACAGAGGCATGGTGGTCCTGGACCTTGCCAGCGAGAGAGATCATGCTTCTCTTTTTAGGTATTTTTTCTGTTTAGTGGTTGTGTCCTATTCAGGAAGACGAGGCGGAGGTGGCTCTTTAAAGTTGGAATAAAGTTCCCCGTCCTGGCGGTGCGTCTCCCATTGTTGAAGGGCGCCGACACAGGGGCGAAGCCCATTGGGCTGACCTGATACACATGAATATGGGTCCAAACCATTTTTTAAGTAAAAATGCCATCTGCATCAGATTGGCCCAACATCACTGCAAGTGTGGAGGTGTGTTTCTACCGATTATCATCGGACTCGGTCAGGTGTTTTCTTCGGTGGATCTAAGTGGATCCCGTGTTCGTTCATCTGCGTTCATGTGTCTACAGGTTGGACCCATCTGATCTTTGCTTCTATTCATCAACAACAACTCCTAATTTATTGCGCTGGTCTTTTGGGGCCTTAGCAATTGACTTCTCGACTGTTTATCAATAAGTTTTGCCTAACTCCGGTGAGAGAGGAGCGACGATGGCGGTGCGTCTTTGGCTCGTTCCAATGCTTGTAGTTGTGGTTAGATGGTCTATGTGAATAGATGCATTTTTTGCTATTTCTCGTATTGTTTCCACCGCCATGATGTTTGGTGAATAGAATAGAAGTTTAAAAAAAAAACAGAGCACTACTTTGAGAGGAGTTATTTTTGTTTCCGGATGACCCAGAATCATCAGATTAGATTATACCCCTACCTCCTAGAACTTATGATAATATATTGATATTGTATCTAGTGATACCAATTAGGTATTGTAGTTGTTGATTTTTACTAAGGGCATCTCGGCGCGCTAACAGGCCCCCAGGCCACTTTTTGGCGGCGCCAGCAACCTGATCGCGCCCAGGACGCGAAAATCGCTTGATTCGGACCTTTTTCCGCCCGGCGGTCACAGTCGAACCAGCGGCTGGGAGCCGTTAGGAGCTCGGCGCTAAAGGGAAAGCCGCTGGCCCACACCGGCAGGGGAAAAGTCAAGGTTTTCTTCCCCGACTCGCCTCGCACCCGCCCTCGGCCACCACTAGCTATATCCCGGCGACAGCCTCGGCCTACTCCGCTAGATAGCCATTCCCGCGGGAAAATAGCGGCGCCGCGGCGATCCCTCCGCAGCAGCTGGGCGTTTCCGGCCGCCGTTTTCGGTCGCGGTTTAACGGCGGGTACACGCCCACCGCGTGCAAGGTGTTCGGCGTTTTGACTGTCTCGGCGATGGACTCGGACGAGGAGGAAGAGCTCGCCGCGCTGCTGGAGGAGGAAGCCGCGGCCGACGTCCAGGAAGAAGAGCATCTGATGGTGCTCGCCGCCCTCGCCATCTTTGGCGATCAATGAAAAGTCAGCGTCGAGGTGGCTCAGCGCCGGACGGGTGAAAGCAAAAGAACCGGCATCGTCTGCAAGACTACTGCATGCTCTACTCCGACTACTTCGCGATGCTCCACTTCATGGCGAGAGAACATTTCGGCGCCCGTTATCGGATGAGCCGAAAGCTCTTTCTCAGGATTGTGAATTCCATCCGGAGTTCGACAACTACTTCAAGTGCAAGATGGTTTGCACCGGGCGCTCTTGGATTCACCTTCATCCGAAGTGCACGGCGATGAGGATGCTTGCATATGGAGCTCGGTGATTAACTCGACGACTATGGGCGCATGGCCGAGTCCATCAGCATAGAGTGTTTCTACAAGTTCTGTCGGGTAGTGGTGGCAGTGTTTGGGCCACAATACTTGAGAACACCCAATGCGGAAGACACTGATCGGATCCTAGCCCAGAATGCAGCAAGAGGATTTCCTGGGATGCTTGGAAGCATCGACTGCATGCATTGGAAATGGAAGAACTGCCCATTTGGTTGGCAGGGGATGTACAAAGCGCCAAAAGGCGGTTGCAGTGTGGTGCTTGAGGCGGTAGCCACAGGACCTCTGGATTTGGCACTCCTTCTTTGGTATGCGAGGAACTCACAATGACATCAACGTGTTGCGGTGCTCTCCTGTTTTTGCCAAGCTCGTTGAGGGTCATTCTCCTCGGTGAACTTCGAGATCAATGGGCACCAATACAACAAGGGGTACTATCTAGCTGGCGGCATCTATCCGAGATGGTCGACATTTGTAAAGACGATCTCAAACCACATGGCGGAGGCAAGAACTCCTGGTTTGCGAAGGTTGAGGAGGCTTGCAGGCAGGATGTCGAGCGGGCATTTGGTGTGCTCCAATCTCGATTCGCTGTTGTTCGGTACCCCGCTCAGACCTGGTCGAAAGATCAAATGTGGGATATCATGACTTGCTGTGTCATCTTGCACAACATGATCATCGAGAGCGAGCAAGAAGACCCGGTGTTTGATCTTGAACCATACTACAGGCAGGGTCCTTTGGCGAAGTTGATCACCAGCTACGGCAACTTGGACTGCCTATCTCGATTATGCGTCGGAGATCCGAGACCCACAGGTGCATCATCAATCGCAGAAAGATCTGATTGAGCACCTATGGAGGCTCAAGGGGACGCCAGCGTGATGAAATCTGAAGTTTTTATTTGTTGAACTATATAATTTGTATTGAACTATTTGTTGTTGTAGTATTTTGTTGAAGTATTTGATTTTTCTGTGATGAAATATGTGAGAAAGAATAATTGTGTTGATAATTGAACGCCGAGACACGGCGAAACCATGCCGAATATGGGCCTATTCTCGCCCATATGGGCCGTTTATTCGCCGAAATTGGGCTGCAAAGTGGGCCAATTTGGTAAGAAAGCGACATTGGGCAAAAACCGCCCCAGCGCGGAGTGCATCGCCGGCTCGCCCCTGGGGCGATTTCTATCTGCGTCTGGGTGGGGGGTGGGGGGCAACGGCTGGAGATGCCCTAAGCAACTTGGTGAAACGTTGCACCACTTGGCTTCAATAAAAGGTTACATGCCTTCTTTTGAAGCACAGAGAGGGTACTACTGAAGTGACATATAATCACGTTGAATGACTCATCTCCAGGGGACAGCAGCAATCAGCCACCGCGTTACGTCGCCGCCCTCATTGCCATCGCCACCCCTCTCCCACCCCTTTCCTTCTGATCTCTAGCAATCACGCACACGTGCACAGTTGAATTGATTGAACCCTAGTTTCCGTTTCACCATGTTTAATTAATTCCTCACATGTCCCCATGTGTTCTGATTGGGATGTTTGGCCGATTGTTCTTATCACAAGAGCTTGGATCACAGTCATGGTTGGGAAAGATCCATTACTGTCACTACCAGCGTGAGGCAGTGAATTGATTAACTGTAATAGTTTTGCTAAAGCACATCTAGATGTGCCATAAGTATTGCACATCTAAGTCCTATGTCATTGATCTTACGTTGAGATTCGTGTGGATATTTTCTTTTTCTTTTTTCTTTTCCTCTTTATGCTTGATTCACTCGCTTAGATCTGTAACAGTAAAACATGTCATGTTGGTCAGAACCTTTGCCCTCACAAGGCCTTGTACAATGCAAGGTGCCCAGAGAGATGCTTACTAAAAGAAACTCAGTTTTTCTTAAACACCAGTACTTATCCCTTTAGGGGGGATGCCTAATTAATTTACAAATAAGCCCAGTCGCTTCGAGAAAAACTGGTTTAATTCTCTAAGCACCTCCCTAAGCATGTTACATAATGTAGCCAGCTTCATTACGAATCAAGCGGAAATTGAACAACATGCTTGATTCGATACCAACATTTGTCTAGGAATGCATTGACAAGCCAAAAATTGGCAATGCCAAGACTTTACAAATGTTGGCAACTTATTGTGAGGTTGGAAAAAATTGATAGGAAACCAATCAATAGCTAATATTCCAAATATTGGCATGCCAATTTTTGGCATCAAAACATACATGCTAGAAATCTAGAAAATGTAGATAAGTGCATTTGATCGGTTACTAGGTACAATATATGTATAAGTTGAAACCATGTTAAGTAAAAATACATCCCATGCACCGTATACGTGCATTATTTATGAAGAAATTTCAATGCAAAATATATGCAGCATAAATGTTTCTTCCCACCACAGCAATGAGTGGTAACAATGCCTGCATATATACCACCACCAAACAATTGCTATCTCTTCATGCTTCACGTATTATCTAAAAGCATTTCTCTGATACACCAACTCTTAGAACAAAAACAATGCAACAAGAGCATAAAGTTAGCTTAAGAATAGGAGGCATCGGGTAAGGAATAGTTTGAATGATCAGAACAAGTAGCGCTCCCCTTAGTAGAGCAACGTGAACATTTCCCCGTGCACAGGCACCTGGGCCAAACATTTTTTCATAGCGATTAGTAGTCTTGAATAGTTTGTGCACAAGACTAATAAAAATTCTTGATCTGTGCGGCCATTTTGTCTTCATAGTGAACCCAGACTTCTTGTACTGCATGTGTGGCCTTGTAGGCAATTAGCCATCGAGAAATAACCCATCACATTACTGACGGCTGGTACATCAAGGGCATCGGCGATAGTGGCACTACACGCGGATAGATCGACGAATATGTGCCTGTCTTCTTCTCCCAATCGACGAGACATGAAGAGGCGTCGTCATAGCTGTCTGCTCCAACCAATCAGTACACACACCTTTGAGTTGATACACAGTCATTCACACCGGGGATAGCCGCATAGTTGATTCGAATAAGCCACTACAAATTCCTAGACCACGAACTGACTATTTTTCCAATCTATCTTTCAGTTCTATGTACAAATCTTGTTGTTGCGGATTAGAGAATTAATTATTTTATAATTTCTCCTCGGTGCAATGCAATGCGATACTGTAGCCAATATTACTGTCTCTAATTCTGATTTGTGGATGATAAATCTGAGAGATCGTAAATGTTAAAGGTACCACTCTTACTTGTATTTTAATTTCTGATATGAATATTTTCACGAGTACATTCGAGGCACTTGTATGATTGCACAACCAGAACGGGATATCCTTGATGGACAACCTGCTATGAATTAAATTTACTAGTTTTATATGTATCGGATCGGATGTAATGCTTTTTACCATCTCAGCGTTATGACAGATTCAGCACGCATCGTCTTTTTGTTGCTCTAATTAACTAGGCTTGGGATTAATTAGATCCTCGATACTTGAGGGTTACCTGCTCCAGGCTGAAATTAGCGGCAACAAGATGTGAACAACGGCCACGCACGCCATGGCGAGGCCACCTCCTCCTCCCAATCCTCTTGGGCTGCTGGCTTGGAGTGGCAAGTGTAGCAGGGGTCTGCCAAAGGCGGGGTGGAGCAATACACGGTGTGGAAGCGAGGCAGCGTTCGTCGTGGCGAGAGAGTTCCGGCGATATCCAATGGCTTGTAGAGGCAGACCAGGGCACATGGCGGCGGCGTTGCAAATACTGTGGAGCTGGGCCGTGCGTGTGGCAGGGACCAGAAACGAAACTAGGGCTTGTTGGTTTTTCTGTTCGATCGGACGACTTGCTATCAGTTGCTCGGGTTTTCTTCTCTGGCCGGGGACCCATGTTTGTGAGATCGCTCAGGTCGCACACCCCCATCGACGGGCCTGTGTACAAATATTCACACATATAAATGGAATGTCCATGTAGTTTAAATAAGGGTTCACGTATTCTTAGAAAAAGGTCCATATAATTAAAATAATTTGATATATTTAAAAATATATCCATACCTTTTTAAAAATATTTCCATTGTTTTGGAAAATGCTCGTATAATTTCAAAACGTGTCAAAAGATAAGGCCACACATTTCTAACATCGTGGAGAGTAAGTTCCTCTGTTGCTTTCCTTGATCTCAACCATGACGACTGAAGTAGAGGTGTAATCTTTAGTAAGTACTCCCCTGTTCCTTTTTAGTCTGTATATAAATTTTGTCCAAAGTCAAAGTATTGCCACTTTGACCAAACATACAGAAAATAGTATCAACATTCACAACGCCAAATCAATAATGTTAGATTCATTATGAAATGTAGTTCCATCGTATATATATTCGGTATTGTAGATGTTGATATTTCTTAATATACATTTGATCAAACTTTGCAAAATTTAACTTGACACAAATCTAATACATGGAGCCAAAAGCGGACCCGGGGGAGGCATGTGTTCATACAAACCCCTAAAAAAGCTTGTGTTCATACAAAACAATGTTGCCATTAAATTTCACTTTTCTAAACCATGATCTTGCTTCCTCCTACATATTCTAGGTACCCCATGCTCACCAGGACACAGAGGAAAGCCCACCATCTGTCACTCGTCCATGCTCATAGTTTTAGATAACTATTTCATATGAAAATTCTCGTGCAACATGAAGGATTGCAATGCACTTAAACATTGACGCGATGAACCCAAAATCGAGAGATGCTGGTAAAATACATATGACTAGGCATAGAGAAATAAAGAAATATGATGATGGTGCCAGGAAGAGCAGTCATGTTGTCATGACCGGGGAGGCCAGTCTTGCATTGATGGTTGGATCGGAAACGTTGAAGGTTATGCTGTTGTATATTATGCTCAGATTCCTTGGTTGGTATCGCCAGGCTTAATTTTACAATCATGCGTGAGGGCTAGTTTTTGCTTTTTCTGTTTTGCATCGTAAGTTACTTACTATTGGGTATTTTGGCTAAATGTTGATCACTGGGATTTGTGTACCGATAATACATCCTTATTTTGTACAATGTGCATTGCCAAGGACTTTGGGCATTGGATCTAATACTCTTCAGTCTGAAATCTAGCCAATGTTTGGCGCATTCCGAATGTTCTGAGCATAGAAATGAGAAATACCTACTATTTATCATCATCAAAGATGACAGTTGCACCTCAAATCTTTCCATTCCAGTGGTTGCTTACATTGCATTACATGCACATATTAGTGAACTAGGAGAGAACAAAATGAGTTGGCTCACTGAAAGTAGTAACTACCGTGTTAAGTGTGGACCAAGATGAATAAAGACACATCACATGCAACATGCACGCTCATTATTGATGAAGAGCTTCAATGCAGAAGATCTCATACACTGATCCTGGATGAATATTTATTTCCATCAGAAAATGTGTGGCTAACATTGAGCATCGAGATCTATAAGGATAGATAAAAATGCTTAATAATACTTTCAAATGAGCACATACCTTGACATGATCTTGAAGGTGTTCAAGATGGATCTGTCAAAGAAGGAGTTCTTGCCTGAGATGTAAGGTATGAAGTTAAGAGTTAGAGCTCGAAACGGGCAGAGAAAAGAGAGAAAGGGCGAAGGTCGTCCCTATGCTTCAGACATAGGCTCTATAGTATGCTATGCTTGTGTACCGCACGGAAGTGTGCCTTGCCATGAGTCGAGTCAAAGGGGTACAAGAATGATCCAGGAATGGATCATTGGACAGTGATCAATTGTCCTTGGAGTAAATAAGTACATGTTTCTCGATTATGGAGGTGATAAAGAGTTCGGGCGTAAAGGGTTACGTCGATGCAAGCTTTGACACCTATCTCGAGTGACTACGAGTAGCAAACCGGATACATATAGTGGAGCAACCATTTGGAATAGATCCAAGTGGAGCGTGGAAGCAGCGTTACAATATGACCTAGAAATTTGGCAAAGCACACACGGATCTGAAAGGTTCAGTTCGTTGACTAAAAACCTCTCTCACAAGCAAAACATGATCAAACCTGAGAACTCATTGAGTCTTAAGCACATGATGATGTGAACTAGTTTACAGACACTAGTAAACTCTTTGGATGATGGTCACATGGCGATGTGACCTATCAGTGTTAATCACATGGCGATGTGAACTAGATTATTGACTCTAGTGCAAGTGGGAGACTGTTGGAAATATGCCCTAGAGGCAATAATAAATTAGTTATTATTATATTTCCTTGTTCATGATAATCGTTTATTATCCATGCTATAATTGTATTGATAGGAAACTCGAGATACATGTGTGGATACATAGACAACACCATGTCCCTAGTAAGCCTCTATTGACTAGCTCGTTGATCAATAGATGGTTACGGTTTTCTGACCATGGACATTGGATGTCGTTGATAACGGGATCACATCATTAGGAGAATGATGTGATGGACAAGACCCAATCCTAAGCCTAGCACAAAGATCGTAGTTCGTATGCTAAAGCTTTTCTAATGTCAAGTATCATTTCCTTACACCATGAGATTGTGCAACTCCCGGATACCGTAGGGAATGCTTTGGGTGTACCAAACGTCACAACGCAACTGGGTGGCTATAAAGGTGCACTCTGGTATCTCCGAAAGTGTCTGTTGGGTTGGCACGAATCGAGACTGGATTTGTCACTCCGCAAGCGGAGAGGTATCTCTGGGCCCACTCGGTAGGACATCATCATAATGTGCACAATGTGACCAAGGAGTTGATCACGGGATGATGTGTTACGGAACGAGTAAAGAGACTTACCGGTAACGAGATTGAACAAGGTATCGGATACCGACGATCGAATCTCAGGCAAGTACAATACTGCTGGACAAAGGGAATTGAATACGGGATTGATTGAATCCTCGACATTGTGGTTCATCCGATGAGATCATCGTGGAACATGTGGGAGCCAACATGGGTATCCAGATCCCGCTGTTGGTTATTGACCGGAGAACGTCTCGGTCATGTCTACATGTCTCCCGAACCCGTAGGGTCTACACATAAGGTTCGATGACTCTAGGGTTATAAAGCAAGTTTGTATGTGGTTACGAATGTTGTTTGGAGTCACGGATGAGATCCCGGACTTCACGAGGAGATCTGTAATGGTCAGGAGGTAAATATTTATATATGTGAAGTCCTGTTATGTTCACCGGAAAAGTTTCTGGTTTTTAGGTAGCGTCTGGGGACCACCGGAGGGTCCTGGGGTCCACCAAGTGGGGCCAATAACATCGAGGGCTGCATGGGCCAAGTGTGGGAGGGAACCAGCCGAGGTGGGCTGGTGCGCCCCACAAGGGGCCCAAGCATGAGGGAGAGTGGGAGGGGGCAAACCCTAGGGCAGATGGGCCCTAAGGCCCACCCCAGGCGCGCCTCCCCTCTCTCCCCCTCTTGGCCGCCCCCCCAAGTCCCATCTAGGGCTGGCCGCACCCCTTGGGGTGGGAAACCCTAAAGGGGGCGCAGCCCCCCTTCCCCCCTATATATACTTGAGGTTTTGGGCTGCCATACACATGAGTTTCTCTCCCTCTTGGTGCAGCCCTGCCTCTCCTCCTCCTCCTCTCCCGTGGTGCTTGGCGAAGCCCTGCTGGATTGCCACGCTCCTCCACCACCACCACGCCCGTTGTCTTTCTGCTGGATGGAGTCTTCCTCAACCTCTCCCTCTCTCCTTGCTGGATCAAGGCGTGGGAGACATCACCGGGCTGTACGTGTGTTGAGCAGCGGAGGTGCCGTCCGTTCGGCACTAGGGATCTCCGGTGATTTGGATCACGACAATCTGACTCCTTCAACCCCGTTCTCATGAACGCTTCCGCTTAGCGATCTACAAGGGTATGTAGATGCACTCTCCTTCCCTCGTTGCTAGTTTCTCCATAGATAGATCTTGGTGACACGTAGGAAAATTTTGATTTTATGCTACGTTCCCCAACAGTAAATATTTGTAGAAACTATGGACAACCCCCGAGACGAAGCACAAGAAGCGGTGTGGGGGACATAATCGCACAAGGAAGTGATGTCGTCTGCTTGTTTCTCAATGAGACCGAGGGCGGAAGGACAGGTGAAAGAAGCGAAGCTATGATTATGATGGCTCCTTTGACCCAATGCCGGTGCAAGAAGGAGACCGTGATGACGGATCCGGTGACCCAATGACGGTGCAAGAAGGAGACCGTGATGACGGCTCCGGTGACCGAACCGAGTCCGGCCAGGTATATATATTAGTTAAGCCTGTGCTGATTAGCTAATTGATGCATTTATTGTTTTGGTATATGTACATATATTAATTAACTCTCGTCTTTCTTCTTTTTTCTAGCCCTCCGAATCGAGCACAACTTCGGTAAAGAGACGAGGCCCGAAGAAAAAGTTGCGCTCGGATGAAAGGTTTGAGATCACAGCAATCGCGCGCGACGGCCAACCGATTGAAACCATCCGGACAAAGGAAGCATTTGCTGCTCAGTGCGGGGTTCTTGTTAGGGACAAGATCCTGATCAGCATCCACCAATGGTATAAGCCTAAGAACGAAGACCCTGAGGTGTCTTATGTCAATGATATCGAAAAGATGATCTTTGGACTGAGCTGAAGGCAAGTTTCACCCTACCGCCAGAGGAGGATCCAGAGAAGCCAGTTAAAGAGCAATTAATCAAGTCTCATGCTCTTAAGAAGATGGCAGACCTATTCAGGAGGTGGAAGAATGATCTGAAAAGGTTTGTCGACAAAGAAGAGACACCAGAATTCATCGGCAAATATGAGAAGATCAGAGATCACTGGCCCGCATTTGTGGCCCACAAGACATCGGAAAAGAGTAAGAAGATGTCGGCGACAAACAAGCAAAATGCTGCGAAGAAGAAGCTTCACCATCGCACGGGGTCTGGTGGCTACCTCAAAGCCCGGCCTAAGTGGGCCAAGGCTGAGAATGATCTGCTTGATAAAGGGATCGAACCAGAGACAATGAACTGGCCAGACCGTTGCCGGACTTGGTTCTTCGGGGCTGGCGGAATCTTGGACCCTGTATCAGGGAAGTGCCTTTGGACGGACGAGCAAATGAAAATACCAGTCAAGAGGCTTCAGCACTATATCGATGCAGCGCAGGAAGGGACGTTCGTTCCAGACAGAGAGAACGACGAGCTCACAATGGCCCTCGGGAATCCTGAGCACCCTGGACGGACACGAGGCACGCCAGGCTCCGTTCCGTGGAAGGCTGGGTTTCCGGACGCAGGCGGTTACAAATGCCAGGAGAGGAGGAAGAAAGTGCAGCAGACCCAACTGCAGGCGCTGCACGCAAGGGTACAAGCGATAGAGGAACGAGAAGCAAATCGCAGCAAACGAACTGCCGAAGATTCCCCCGAAGCTACCCCGCCATCTCAGCGGAGAATCAGCGTGGCTTCCACCGAGCTGCTTCAGCCGGAGCATGTCTTGACGGCTCCTTCTAGCTACCCCGTGGATGCTATCACGGAGTCTCAAAATTGCCACCTTATGACGCAATGGCAGAACTTCAAAGTCAAGGCGGCTGTCGGTTTGTTCGACCTCCCAACCAGCGCAACTTTTCACTGTCGTCCGATTCCAGAAGGATATGCTAGGGTGACGGTGGACGAAATAATGGAGGGATTTGAGGACCTCCAGCTTGACCACCCTACAGGTGAAGCGGAGACTCCGCTGGGTTCTGCTCTGAAGACTCCATGCCTTTGGTGGAATGAGCTCATCAACCTTCCGAACTGGACGCCTCCGCCTCCTCCTCCTCCTCCTGCGAGTCAGGGCACTCCGCCTCCTCCACCGCCTCCTTCTCCGGCGAGTGACGATCAGGGCACTTGGCCTCCTTCTCCGGCGCGTGGCGGCACTGCGCCTCCTTCTCCGCCTGCGCCGGCGCGCCCGAGCAGCCAGCCTCCTCCTTCTCCGCCTCGTCAGCAAGGGCGGAAGAGACCCGCCGCCCGCTCCCGGCTGCTCCGTGGCGTCGTAGTCCTTCTTCTCCGCCTCGTAAGCAAGGAAAGAAGACAGCCAGCCGCCCCGTCTGCTCTGCCGGGCGCCTAGCAAGACAAATAGAGGCGGGAGGCAATACAGATTCGGTCCTTCTCTGAAGACTCCAGAGAAGTTACCATACGAGAGGACCCCAGAGGAGAACGCGAAGATTGCACGAGCTGAAGTGACGAACTTCTTTCAAGGGGTGAAAGCAAAGAAACATCCACCTCCGGAGGAGAAGGTAGATCCGGTGAAAGCGAAGCGCTCTCTGGCTGCCCTGATAAAAACACCGAATTCTCTGCCGAAAGGCAACTATGAGCGCATTATTGGAAAGACATTTGTCGAAGCGGAGCGGTCGGGAAGTACTGTCATTGATCAAAGGATAAAAGAACGACGGGCTGGGAAAAATATTTCCCAGCTCAGCGAACAAGCGAACCAATCGTGCCCCCGCTCAAGGTGTCTAGCGACATCGTCGCTAATGATCCGAGGATGGTGCCCGGTTACAGCAATCTTGGAGATTACCTGCCCGACGATGTGCATTATGATTTCTTCGAGGTGGTACAAAGATACGAGTACGGGAAGCCTCTCGTCAAAGATGAAAGATCTCTAACAACGATGATGCGAAGATTGCATGATTGGTACATGAAAACCTGCAGAGAGTCTGGGGGGAGGAATACTTTGACGCTGAGAGTTAGAGAGGAGCATGACCTCGTTGGAATACTTTGAGGAGTTCTTCTAGTTTTTCAATCAAAGGGCCCTCGATAAAGCAACGATCACTTGTTACTATCTGTAAGTAGTACTACTTCTGTCATTAAGTCTCTCTATATAGGTCAGCTCTTTCATTGCATGTATTTATAATTATCCTCTATATTATGCAGATTGAAGATCGCCGAATTGAAGAAAAGACAAGTCGGTGATATTGGGTTCATTAACACAAATCTCATAGATGTAACTGAGGTTAAATATCATGTCAAGATACTGAGGCCAACTTACTACGATCGTTCGTAATAAATGAAAACAAAGATATAATACTCTTTCCTTACAACTTCAAGTGAGTGTTACTGTCTTGTGCATATTCGGTTTCCCTTATATATTAGTCCACATTATAGTAATGTAATTGATGAGTTATGCATGCGTGAGTAGTTTCCACTACATTCTCCTAGAGATTAAGCTTGAGCAGGGACTAGTAACCGTCTTAGACTCGAGACGAAAATATCCCCAGGAGTATGCGGACATGACTCAAATGCTCGAGAAGTAAGTTAAATCGATCATTATCCACCATATCAGCAATTTTGTTCATTTCCTGATATCAAGTAATTGTTTTCTTTGTCTGGCAGGGTTTGGAGAAAATTCACCAGAAAAGCTCCGGGACTACCTAAGAAGCTGCAATTTAGACACCCGAAAGTAAGTACTATAGTAGCATGTTCCACGCGTCTCCTAGTGATTCAAGCGCTAGTTTCATCAATACCATTTGGCATGCTTGCTTATCAGTTTGATTGACCTCTATTTCTTGTAAAGTGGTTGTGGCAGGATCAAGGGAATGATTTCTGTGGATACTACGTTTGCGAGTCCATCCGCCACACGACCTGTGAACGGGGGTACTTTGACGAACAATATGAAGTGCGTAAGCAATAATATTCACAATTTTATTTTATTACCATCATTTGTGTTGAGTTTCATTTATTCATATATATATATATATATATATATATATATATATATATATATATATATATATATATATATATTGACCCCTTCTTCAATTAGATCTTTCGGATGCGGGATGAAATCCTAGCACCAGATCGTATCTTGAGCAATTCAAGAGGAATTGGCAGCATTCTTCCTTGACCACGTGATCGCTGAAGACGGAGAATACTATTTGGATCTTGTGTTCATATATAATTAGGAGATTATATTGTAAGAGATAATTATTGTATATATGTAGCCGGTAGTGTCGGGTAGGTATACGAGAACTTGTTGTTCGACCAATCTCTCGAAGAAGGAGAGGTGGCCGATATCACTTCTCTCTCTATGCATATGTTCATGACGATCTTCTGTTTCCTTCGTTTGCTTACTAGCTAGCTAGCGTGTCTAATCCTCTCTATACGTATATAGTACGTAGCGTCGACCAAGCACGGACATAAGAGAGGACATCTCTCTATTAATTAGCTAGCTAACACAATATATGAAACACCTAAATTAACCCCCAAAACCCCCAACCCCTCTTTTCAAAAAAATAAAATAAAACCCCAGCCTGAAATGCTGACGCGTGGACGCTTTATTGGTCCCGGTTGGTGCCACCAACTGGGACCAAAGGCCTCCCTACTGGGCTCACCGCATCAAGCCACGTGGAGGCCCATCTGTCCCGGGTTCGTGTAAGAACCGGAACTAAAGGGCCAGGGCATTAGTAACGACCCTTTAGTCCCGGTTCAACAATCGGGACAAAAGGCCCGTATGAACCGGGACAAATGGCCCCTTTTCTACTAGTGACACCCCTGCCTGCATTGTGTCGTTCTCAACAATGCTGAAGTCAGCCTGCCGTGGGAGAGGGGCGGTGGCTTGGGCGAGGAGGAGGGCGATGCGGCTCCTGCATGAGAGGTGGTGGGTTTGGCTTCGGCCAATTGGGCTGTGATGGTTAGCTAACTGGGCTGCGAGAGGCGGCCCAATTTACTGGAGGGCTCAAATTCGGTTGCCGGATCAGCAGCCCCTGGTACAGTTGGGCCACTAATCTGCGCAGTTAGCCCAGGCGGAAGTGTACTCAGATCTGATGGCCAGAAACTTACAGATCATGGAAGGCTGAAAACGCAAATCGTTGTGAGAGCTCGGTTTAGGCTCAATTTTAGTGTCCTTAATTTATGAATGAGGGATAGTTTTATATGTTGTTGTTTTTCATCACAAAGTACCTGCTTTCTGGAGTTTTCGCAAAATCCTGATTATTGGTATTTGCGAATGGTACATTTGTGCTTAGTTGTACAATGAGCATTATAAAGGCCTTTGTGCAGTGGATCTAATACTTCATTCTTATTGAAGGAAAGCACCAAGCTAGTGACTTAATCTTCGGCGGCGTTGCAGCGACCCCACCTACCTATCCATTCCCCGGTAGCCACAGTTTCATTCGGCGGCGAGTAGTTTCCATGGTGGCAGCGTCGCTCTTATTTTTTGTCTCTTTTTTGTATAGGGATCGATCGATACGTGAGGATGGACGTCGCTCGCACCGCGCGCTGAAGCCTGCGACCAAGTCGATCGATCTACGTCATTCAGATCGATCCCCTGCTGACTGCCTCCCGATCCCTAGCCACGCACTGCTGCGTCACCGCCTGCCGCGCGTCATGTTCTTTCCAGGCGCCGCTCCGTGGCACTGGTCTGGCTGCCACTCCGTCTGCCGTTCCACCCCCGCAGCTCGGCGCCCAAGATTTCCAGCCGTGGAGCTGCCGCTTTGTGCCGGTCGGTGGCCGCCACTGCTCCCACCTCCCGTGTTTCATGCCACCGCTCCACTGCCTCGTTGAGCGAGCTAAACATCGTCTCAATGCAAGATCAACAGCAGCAACACGGCCACGTGAGCAAAGAAGCATCAGCACTGCAGCAGTAATACACTTGGGGTGGCGGCAGCGACGGTAGCTTCGGTGCCACCGCCGCCAATGGACGGCGTAGGCACATCAAACAATCGCAACCAGCTACTCTTTCTGTCCGGCGAAAAATGTACATCTAGCTTCAAAATTTGTTCACAAAAATGTATACTTCTATCTTCCCAATGCACTTTAAAGTAGAAAAAAATACTTCTCTCACTTTACACGGTAATCAAGACCAATAGCAATCTACACATGGTCTTTTTAATTTCTGTATGCTCTTAGCTCATTGGGGGTTGGGTAATTAAAAAGGAAAGAGATGGCGGCTTGTACTTTTTCAATGCATTTTTTACTTAACTCCATATTTTGTCTTAAAATTTCTAGATGTACATTCTTCACTGGACGGAGGAAGTACTATTAGATGTTTGGTTCATGTGTTGTAAGTGTCACTTGGTATTGTGGCAAGGTGGTCATTTCAAGCGGCAAAAGTACATGTATTTGTAGTTTCTAATACTTTTTTGTGTGGGTGGGGGGGGGGGGGGGGCGTGCAGGGTTTGAATGATTTTTTTTTTTTTGTAGTTTAATTACATGGGTTATGGTTCAGTAGAATTGAATTTGTATCTAAAAGAAATTAGACCTTAAATGTTCCACCTGGTAAATTCAAGTTCTAGATCCCCCATTGTCAGCATCCCTGGTACCGTACATTGCAGCTTTGTTCTCCAGGCCATCGTCGACACCGCTTGATGCCATCCGTTTTTGTAGTTGAATTCCATGAGTTATGGTTGAGTACAATTGAATTTGTATCTAAAACAATTTATACCTTAAATGTTCACCCTGGATAAGTTCAATTTCTAGATCCCCTACTATAAGCATCTCTGGGACCCTACCGTTGCAAATTTTGAACTGATGTCGAATTTGTGATACTCATAGTAACAACCAGATTTGTCGACATTGCGTCTCTATATGCAACAGTGCAGCAAAGCACACGTCCACTTCTAGTATGAGAGCTATACTCGTATTTACATCTTCGATTTTAAGTAAGGTCTCTTTTACTCAATCCAATCATATTCAAAATTCATATCTTGTTATTAATGCACTCAGACTGCAGAAGTTCGCATCTGCAGCAATCACTGCTTCACTTCAAGTCCTTCAAAATCTGTTACAATAATCATGCCACTTCGTGGCTTAATAAAAAAGTATGTGCTTGTAATTTGGGCCAGCTACTTCCTCGAATTTATTGCTGTAAGAGGGGGAAATACATCCTCATGTGCACGTTTCTGCTCACCTACATATATATAACCATGGTGACCTCCGTCAGTTGGATATGCACATTGGTTTGAAGAAAGCATGGTCCAACTTGCGTCATCTACTTAGCTTGTCACAGCCGAGCAAGCATTTTCCATGTTGTATGGTTGGACGAGAAAAAATGTATACTGATGAAACTAGTTTTAGATCTTTAGAATGAGCGGCATCAGGAAATGGTCAATTTGGATGTTCGAGAACTTACGGCCACCGTTCTAGCTTTTAGAAGCCAATGTCGACATGTCTTGACTTCCAAATTGCTCTTCTGCTTTTTGTGTAATACCTTCTTCTCATATGCTCATGTATTAGGATCCTTCAGGGTTGCCCCTTGCAAAATGCAAAAATATTTTATGGTATTTTAAACTAAATCGAAAGAAGCCTAGCTGCTCAAATCATATCTTGAAACTAATGATTTTAGAACAATACATATATAATTATTTCAACGTTGCAAATTTTGAACTGATGTCGAATTTGTGATACTCATAGTAACAACCAGATTTTGTCTTAGCATGTTGAGGTTCATTATTACCATCAAGAATGGACTTAGATCTTTCACTCCAACCATGAGTAGAGGATCCTTTTCCATCTTCTACCTGAATGTATTCTATAATGCTATTGATAACACAATACATGGTTACATACCTTTATTTGCCGGCAACATTTTGTCCTCACTATACATCGGTAACTTCTTTTTCCAGTTAGCCAATGACTCCAATTTCCGCTACAAAACCATAATGAAGTAGAGTTCATTATTATATCCTACTCATAGACAGGAAGGACAAGGTTCACCATGTAACTAAAAGGACTCGAGTCATGCAATCATCTCAAAATTTTCCATGACGTAAAAAATCACGGTAGAAGTGAAGGCGAGAATTTTTTAGGGATTTCTCCGCCTCGCATGGTATACGATGGATGGTCGGGCTCGAGTGATTCAACGGTCATTTGCTTGTTCTCTCGTACATGTGTGTGTGTGTGTGTGTGTGTGTGTGTGTGTGTGTGTGTGTGTGTGTGTGTGTGTGTGCGTGTGTGCAAGTGAGCCATTCGCATACTGGACCCGATGGGTTGATGCGAGACTTGATCGACCGTTATTCATTTGTGGTAGTTGTAGGTCCCCAATCGATCGATCAAGGTTCTCTCGCGCGGTTGTACGAAGCCATCCCTCCTCCCTGCTACTTGTGATAGGCATTGGCATTCCCCAAAGATGAAGGGTGAAGTAGAGTTGTAGCAAAAAGTATTTTCCTCGGTTAACAATCAAGGTTTGTCGAACCAATAAGAGACACCACATGGACAAGATAAACGGTACTTGCACACACACAAACAAATGCTTGCTTCCAATGAAAGCAAGGGGTTGTCAATCCCCCTGTTCTCGTCAATTGCAAGGACTAAATCTGTTAGTGGTACATAGATGAAAGAAAAGAAAAATAAAAGTAAATAAATTGCAGCAAGGTATTTTTGGATTTTAGTAAATATAAAGTGAATGGACTCGGGGGGCATGGCATTCACTAGAGGCATTTCTTTCATGAGCATAGCAATGGTGGGTAAACAAATTACTGTTATGCAATTGATAGAATAGCACATAGTTATGATGATTGTTCATGGCATGATCAATACATAGGCATTACGCCCGAGATAAGTAGACCGTAAAATTTACTGACGCCTACTACTATTACATCAGCACACGACCGCTATCCAGCATGCATCTTAAGGTATGAAGTTCATAACAAAAAGAGTAATTCTTGGAGCATGATGACGTAACATAGGCAAAGTAAGACAAAATAATATGTTCAAACCCCATCGTTTTACCCTTAGTAGCAATAATATAACTATGTGCCTCAAAACTCCTGCTATCATAGAGTAAGAATACCACAAGATTGAACCTAGTACCAAGCACCTCTTCCACTGAAGATAAATCAATCTAATTGGCCAAAAAGAGATAGAAAGATTGGAGAGAACTACAAGGCTATCAAATCACACATAATAAATCTCAGAATATACTCCATTACTTTCAATGAATAATCTGATCATAAACCCACAATTTATCGGATCCCAACAAACACACCGCAAAAGTTTACATTTGATTGATCTCAAATGAGATCATTGTATTGAAGATCAAGAGAGGGAGAGGGAGAGAGAGAGAGAGAGAGAGAGAGAGAGAGAGCCCGACAGCGACACAGCGAGATCTAGCTACTGCTATGGACCTATAGGTCCTGTGGGAACTACTCATACATTATTGCGAATGCGACCACCTCGATGAAGATAGCCTCCCTAATGGTTTTCCCCTCCGACAGAGTACCAACGAAGGCCTCCACATGGGATAGCGGAAGAACAGAGACTTGCGACGGCGGAAGAATTGTTTCGTGACATGGTATGGAGGTTTATTGAAATATAGGAATTTGTAGCGCTGGAATTAGGGCAAACGGAGCCACAAGGGGCCAGAAGGCAGTTGGGTGCTCCCCTACGTCGCCGCCCCGTCTTCTGTAGTCTGGTCACCTCCCAAAGATTCCAGGGTCTCTTTTGGTCCAGAAAGAAACCTCAGAAAATGTCATCATCTGTGGAATTCGTTTGGTATGAATTTTCTAGAAAACCGGAAACATGCAGAAAACAGGAACTGGCACTAGGCATTGAATTAATAGGTTAATTCCCAAAAGTGATATAAAATGGCATATAAAGCATAGAAGATTGATAAAATAATTGCATGAAACAATAAAAAATTATAGATACATTGGAGACGTATCAGCACCCTCAAGCTTAATTCCTGCTCGTCCTCGAGTAGGTATAAATGATAAAAACAGAATTTTTGATGTGAAATGCTACCTAATATGTCTTATCATGTAAAATTTGTGGTAAGAATATTGGAAAGCAATGATTTAATAGATATCAAAAAGATAATATTGCAAGAGTGTTAGTAAATAATCATTACTCTTCAAAATAAACAACGCTAAAGAATGTTACCCCTACTTATTTGATCTTGTAAGCATGACATGCCTCGGTCCTCCTAAGATAATGTATAAATCATGAACACCTCGGTGCCAAACCAAGCAATTGCATCGTACTTTTTCTCACTTCAGCATTTTCAACTTCACTCAATACATGATAGTGAGCTATGAACATAGCACTATGGGTGACAAAGAGAATGTTCTTAGATTCTGACAGATTTGACGTAGTCTACACTACTATTAAAAGAGCAAAAATAAACTCCCCAAAAGCCACACAACAAATCAGGACCCTCCGATTAAATTAACTTAAACACATCCTACCGTCTATATTACGTCAATTGTCAGGCAAATAGGCAAATCAACCTGTGGTTGAGTTGGTTAGGTGGACAGTGGTATCCCCAACCCATCAGGGTTCAAATCACAGTGCTCGCATTATTCCTGGATTTATTTCAGGATTTCCGCGATGCGCTTTTCGATTGGGGGGAGACGTTCCGTCGGCCGACGAAAGGCGCCTATGGTGACTTCGTAAATCTCAAGATGATATGCCTGCTCAGTCTCTTGGAGGTGCTCATAGGGGTAGGATGTGCGTGTATGCGTTTATAGGGATGAGTATATGCGCGTGTATATGAGCGCTTGTGTCTGTACTGATGCTCAAAAAAATTGTCAGGCAAATAGATCAACGTCTCATATCAAATGTTCTGTCGAGCAGATGCTTTGGTCTGCCAATTCTCCGCGCTCCGCATCCCTCGATCCCGCGGCCCACCCTGCCTGATTTACGAAACAGAGTTAGTGCGTGCCCATCGCCCGATTCCCTTAATTATGGAACAACCGAAGATTTTCCTTGTTTCTCTCCACCTCTGTCTCCCCAAAAAACTGGTCCCTCCCCTCGCCCGCTCACCTCTCCCCACGGCCACGTCGTGTCCACCGCTGCCCCACGCGATGCAGGCGGGGATCTCCCATGTTTCCCTCTTCTTCCTCTTCACCATCCCACACGATAAGCGCGCACCAGAGGACGAAAAGGGCGACCACCATCTCTCCTCTCCCTCGCCCCGCTCCGACTCACCCACCGCCTCCTCCTCTCCCCCACCCCCTGCAGGCCTCACGCTTCCAGATGCTCGCCTCAAAAGAGGCAGCCGCCTCAACCGTCTCCGGGCCCAGTGTAGGCGCGGGGAGTAGGCTGCTCTTGGTGCTCGACCGGGCGCTCACCGACGAGGAGCAAGACTGCCGCGAGTGCGCCCAGGTGCAACACAAGGGCATGGAGGCGGACATCCTGCTGCTTTCTCCACCCCCCTCGCCGTCGCCTTTCCGGTTCTTCCTCTGGCCTAGGGAAATCCTGCTGCTGTCTCCACCCCGTCCAGTCTTCGTCCGGCATTCTTATCTCCTCCCTCCCTCTGAGGTATGCATGAGCAGCTAGATGGGTTGTTTCTTCTCATCCACTGCGGCGTCAATTCTCTTTCTTATTAAATCAAATCGATCAATTCCACTAGGCTAGGGATGGGGCCTTCACACGATTTCTGGGCCAGATCCGCCCCTGGGTGTATTGTCCATGGTAGGATCATGCATGTTGTTGTGTTCCTTGATTCCATCTTCTGGGTGATATGTGTATGATTGGTGCGCTGTCTTATCTTGCGTGGTTGCAAATTTCAGGGATCTTTTACAATGGATGATGCGTGATAGCTTGGTGCTTTTTATTTTGGTAATACTAATAAGGCAAGGTTTTTGCTCTAATATTCATACACTTGGATGAAAATGACCCATGATGAATTGTGGTTGTGGCACGTGCTATTTTTTTGGGATGTGTCAGGGCAGATAATGCTTGTGGATTTAACATGTCACTATAAATTTTGTTAACGTGGTGCATGCCCTCACGTGTACACCTATCTATTTTAGATGTTGATCTTGAGGAGGACGTGGGCAAGTCTGTTTCGTTGACTTGTGGGCTGCGATGGGGTTGTTTCTGTTGTTGCTGATGCATGGATCACGTTGCATGGTTTCCAAATTTGATTTGACCACGTCTGGTTGGGCAGTTTCTGTTTGGATGGATTGGTGATCACACGTGTTTCATTGCATGTGTTTGCATGCGGTTGTAGTAGATATTTTTCTTTCCATGTTTGTTGGCTAATAGGGACATTGCCACGAGAGTAGTTGGATCTGAGACGTTGACACGTATTGATTTAGAACGGTGCCTTCGATTGGTATCTGGATGATCGGAGAGTCCTCGAGTCTCCCGAAGGATCCCGTCGAATCTAGTTTCATCGTTGTTTGTCTCTATAAAAACCTCCACACTCCAGCGTCGTCCATCGGTCGAACATGGCGTTGTTCACGCCGTCGTTGGACGCGCTCTGGCGGTGAACCTCCCACAGGAAGGTGCACAGATGGAGATGCGTGCAGACCATGCCGGCGGCCATGAATGCCATGGTGTCAGGCTTGGCGGATATCACTGGTGCCCACGAGCGCCGGCCGGCCATCTCCTCTCCTCCTCTCTTTCTTATCTTCCACAGCGGCTCCATCCCTTGCACCCCCGTCGAGATCAGCCGCGGGCCTGCCTTCTCCAGTCCTCCTCCTGTTCTCCTAGAAGCACCATGGAGCTTCAGCGAGCGCTGCTGGGCATCTGTACGCGGTGACAACGTACATGCACACGCCGGCCAAGGAGGAGGCCCTGGTCACCGTCTAGCGAGTCTGGTGGATTTGCCGACCTCCTTGACCGTGGCCTCCGACGTGGTCTTCAATCTTCATCATCGTCGGCAAACACGGCGATGTCGGCACGGTCGGCTTGGACGCCGCTTCGGAGGTCCTTGCAAGGCTCCGCCCGAACGCTGTACTCATAGATTGCACGAACTCTTCCCCTCCCACGCGGCGCTTGCTGCCACGCGGTCGACTCTGGCAGCGGCATTGGAGTATCTCTTAGCCCAGGATGGTGATTACGTCGTCATCATTGGTGGGCTAAGAGTACTTGATTAGGCAGATTCCTAGACGTATACCCTGTCAGGTAGCTTTTGATAGTTGTTTCCGTTTCCAATAAGTTTCAGACATTCAAATTCTCAATTGCTATAGCAGGGAATTTTTTAGGCTTTTCTGAGTTTTTTTGCAGGGATATTCTAGCCAGTGGGGTGATGCCACATTAATTACTGGGGATGTGGCTAGGTGCATTTTAGGGCGGATCTTCCAATTATGGTGGCGAGCAGTTCTTGGTTAACCACGCATGGCGGTGATATTCTTTGTCCGCAGCAGGTGGAGCATGCAAAGGTGTGCATGTGCCGACTGGCTCTCTGCATGTAGCGGTTTTCAGATTTCTCTTCTATCTTAAAAGATCAACTTCACTGGATATCTCGAGCGTGACAGGTCGCCGTTTCGACCTTCTGCGGCCATGCGCGGTGGCCTTCGCGTGGTCTAAGCCGGCACTCCTACTGCCAGTGGTGGGTAGCTCACGGACCTGCTGCTCTTCATCCTGTCAGTCTTCTTGTCGTCAGCGTCGGTAAATGCGTCAATGTTCTTGACCTCAAGCTCTCTGGCGCCTTGAACCCATCCAACTCGCCAGTTGTTCTAGCTTGCGCCCGTTGAGTCGACCTCATGCCCGCCAGGCCACCGGAGGACATGGCCGGTGGAGCTGCAGCTGCGAGGTGCAGCTCCAGCGGTAGCATGCGTGGTGCATGGAGAAAAGGGCGTAACAACCCCGTACAATTATTTTACTTCTAAATCAAAGAAACTCTCAACCGCACACCTGCAGCAAAAATGCTAGACTTACAAACCAATACGGGGCTTTACAGACTGTTTTCATGTACTGACCAATCATAAACTTGCCCCCCACCCCTTCCCTTGATTTTCAGGGGGGCGGGCCGGCTCCATCAACTATTGACCAATCACAAACACACAAGTTAATCCCTCCTTGTAAAACCCTGTAAGTTACCGTACGTGTAGCATTGCCGCACCTGCAGTACCAAGACACATATCTCAATCAAAGCAATATAACAAGCAGTGACGGCACGTAGTTTTCAAAAGAGTGCGGTTACACGCATGGAGTTTCAAGATACAATCACGTAGATAAAAACCCAGCCCGCATCCAATTGATAAACATTTTTATCCACCTAATGCAGTCATAATAAAAAAACACTTCCTCATTTAGCACGTAACTCATTAATGTACTTTTTAAAAATTTCCCTCCCATACAAACTGACCGTTGCCTAGACCGTTGATTTTAGAGAATGCTAACTATGTGTCACATGTCAACTAGGCAATCCATATGTATACTTTCGGAACTACTTTGCAAGCCTAGGACGATATAAGCGTGACTTGTGCACCGTCACACTACCATGTACTGATCAACATGTCGCTCAGGCAGCCTGCACACAGATAATGCGAGCCACGTGGAAAACCCAAAATAAGATAGCGGTGACTCATCCGCCCTTTCATCACCTATATATCCACCTAGAAATCTACAAAGATAAGCACACGAACAAGCGTCCAACCTTAAGCGCATAAGCAATCCAAAGAGCAAGAACAATCCACGCCCCACAAAATACTTTCCAAAAGGGTAGCAACTTGGAAACAAAAGAAAGAGTCCCGACTTTGGCACATCTAAAGACAATGCCCACTCTGACAACAACAATGTGAACGACATGATGCACACTAATTCATATTCACCACTTTAAACTCCCTCTTCCTTTACATGCAAGGCAAGAACTAACTACAACACATTTGTGCACAATGGGATGAGTTGGTAGTCTACATACCAGGATGCATACTTCTTAAAGTAGTCAGCCTGACTGCCAAGCTAGAAAAATACAACGCCACGGCCACTGGAGCCGTCCTGGAGTCATGATAGAAGCATGCATCCTCATTGGTCCTAATGACATTTACAGAAGAGTAGGCTTAGTCATAAGATGAAATTGAAGAAAAGGCGGCTTAGTCATAAGATGAAGTTGAGGAAAAGGCTGCTCAAGTGGCACTGGAGTACATTTGTGGTAACCACAATATCACCATCAACAACCATAACTAATATTATGCACTTGAAGTGGCAAAAGAGAAACTGCTTACAACATAGGAGAAAGCACGAACAAAGCAATGGCAGTTTAGCATGACGCACGCTAACCACCCAACAGAACGAATTTGCAAAGCAAACAAGAATTCTAGCAAAAAATGCAACAACTTCTTTGATGTGATACTGCCCACATTGTGAAGATCCTATCATTACATACACAGGTGCCAAGCCGCCTATGGGCCGGAGGCAACAGTTTGCAAAAGTTCTTTATCACTTCATCGCGATCACAAATCCTGCAGGAGGCCACACTAGGATGATCGAATCTAGCAATAATTATCTATATTTCTTTCATCTTATCAAGTAGTAGAGTCGTACCACGACAAGAATAAATTATCCCTATCAAAGATGTATGAATATTTGTTTCCGTGTTTAGCAATTTGGAATCTGCATGATGCCAATAAATTAGTTTATTTCCTACTTATTTTTCCCGCATCCACATTTTTTTGTACAATAATCTGTTATATGAGATAGATAACACTAATTGCAAATAGTAGTAAACACAATTGATATGAACACATCATATCGATGGGCACGGCGTGCCGCCACGTGGGCTATGCTAGTAATTACTACTATGCATCTGAATAACCTCGTGCATAGAATTGCTGTATGTTTGAGAAAGATATCAATTATTGATTTCCTCCCGATTAGCAACTCTATTGATGTGTTATATGTATTATCATCAATTCGCCATTTTGATAGTTTAGATTATAACACGGCTGCTCTGTGTAGATTTTGAATGAAGGAGAGAAGTCGAACCATTGGGAAGAGAAAAGCGGCCGTTAGGCCACCCCCCAGGAAGCGGATGGAACAACTCGATACAGTCTTTTCCTGCCCGTTCTGCAATCATGGGAGCAGTGCTGAATGCCGGATGATAGTACCATCTTCACGTATTTTTTACTATTAGTAGGTTGATACAGGATGGTTATCTATCCATTCAACATTGTGACTGGCCTTCAGTTTTCTTCAGTGATACGAAGAACCTGATTGGTGAGGCTAATTGTCAAATCTGCCAGGAAAGCTTCAGCACCACTGCAAATAAGTTCAACCTACCACATTATTTTCTTGTTAATGTATTTTAATCAAGCTATCTTAAGTGAACTGTTCTGGCGAGGGTCAAGAACTATCCTGGATAATGTTAAATATATATATAGCAATGCATATTTGCCCTGTTCCGCATGGAGTAAAATTTTGCATAGCATTACAGTTATGTTGGAACCTTCTGAATTTCGTAGAAACACAAGCTGCTAGCATAGTGGTGTGCAGGGGGAGGCCCTGAGCAGACAGGTGACTGCGTTGCTGGGGCGGATATGAGGCACATCTGCTGGCAAGGGCACATGGCAGTGTGGCGACATGGCCGGTGGCTTGCTGCTGTTGCGAGTGGGCTACCTAGAAGATGGACATGGAGAATATGGTGCCAGAAATGGCAAAGGGGAAGGCAGGGAGTGGTAAAGTGAAAGGTATATTTCCTTTTGAATTTCTGTATTTATGTACGTTAACAGAGGAAAACGATAGTGTGCCACTCTAACTTTTGTTCCTGTCAGATTTTCAGACAGTGTACACTAGAGTGATATTAGTGGTCTTTTCATGCCGTAAATTGCAGATTTGACAAGACACTTCAGCTTAATTTTTTTATTGTGATCTTAGTAGTATTTTCATGCTGTAAATTTCAGATTTGACAAGGCACTTTCGCTTAATATATCTTATGGTTGTATTTCAGAGAAATATTGAGGTGTTAAGTTATTATACGAGATATTGATGCTCCACAACATGTGTATTGTTGCGTAACTCTTGGCTCTCTACATCAGCCTTCAATCACATGAAGGTACACCCCGGTGCTGGGTATGTACATAAACTAAGTGCAAATGTGTAATCCATATGTATTCTTTTCAATGGTAATTTGATATTTGTCTTTCCAAACTAACCTTGCAATTTAGTTAGAAACGATAAAGTTCTTCAGAAATCCCTTGAAACATTCTCCGGCAAAAGCAAATGAAGGGCATTCCAGTTCCTTTTTAATATGAGCCTCAAACTTATTGTATTCTGAAATCTGAATATGTTCCCATTGTTGCATCATTTAGCCATTCTTTTTTACCTCATCCAGTAATGTTTCTTTTGTGCTTTCACTGAATTAATAAAATAGTTTTTATAGCTTATATGTGCAGGTATATGCTAAGATTTTGTAGACGACATGTCTCCTTCGTACTAATTATTAAAGTTTGATGGATTATGGTTGGAATGTGATGCTTATCTGCTCATTTTATTTTTTACAGTTTGTGATCACGTCAGATTTGAGGTGTATTTATAACGATCACATAAATGGAAGGCTGCAGGACGATTTTGGAAATGGCAATGGCGTCAACAAAGACATGAGACAAGAGGTAAACACTTTTCTACGTTTACCCTCTACTATTAGCTTGTACTGTTGAAATTGATTTTGCAACCAAATATGGTGAGTAGAATCTTACTTATATTTGTTGATTACATGTGTTGCACACTAGTCTATATGTATTGGCTCCCCTATCCATCTGGGTAGGTTATGCTCTTCTAATTATTATGATGATTTCCACATGTAGTAATGCTACTCTCAATGTTTTTGCGTAACAATCTGACTATTTTGTATTGAAAACTTCGTACTGGTTCTTCCAGTTAAGTTGAGCTTAGGACGCAGTGATTCTGGTGTGAAATTTCCTAAATGCATTTTCCAATGCAAAATTTCTTTTTCCAGATATATACTCTTTTGCTAATAAATAGGTCAATCTGCGTTCAAAGTTAAATAAAATTTATGTCCTTCTGTTGATAGATGGAATTACACACTGATGGATTGTGGTTCCTATTTTACTTATAGAAACAGCGTAACTGAATATTCTGTTTGGAACACGGTTATCATATATTCTAATTCAGACACAAGTGATGATACAACAATGCTGTTCGCCAAATTCTAATTCAGGCCAGCGTAGCTTAGCTTGGGACCATGCCCATGCAACAGTTATTGTCATCTTCATGTCCCATATAAGTTGCTTCTGTCATGCATAGAAGACAAAGACTCCATCGACAGCAGCGGCACGCATAGTGAGGTCATTGCCCGACAGAATTTTGCTTTGAGCTGCTTGGAGACATCCAGTGTCGGTGTATTCCTGATTCATTGCCCTGTTTTTTCACTGAAAATCTGAACATATGTAGTTGATTTCCAACATTCGATCGTCCTGCAATATTTTTTGACTCGTTTATTTGTACATAGTACAAGCTTGAATATTGAAAAAAAATTGTGCACTACTTTGGAGGTGCATTTGCACACATGCATATGATTATTCAGGTCAGATTTGTTATGTGCTCTGTTTGCCACCAAAGTTAGTGTGTTAATAGTAATCTTGATTAGTTAGTTGCATGGATGTAGTTAGCTGGTTAGTGGCCGGCCGTTGAGGAAAGCTAGCACGCACTCTGGTATGGATGCATGCAGGTCGTTGGTTAGCTAGCTAGATGGACGGCCGGGTTGTTTGGGCGTTGTGGTGACGCTGGACGTAAGCATGAGAATAGGAGTAGTTAGTGGCATGAGTGGTGCATGGTGGTTGTGGCCGCATGTACCATGGAGTGTCGAGTCCCTGTATAAAATGGTTTCCTCTGAGTGAATGGAAAAATGGTTGAGAGGCCAAAAGCACAATGTAGCCACGTTGGTCACCAAGGGAGTGCTCTAGGCAAAGGCCCTATGTTCTTCTTCCTTGGTATATGGGTGCGCTGGTGTGTGTCCAGGTCTAGTGTGTTCTCGAGAGCAACCATGAGAGAAACAGTAGAAGAGGAGCGCGGCGTGGAGAGGTGGCGCCAACATAGTGCACCTCCTTATTTTCAGATTATGATTTGAAGTCTTGTTTGAATAGCCCTATTTGTATTTGGTGGATTGTATCTATATACCATGTTAACAGCAGATATAACCCCATTTATTTTCACATTAATATTACATGCCTCTTCAGTATATCAAAACAATCTTTCTCTATGAGGAGCCTGCAGTTTGTGATGTTGAATTTTTTTTTTGGGCAAATACACTACAGAAAAAACATTCTATGCTGAGCACCCTGCAAAGGCAGATATGTACTCAGCATAGTGTTTGTTGAATGTAAAACTCTATGAAGTGCACTTGGCATACACCTAGCATTGTGTTTACTGAATGTATTTATCGGTTTCTGAAAGGAATGTTAAGATTCTTATGTTCAACTATAATTTATCTCCGAAAGCTCATTCTAGAGTACTTATATATAGATTCCCATTTATGAACATTTTTTTAAAATTATACTATGACATGGATTTTAAATTTCGCGTACTTTGAGCATATTCACATTTATATTTGGTGAGGGACACGTGCGTTGCACGTGCATGATTACTAGTAGTGGGAAACTTGAATTTAGTAGACATGTACAACTTCCCTAGACTCTGACAGATTTGACGTAAGTTATAAGTTTAACAGCCAAGCTTTTTCATTTCAAGCAGTAATGTAGCTTGTGTTGGCCAATTAAATGAAAGCATAAAAGAGGAAAGTTTTTTTAATTAAAGAAGAATCTACTCCCCTAGTACGATGCATAAGTTATCTTCTAATGTGCAGCTTCTTTTACTTTAATACATAATCAACCTGTACATGTTTTGTATATCTGTGAATACATAAATCAATTGGTCTGGAGAATGAATAACTTATTTCTTTTGACTAACTCAGCAGAAGATGACCTAAATTTTATGCAAAATGGATGTATTAACCCCCTGGATTCCTGGCTTAAAAGACCCCAAGACTGCCCGCTTCTAGGCTGCACAATGAGCATTGTAAAGGACTTCATTCTTCCTGAAGGAAAGCACCAAATTATTGACTTAGTCTTCGATTTACTTTGAGAATAAAAATTTATCTTCTTTTTGCATCAACCGAAGTCTGGACTCGAGCCAACGTTTTAGCAAAGAACAGGAGAATTTAAAATACTTAATATTTCCCATCATCAGAGCTGACAGATGCTCCTCAAATGTTTCCATTTCAGTGATTTTTTTAAATTCGATTACAATTCCACATATTAGCTAACCAGGAGAGAACAAGATGAGTTTGCTCATTGAAAATTGTAACGATCATAATAGGCATGGACCAACTTGAATAAAAACACATCACATGCACCATATATGGTCATTTTTAATGAAAATCTGCAATACAAAATATCTCATGCATCCATACAGGATAAATATCTCATGCATCCATACATGAGTGGCAAACAATGCCTACATATATGCCACCACCAAGCGAGGGCAGTCTCTCTATGCATGACGGGTTATTTCAATACATTTTTTGATATGGACCAACTGCTAGAGATACAACAATGTAAGGCAGCAAACATAAAGTTAGTTTAAGAATAGGAGACATCAGGCAAATGGTACCTAGGCTCGCCAGAATACTCGGTGCTCACCGTGATGAAGCGTCGTGAAAATTCCTTTGTGCACAGGCACCTGCGGCATACATTTGTTCTAATATCGGTTAGTGCTCATAACTTGTTTCTGCACTGGGCTTTACAAGGAGGACTGCACCATCCTTAAAAAAATTCTTGCTCCATGCAGTCAATTTCCTTCCATAGTCAACCCACCGACCGTGTAGGCAATTAGGCATCAAGGACTGGTCCACCGTATCATTGGAGTCTGGTACTTCCGGGCATTCAACAACAGGGGCATGAGACGATGGTAGATAGACAGACGTGTGTTGTGCTACCTCTTGATGTTGCCACTTTTTCAAATAGATGAGACACGAGAAATAGTCGATGTTGCAGCTGCCAGATAGAGTTTGTTTTCCGAGACACAAAGAGCACACAATGTGGATACCGGGCGGCTGAATGGAATAAGTAACCACGGCTCATCCCTAGAGCATGTTCCACATCCCAATCAACCTTACTTTTTCTCCGGTTTTTCTGTCAGTTTCATGTAGTAAGCTTGTGAGTACATAATTGCTCTTTTTGTATTTTCTCTTTGGTGCAACTAGAAAAGTGGCCCGCCCGATGTGCGGGCTAGAATTTTATAAATTTGTATGATGAGAAGCAACATCTTCAATGTGAACCTGAGTGGACCTTGAAGATATTATTATTCAATTAATGATTCTCATAATTAACATCTTTATCCAATTATTATTTTTCATTATGATGGATTGTCATTCTGTGGAAGTATGATATTCCAATTCAGAATCAGGACATCATAATACACATTGTCCGACAAAGCTAAGCCCTCTCATAAGAGTGAAAACTATTGAGAAGACCACCATGGTCCGTAATGAGAATGACTGAAGAAGTGGGAATGATGTTGATAGATGCGCTTAACTAGGAATGTTCCTTATTAATATCTTCCTTCTTGGCCATGGCGACTGGATGATTGAGGGGATACCCAAAGTTGTGCTTGATCATCACAAGGTTGAGGAATTCTAGTCTCGTGATGGCGAGTTAATATATCCTCTAGGCATGACAACTTTTTTTGAGCGATTCCCAGTTTATATCGGTTTGTGAAATGAAGATATGATAGTTTCCTTCCAAAGTTTACTTAAAAAGACCACCTATATATATTGAATATATAAACAATTAGGTAAATTTTATCATGATATATTGGATTTTTCATAAACTTAATTTGTTAACAAATTTGTTCTTCTTATTTTAGAATTCCCCTCCAAACGAATGATAGGCATGATGTCAGCGTAGGTAGAAATCACATGAGCATGAAAGCTTAATCGAGGTGTGAAACAGACTGTGCAGATCGCAACGGCATAACTATATTTGAACCGTGGCAAAGGACACCATTTTGCTAGTATAACCACCAACAGTTTCCTAAAAGAATGCAATATAAAAGTCCAATAAGCTGGATACATTTGTACAATATAACCACCAACCGTGGCAAAGGACCGATCAGGCTATAAGCACTAATATGCATTAATTATCCCTGTGCGCTGCTTTGCGCGTCTTCGCTTTCTTGCACTTCGCTGAGAGCTAATCGTCGGGCCAGGACTGCGCCAACAATGCCTTGACGCCTCCGCTGGTGTCCACGACAACAAGGCAGAAGGCTAGTAACTACTGCCCGTAGATAAAAAAGGAACTCATGAGGCTATTCGAGGTGCCAAGAAAGAAGGATGCATTGATCCAGTGACCAAGCAGTCGTGCTTGATGAAACCTAAAACATGATCGCCAGAACTAGAGGCCCTATTGACATTGTCAAAATAGTTCCCAATACCTTCCATTTCTACGTGTAATTTATTAGAACCAAACATTCGAAGACACGATGCGGCATTGTGTGTTTGGGTGCGAAGGAAAAGTGAGGACGAGGAGTATATGAGCATCTTCCAATATATGATAGTACTCATGTATGTTTCGCCAAAAAAAAGGGTAGTACTCGTGTATGGCAGGTGAACGTGCCCTATGTCTGAAAAAAATGACCAAATTGATGCCATTATGGGGATTTTACTATTGGGAAAACATGTTACATTACGTGAAACAAATAGTGTCAAGGAAATTGATAATATATTTGTAGAGCTAGACGCCTTAGATGTTCATCCCAGTCTGAAGAAATTTGGCATGACTGGTACCATGGGACCATAGTGTTTTTTTTCTTTCGAAAAGGAGGATAAACCGCGGCCTTCGCATTGAGACAGGCACACGTCCATCTTTATTATATTATTTTACAAAATCTTATAAATAAATACATGGATCAACCCGAAGCCACCTTCCAGACGAACAATGTTGCCATACCTACAAAGTTGATGGTGCGCCCTGGCCTCGCACCAACACACACCATGTAATCCAGTGGCCACACCAAGCCTCCCGCCGGCGGGCCGGGAGAACCAACTAGTATGGCAGCCCCTTAGCATGCGCCCCATGCATGTGCTCTATAATCCGCCACCATTGTGTTCATTCGTCCCATCTTCAGGAATGATCAATGCATTAATCTTGCCAACCTTCTATCGTTGATGCCACTATGGTGACAGACAATGCCATCCTCCTGCGCGTGTCCCACGTGCATCCAGCACCGACACTCCACTGCGCCACGCCGTTGAGGCCCACTTCTGTCTATGCTGAAGATGCAACACATCTCCAGATCTTGCCCCCTCCAACCAGCATGTGCTTCAAAACGATGCCTTTAGGAGGGAGAACGACGCCGGAAGTGTCGTCATCGTCCGATCCGGGAGACCAGATCTAGGGTCCCCCCCCCCCCCGAACATCTCGATCGTGGTGACGCAAACTGCAACGAGATTTTCACTGGCAGTCAGGCCACCCGATCCATGCGGAGCCTCGCCATGGCCCGTCGGTGCCTTCCAAGTACCCTATCGGATTCATATAACGGCGGCGACATGTAGTCACCGTAGCCAGTTGGTGCCTTCCAAGAACGGCGAGATCTCCCCGTACTTGTGTTGATGGCCGCCGTCAGGAGCAGTGTGGCTTTGTTCTTGTGTGGCGGCGCCACCCATGTGGGAGATGGTGCTGTCATAGTATTGCGGCTGCGATTTGATGATGAGTGGCACACCGGGCAGTTGGTCCCGGGTGTGCACGAGTGAGAACGAAGTGCACAGAAAAGACTAGTGTTTGTTGGTCTGGGGCCAGTCCAGATCATGCCATGCGTAACGGCTAGGAACCAGTGGATGTGGCCGGGGTGTTACAACTGAATTGGTATTAGAGCCGACCCTCGCGGTTACACGGACATGTGCGGGTCAGCTGCACGGGCATTTGGCGCATACTATTTTGGCACACAGGGCATGACACGTGTGCCGGATTGGAAAGAGATACATGTGCCAAGAGGAAATGTTCCTTGATGGGCCGACGAGGTTCCTTTGACTGAGAGGGTATGTGAGAGTCTGACTTAATAGAAATGATAGACTACTCATATCAACAAGAAATTCCTTTTTCTCAGAGAGCTCATTCTCAAAGAACTCCAAATTTAAGGGTGCTTGGCTTGGAGCGATTTGAGGATGAGTGACCGACTGAAAAGTTGATCCCAAATATGCACTAGTAAGTACAAAACGGACAGAAAAGACTACTGTTAATTTGTGAGGCCAAATCTAGATCCCACCATTCGTAACGGTCAGGAACTGGTAGATGTGGCGGGTGTTATATCAGGTGGTAAATAAAAAAAATCTTATCAAGCAAAAAGTGGTGATACTAATACAGTTACAATTTCATAAGCAATCGTTCGTACATATTTTCTCCATCTCAAAATAAGTATCTCAACTTTGTACTAAATTCTATACAAAATTATACTAAAGTTTTGATACTTATTTGATCTTACATTACGTTTTTCTGTATACAACAAGTGCCAGTTTTTATAATCTGATGCTTCCTACAAACGAAATTCCAGTCTTTATAATCTTACACTTACGTATTTGTCTGGGCAAAGTCTCTGTTAATGAGTTGCCAAAACAGTGAATACTGAGCATATAGGACTGCGGATGCTACTAGAAACGTCGTACCTCGTAGGTCTGCACTGCTGACAAAGATAAAAGAGATTGGATAGGTGCTTCCAAAAATGAACTGAATGGGGAAAACAGTATTCCACTCTTGAACTTTGCTTCAGCTTTAGTGGAGTACCTACTATCTATAGGTATCGTTTTAGTGTTAGATACATCCATATCAGACAAATGGCCCATAATCTTATCAGGGGCTGCTATTCAAGGGCCTCAGGACGTTTTACCGGGTCATGTTAGGGCCACTTCTTCTTCTTTCATTGATTTATGAGACGCGAGGACGACTCGCCATTGCTGCTGACCCGTTGCGGTGATCGATCCACACGCTCCGTAGTTGCCTCGCCAAAGCATGAACATTCGCTCATTTTGCCGTACATACAGCCGGACAGCTGAATCTAATAATCCTAGCGACCCAATATGTCTTCATTAGATGGTCATGTTTATTTGTCTTTGATGGACTTTTGCTTATTTGTATTGATATTAGTCTCAGTTCTTTTAGAAGCGATAGTAGTCTCAGCTTCTTCTAAGGCCTTCTTCATTGAAGGGCGCTTGCTTATGCGCTCATAAAGAAGAAAAATAAAGACCAGAAAATTCAAAAACTGTCGAAGCGCTCCCTCCTCATCGCTAGGCGCTGATCACGGCTGCTAGTACGGAGTGAAAAAAAAGGCAAGTGATACCTGAAGAAGCACGTTTGGCCTTTCATATATACCTTGTCCAGGAGGGGGGAAAAGGCAAAGTTCATGTCCCATTAGTTGGCGCATATCGGCGCCGGACCTGAAATCCGGGACTAATCAACTAACTGTCAATCTGTTAGGAAACAAATCCAAGCGCTTTCCCCTAGCATCTAGCATCGAAGATGGCCTAACTTCTGTGCAGATGGGTTGGGTGGTCACGAGACCAGCCTGACGACGGATCACAATCCCGGGTTCACATGATTTGATTGGACCCTACATTTTGTTTCTTATCACTTAATTAACATCTCGTGCGGGTGTGCTCCGATTGGCATTTCCGCCCGGCTGTTCTCTTCACAAGAACATGGATCACATTGGTGGTAGGGTAAGATCTGTCACGGTCACTACCCGAGGGGTGCAACGAATTGATTAATCCTAGGACATCAAATTGGTTTGGACTTGTAAATGCTTGTGCTTCAAGATTCGAACATAATCTAACCAGCCCCCATTCTTGCCAGTTGAAACGTAAACAAGTATATTTTGATCTGTTACTGGGTACAATATATAGACAAGTATGAACCAAGTTTAACTAAAACACATCACATGCACCTATACGGTCATTATTTATGAAGAGCTTCAATACAAAATATCTCATGCATTGATCTGGGATAAATGTTTCTTTCCATCACCACATGAGTGGCTAACAACGCCTACATGTATACCACTACCAAGCCGGGGACTCTCCATGCTTCATGGGTTATTTTAACACATTTCTCCCATATACCAAATGCTAGAGAAATAGAAATGCAAGGTAGCAAAGAGAAATTTAGCTTAAGAATAGGAGACATCGGGCAAAGAATACGTAGGACGTCTTCGACACTCAGTGCTTCAAGTGGCGAAGCAACGTGAACATTCCCTGCATGGGCACTTGCACCAAACATTTGTTTTAATAAGGTTTAGTAGTCATAACTAGTCTGTGCACAGGGCTATACAAGGAGAAATTCACCATGCTTAAATAAATCATCACTCCATGTGGTTAATTTTCATCCATAGTCATCCCATCAGCACAGTAGTAAATTAGGTATCAACGAGTGGTCCATCATATTGGGCCAAGTCTTCTAAACCTTGAGGTTGTAGGACTCGTCACAAATGAACCCTCACCTTCAAGTCCCTGAGGTCGTATGTATCCAGTCCTCTGTAATGCCGGTTGTTTTCAACCATAAACCAACCCTAGACCTATTTGTAAGCACAATTCCAGTCGGGATCACTAGTTTCTCTCAGTGACAAACCACACCTACATGTCATTGGCATGTATCTCTTCTCTTTTGTTTCTCTGTCTTCGCTCACCGCTGCAACATCCGTGTGGATGCTGAGATCGTCTTCGTGTACCCACTATTTCCACCTTATCACTTTCCTGAGTGATTCGTTAGCGCAGATCCATATTGGCAAATCCCCTCCTTCGCCATCGCCAAGCCGCCCTAGCCATAGAGCTGTTCCGATGATTCAACATGGACCTTGGTGTGCCGCCATATTATTAGAGGTTGTTTGTTCAGAAGCGATAGGGGTATCTAACAATTGTAGATAGACGAACTTGTGCTAGTTCCTGCTCATGCCGCTTCTTCTTCCAATTGATGAGACACGAGAAAGAATTATTGTTGTAGCTGGCTTCTTCTTCCAAACACTACAAGAAAGTCTCGGCCCCCTGTTCGCTCGTTCACCCTCCACCCCCACGGGCGACGGGCAGACCCCCCGGGATCTCCCCTCTCCCCCAGCCCCCTCCCCACCGTTCTCCCCTGCCACTGTTGGCGGTGCGGTCCGCCGGGCCCTGCCCCCACGGCGCTGGCGGTGGAGGGCCGATCTTTCCCCACGCGTGCTTAGGGGGGCTCGAGCACCTCCTGATGGCGGTGGTGTGGATCGGTGGCAGGGATCCAGTGGGCATCAGGTGCCCTTGATGCGACAGCGGTGTTGGTGAACGCGGTAATTTCAAAAAAAATTCCTAGGCACACGCAAGATCCATCTAGGTGATGCATAGCAACGAGAGGGGAGAGTGTTGTCTACGTACCCTCGTAGACCGAAAGCGGAAGCGTTATGACAACGCGGTTGATGTAGTCGTACGTCTTCACGATCCGACCGATCCTAGTACCGAAAGTACGACACCTCCGCGATCTGCACACGTTCAGCTCGGTGACGTCCCACGAACTCTCGATCCAGCTGAGTGTCGAGGGAGAGCTTCGTTAGCACGACGGCGTGATGACGGTGATGATGAAGCTACCGGCGCAGGGCTTCGCCTAAGCACTACGACTATACGACCGAGGTGGATTATGATGGAGGGGGCACCGCACACGGCTAAGATAATGATAAACTTGTGTGTCTTAGGGGTGCCCCCTTCCCGGCGTATAAAAAGGAGGGAGGGGGGAGGCTGTCCGGCCTCTCTAGGCGCACCAAGGGGGGAGGTGTCCTCCTCCCAGTAGGAGTAGGACTCCCCCTTTCCTATTCCCACTAGGAATAGAAGGAAGAGGGGGGAGGAGAAAGGAAAGGGGGGCCGGCTGCTACGTCTCGAGCTTGCGTTGGTTTTCCCCGAAGAGGAGAGGATGATGCAGCACAGTAGCGTAAGTATTTCCCTCAGTTTTTGAGAACCAAGGTATCAATCCGGTAGGAGGCCACGCATAAGTCCCTCGTACCCGCACAAAACAATAGCTCCTCGCAACCAACGCGATTAGGGGTTGTCAATCCCTTCACGGTCACTTACGAGAGTGAGATCTGATAGAGATAATATTTTTGGTATTTTTGGTATAAAGATGCAAAGTAAAAAGTAAAAGCAAAGCAATTAAATAAAGTGATGTAGATTGATATGATGAGAATAGACCCGGGGGCCATAGGTTTCACTAGTGGCTTCTCTCAAGAGCATAAGTATTCTACGGTGGGTGAACAAATTACTGTTGAGCAATTGACAGAATTGAGCATAGTTATGATGTTATCCAGGCAATGATCATGTATATAGGCATCACGTCCGTGACAAGTAGACCGAAACGATTCTGCATCTACTACTATTACTCCACTCATCGACCGCTATCCAGCATGCATCTAGAGTATTAAGTTAATAACAGCAGTAACGCCTTAAGCAAGATGACATGATGTAGAGGAATAAATTCATGCAATATGATAAATACCCTATCTTGTTATGCTCGATGGCAACAATACAATACGTGCCTTGCAACCCTTTACATCCTTTGGGTAAGGTCACCGCAAGATTGAACCCAAAGCTAAGCACTTCTCCCATTGCAAGAACTACCAATCTAGTTGGTCAAACCAAACGGATAATTCGAAGAGACTTGCAAAGATAACTTAATCATACTTAAAAGAATTCAGAGAAGAATCAAATATTTTCCATAGATAAGCTGGATCATAAACCCACAATTCATCGGTCTCAACAAGCACACCGCGAAAAGAAGATTACATCGAATAGATCTCCACGAGAGAGGGGGAGAACATTGTATTGAGATCCAAAAAGAGAAGAAGCCATCTAGCTACTAACTATGGACCCGAAGGTCTGAAGTAAACTACTCACACTTCATCGGAGGGGCTATGGTGATGATGTAGAAGCCCTCCGTGGTAGATGCCCCTCCGGTGAACTCCTAACAGGCCCCAAGATGGGATCTCGTGGATACAGGAAGTTCTGGCGGTGGAATTAGGTTTTGGCTCCCTTCTGATCTGTTGAAGTGCGTGAGGTATATATAGGAGGAAGGAATGCGTCGGTGGAGCATCGGGGGCCCACGAGGCGGGCGCGCCAGGGGGAGGCGCCCCCACCCTCGTGACCGCCTCTGGCACTCCTTGGAGTAGGGTCCAAGTCTCTGGATCACGTTCGGTGAGAAGATCACGTTTCGAAGGTTTCATTCCGTTTGGACTCCGTTTTGATATTCCGCTTTCTTGAAACACTGAAATAGGCAAAAACAACAATTACGGCTGGGCCTCCGGTTAATAGGTTAGTCCCAAAAATAATATAAAAGTGGAAAATAAAGCCCATTATAGTCCAAAACAATAGATAAAGTAGCATGGAGCAATAAAAAATTATAGATACGTTGGAGACGTATCAGGCATCCCCAAGCTTAATTCCTGCTCGTCCTCGAGTAGGTAAATGATAAAAGAGAATTTTTGATGCGGAGTGATACTTTGGCATAATTTCAATGTAAATCTTCTTAACTGTGATATGAATATTCAGATCCAAAAGATTCAAGACAAAAGTTCATATTGACACAAAAATAATAATACTTCAAGCATACTAATCAAAGCAATCATGTCTTCTCAAAATAACATGGCAAAAGAAAGTTCATCCCTACAAAATCATATAGTTAGGCTATGCTTCATTTTAGTCACACAAAGATGTTCCCAACTTCTATACCCCCGATGACAAGCCAAGCAATTGTTTCATACTTAAATAATCTCAAACTTTTTCAACCTTCATGCAATACATGAGGCGTGAGCCATGGATATAGCACTATGGGTGGAATAGAATATGATGTTGGGGATTGTATGGAGAAGACAAAAAAGGAGAAAGTCTCACATTGACGACGATAATCAATGGGCCATGGAGATGCCCATCAATTGATGTCAACATGAGTAGGGATTGCCATGCAACGGATGCACTAGAGCTATGAATGCTCAACAAAATAAAACTAGTGGGTGTGCATCCAACTTGCTTGCTCATGAAGACCTAGGGCATTTGAGGAAGCCCATCATAGGAATATACAAGCCAAGTTCTATAATGAAAAATTCCCACTAGTCTGAAAAAGACAACTTAGGAGACTCACTATATGAAAAACATGGTGCTACTTTGAAGCACAATATATGAGACTCACTACATGAAGAACGAGGTGCTACTTTGAAGCACAAAATATGAGACTCACTACATGAAGAACATGGTGCTACTTTGAAGCACAAGTGTGGAAAAAGAGATAGTAGCATTGCCCTTTTATTTATTTATTTTTTGGGCCTTTTTTTGGCCTTTCTCTTTTTTTTGAGCAATGCTCTTATAATGATGATCATCACACTTCTATTGACTACAACATGAGGATTACAACTCGAAACTAGAACAAGGTATGACTCTATATGAATGCCTCCGTGATGTGCAGGGATGGTGCAATGAATCAAGAGTGACATGTATGAAAAATAATGCATGGTGGCTTTGCCACAAATACGATGTCAACTACATGATCATGCAATGGCAATATGACAAAAGTAATGTATGTCATGATGATGATGGTGGAAGTTGCATGGCAATATATCTCGGAATGGCTATGGAAATGCCATAATAGGTAGGTATGGTGTCTGTTTTGAGGAAGATATAAGGAGGTTTATGTGTGATAGAGCGTATCGTATCATGGAGTTTGGATGCACCGCGAAGTTTAAGCCAACTTCAATGTGAGAAAGGGCAATGCAGTGCATCAAGAGGCTAGCAATGGCGGAAAGGTAAAAGTGCGTTATAATCCATGGACTCAACATTAGTCAAAAGAATTCATATACTTACTGCAAAAATTTAGAAGTCATCAAAAATTCAAGTACTACGCCATGCTCCTAGGGGGATAGATTGGTAGGAAAATACCATCGCTCGTCCCGACCGCCACTCATAAGGATGCACAAGCCAGGTACACTTCATGCTTCAAATTTGTTACACAACTTTAACCATACGTGCATGCTACTGGGACTTACAAACTTCAACACAAGTATTTCTCAAATTCACAACTACTCAACTAGCATGACTTTGATATTATTACCTCCATATCTCAAAACAATTATCAAGCATCAAACTTTTCTTAGTATTCAACGACTCAAAAGAAAGTTTCACATATCTTGAACACCAAGTATATTAACATTAAGCAAATTACCATGCTATTAACGACTCTCAAAATAATATAAGTGAAGCATGAGAGATCAAGTTTCTTTAAAAAAAATCCACCACCGTGCTCTAAAAGATCTAGGTGAAGTACTAGAGCAAAAAAATTATCACGCTCAAAAAGATATAAGTGAAGCACTATGAGCAAATTATCAAGCTCAAAAGATATAAGTGAAGCACATAGAGTATTCTAACAAATTCCAATTCATGTATGGCTCTCTCAAAAGGTGTGTACAGCAAGGATGATTGTGGTAAGCTAACAAGCAAAGTCTCAAATAATACAAGACTCTCCAAGCAAAACACATATCATGTTGGTGAATAAAAATATAGCTCCAAGTAAATTACCGATGGAAGTTGACGAAAGAGGGGATGCCTTCCGGGGCATCCCCAAGCTTTGACTTTTGGTGTCCTTGGATTATCTTGGGGTGCCATGGGCATCCCCAAGATTAGGCTCGTGCCACTCCTTGTTCCATAATCCATCAAAAGAATTTACCCAAAACTTGAAAACTTCACAACACAAAACTCAATAGAAATCTCGTGAGCTCCGTTAGAGAAAGGAAACAAAAGACTACTTTAAGGTGCTGTAATGAACTCATTATTTATTTATATTGATGTTATACCTACTGTATTCCAACTTCTCTATGGATCATAAACTATTTTACTAGCCATAGATTCATCAAAATAAGCAAACAACACACGCGAAAACAGAATCTGTCAAAAACAGAACAGTCTGTAGTAATCTGTAACTAACGCAAACTTCTGGAACCCAAAAAATTCTACCAAAATTAGACGACCTGGACAATTTGTTTATTGATCAGAAGAAATTAGAATCAGTATTTTATCACGTTCTGGTGATTTTTAACAATTCGGGCACTGAGCACAAAGATTCTGGAAATTACAGCAAGATCAAATAACTATCATCCAAGAAGATCCAATAGGTCCAACTTGGCACAAACACAAATTAAAAGATAAAACCACATCTAAACAGAGGCTAGATGGATTATTTATTCCTAACCAGAACCAAAACAAAAAACACAAAATAAAATTGGGTTGCCTCCCAACAAGCGATATCGTTTAACGCCCCTAGCTAGGCATAAAAGCAAGGATAGATTTAGGTATTACTATCTTTAATTTTCAATTTTTTAGCGGAGTCATGCTCGAATCCAGGTGGTTCTTCCCGCTTCCCTTCATACTCGGAAATTTTTAGATCTAAAGAATCCAACCGATTATTACAAAGAGTATTCAACATATTCATTCGGTGAAGATTTCCGCTAACACATTTATGAGGCTCAAGAGACTTTTGAAATAATGTTGTTACTTATAAATCTTCTCAAACACTTGGGTTTCTTCCTGGGTAGGATGAGATCCTCCCTTTTGGGGTAGTGTTCCCCTATTCCCTCTATAATTTCATGCGTAATACTGGGATCAATTTCAATAAAATTTCCCTTGGCAATGCAATCCAAGAGTTGTCTATGCGTCATATTTAACCCAACATAAAAATTGCGAAGAAGGATTCTAAAGTTCACCTCTAGGGTGCACTTACGATAAGATTCCATCATCCTATACCAAGCATCTTTAAAATTTTCTCCTTGCCGTTGCTTGAAGTGAAGAACTTCAAACTCGGGAGACATAGGAGCGGATAAGGAATTCGACATAGCGGCAAGCAAGCAAACTGACACACGAGCAAACAAAAGGCAAAGGAAAAAGAGGAGGAGATTGGGAAAGAGAGGGCGAATAAAACGGCAAAGGTGAAGTGGGGGAGAGGAAAACGAGAGGCAAATGGCAAATAATGTAATGCGAGAGATAGGGATTGTGATGGGTACATGGTATGTTGACTTTTGCGTAAGCCTCCCCGGCAACGGCGCCAGAAATCCTTCTTGCTACGTCTTGAGCTTGCGTTGGTTTTCCCCGAAGAGGATAGGATGATGCAGCACAGTAGCGTAAGTATTTCCCTCAGTTTTTGAGAACCAAGTAATCAATCCAGTAGGAGGCCACGTGCAAGTCCCTCGTACCTGCACAAAATGATAGCTACTCGCAACCAACGCGATTAGGGGTCGTCAATCCCTTCACGGTCACTTACGAGAGTGAGATCTGATAGAGATAATATTTTTGGTATTTTTGGTATAAAGATGCAAAGTAAAAAGTAAAAGCAAAGCAGGTAAATAAAGTGATGGAGATTGATGTGATGAGAATAGACCCCGGGGCCATAGGTTTCCCTAGTGGCTTCTCGCAAGAGCATAAGTATTCTACGGTGGGTGAACAAATTACTGTTGAGCAATTGAAAGAATTGAGCATAGTTATGATGTTATCCAGGCAATGATCATGTATATAGGCATCACGTCCGTGACAAGTAGACCGATACGATTCTGCATCTACTACTATTACTCCACTCATCGACCGCTATCCAGCATGCATCTAGAGTATTAAGTTAAAAACAGAGTAACGCCTTAAGCAAGATGACATGATGTAGAGGAATAAATTCTTGCAATATGGTAAATACCCCGTCTTGTTATCCTCGATGGCAACAATACAATACGTGCCTTGCAACCCTTTCTGTCACTGGGTAAGGTCACCGCAAGATTGAAACCAAAGCTAAGCACTTCTCCCATTGCAAGAACTACCAATCTAGTTGGCCAAACCAAACGGATAATTCGAAGAGACTTGCAAAGATAACTTAATCATACATAAAAGAATTCAGAGAAGAATCAAATATTTTCCATAGATAAGCTGGATCATAAACCCACAATTCATCGGTTTCAACAAACACACCATGAAAAGAAGATTACATCGAATAGATCTCCACGAGAGAGGGAGAACATTGTATTGAGATCCAAAAGAGAGAAGAAGCCATCTAGCTACTAACTATGGACCCGAAGGTCTGAAGTAAACTACTCACACTTCATCGGAGGGGCTATGGTGATGATGTAGAAGCCCTCCGTGGTAGATGCCCCCTCCGTGAGCTAAGACAGATCCCAAGATGGGATCTCGTGGATCTGAGGAAGTTCTGGCGGTGGAATTAGGTTTTGGCTCCCCTTCTGATCTGTTGGAGTGCGTGAGGTATATATAGGAGGAAGAATGCGTCGGTGGGCGTCAGGGGCCCCACGAGGCAGGGGCGCGCCTGGGAGGGCGCCCCCACCTCGTGACCGCCTGGCACTCCTTGGTGTAGGGTCCAAGTCTCCTGGATCAAGTTCGGTGAGAAGATCATGTTTAGAAGGTTTCATTCCGCTTGGACTCCGTTTGATATTCCGTTTCTTGAAACACTGAAATAGGCAAAAACAATAATGCAGGCTGGACCTCCGGTTAATAGGTTAGTCCCAAAAATAATATAAAAGTGGAAAATAAAGCCCAATATAGTCCAAAACAATAGATAAAGTAGCATGGAGCAATCAAAATTATAGATACGTTGGAGACGTATCATCGCCCCCCCACCCAATTCGGATTGGGCTTGGGGGGGGGGGGGGAGCGCCCCCTCCTAGGCTGCCTTCTCTTCTCTTCCACTAAGGCCCATTAAGGCCCATATTCTCGCTGGGAGGTTCCGTAACCCCGGTACTCGTAAATGCCCGAACTCATCCGAACCATTCCGATGTCCAAACATAGGCTTCCAATATATCGATCTTTATGTCTTGACCATTTCGAGACTCCTCATCATGCCCGTGATCACATCCGGGACTCCGAACAACCTTCGGTTCATCGAAACACATAAACTCATAATACCGACCATCACTGAACGTTAAACGTGCGGACCCTACGGGTTCGAGAACTATGTAGACATGACCGAGACTCATCTCCGGTCAATAACCGATAGCGGAACCTGGATGCTCATATTGGTTCCTAAATATTCTACGAAGATATTTATCGGTCAAACCGCATAACAACATACGTTGTTCCCTTTGTCATCGGTATGTTACTTGCCCGAAATTCGATCGTTGGTATATCAATACCTAGTTCAATATCGTTACTGGAAAGTCTCTTTACTCGTTTCGTAATGTATCATCCCGCAACTAACTCATTAGTCACATTGCTTGCAAGGCTTATAGTGATGTGCATTATCGAGAGGGCCCAGAGATACCTCTCCGACAATCGGAGTGACAAATCCTAATCTCGATCTATGCCAACTCAACAAACACCATCGGAGACACCTGTAGAGCATCTTTATAATCACCCAATTACGTTGTGACGGTTGATAGCACACAAAGTGTTCCTCTGGTATTCGGGACTTGCATAATATCATAATCATAGGAACATGTATAAGTCATGAAGAAAGCAATAGCAATATACTTAACAATGAAGTGCTAAGATAACGGAATGGGTCAAGTCAATCACATCATTCTCTAATGATGTGATCTCGTTAATCAAATGACAACTCATGTCTATGGCTAGGAAACTTAACCATCTTTGATTCAACGAGCTAGTCAAGTAGAAGCATACTAGTGACACTCTGTTTGTCTATATATTCACACATGTACTAAGTTTCCGGTTAATACAATTCTAGCATGAATAATAAACATTTATCATGAAATAGGGAAATAAATAATAGCTTTATTATTGTCTCAAGGGCATATTTCCTTCAGTCTCCCACTTGCACTAGTCAATAATTTAGATCACATCTTCATGTGATTAACACCAATAGTTCACATCACCATGTGATTAACACCCATAGTTCACATTGCCATGTGACCAACACCCAAAGGATTTACTAGAGTCAATAATCTAGTTCACATCTCTATGTGATTAACACCCAAAGAGTACTTAGGTCTGATCATGTTTTGCTTGTGAGAGAAATTTTAGTCTACGGGTCTGCCACATTCAGATCCGTAAGTATTTTGCAAATTCCTATGTCTACAATGCTCTGCACGGAGCTACTCTAGCTAATTGCTCCCACTTTCAATATGTATCCAGATTGAGACGCAGAGTCATCTAGATCGGTGTAAAAGCTTGCATCGACGTAACTCTTTACGACGAACTCTTTCTCACCTCCATAACCGAGAAATATTTACTTATTCCACTAAGGATAATTTTGACCGATGTCCAGTGATCCACTCCTGGATCACTATTGTACCCTCTTGCCAAACTCATGGTGAGGTACATAATAGGTCTGGTACACAGCATAGCATATTTTATAGAACCTATGACTGAGGCATAGGGAATGACTTTCATTCTCTTTCTATTTATCTACCGTGGTCAGGTTTGGAGTCTTTACTCAACTTCACACCTTGTAACACAGGCAAGAACTCCTACTTTGACTGTTCCATTTTGAACTACTTTAAAATTTTGTCAAGGTTTGTACTCATTGAAAAAACTTATCAAGCGTCTTGATCTATCTCTATAGATCTTGATGCTCAATAGGTAAGCAGGTTCACCGAGGTCTTTCTTTGAAAAACTCCTTTCAAATACTCCTTTATGCTTTCGAAAATTCTACATTATTTTGATCAACAATATGTCATTCACATATACTTATCAGAAATGTTGTAGTGCTCCCTCTCACTTTCTTGTAATACAGGCTTCACCGCAAGTCTGTAAAAAACTATATGCTTTGATCAACTCATCAAAGCGTATATTCCAACTCCGAGATGCTTGCACCAGTCCATAGATGGATCGCTGGAGTTTGCACATATTTTAGCACCTTTAGGATCGACAAAACCTTCTGGTTGCATCATATACAACTCTTCTTTAAGAAATCCTTTATGGAATGCAATTTTGACATCCATTTGCCAGATTTCATAAAATGTGGCAACTGCTAACATGATTCAGATAGACTTAAGCATCGCTACGAGTGAGAAAATCTCATCGTAGTCAACACCTTGAACTTTGTCAAAACCTTTTTCGACAAGTCTAGCTTTGTAGATAGTAACACTACTATTAGCATCCGTCTTCCTCTTGAAGATCAATTTATTCTTAATGGCTTGCCGATCACCGGGCTAGTCAACCAAAGTCCATACTTTGTTCTCATATATGGATCCCATCTCAGATTTCATGGCTTCAAGCCATTTCACGGAATCTGGGCTCATCATCGCTTCCTCATAGTTCGCAGGTTCGTCATGGTCTAGTAACATGATTTCCAGAACAGGATTACCGTACCACTCTGGTGCGGAATGTACTCTTGACCTATGAGGTTCGGTAGTAACTTGATCTGAAGTTTCATGATCATCATCATTAGCATCCTCTCTAATTGGTGTATGAATCACTTGAACTGATTTCTGTGATGAACTACTTTCCAATTCAGGAGAAGGGTACAATTACCTCATCAAGTTCTACTTTCCTCCCACTCACTTCTTTCGAGAGAAACTCCTTCTCTAGAAAGGATCCATTCTTAGCGACGAATATCTTACCTTCTGATGCAGCGATAGAAGGTGTACCCTGATCTCCTTTGGGTATTCTATGAAGACACATTTCTCCGATTTGGGTTCGAGCTTATCAGGTTGAAGCTTTTTCACATAAGCATCACAACCCCAAACTTTAAGAAACGAGAACTTTGGTTTCTTACCAAACCACAGTTCATATGGCGTCGTCTCCACGGATTTAGATGGTCCCCTATTTAACGTGAATGCAGCTGTCTCTAATGCATAACCCCAAAACGATAGTGGTAAATCGGTAAGAGACATCATAGATCGCACCATATCTAATAAAGTGCGGTTACGACGTATGAACACACCATTACGCTGTGGTGTTCCAGATGGCATGGGTTGCGAAACTCTTCCGCATTGTTTCAAATGAAGACCAAACTCATACCTCAAATATTCTCCTCCACGATCAGACCGTAGAAACTTTATTTTCTTGTTACGATGATTTCCACTTTACTTTGAAATTCTTTGAACTTTTCAAATGATTCAGACTTATCTATACCTACTAATAAAGCAAGGTGCGTTTCTCCAATTATTTCATCCGTTCACCACCAAAAGATTATTTATTTTTCTATCCGAGGTGGTACTAAACTTTCTATGTTCGTCTATTAGGAAAGGAAAAGCAATTTGTGCAGAATCTCGTACATGGGCCGCGCGCACTATGGCCCCGTAAAGTCAGCTCATTTTCCCTGCCCACGTAGCAATAAAAAAAATCCTATTTCCCGCACAAGGCGGTAAATAGTTTCAGGTACGCACAGGGCGTCCAAAACTCTGCGTTCCATTTATGCTTGTGTTATGTTTCCATTATTCTTTTTCCATTTCGTTCTCTTTTGTTTCCTATTTCTTTTTTATTTTTCCCATTCTAAGTCTATTTCTACTTTTTCTGAAATTCAAAATTTTCAAAAAATGTTCGCAATTTCATTTTTATTCAAAAATCATAAAATTTTACGAATTACATAAATGTGTTCCTATTCAAAAAAATGTTTGGATTTTTTTTGTTGTGCCAATAAAATTTTAAAGTTTTAAAATATCCCCATTTTTTAAAAATGACTGTATTTTTTAATAAATAATACTCAGAAAAATGCATTTTAAAAATGTTCCAAATATGGAAAATATTTTTGTTTTCACGATATGTTCAAAAATTGGAAATAATGTTTGCACTAAAGAAAAAATTACTGAAACTCTTCTGAATCTTCAAAACATGTTCCTATTATTAAAAATTGTTCACAACTTATAAAATGTTCATAGTTTTATAAAAGGTTCTTGTTTTTAAGAAATGTTTGTGAATTTCAGGAAATGTTCCATTCAAATTTTTTGTTTTTGTTTTGTCCAAAAATGTATGGAATTTTCAAAAGAACAATGTCAGTAATTTGAAAAATGTTCACGTTGCCATGTATATCTGGCAGTACATAGTTATCAGTTTTTGAAAAGTTCAAAAAAATTAATCTATATCTATATCTATATATATCTATATCTATATCTATATCTATATCTATACCTACTAATAAAGCAAGGTGCGTTTCTCCGATTTTTTCATCCGTTCACCGCCAAAAGATTATTTATTTTTCTATCCGAGGTGGTACTAAACTTTCTATGTTCGTCTATTAGCAAAGGAAAAGTAATTTTTGCAGAATTTCATACATGGGCCGCGCGCACTATGGCCCCGTAAAGTAAGCCCATTTTTTCCTGTCCATGTAACAATAAAAAATCCTATATTTCCCGCACAAGGCAGTAAATAGTTTCAGGTATGCACAGGGCGCCCAAAACTCTGCGGCCAATTTATGCTTGTGTTCTGTTTCCATTTTTCTTTTTCTATTTCGTTCTCTTTTGTTTCCTATTTATTTTTTATTTTTCCCATTCTAAGTCTATTTTCTACTTTTTTTTTCTGAAATTCAAAATTTTCAAAAAATGTTTGCAATTTCATTTTTATTCAAAAATCATAAAATTTTACGAATTACATAAATGTGTTCCTATTCTAAATTTTTTTATGGATTTTTTTGTTGTGCCAATAAAATTTCAAATTTTGAAAATATTCCCATTTGTTAAGAAATGACTGTATTTAAAAAAAATAATATTCAGGAAAAAGCATTTTAAAAATGTTCCAAATTCGGAAAATATATTTGTTTTCGGGATATGTTCAGAAATTGGAAATAATGTTTGTATTAAAGAAAAAAATTACTGAAATTCTTCTGAATCTTCAAAACATGTTCCTATTTATAAAAAATGTTCACAACTTATAAAATGTTCGTAGTTTTATAAAAGGTTCATGTTTTTAAGAAATGTTTGTGAATTTCAGGAAATGTTCCATTCAAATTTTTTGTTCCTGCTTTGTCCAAAAATGTATGGAATTTTAAAAAAACAATTATCCATAATTTGAAAAATGTTCAGGTTGCCATGTATATTTGGCAGTACATAGTTATCAGTTTTTGAAAAGTTCAAAAAAATTAATAAAAATGTTTCGACTATGCATTATATTCTTTAATATTCACGCTGACCATTGATTAACAGGGCGCGTTTGTTTGAGTGGCTAGCGACATATGGTCTGGTCTTTGAGGTCGTGAGTTCGATCACTCCCATACCGGGCCTACTCCGCATCCGGCACATCGAGCTAAGTCGGCTTGTTCAAAATAAAGGACACCATAACTTATTGACTTCCATGTGCCAATAAAAGAGAATATGCTGGTAATTATAATTGAAAGAAATTTTTGGCACGTGCCAATACAAGAGCATACAGACATGTGGGGATCTTGATCCATTCTTATAATGAGCTAGAGGCATGCAATGTTATTATCCCGTTACAAAGCACGGGCATGTGTGCTAGTTTAATCTAAAAGATTTATGACGTCATCAAGACATCAGCATGACGTCAACTGACGCGTGGGTCCCGTTCGTCATTGATTCAGATTAACTAAACAACCTTAATTAGTTTATCTAAGTGATTAGGTTAATTAAACAAATTTAATTAAGTTAACTAATGCTGTAATTAATTTTTTAATGTTTTGTTCTTCTTTTTTGTGGGGGTGGGCCCCCATGTCGATGAAGAGGGGCCTAACGAAGGAGTCTTGGCGCTGGTGCGGCGTCACCGTGGCAGCGTGGCTCAGTTCTTGAGCGGCGATGGGGTCTGCCGCAGGGGTGTCCGCTAGCGAAAGCGGCGAGGCGGGCAGTAGCGAGGTGCGTGATGGGCGTGCGGCCGGGAGGTCGGGCGTGGCCCGACGCTCCAGGTGATCGGAGTGAGCGCGTGCAGGAGCGAACCACCAGCGCGTCCATGGCGAGCAGTTGCAGTCGGCAGCGGCGAGTGATGGTGAGCGGCCGGCGCAGGCGCGTGCACCAAAGAAATGGCCAGCGGGTAACATGGCCGGCGTACTGGAGGTATCAAGACTTCACGGGGCGGCAACTCTGAGAAGTAGTAGCGTAGATGGCAGCAAGACAGAAAGGTAAGACGAGCGCGGAGCTTGCGGGTGCAGCAGGCGCGCGACGGCGAATGCGGTCAGGGGCCGGCGAGTGGGCGTTCATGGATGCGTGCATCGAGGCGTAGGGGATGAGAGAGGCGGCGGCCGGAGCGACGGCAAGGGTGGATCCGGGGCTAGAGGGCGCGGCCAGGCGAGTGGGTGGGCTCGTCGGCCTCCTGTCAGTGCCAGGAGCACACCGGGAACACTGGTTCGGGCAGAGGAGCACGGGGTGCTCGACCCCCGTCGGCCATGGCGGACGGCAGAGTTCGGTGCTCGCGGACTCCGGTGATCTGACATGAATCCGTGGGGAAGCAGAGGGGAAAAGGAAGAGGGGCTGATAGTGAGGCTGTAGTTGTGCTAGCGCGGGCTCAGGGGAGGCCTGGTGGAGCGAGACGGCGGCGGATTCGTCGATGGCGTCGTGGTGGTTGAAGGGTGAAGACAACGTCGATCCCTGCGAACTGTGGCTCCGGATCCCAGGTGGGCGTGAGTCGAAGGAGTGCACGTCGGCGAAGCTTGCGGACGAGGTGGGTGGGCACGGGGAGCTTGGTGGGTGCGTGGATGGCGGAGGCCATGGCGATGTAGGTTCGGCCAAGGGTTGTGGGGACGAAAGCGGCATAGGGGATGGCAAAAGGAGAGCTAGGGTTCGTCAACGCGTCGTGGGGTATCTTATAGACCGTCGAGGAGCCATGGATGCACGGCGCATGGACGACCCGTCCATGGAAGCACGAGCAACGACCAGCACTCCCCGGATGAACAGGGGTTGAAGATGGGGAGCTCGTTGGCTAGGCCTGGTGGCCTGGATGCCTGGTTGGGCCGAACGGCCCAGGGGGAAAGGGGGTTTGTTTTTTCTTTTCTTTTTTATTAATTTTCTTTTTGCTTATTTTTCCTTTACTATTTTCTATTATTTTAGCCGCCAAATGATTTTTGTTAGCTATGAAACTTTGCACATAATTCCTAGTCAACACTATAAGGTTGCATAAAAAGTTTGAGGCCAATTGGAACTGTTCAAATTTATAGTTGAATTAAAATGCTTTTATTTAATCTTGTTGTTCCACCAAATTAATTCCATGCGCAAATTGGGAACCAGATGAGGTAGGTTCAAACAAGTTCATTACATGGTGATTATTTGCCGCCCATCAAACATTTTTATTTGATAGTTTGAAGAAATAATAATTTGGCTTGTTATTTGAAATTTGAATTTGACTCGGTTTTGGACTAACGCGAGATTAATCAAAAATGACAATGGTGACATGGCATCATTAGCGTGGAATTACTGTAGCTTAATTATCTGGGCGTCACAATTCTCCTCCACTACAAGAAATCTCGTCCCAAGATTTAAGGGGTGGAGTAAGGGGGAAAGACTAGGTTGCGAAATTCTAACGGGTCTTCTCGGTCTTGGTTGTCCTTCCCGAAGAAGTTGATCGCTTCCATTTATGTCTTCAACTTTCTGCTTCAGGGCATCATGATGAAGTTAGCGTCCTTTCTATAGGGACTCCATCGTACTTACGAAAGAATAAAGGTGGTATTCCGGGAGAATAGACCTCTGCTAGGTTGACTATCTGGTCGATAACATCGGGGAAGGTGGCGGAAAGTAACTCTCGAATTGAAACTTAAGAAAATATCGAGAGCAAGATAAATAGGTATCATGGGAAGTTTCAAGCGGGCAGGCAATCGTTCGTTGCCTGAAACAAAGTGTGAAAGGGGTTCAAGAAACGGGAATAAGTATTGTGTCTGATACCCGAATAGATCACTAGAAATGTGGTTCGTGAATTGCATACGAAGCCAAGCTCAAGGAATATCTTTGGCAATAGGGCTACATGAGAGTCAGGTTTCGATCCTGTGGAACTGTGGGTTATGGGCCCACCATGCGGGTTAAAAGTAGAAAGGGGGCTGACATCTTGCACGGTCACAATAGCAAAGCATATCAGAGGGTAGCCTGCCAGTTATCTTGGCAACAACAATGGTACCAAGGGCGAGGGACGAAGAGAACCATTTTCCTGCTTGTTGAACGAGGCGGACGAATAGGCAATGTTCTCGTCCATCGGTGGCTACCGGAATGTCATCAACTATAGTAACAGGGTCTTATTGACAGAGTAGTACACCAAGGTGTTTACATAAGCAGTGAATTATTACTTCTTAGATCATATAGATCACAAGAAAGATTAAACAAAATGATGGAAAGGAAAAGGTGATCATCAAATTAAATAGAACAATGGAAAGGAAAATCTGTTTAAACACTTATTTCAGGGGTATATCCTTCCCAAGGGCAAGCAGAGCATGATATCCATGACGGGATATTACGTAGAAAACCCTTTAGGAAAGGGGAGAGAGATTTCATGCCATTACCCATACAACGGTGTTAGGATAATTGATAAAGAAAATTTAGCGTTTGTGCTTCAAATGTTCTTATTGAAAATCGGAGTACCACAGACATGCTTCGAGATAGCATTGACATGGTCTTCAAGCAAAGTTCAGACTTCGGATACACGAAGGATCCATCAGGAACAACTTGTAGAATAAGTTTTACAATTTCCTCATGGAAGAATGGATAGCCTTGCTAAAAAGAAAATTATAACAATAGGTCTTCCGGTCAGGTGTGCTAGGCAAGACATCACCTTACCGGGTGATATAAAGACCAATGTTATGACTCTTAGAAAATGTTCCAACCATCATATCTAACCGGGATTCAGATCCGATTGGTGTCAGGATACCTCTGACTCGGGATGCCTGATAAGAAAAGGTGCAACACGAATTGTCGAGATGACATTATAAGATTCTCCGGCAATGAGCTATGGAAGCGAGTTCCAAAACAAGAGTTCATCATTAAACCAAGGAGAGGATGAGGAGGTGGTTGATGGAGTTAGCGACAATTTATTGAGATTTCCAAAAAGATGGATTTCCACAATTATGCGGACAGGGAGATAACATTTGTCAGATCTGATGATATAATGATGTATGCTCGAGGGAAACATACACAATTAAACATTGGTTGAAAGGTGCACCCAAAATATGGGCTTAGGTAGCATGATCAATGTTAGAATGGCGATTCAATAACCAAAAGTCTTACAATGAACCTATTGACCATTCACTTCAAAGCAATAGGGTTTCTAAAAGTTTTGAATTCACACATCATAGTTCATTTGTCGGTATTCCGATTAGAAACAACACGGGGACCAAGAAAGAATGGCGATGGCGAGAAGTATCACTTGTATCTAGAATTCTTATTAGGTGGTGAAATTATCGCCACATTCTGGACATAAAAGAGAGTAACACTCCAAGGTAAAGAAGAACAAATGCTGGATAGCAAGGAACTCAAGGTATAACACAAAACACGAATAAGTTTGGGTTGGAGGGAAGTCAATAAAGTGGTCGATTATAACACTAATCATCGTGGGCAAGGATGGTCTTTCTCAACATAAATTCAATTGATATCCTGCAAGAGCTCAGAATGCTGATGATGATCACAACACATTAGTCGAGAGATTTCAAGATGTAATCGATCGCGATGACATCAAGTCAAAGGAATGGTGAAGTGAAAGGTTATTGGAACCAAGGGTACGACACAAACTAGAAACCAAGCTCGATGTTCAAGGCGAAATGATATGATGAGGAAGATCGACGTAAGCTTAGCCCATCGTCAAAAATCATGCTCCGGAAATAAGGACCAGGTAGCATAGTTAAAATTAGCACTATGATGATAGCCGATCAGGCTAGAATTGACATGCTCGAGTACAAACTCGTGAGTAAACTAGATTACTAAGAGTTGTTTAATCATGGTGCGGACCTGTCGTGGTTTTGTCACGGCAGATGTCCGCATGAAAGGACTTAGTCGTGGAGCCATCGCTACGGTTTAGCTTAAAGGGGTTAAAGCGGACAAGGAACGCAAGAGAGTTTTATACTAGTTCGCCCTTACGATGAAGGTAAAAGCCTCACGTCTAGTTGTGATGGAATTGATGGGGTTTTGATGACCAGGGAGGCGAATCGCTTTGCACGGGTCTCGAGTTGTTGTGTGTTGTCCTTGAATTACCGCCGGTCGCCCCTTATATACATGGGTTGACGCCCGTCGGTTTAAAAATCCCGAGGCCGGCTCATAAACGTGTCCGGCTCAGTCTCCGCTCTTTCTACCTTACAATGCAAGTTATATATCAATGCCGGTTTATCTCTACAGGCCTTAAACCAGTTCTGGGCCCTGGGCCTTTATACAGCGTCACCGTCTGTCTTCATGGGCTTCAAGTATAATGAACTACTGATGGAGTTAACCCGGCCTCTCCTGGCCGGTTTACGCCTAGTGTTTCATCAAGTAGATATACCCATATCTGCTCAAATCATCTGTGAAGGTCAGAAAATAACGATACCCGCTGCAAGCATCAACATTCACCGGACCGCATACATCAGTATGTATTATTTCCAATAAATTTGTTGCTCGCTCCATTGTTCCGGGGAACGGAGTCTTAGTCATCTTGCCCATGAGGCTTGGTTGGCAAGTATCAAGTGATTCCAAAAGCCCATCAACATGGAGTTTCTTCCTGCGCTTTACACCAATATGACCTAATCGGCAGTGCCACAAATAGGTTGCACTATCATTATTAACTTTGCATCTTTTGGCTTCAATATTATGAATATGTGTATCACTACGATCGAGATCCAACAAACCATTTTTCATTGGGTGTATGACCATAGAAGGTTTTATTCATGTAAGCGTAACAACAATTATTCTCGACTTAAATGAATAATGATATTGCAATAAACATGATCAAATCATATTTATGCTCAACACAAACACCAAATAACATTTATTTAGGTTCAACACTAATCCCGAAAGTATAGGGAGTGTGCGATGATGATCATATCAATCTTGGAACCACTTCCAACACACATCATCACTTCACCCTTAACTAGTCTATGTTCATTCTGCAACTCCCGTTTTGAGTTACTACTCTTAGCAACTGAACTAGTATCAAATGCCGAGGAGTTGCTATAAACACTAGTAAAGTACAAATAAATAACATGTATATCAAATATACCTTTGTTCACTCTGCCATCCTTCTTATCCGCCAAGTATCTAGGGTAGTTCCACTTCCAGTGACCAGTTCCATTGCAGTAGAAGCACTTTCGGTCTCGTGCTTAGATCCGGACACTGGCTTCTTCACTTGAGCAACAACTTGCTTGCCGTTCTTCTTGAAGTTCCCCTTCTATCCCTTTGCCCTTTTCTTTAAACTAGTGGTCTTGTTAACCATCAACACTTGATGCTCTTTCTTGATTTCTACCTTCGTCGATTTCAGCATCGCAAAGAGCTCGGCAATTACTTTCGTCATCCCTTGCATATCATAGTTCATCACGAAGTTCTAGTAACTTGGAGATAGTGACTAGAGAACTTTGCCAATTACTATCTTATCTGGAAGATTAACTCCCACTTGATTCAAGTAATTGTAGTACCTAGACAATTCTGAGCACATGCTCACCGGTTGAGCTATTCTCCTCCATCTTGTAGGCAAACTACTGTCAGAGGTCTCATACCTCTTGATACAGGCATGAGTATGAAATACCAATTTCAACTCTTGGAACATCTTATATGCTCCGTGGCGTTCAAAACATTTTTGAAGTCCCGGTTCTAAGCCGTAAAGCATGGTGCACTAAACTATCAAGTAGTCATCATACCGAGCTTTTGTCAGAACGTTCATAACGTCTGCATCTGCTCCTGCAATAGTTCTATCACCTAGCGGTGCATCAAGGACATAATTATTCTCTGCAGCAATGAGGATAATCCTCAGATCACGGATCCAATCCGCATCATTGCTACTAACATCTTTCAACTTAGTTTTCTCTAGGAACATATCAAAAAATAAAACAGGGGAGCAAACTAAGGCATAGCCTAGTGGTGGGGAGGGGTTGATGCCTTCCCACCCACCCAGGTTCAAGGCATGGTACTTGCAATTTGGGTTTGTTGCACCAATTACACTATAGGGGGTTCCCTTACAGTCTTTCTATCAAAAAAAAAAACAGGGGAGCTAAAAGCGAGCTATTGATCTACATAGATTTGCAAATACTATCACGACTAAGTTCATGATAAATTAAAGTTCAATTAATCATATTACTTAAGAACTCCCACTTAGATAGACATCCCTCTAATCATCTAAGTGATCACGTGATCCAAATCAACTAAGCCATGTCCGATCATCATGTGAGATGCAGTAGTCTTCAATGGTGAACATCTCTATGTTGATCATATCTACTATGTGATTCACGCTCGACCTTTTGGTCTCAAGTGTTCCGAGGCCATATCTGCATATGCTAGGCTCGTCAATTTAACCCTAGTATTCTGCGTGTACAAAACTGACTTGCACCTGTTGTATTTGAACGTAGAGCTTATCACACCCGATCACCACGTGGTGTCTCGGCACGACGAACTGTCGCAACGGTGCATACTCAGGGAGGACACTTATACCTTAAAATTTAGTGAGAGATCATCTTAAAATGCTACCGCCGAACTAAGCAAAATAAGATGCATAAAGGATAAACATCACATGCAATCAATATAAGATATATGATATGGCCATCATCATCTTCTGCCTTTGATCTCCATCTCCAAAGCACCGTCATGACCACCATCGTCACCGGCTTGACACCTTGATCTCCATCGAAGCATCATTGTCATCTCACCAACTATTGCTTCTACGACTATCGCTACCGCTTAGTAAAGCAATTACATGGCGATTGCATTTCATACAATAAAGCGACAACCATAAGGCTCCTGCCAGTTGTCGATAACTTTTACAAAACATGATCATCTCATACAACAATTTATATATCATCACGTCTTGACCATATCACATCACAACATGCCCTGCAAAAACAAGTTAGACATCCTCTACTTTGTTATTGCAAGTTTTACGTCGCTGCTACGGGCTTAGCAAGAACCGTTCTTACCTACGCATCAAAACCACAAGGATTTTTCATCAAGTGTGCTGTTTTAAACTTCAACAAGGACCGGACGTAGCCACACTCGATTCAACTAAAGTTGGAGAAACAGACACCCACTAGCCATCTGTGTGCGAAGCACGTCGGTAGAACCAGTCTCATGAACGCGGTCATGTAATGTCGGTCTGGGTCACTTCATCCAACAATACCGCCGAATCAAAGTATGACATGCTGGTAAGCAGTATGACTATTATCGCCCACAACTCTTTGTGTTCTACTCGTGCATATAACATCTACGCATAGACCTGGCTCGGATGCCACTGTTGGAGAACGCGGTAATTTCAAAAAATTCCTACGCACACGCAAGATCCATCTAGGTGATGCATAGCAACAAGAGGGGAGAGTGTTGTCCACGTACCCTCGTAGACCGTAAGCGGAAGCGTTATGACAACGCGGTTGATGTAGTCGTACGTCTTCACGATCCGACCGATCCTAGTACCGAAAGTACGGCACCTTCGTGATCAGCACACGTTCAGCTCTGTGACGTCCCACGAACTCTCGATCCAGCTGAGTGTCGAGAGAGAGCTTCGTCAGCACGACGGCGTGATGACGGTGATGATGATGCTACCGGCGCAGGGCTTCGCCTAAGCACTACAACGATATGACCGACGTGGATTATGGTGGAGGGGGGCACCACACACGGCTAAAATAATGATCAACTTGTGTGTCTTAGGGTTGCCCCTTCCCCACGTATATAAAGGAGGAAGGGGGAGGCCGGCTGGCCACTCTAGGCGTGCCAAGGGCGAGGAGTCCTCCTCCTAGTTGGAGTAGGACTCCCCCTTTCCTAGTCCCACTAGGAATAGAAGGAAGAGGGGGAAGGAGAAAGGAAAGGGGGGGCCGGCCCCCTCACCCAATTCGGATTGGGCTCGGGGAGGGGGGGCGCCCCCTCCTAGGCTGCCTTCTCTTCTCTTCCACTAAGGCCCATTAAGGCCCATATGCTCCCTCGGAGGTTCCGGTAACACCCCGGTACTTCGGTAAATGCCCGAACTCATCCGGAACCATTCCGATGTCCAAACATAGGCTTCGAATATATCAATCTTTATGTCTCGACCATTTCGAGACTCCTCGTCATACCCGTGATCACATCCGGGACTCCGAACAACCTTCGGTTCATCAAAACACATAAACTCAAAATACCGATCGTCACAGAACGTTAAGAGTGCGGACCCTACGAGTTCAAGAACTATGTAGACATGACCGAGACTCATCTTCGGTCAATAACCAATAGAGGAACCTAGATTATTGATCAAACCGCATAACAACATACGTTGTTCCCTTTATCATCGGTATGTTACTTGCCCGAGATTCGATCGTTGGTATCTCAATACCTAGTTCAATCTCATTACTGGCAAGTCTCTTTACTCGTTCCGTAATGCATCATCCCGCAACTAACTCATTAGTCACATTGCTTGCAAGGCTTATAGTGATGTGCATTACTGAGAGGGCCCAGAGATACCTCTCCGACAATCGGAGTGACAAATCCTAATCTCGATCTATGCCAACCGAACAAACACCATCGGAGACACCTGTAGAGCATCTTTATAATCACCCAGTTACGTTGTGACGTTTGATAGCACACTAAGTGTTCCTCCGGTATTCGGTTGTTGCATAATCTCATAGTCATAGGAACATGTATAAGTCATGAAGAAAGCAATAGCAATATACTTAAACGATCAAGTGCTAAGCTAACGGAATGGGTCAAGTCAATCACATCATTCTCTAATGATGTGATCCCGTTAATCAAATGACAACTCATTTCTATGGCTAGGAAACTTAACCATCTTTGATTCAACGAGCTAATCAAGTAGAGGCATACTAGTGACACTCTGTTTGTCTATGTATTCAAACATGTACTAAGTTTCTGGTTAATACAATTCTAGTATGAATAATAAACATTTATCATCAAATAAGGAAATAAATAATAACTTTATTATTGCCTCTAGGGCATATTTCCTTCAGTTCCCACTTGCACTAGAGTCAATAATCTAGATCACATCACCATGTGATTAACACCAATAGTTCACATCACCATGTGATTAACACCCATAGTTCACATCGCCATGTGACCAACACCCAAATGGTTTACTAGAGTCAATAATCTAGTTCACATCTCTATGTGATTAACACCCAAAGAGTACTTAGGTGTGATCATGTTGTCCCCTCCTGTCGACTGTGTTGCGGATGCCCCTGGGCCCATTCTCTCCTCTTCCGTCCTCAAGGTCTCTTGTCGGTGGCCTCAGTGAGAAGGCGGAGTTGGTTCGGTGATCATGGTGGCACAGACTGGTGGGCGGCAGATTTGGCGGTAAACTTTTGATCGTTCGGTGTGGTGGTGGGTCCGTGGGTCGGGAGAAATCTCTGGCTTCTCATCCGGCTCCGTTGTGGCGACACCTGTGGGCGCCGCCGAGCCTTCCTGAAGGGCGTAGGGTACCCCTCGCCACTGCCCTCCGAGTACCGGGGTAAACCATAGGACTAGTCCAGGCAGCAGCCGCGTCGTCGTCACATTCCTTCTTGAAGGTGTTGCTCAGTATGCGACGCTTTGGAGTACTAGGAGCGTGGTGGTACTTCTCAGAGGGTGCAGCGGTTGCCGGTCATCTCCGCTTCGTTGATCTGCCGGTGTCGGCATTTGTTTCTCTTTCTTTCTCTCGTTTTTTTCTTTTGGGCTCGTTTGTGCTGCAGCCCCAGCGTGCTGAATGTATCAGATGGTTGCTTTATATAATGATTGATCTGTCAATTGTCTTGCTGTGGTCAAACAGTCCATACTTCGCCGATTTGCCTTCTCGAATGGAATGATTAAGCCATGGCTCATCACTAGATTTATTGTTGTGAGTACATCGGTCTATCTAGAGTGAAATCATCTATTTTATATGTTTCTGAGGATTCGAGGTTCCTTCATTTTGGTATGCACTTAATCGTTGCTTTTCCGTTTGTGCGCGTCGACCCGTTTTTGGGCCGAGAAACTACCAAAACACAAAAAAATACATGAATTTACAGAAAATATTTTTCATTTTCGTTAGTTAGGCAGAAGAGTACGTACGTAGGTAGATAGCTGAGCAATGTGTTGTAAAAAAGGATACCCGCAAGGAAATTCAGACGGGGGTAACGAAATTCGGAGGATTGGGCCTTCAAATATTTAATGAGTGCGGGCTGGGCCAACCTCTAGCTCGCTGGCCTTCGGGAACGGATTATGTTGGTCTCAACAGATATTAAATTCCAGCACGATGACTTTGAACTTGAATCAAGTCATGGAAATGGTGATGCATGACCTCATTCAAGAATATTATTTAGCTATGGAGGGGGGGGGGGAAGCTGCTACCAAATTATTATTTTTGTGCTTGGCCATCTATTTAGTAGGAAACTTGAACTTAGCAGATCTGTACAAGTTCCCTCGTGGTTTTGGAGAGGCGGATCTCTACAAGTTCTAACAGATTTTTCGTAAGTTGTTGCTTTAACAGCTGGGCCTGTTCATTTCAAGCAGTTATGCAGCTTGGATGGGTCTATTTAATGAAAGCAGAAAAGGAGATTTTGTTTCCAGAGGAATTCACTCCCTCCATTGTGCAGCTTCTTTTAAATTAATACATAATTAACATGTACATCTGCAAATACATAAAACAATTATATATGACTCGCCATGTCTATGGTATTCGAAGGTGGAAAACAGGGTAATAAACCTGTTTTTCTGTTAAGCGTTTATTGTTTGCAAATTGTCAAATATTGTGAGTTAATCAAACAGAACAGTGCACTATACGTTTTGGGAAAGTTATGTATGATAATATATTGTTTTGGTAATATGTTTCTAAAATTTAGATTTTATAACATCTTTGTACAAAATTTGTCCTAATGTACATAAAACCAATGTTTTAAATAGTGGGCTATGCTAAATAGCGGCGAACCTCCAAATCAGCTATAGCGAACTATATTGGGCTATTTGTACATAAGACCATTTAACGGGATCCTGCTGAAAAGGCTATAGCGGGCGGCTATTTAAAACTATGCATAAAACTAGTACAAGATCATCCAGAACAATTTTTTTCTTGGCGAGAACACCCACAACAACTGATACAACAATGCCCTCATTTGGATGTAGTAACACAAATCAGTAGGAAATAAATTTGTGGAAGAGTACACATGCAAAAGAAAGATACCTGTGATGGTTGCCAGCTTGATGGGCAAATGATATTGTTGTTATTAAGTTGATTCCAACTTTGATCCAACCTTCAGACTTCTCAAGAAAGAGGCACCATGTAGACCGATGGCTTCCAGCACATCCCCAACTTGAGTCTCCCTACCAATGCTCGTGGAGATAAAATGCAGCACTCAGGATGAAGCTGTCAGGTTTCAGTAACCCGCGTGTTATCTCGAAGAGCGATATGCCCTCGTCGACGCGGCCGTGCAAAAGGTACGCCCTCATCATTGCCCGGCAACAGGCAATGATGGTTCGACCTCGTTCGATCCCCACCTCCCTTCCTACGACCACCTCCTCCTACCGATGGCCCCACGCCACTGATTCTCTTTCACGGTGCGTCCCACTTCCACCTCCGGTTTACAGGAATAAACCACAAAACTAAACAACCCTACCCCACACGCGCCTCACGAAGTCACGATCCCCAATTGTCGCTAGACCAAGCCAACGTGCACCAGGTCAAGGCGTTACGCGTGCGATCGGGAGGCGATCACGGCTGCTAGGGTTTCGCTAACGGGGATTCTTGCTGGCGGCCGTAAGGATTACGACGGCGTGATCCATTGGCTGGCCAGATCGTGTGTTGGTCGTCTCGCTCTTGCTTGGCTGTCGCACGGGGACGATGGCGACGAAAGATAACGCATCCCCTATGAAGGGTGTCCCGATCCTCATGAGATATGACGCGGAGGAGGAGGATGCAGACCACTCGGCAAGGCTCGGAGGAGGAGGATGCAGGCCACGCAGCAAGGCTGGGACTGGGAGGGCTCATCTGGACGGAGAAGGAATACCAAGGGATGTTCTTTGAGGACGAGCCAGGTGATCAATTCCAAAACCTTAGATGGGTTGTTGCGGGCAAAGGTATGTTCGTCGAGAAAACTCAACATCACGGTGCTGGAAAAAACCATGAAGAGTAGGATGGGTTTGGCCGAGGGGAGGCGGCAGTTTGTCGCTATTTGTACTTTTGTACAACTCATGATTCTTGAGTAAGGACTTTCAGCATGCTTGCAGCGCTGCTGCTCTGCCTGAACATGACTTGGAGCGCCGGCCTAGCGCTTATCGTGCTCAACTTCATGGACGCCACCCTAGCAACTCACAGTTATCCTTATTTGTTTTGTGCTGCACTTCTGCGGTTCTGCCTCTGGTTGTCGCACGTACAGGTTGCGGGCTGCGTGGAGGTGTGGCGGCAGCGATGACGAGGACTGCATAATTAACCATCCACGATGAGCACCGCTGCAGCTATTCCTGCTGTGCTCACAGCCTCACACGCCGTGGAGCCGGCCTGCCCTAGCCTTTCCAATCAGCATCCCCGTGCACCTCCGCTTGGCTGATCCAACGCGGGCGACTGCCTGCCAATCCCGGTAGAGCTTCTCTCTACCCACCATGGCCAAGAGGTGAGCAAAATCCAATGACCGGGCCGGTAGGATGCATCCGTAAAGAACCTCCCAATCTGGGGAACTCACGAACACAATTTCTCATCATCTCATGAATACCAGATTTCCAAGTTCTCCTGGGTAGTTCAGGCAAAAATTCTGAAATACTACTTCCAAATCGTCAAATGTTTCCATGATATGCTGAGTTAATTGTTGAATATCCATGGAATTAGTATGACAAGTTTACAACGATTGGTATATGTCCCTGTTTGAGGCATGGTTTGAGGTAGTGAGTTCGTGTTCTGCTTGGTGAACAACTACTGTACTTGAGTACGTTCTATTCTGAACTTGTCGAGGAGGAGATATAATTTTATACGGCTATGAGTAGGAAACTTTCTGATTGTTTCAGACCATGGTTTTGGTTTTTGAGAAGTACTCTTTAAGTTTTGTTGGTAAGTAATATTTCTGTATTAAGTTCGTGATAACTAATCAGTTTTATGATATCAGGCCCATTGTTCAAATGAAAGTTTTTTTCTATGGAAATGAATTGGAGGAATTTTACTTGGGCATTACACCCATCTTTTTATTAGGTGAGGTTAATACCCTAACCCCTGAACTGTGATGTAGACGGTTCTTGGTTTCGCTGGATCTGATTAGATCTTGGGAGCATTTTTCTTTTGACGCCTCAATTGTAGAGGAGTTTACGTCGTATGTTGTAGTAAAACTTACTAGAGACAACCAGTTTTGTTTCAGCTTTGGTCATGTTATTTTATGTCCCAATTTTGATGCAAGTGGTCCGATTCATTCAGTCTGTGTGTAGCACGTTATGTTTCAGTTCTAGCTGGCAGAGTACAGAGCGATGTGATGGTCCAGATTCTCACTACATATCATGGTTAGTCATTCAAAATTTAGCATCTCATAATGTGATGCCCAATTACTTCCACTAAACATTTTTCATATCGATGATTTATTGTAATGTACAGAACATTTTTCATGTATAATGACCTCTTCGTAATGTTTGTTTACTATTTTTGCAAGAAGACAGATTTTAGTACCACCTATAATCATATCTTAGGTGACTGCCTGTACAAGTACGTGTCCGGTTTTTTTTTTTGGGTTTAAGAACACCAATGCGTTAATATGGTACTGACATTTTTGGCACTTGATCTGGATGCGGAATTTTGGCTACGGGGAGCATATGGTCCCTAATAAATAGTAAAATCAAAATAAATAGTAAATAAAAATCCAAAATTCTGATATTCTTTTGTAGATGTTCACGTTAGTGTAGCAAGTGTGATTGACAATTTTCATGCGATACGGGATAGCAATGCTTCGTTGGTGAAATAAAATAAAATTAAGTGCATCATTTGAAGTTCGACTTATTTTTTTGCACAAGTAAAAATGGTTAAGTTTTTTCCTTGAAAATTTGACAACAAAAAATGTATCCTTACCAATCATGTAGTGTGGGTGCTCACCAGTACCGTAGAAGGGGGGGTAGATGTATGGTCGGGGGCAACGATGGACCATCGGAGAAGGCGGCTCGGGCAGGACAGCACCCGACATTGGAACCGGTTTCCACCACAGTCAAAAGGTGGGTCATGGGGACGAAAGCAAAAAGTTGACAGTGACCATGAAATTTGAGAAGAAGGGGTGGGGATAGAGGGATGGTCAGGGGCAGCGGTGGACCTACGGAGAACACGGCTCGGGCAAGGAGGCACGCGCCATCGACATCGATCATGACCAACGTCGGAGGGTGGATCAGGGGCAATAGTGAACCAACTGAGAAGGTAGCTCGGGCAGGGTGGCATCCACACCGGTCGTGACGATGGTTCCGCAACGCGTGAACCGATGGAGAAGGCAGCTCGGGTAGGGTGGCGCACGACATCGACACTGGCCGCGACCAATGTCGGAGGATGGGCTGTGGGGTCGGAAGGAGGAAGGTGAAGAGGAGGAAGAAGAAACTGATCAAAGAATTTTACAACCGACAAAAATAGACGACTGATGCATAGTTGCTCTCATAGGTTCCACTAAAAATGATAGAAGGCAAAGGACTTCACTCATGTCACTTTGTCATCAATTTGATTCCTGTTCCTATATTTCGCCCATAGCTTGCCCGTAGCAACGCACGGGCATTTTACTAGTGGAGTTAATTGTGGGATGGCTCCGTGATTCTCGGATCGAACCTGTTTCTCTCGTTAGTCGCGAATAAAAGGAAAGAGCAGCATGGAGTTAGTCGTGGGATTGACTCGACCGTGCTAGGATAACTACCTTTTACGGAACGAGCATGCAAAATCAGGGGAGAATCGGTTCAAGAATCCTGTAGGCAGTTATTTTCATAGATGTAGCGACAGATTATGGCGGGATAGCGCCGTGATTATGGGATATCCTTATTTTCTCTCGGTCTTCTTCGGTCCGACCGAGCGGACCGGGCTTTAACCGGACCGGACCGAACATTTTTCGGTCCATATTTCGCAGACCGAACCGGCTATTTTTTTGAACGGGCCAGGACCGAGCTGGGCAAGACCGAGCGGGCCATGAGCGGGCCAAAAAGCCCGCTCGTGTCGTCCACCCTGAGCCACTCTTTGGTGAGATGTTCTGCTGTATGGCACAATCAATCAAATCAGGGTCTTCAAAGGGCGAGTGTTTGGCATGGATTCTGATCGCAGGATCTTCAAAATTCACTTGACACCCGAGATAAGCATGCAAGAACACCCAGTTATGGAGTCAGCCATGATCAGCAAATGGCATCTTTCTAACGCATGGCTGGTGGCATGCGGAGATAAACTTCTCTTGGCCGGCTTTCAGGGACCTCTTAAGGTGTTGGGGGTAACCTTCATAGTCTTCCTCCTTGACCTATCATCCAAGCCTGCATTATGGGTAAAGGTGGAGAAGCTAGAGAATTGGGAGATATTCATCAGCACTGACAAGAGAACCCAGCCATTGTCTTGCCTTAACCCGGAGATATGGGGAGGGAGGAGCAACTGCATATACTGCTATTACCATGAGGCTGAAAATTGGGTTTCAGTTGAAGTGGGCAAGCCGTTGCAGGGAGATGGCTCTAAACTCAATCCAAACGTCTTCATTTTCATGGGCTGTGATAGCAGGGTGCAACCTATGCGGGTTGTCCCCAGCACGCTCTCTTCGTGTCGGTGATGGTGATTACTGTGATGACTTTGTAAGGATTTGAAGTGGATTCACTTCTAAGGATTTGTAAGAATCTATTCACCTTAGTTGTTGATAGTAGAATTTTGTAACTTGGGTAGGAACGGATTATGTTGGTCTCAACAGATATTAAATTCCAGCACGATGACTTTGAACTTGAATCAAGTCATGGAAATGGTGATGCATGACCTCATTCAAGAATATTATTTAACTATGGGAGGGGGAGGGCTGCTACCAAATTATTATTTTTTGTGCTTGGCCATCTATTAGTAGGAAACTTGACCTTAGCAGATCTGTACAAGTTCCCTGGTGATTTTGGAGAGGCGGATCTCTACAAGTTCTAACAGATTTTTCGTAAGTTGTTGCTTTAACAGCTGGGCCTGTTCATTTCAAGCAGTTAGGCAGCTTGGATGGGTCTATTTAATGAAAGCAGAAAAGGAGATTTTGTTTCAGAGGAATTCACTCCTCCATTGTGCAGCTTCTTTTAAATTAATACATAATTAACATGTACATCTGCAAATACATAAAACAATTATATATGACTCGCCATGTCTATGGTATTCGAAGGTGGAAAACAGGGTAATAAACCTGTTTTTCTGTTAAGCGTTTATTGTTTGCAAATTGTCAAATATTGTGAGTTAATCAAACAGAACAGTGCATTCTACGTTTTGGGAAAGTTATGTATGATAATATATTGTTTTGGTAATATGTTTCTAAAATTTAGATTTTATAACATCTTTGTACAAAATTTGTCCTAATGTACATAAAACCAATGTTTTAAATAGTGGGCTATGCTAAATAGCGTAACCTCCAAATCAGCTATAGCGAACTATATTGGGCTATTTGTACATAAGACCATTTAACGGGACCCTGCTGAAAAGGCTATAGCGGTGGCTATTTAAAACTATGCATAAAACTAGTACAAGATCATCCAGAACAATTTTTTTCTTGGCGAGAACACCCACAACAACTGATACAACAATGCCTCATTTGGATGTAGTAACACAAATCAGTAGGAAATAAATTTGCGGAAGAGTACACATGCAAAAGAAAGATACCTGTGATGGTTGCCAGCTTGATGGGCACATGATATTGTCGTTATTAAGTTGATTCCAACTTTGATCCAACCTTCAGACTTCTCAAGAAAGAGGCACCATGTAGACCGATGGCTTCCAGCACATCCCCAACTTGAGTCTCCCTACCAATGCTCGTGGAGATAAAATGCAGCACTCAGGATGAAGCTGTCAGGTTTCAGTAACCCGCGTGTTATCTCGAAGAGCGATATGCCCTCGTCGACGCCGGCCGTGCAAAAGGTATGCCCTCATCATTGCCCGGCAACAGGCCAAATCAACAGCCACACCAGTCTCCTGCATCTGGTAGCAGATCCTCTGGGCTTCATCAATCTGGCCTTCCTTCAGAAATGCGAAAATGAGGTGGCTGAAATGAGGGCATGAAGGGGTTATGCCCTGATCAATGCGAGGTATGTCGTCGAGTCGGGAACGTGACCTTGTGATTGCATCTTTTGGCAAACAATTTCTGCTTCATCATGCAGCCTGGAAGTTGCGTAGGCATTGATCATGGAGTTGAAACTGATCTGCACATTGATTGCAAGTTTCAGTCACACTAGTCAATCTCAAGGCAGATAACTATAATTTCAGAAGTCAGACACCAAGGGAAGCATGCCTTTCCAGGCATGATACCAAGTTCCTTCATTCTATCATATAGCGAAGACGCGTCCTGATGCCTCCCTGCAGAAATTGCACTGAATACTATGAACGGGAGTGGGGGTAAAACTTGCTGAACATGACAAGGGTAATGTTCTTTGATTCCTCTACTCAAGATAGAAGGTACTAACCAGCCTTCCCATAGAAGTTAGGCATGTTTTTGTATATCTTCTCGTCGATTGGTAAGCCTAGTTCTTGTGCAGAAGTAAACATTTCAGCAGCCTTGTCCAGCTTTCCTCCTAGGCCATAGACATTGAACAAGAAAACTAAAGCTAATGATAAAGTGGTCTCAAGTCTCAACACAAACATAAAAGAGAAAAAACGGGTGCACATTCCGGCTCTCATTTTGCTATGTTTTATCAAGATTATGTACCTTATCATTATATTGACTGTCTGCAAAGATCGAGAAATGCTAGATAACATCATGCGATCATATATGCTGAGAGCTGAGTATAGTTTGCCTGGTTGGAAACTAAAGCTGTAGCAGTTAGCCATGTCGCCCTTGCCCTGAAATTTTTCCTTTCCACCTTATGAAGAGGAAAAGATGTTATCCAGAGCTGACTCGAGCATCGACTTGATAAAAGTATTGTACGCTACGATATCAAGCTCAATTTCACGATCGAAGCAGTCATGTATGATGTTCTCTGCCTCCTGAAATTTCCTTGGGAGTAATTTCGCAGTGTCATACACAGTAGCGAAATGCCGCACCAAACTAACTGCACAAGCGTTGGTAGCAGTACAAAATATGTTTACCATGTTTGGTTAGGTGAGTGACAAGTATGCTAGTCGTGACAACATCTCTGCTATGACCTTGATAATCCATTTTCATAAAGAAATGATTTGCCTCCTCGATTTTGCCACGCTTACATAATGCATCAACCATGGCTCCACGATTTTTTAACTTCTTATAATGGCCATATTGGACAATCGAAGTAGCTGTTGCAGAATCTTCAGGCTGGACTCCCAACTCAGTGAGTTGTTCATGAAGGAATTTTGCCTCATGTGTCCTTGATATGTCTCCAACGTATCTATAATTTTTGATTTTTCCATGCTATATTATCTATTGTTTTGGACTATATTGGGCTTTATTTTCCACTTTTATATTACTTTTGGGACTAACCTATTAACCGGAGGCCCAGCCCAGAATTGCTGTTTTTTTTGGCTATTTCAGTATTTCGAAGAAACGGAATATCAAACGGAGTCCAAACGGAATGAAACCTTCGGGAACGTGATTTTCTCATCAGATAAGATCCAGGAGACCTTGACCCTCGGTCAAGAAAGGAGGGCGGCGGCATGGCGAGGTGGAGCGCGCCTGTATGCGCGCCTCAGCCTCGTGGGCCCCAAGCTCCACCGACGTACTCCTTCCTCCTATATATACCTACGTACCCCCGACAGATCAGATACGGAGCCAAAAACCTAATTCCACCGCCGCAACTTTCTGTATCCACGAGATCCCATCTTGGGGCCTATTCCGGAGCTCCGCCGGAACGGGAATTCACTACGGAGGGCTTCTACATCATCATCATAGCCTCTCCGATGAAGTGTGAGTAGTTTACTTCAGACCTTCTGGTCCATAGTTAGTAGCTAGATGGCTTCTTCTCTCTTTTTGGATCTCAATACAATGTTCTCCCCCTCTCTCGTGGAGATCTATTCGATGTAATCTTCTTTTTTGCGGTGTGTTTGTTGAGACAGATGAATTGTGGGTTTATGATCAAGATTATCTATGAGCAATATTTGAATCTTCTCTGAATTCTTTTATGTATGATTGCTTATCTTTGCAAGTCTCTTCGAATTATCCGTTTGGTTTGGCCAACTAGATTGGTAGTTCTTGCAATGGGAGAAGTGCTTAGCTTTGGGTTCAATCTTGCGGTGTCCTTTCCCAGTGACAGTAGGGGCAGCAAGGCACGTATTGTATTGTTTCCATCGAGGATAACAAGATCAGGTATTTATCATATTGCATGAATTTATTCCTCTACATCATGTCATCTTGCTTAAGGCGTTACTCTGTTTTCATTAACTTAATACTCTAGATGCATGCCGGATAGCGGTCGATGAGTGGAGTAATAGTAGTAGATGCAGGCAGGAGTCGGTCTACTTGTCTCGGACGTGATGCCTATATACATGATCATACCTAGATACTCTCATAACTATGCTCAATTCTGTCAATTGCTCAACAGTAATTCGTTCACCCACCGTAAAATACTTATGCTCTTGAGAGAAGCCACTGGTGAAATCTATGGCCCCCGTGTCTATTCTCATCATATTAATCTTCCTACGCTTTATTATTGTTTTGCTTTTTTACTTTGCCTTTTATTTTACTTTGCATCTTTATACCAAAAATACCAAAAATATTATCTATCATCTCTATCAGATCTCACTCTTGTAAGTGACCGTGAAGGGATTGACAACCCCTATTCGGGGAAAACCAACGCAAGCTCAAGACGTAGCAAGAAGGATTTCTGGCGCTGTTGCCGGGGAGTCTACGCAAAAGTCAACATACCAAGTACCCATCACAATCCCTTATCCCTCGCATTACATTATTTGCCATTTGCCTCTCGTTTTCCTCTCCCCCACTTCACCCTTGCCGTTTTATTTGTCCTCTCTTTTCCGTTTGCCTTTTTCTCGTTTGCTCGTGTGTTGGATTGCTTGCTTGTCACTATGGCTCAAGATAATACCAAATTGCAACAATAATGATTTCCTTAGCACTCCGATTGCTCCTCTTGCCAATACTGAATCTTGTGAAATCAATGCTGCTTTATTGAATCTCGTTATGAAAGATCAATTCGCCGACCTTCCTAGTGAAGATGCCGCTACTCATCTAAATAGCTTTGTGGATTTGTGTGATATGCAAAAGAAGAAAGATGTTGACAATGATGTTGTTAAATTGAAGCTATTTCCCTTTTCGCTTAGAGATCGTGCTAAAGCTTGGTTTTCGTCTTTGCCTAAAAATAGTATTGATTCTTGGAACAAGTGCAAAGATGCTTTTATCTCTAAGTATTTTCCTACCACTAAGATCATCTCTCTTAGAAACGATATTATGAATTTTAAGCAACTTGATCATGAACATGTTGCACAAGCTTGGGAGAGGATGAAATTAATGATACGTAATTGCCCTACTCATGGTTTAAATTTGTGGATGATTATACAGAATTTTTATGCAGGATTGAATTTTGCTTATAGAAACCTTTTATATTCGGCCGCTGGAGGCACTTTTATGGAAATCACTTTTGGAGATGCTACTAAACTCCTAGATAATATTATGGTTAATTATTCTCAATGGCACACTTTGAAAGATCTACTAATAAAAAAGTGCATGCGATAGAAGAAATTAATGTTTTGAGTGGAAAGATGGATGAACTTATGAAATTACTTGCTAATAGGAGTGTTTCTTCTGATCCTAATGATATGCCTTTGTCTACTTTGATTGAGAATAATAATGAGTCTATGGATGTGAACTTTGTTGGTAGGAATAATTTTGGTAACAATGCGTATAGAGGAAATTTTAATCCTAGGCATTATCCTAGTAATTCCTCTAATAATTATTGAAATTCCCACAACAATTCTTATGGAAATTTTAATAAGATGCCCTCTGAATTTGAGACTAGTGTTAAAGAGTTTATGAATTCTCAAAAGAATTTTATTGCTTTGCTTGAAGAGAAATTGCTTAAGGTTGATGAATTGGCTAGGAACGTTGATAGAATTTCTCTTGATGTTGATTATTTAAAGCTTAGATCTATTCCTCCTAAGCATTATATCAATGAGTCTCTCAAAGCTATGAGAATTTCCATTGATGTGTGCAAGGAAAGAACCGCTAGGATGCGTGCTATGAAAGATGCCTTTATTAAAGCGTGTTTTTCAGATTCCCATGAAAATCAAGATGAAGATCTAAAAGTTATTGATGTGTCCCCATTAAAATCCTTGTTTTGTAATATGAATCTTGATAATGTTCAGATTGAATATGAGTCACCTTTACCTAGAAGGCGTTCTAAAAATTCGGAGCTTTTAGATTATGATGCTAAAATTGATAAAAGTGGGATTGAAAGTAAAACCTTAGATGTTGCTAAACCCACTATCTTGGATTTCAAGGAATTTAATTATGAAAGTTGCTCTTTAATTTATTGTATTTCCTTCTTACAATCCGTGCTAAATTCTCCGCATGCTTATAGTCAAAATAAAGCGTTTACCAAACATATCGTTGATGCCTTGATGCAATCTTATGAGGAAAAAATTGAGTTGGAAGTCTCCATCCCTAGAAAACTTTATGATGAGTGGGAACCAACTATTAAAATTAAGATTAAGGATCATGAATTTTATGCTTTATGTGATTTGGGTGCTAGTGTTTCCACTATTCCCAAAACTATGTGTGATTTGCTAGATTTCCGTGATTTTGATGATTGCTCTCTAAACCTACACCGTGCGGATTCCACTATTAAGAAACCTATGGCAAGAATTAATGATGTTCTTATTGTAGCAAATAGGAATTATGTTCCCGTAGATTTTATCGTTCTTGATATAGATTGCAATCCTTCATGTCCTATTATTCTTGGTAGACCTTTTCTTAGATCGATTGGTGCAATTATTGATATGAAGGAAGGGAATATTAGATTCCAATTACCATTAAAGAAAGGCATGGAACACTTCCCTAGGAAGAAGATAAAATTACCATATGAATCTATTATGACAGCCACTTATGGATTGCCTAGCAAAGATGGCAATACCTAGATCTATCCTTGCTTTTATGCCTAGCTAGGGGCGTTAAACGTTAGCGCTTGTTGGGAGGCAACCCAATTTTATTTTTAGTTTTTTTAGTTTTTGTTTCTGTTTAGGAATAAATAATCCATCTACCTTCTGTTTGGATGTGGTTTTATGTTTTAATTAGTGTTTGTGCCAAGTTAAACCTATAGGATCTTCTTGGATGATAGTTATTTGATCTTGCTGTAATTTCCAGAAACTTCCTGTTCACGAAAACAATTGTTAAAAATCACCAGAACGTGATGAAATAGTGATTCCAATTGCTGCTGATCAATAAACAAATTTCCTAGGTCGTCCTAGTTTGGCTGAATTTTTGGAGTTCCAGAAGTTTGCGTTAGTTACAGATTACTACAGACTGTTCTGTTTTTCGTGTGTTGTTTGCTTATTTTGATCAATCTATGGCTAGTAAAATAGTTTATAATCCATATATAAGTTGGAATGCAGTAGGTTTAACACCAACATAAATAAAGAATGAGTTCATTACAGTAGCTTGAAGTGGTCTATTGTTTTCTTTCGCTAACGGAGCTTACGAGATTTCTGTTGAGTTTTGTGTTGTGAAGTTTTCAAGTTTTGGGTGAAGTCTTTTGATGGATTATGGAACAAGGAGTGGCAAGAGCCTAAGCTTGGGGATGCCTATGGCACCCCAAGATAATCCAAGGACACCAAAAGTCAAAGCTTGGGGATGCCCGGAAGGCATCCCTCTTTCATCCACTTCCATCGGTAACTTTAATTGGAGCTATATTTTTATTCACCACATGATATGTGTTTTGCTTGGAGCGTCTTGTATTATTTGTTTGTTTGCTTGTTAGTTTACCACAATTATCCTTGGTGTACACACCTTTTGAGAGAGCCATAAATGAATTGGAATTTGTTAGAATACTCTATGTGCTTCACTTATATCTTTTGAGCTTTATAGTTTTGCTCTATGTGCTTCACTTATATCTTTTGAGCTTTATAGTTTTGCTCTAGTACTTCACTTATATCTTTTAGAGCACTATGGTGGATTTGTTTTAAAGAAAGTAGTGATCTCTCATGCTTCACTTAGATTATTTTGAGAGTCTTAAATAGCATGGTAATTTGCTGAAAATAATAATATGCTTGGTATTCAAGATTTGTAAGACTTTCTTTTGAGTGTGTTGAATACTAAGAAAAGTTTGATGGTTGATAATTGTTTTGAGATATGAAGGTGGTAATATTAGAGTCATGCTAGTTGAGTAGTTGTGAATTTGAGAAATACTTGTGTTAAAGTTTGTGATTCCGTAGCATGCACGTATGGTGAACCGTTATGTGATGAAGTCGGACATGATTTATTTATTGATTGTCTTCCTTCTTAGTGGCGGTCGGGGACGAGCGATGGTATTTTCCTACCAATCTATCCCCTAGGAGCATGCGCTGTAATACTTTGCTTTGATAACTTGTAGATTTTTGCAATAAGTATATGAGTTCTTTATGACTAATGTTGAGTCCATGGATTATACGCATTTTTCTGACCCTTCCACCATTGCTAGCCTTTCTAATACCGCGCACTTTTCGCCGGTATCATACGCCCACCATAAACCTTCCTCAAAATATCCACCATACCTACCTATCATGGCATTTCCATAGCCATTCCGAGATATATTTCCATGCAACTTTCCACCGTTCCGTTTATTATGACACGCTCCATCATTGTCATATTGCTTAGCATGAAAATTTAGTTGACATCGTATTTGTGGCAAAGCCACCGTTCATAATTGTTTCATACATGTCACTTATGAATCATTGCATATCCCGGTACATCACGGAGGCATTCACATAGAGTCATATTTTGTTCTAAGTATCGAGTTGTAATCATTGAGTTGTAAGAAAAATAAAAGTGTGATGATCATCATTTTTAGAGCATTGTCCCAAGTGAGGAAAGGATGATGGAGACTATGATTCCCCATAAGTCGGGATGAGACTCCGGACGAAAAAAAAAGAGGCCATAAAAACAGAAAATGCCCAAATAAAAAATGAGAGAAAAAGAGAGAAGGGACAATGTTACTATCCTTTTACCACACTTGTGCTTCAAAGTAGCACCATGATCTTCATAATAGAGAGTCCCTCGTTTTGTCACTTTCATATAATAGTGGGAATTTTTCATTATGGAACTTGGCTTGTATATTCCAATGATGGGCTTCCTCAAATTGCCCTAGGTCTTCGTGAGCAAGCAAGTTGGATGCACACCCACTTAGTTTCATTTGTTGAGCTTTCATATCCTTATAGCTCTAGTGCATCCGTTGCATGGCAATCCCTACTCACTCACATTGATATCTATTGATGGGCATCTCCATAGCTCGTTGATACACCTAGTTGATGTGAGACTATCTTCCCTCTTTTGTCTTCTCCACAACCACCATTCTATTCCACATATAATGCTATATCCATGGCACACGCTCATGTATTGCGAGAAGATTGAAAAAGTTTTGAGAATGTCAAAAGTATGAAACAATTGCTTGGCTTGTCATTGGGGTTGTGCATGATTTAAATACTTTGTGTGGTGAAGATAGAGCATAGCCAGACTATATGATTTTGTAGGGATAACTTTCTTTGGCCATGTTATTTTGAGAAGACATAATTGCTTTGTTAGTATGCTTGAAGTATTATTATTTTTATGTCAATATGAACTTTTGTCTTGAATCTTTCAGATCGGAATATTCATACCAAAATTAAGAAGAATTACATTGAAATTATGCCAAGTTGCACTCCGCATCAAAAATTCTCTTTTTATCATTTACCTACTCGAGGACGAGCAGGAATTAAGCTTGGGGATGCCTGATATGTCTCCAACGTATCTATATTTTTTGATTGCTCCATGTTATATTATCTATTGTTTTGGACTATATTGGGCTTTATTTTCCACTTTTATATTACTTTTGGGACTAACCTATTAACCGGAGGCCCAGCCCAGAATTGCTGTTTTTTTGCCTATTTTAGTATTTCGAAGAAACGGAATATCAAACGGAGTCCAAACGGAATGAAACCTTCGGGAACGTGATTTTCTCATCAGATAAGATCCAGGAGACTTGGACCCTCGGTCAAGAAAGGAGGGAGGCGGCCACGAGGGTGGAGGGCGCGCCCCCTGCCTCGTGGGCCCTGTCGGTGTCAAAACCGGCGGATCTCGGGTAGGGGGTCCCGATCTGTGCGTCTTAGGCTGATGGTAACAGGAAGCAAGGGACACAATGTTTACCCAGGTTCGGGCCCTCTCGATGGAGGTAAAACCCTACTTCCTGCTTGATTAATATTGACGATATGAGTAGTACAAGAGTAGATCTACCACGAGATCGTAGAGGCTAAACCCTAGGAGCTAGCCTATGATGATTATGATTGTAATTGTGATCGGCCTTCTAAGGACCAACCTCTCCGGTTTATATAGACAACGGAGAGGGCTAGGGTTTACATGGAGTCGGTTACAAGGAAGGAAACATAATATCCGGATCGCCAAGCTTGTCTTCCACGCAAAGGAGAGTCCCATCCGGACACGGGACGGAGTCTTGAATCTTGTATCTTCACGCTTCAATAGTCCGGACGAAGTATATAGTCCGACTGTCCGGATACCCCCTAATCCAGGACTCCCTCAGTAGCCCCTGAACCAGGCTTCAATGACGATGAGTCCAGCGCGCAGTCTTGTCTTCGGCATTGCAAGGCGGGTTCCTTCTCCGAATACTCCAAAGTAATTATTGAACACTTAGAACGTGTCCGGATCTGCGAGATGATTCTCACATACCATCGTAGGGAACACATCATAGATCTGATCTGCTGGCAATCTTCGTACGTCGTGCCTTTGCATCGTGGCCTGGTCCAACACGAACCGGCGTCTCTTGCCCCACCTCGACTCGCGTTGTGAGACGGTTTTATTGGCATGTCCTGCCAAAGCAGAGATCATGTTGCTCTTATTACGGGATTTTCCATCAATATAGGCGGGCGTAACTCCACGACGACCGTTGGCATGAGTCTGTGTGTTTTTAGATAAGTCTCAAGCGGTCACACCGAGGACTCTTGATATTCACCCCCTTTATAAAGGGGCAAAGGCCTAAGCCTCTTTTCCACCTCCCTCGCACCTTCTCACACCTCGAGTTCTAACACCCGAGACCTAAGCTCCCACACCCCAGATCCTCCAATATGTCCGGATCCAACCCTCAAGGCCGGTGCATGGCCTCCTCGATCCAAGAGGAGGACATTGCGAAGCTTAGGGAGGTCGGATATCTGACCGCCGACATCCAGCACAGGCTTCCCGCTCCAGGGCAGGTCATCCCTACACCAGAGTCCAATGAGAGCGTCGTGTTTGTTCCTCACTTCCTCTGCGGCTTGGGCCTCACCCTCGATCGCTTTGTGAGGGGGCTCATGTTCTATTACGGGTTGGATTTTCATGATCTAGCTCCAGACGCTATCCTCCATATCTCGTCATTCATCATTGTGTGCGAGGCTTTTCTCCACGTGACTCCACACTTCGGCTTATGGCTCAAGACCTTTAATGTGAAGCCGAAGATGATCGAGGGGCGACATGTGGAGTCCGGAGGTGCCATAATAAGCAGGAACGTCGATGCCCCATGGCCAGAGGGTTCCTTCCCAGAAGTATCAGATGTATGGCAACGGAGGTGGTTTTACGTCACAGCTCCCAGAGGCACAAAGTGGGTGGCCGCCCCCGAGTTCCGCTCGGGCCCTCTGTCTCAACTAGCGTCTTGGACCGACGTAGGACGGAATTGGGGGCCATGGCGATGTACCGATTGCGAGCCGCATCCGGAGTTTCTTGAGAGGGACATTAACCTTGTCAAGATAATGCAAGTGATGTTAATCCGACAGGATGTTGTCGTGCCAACGCCGCCTCTCCGGATTGGGAGTTCAATCCAGAGGGTCCGCGGACTGTTAAGCACTTCTTCGGCCTGAAGCTCGAAGGGATGTGCAAATTATTCTTCGGACCAAAAGTAGACTGTTCGGACACCACCGAGGATGCGGGCCTAAGCTGCAATCGCCTAGATACCCAAGTAAGTAACCTTGATACCGGACATCTTATTTCATATTTGTCATAGTTGTTATTTTGAAAACCATCCGCAGCCAGGAATGGCTCAGCAAGGCGGATAGAATCAGGTGTCCGGTGCCACTTCCCGAGGGCTCGCCTGGTCCCACCATGGCCAAGATGCTTGGCCGTGTACTCAGCAAAATGCCCTCAGGGAAAGACAAGGGGAAGAACGAAGAAACCGAACTTCACACGCTGCGCATCTGAACTGGGAATTGTTACCTCCCCTGAGGAGGATAGTCGGGAAGGGGAGGCTAAAGCCTCCTTTCCGCGCGGGAAGAAAAGGGCCGCCTCCAAAGACTTGGAGACGGAGATGCCCAAACCAGGGAAAAAGGTATCACCAGGGGGCTCTGCCCTGACGGGCACCCTCACCGCGTCATGCCCGCCAACGGGCCAGCCCTCCACCGAGCTGTAAGTTAGTCATTAATTCGAAGGTACTGTGTTTCTCCGAGACCAATAACCAGGATTCGTCTTTTGCAATCCGGCAAGCAGCTCTTCTCAACAGAGTTCGTCTTCGGGGGATCTTCCTCCGGAGATGATGGAGAGCGAGACCCCACCCACCTCTCCGCCTCATAAAGCAGGCGACACCGAGGTGTAAATCACGGAGGATCCGGATCTACCGGGCCGGAAGCCAATTAAATCGTCACCGCCACGAGCCGGGCGTTTGGCTCCTCTGAAGCGATGAGAAGGGTCCGGCGTGGTTCGATGCCCGGCCGGACATACTGATAGGCCTTCTGGAGCGAGTTGCGCTCTCGGAGGAGCACCGCTCATTAATGAGCGCGGTGCTCAAGAAAATTTCATCCGCCACAAGCGGTTTAAGTGAAGCATTTACGAGTCTGCTTAGAGGCTTTGAGGTATGTAGTAAAAAATACACAATTTTCGGCAGTGGGGCATGCGCTAGGTGTGCTCCATATGGATAGTAGCCCCTGAGACTCTGGTTGCCCGCCCTAGGCGGCAAACGGAGGATCATATTGTGTAAGTACCGATTGCGCTGTACATATGCGCAGGTATCTAAGGATCCAGCTGCCGAACAGTCCGCTGAAGTTGCCGAACTAAGGAGGAAAATTGGATCTATTGATGCCGATATCACGCTAGTGAACGAGCGGCTGAACGAGTCACAATGTATGTGCTCTGCTTTCCTTATTATGTTGCATAGGAAAATATGAGAGTGGCGTAATATTAATGCAATATGCTTGGACTGCAGATGGTGCTGCTACCGTGGAAGCCCTGAGGGCGGAACTTGCCCAGGCCAAGGAACAAGCTCGGGTTAGCAATGCGGCTGCCCTAAAGGCGGCCGAAGAATTGAGAGCCGAACAGGCTGCTCATTGTGGAAGCGAGGAAAAGATAGCCGAAATGGCTGTGGAGTTGAAAAAGGCCGCCGACCGGTATGAACTCCTTGAAAAGGAGCATAAGGCTAGTTCGGCCGACCTGAACAAGGCACTTAATGCCACCAAGGAGATGCAGGCCGAGGTAAGGGGTGTGCGGGAGGAGCTTCAACAGGCCGGAAAAATCGCGGCTGGGGGCTCCTACTTACTGCGGACGAAGTTTTTGGATCCGAAGTATGCTCCCCTGGATGGACGCTGGAGTCCTGCAGATGTGTATGCGTGCTTGGCGAAGAGTACAACTGATGCAGCCAAGTTTTTCGAGGATCAAGGTGATAAAGAAGTGGAGAAGCTTTTCTGGTCGCAATTCAATGCTCCCGCGCACCCGCTGCTGTTAAGTGAGAATATGGCTGCTGTGGCGGAACTTCACAGGTTGTCCGGGCTGGTAATGCGGTCTGTAATAGACCATCTTTGGCCAAAGGGGCCTAAGCCGGACAGTTACTTTGGCTTGGTGCAACAGTTCCTTGGGGCTGTACCTCATATCGATGCCATGAGGAGGTCGGCGTGCATAGAGGATGCACGAATGGCTCTTGCCCGCGTTAAAGCATATTGGACAGATATGGAGGCCACCGTTGTAGCGACCCAGAATCCGGCGGGAGGCCAGTATCCGGCCGAGCACTACTTGGCGTAGGTAACAGAAGGTGCCCGCTTAATAGAGGCGTAGTGCTCGAAGAATGTCTTATTCGAGTGACAGATCGAATCATTGTAAAAACAATGTTATTTTGGTTATAAGGCTATATTTATACTTTTTGCCTGAAAGTATTATTGTGTCTCCTGTGCGGCCGTTATATATATGTAATCCGAAAGTTAGCAGTCGTTGGCTTCAGCCCCCACGCATACAATGCGGGGGTGTTCGTGAAAAATATGCATAATCACACTTGATCCAACGTCTTGGTCCATTAAGGAGGTGATCGCACGTCGAACTAGGCAACCGGACTATATAGCTGTAACACCTTCGCTTAGCCATGGGAGTCTAACGGTGAGGCTACTATGTAGCCCCTGGTACCTTCGCGTGCATCCGAATATGGGCGCGTGTGTACATGACCGGAAAGCGGTCGCCGTTATCTTGCGGAGGGATCCTAAAGATTCCTATAAGTCTTTGATTGGTTGAACAGTCTCGCGCTGTATCATGACAGTCAGTTTTTGGGTTTCTCTACTGAGGTGCTCATCTGGAATAACCAGCGCACAATCGCAGTAGTTCTCCTTTGGCCGCCTTAGCCGATAAGAACAGAACGTAAGGCGACAAACCCAGGAGCCGGGCAAACCCAACATTTGACCAAAGACATGATACGGAGCTGATGCATATAGGGCCAAACTCGTGACGCCGAACACTCCCGAAGGTATTCGGACTTTATAGCAGAAAATGGGTTGAAGAATGCTCATTCGTTATAAACGTTGTATTTCCAGGTACGTGCATTAGTCTGTCGTGGCGAAATGCCAATAACGGCAGTATCCTCTGTGGGTGTAGTACCCATGGGATGTGTGAACAACAAGAGGCAATATAAAAGGTTTACACAGGGGCTTAATGTAAAGAGAAACCTATGAGCGGGGCCCTGCTGCACGTCTGTGCCTTTATCTCCATTGTGCCGTATCCTGGAAGGGTGTCGCGCGAATGTTGTCTGTAAAAAAGAAAACTCGTGTAGGAGAGTACAACGTAAGTATGCGATGAATAGTAAAAGTGTACGACGTTGGCCTGCCAATAAGGTAGAGCCAAGTTTGGGGCTATATTAAATATTTATAGCCCCTGGTGTCCTCTATGGGATTACATATACGGTGCCCTGGTTCAGTTTTATCCGGGCTGCCGGACACGTCTAACCGTGTCTGTGGTCTTAATGACCAGTCATGCTTTCTGATATTGGAGGCCGCTTATAGTTCGGCCGCTAGGGCCGTCGCGTGTTCCTCTGCGCGTGAAGAGCGCTCTGTGTTTTTGTTAACGGTTATGACGGCACGTGGACCGGGCATTTTGAGTGTAAGGTAGGCATAGTGCGGTAATGCGTTGAAGCGGGCGAAGGCCATTCTTCCAAGCAATGCATGATAGCCGCTTTGGAAGGGTGCGATGGTGAAGAGTACTTCTTCGCTTCTGGAGTTGTCTGGGGAGCCGAATGTTACCTCCAGTACGACGGAGCCCCTCCTGTAGACTTCAACGCCAGGTATCACCCCTTCAAAGGTGGTGTTGCTTTGGCTAATTCTGGATGGGTCTATCCCCATTCTGCGGACAGTGTCCTCGTGATATTAAATTGAGATCGCTGCCGCCGTCCATGAGGACGATGGGTGAGATGGTATCCATCGATTATTGGGTCAAGCACCAAGGCCTCTGATCCTCCGCGCCGAATACTAGTTGGGCAGTTTGTGTGATCAAAGGTGATCGGACAAGCCATCCAGTAGTTAGGTGTGGGTACGATGGGCTCTATGGCATACGCGGCGTTGAGCGCGCGTTCGTGCCTTCTCGTGGATGTGTGAGTCGCGTGGATCATGTTTACTATTTTAACCTCTGGTGGGAATTTTTTCTGTCCCCCGGTGTTCGGCTGACGAGGTTCATCCTCGTCTTCACTTGGTGTTTCCCTTCCCTTGTGTTCGGCATTTAATTTGCCGGCCTGCTTGAAGACCCAACACTCTCTATGTGTATGGTTTGCAGGTTTGTCGGTGGTGCCATGAATTTGGCACAGTTTGTCCAGGACTCTGTTCAGACCGGACCGTCCCTCTTTACTGCCTTTAAGTAGCTTCTTTTGCTGATCGGGTCGAGAGCCCCTGAATCCGGCGTTTACCGTTGTGTTGTCCAGGCTCTCTTCCTTGTTTTGGCATTTGTTTTTATTACACCGTGGTTTCCCGTTGCCATCCCTTATTTCGGATGTGCTGGGATCGCTGGTGCCTTTACGGGCCAGCCAGCTATCTTCACCTGCGCAAAAGCGGGTCATAAGGCTTGTTAAGGGTGCCATTGTCCTTGGCTTTTCTTGGCCGAGGTGTCTGGCAAGCCACTCATCGCGGATGCTGTGTTTGAATGCCGCTAAGGCTTCGGCATCCGGACAATCGACAATTTGATTCTTCTTAGTGAGAAATCTGTTCCAAAGCTTGCGGGCGGACTCTCCGGGCTATTGGATTATGTGACTTAAATCGTCCGCATCCGAAGGCCGGACATAAGTCCCTTGAAAATTGGCCCTGAAAGCGTCCTCGAGTTCCTCCCAACTCCCAATTGACTTTTCGGGGAAGCTCTTCAACAAGTGTCGAGCTGGTCCCTTCAACTTGAGGGGAAGGTATTTGATGGCGTGGAGGTCATCCCCACGAGCCATGTGAATATGCAGGATAAAATCCTCGATCCAGACCCCTGGGTCTGTCGTTCCGTCGTATGCCTCTATGTTCACAGGTTTAAAACCTTGCGGGAATTCATGGTCCAGTACTTCTTCGGTGAAGCACAGGGGTGGGCAGCCCCTCTGTACCTGTACGTGCTGTGGCATGCCGTCGGCTGTTGTTGTGTCCGGTGCTTATTCCGAACTGGTATTTGGTAGGTATGATCGTTTTGGTGACATAGTCCCTCGTCGGGGTGTGTCCCTTAGATCCGTAGATGGACCTGGCCGCACCGGCTTTCTTATCCAGGTGCTCGCGCAAGTCGTGCGTGGCGTCGGCAGCCGCTCTGTTGCGGTTATGAAGTGGTACGTCTGGCCTCCTGGTCGTGTTATTCTTTGGTGGAACGGCCTCATCGTCGAATTCTGGCAGTAGATTACGTTTTGGATAGCCCTTTGTATGGCGATCGTCGCCGTATCTTTCTTCAGTGTCTAGCACTTTATTCCATCTGTGATTGAGCGTTTCCTGTGCGGCTTTTAGCCGTTGCTTCTGCTTCTTTAGACTACTTGCGGTGGCCATAAGCTTTTTGTGGAGGTTATCTCGTTCCACACATGTTTCCGGGATGATGAATGCGTCGTCATCCGGACTTTGTTCTTGTCCTGGGGCAGTTTGATGAGCTCGTCCCTCGGGATCATTGTGATCGGGCGTCCGCTCCGAACTGTGTTCGGCATGACCTGGCTCGTCCTGCTCCATCGCTGGGTCCGTATGGTCATTGTTGCCTTCGGAGTTGACTGGGGTGTCGATCTTTCTGGCGCTCTTGTCGCTATTTTTACTGTTGCTGGACTTTGAGCGGCGTCTGCGCCGTCGTTTTGGCTTTTGCCTGGGGGTTTTATCTTCCAGATTGTCGCCGTCGTCCTTGGGTGTGTCCACCATGTATATATCGTGTGACGAGGTAGTAGTCCAGCGCCCTAGAGATTCTGAATCTTCTCCTGCATCGTCGTCCATACCGTCGATGCCTTTGGAGTCGAAGTCAAGCACGTCGGTTAAATCATCAACTGTGGCTATGAAGTGGGTGGTTAGTGGGCAATGAATTCCTTCGTCGCCTGCTTCCCACTCCAGCTGGACATAGTTCGGCCAAGAGCCTCCTGACAAAGAGAGAGACTTTAATGAGTTCAACATGTCGCTAAAGGACGAGTGCTGGAAGACATCCGCAGCGGTAAACTCCATTACCGGAGCCCAGCCAAGCTCGGCGGTCTCAGGAGCGCGCGGACTGGAACCTATAACCGGATACGAGTCCCGGGGTCCGGAGTCACAGGCTTCCTTAGAAGTGAGGCCTGTGTTCGGCTCTACCGCCGATGAGTGTGCGGCCTGCGGGGTGGGGTCCATCCATCCATCCTTGGGCCACGCAGTCTGCCCCGTATTTAGGTCCGGGATTTCTGCCGGGGTAATATCCTGGGCATTGTCCGACAGCAGGTCTAAGCCGTGCTCATCGTGACTGTCCGGCGCTCCAGGCAGAGGCCCGACTCCATCGAAGATCACGTCTTCGCGGATATCGGCCGTGTAGTTCAGGTTTCCGAGCCTGACCTGGTGGCCAGGGGCGTAGCTGTCGATCTGCTCCAGATGGCCAAGCGAATTAGCGCGTAGTGCGACACCGCCGAACACGAAGGTCTGTCCGGGGAGAAAAGTTTCACCCTGGACCGTGTTGTTGACGATGATTGAAGGAGCCATCAAGCCTTGCAGCGACGACACGGAGGAACTCTCAATGAAAGCACCAATGTCGGTGTCAAAACCGGCGGATCTCGGGTAGGGGGTCCCGATCTGTGCGTCTTAGGCTGATGGTAACAGGAAGCAAGGGACACAATGTTTACCCAGGTTCGGGCCCTCTCGATGTTGGTAAAACCCTACTTCCTGCTTGATTAATATTGACAATATGAGTAGTACAAGAGTAGATCTACCACGAGATCGTAGAGGCTAAACCCTAGGAGCTAGTCTATGATGATTATGATAGTAATTGTGATCGGCCTTCTAAGGACCAACCTCTCCTGTTTATATAGACACCGGAGAGGGCTAGGGTTTACATGGAGTCTGTTACAAGGAAGGAAACACAATATCCGGATCGCCAAGCTTGTCTTCCACGCAAAGGAGAGTCCCATCCAGACACGGGACGGAGTCTTGAATCTTGTATCTTCACGCTTCAATAGTCCGGACGAAGTATATAGCCCGTCTGTCCGGATACCCCCTAATCCAGGACTCCCTCAGGCCCCCCGAAGCTCCACCGACGTACTCCTTCCTCCTATATATACATACGTACCCCCGATCGATCAGATACGGAGCCAAAAACCTAATTCCACCGCCGCAACTTTCTGTATCCACGAGATCCCATCTTGGGGCCTGTTAGAGCTCCCGGAAGGGGAATCCACCATGGAGGGCTTCTACATCATCATCATAGCCTCTCCGATGAAGTGTGAGTAGTTTACTTCAGACCTTCGGGTCCATAGTTAGTAGCTAGATGGCTTCTTCTCTCTTTTTGGATCTCAATACAATGTTCTCCCCCTCTCTCGTGGAGATCTATTCAATGTAATCTTCTTTTTGCGGTGTGTTTGTTGAGACCGATGAATTGTGGGTTTACGATCAAGATTATCTTGAGCAATATTTGAATCTTCTCTGAATTCTTTTCTGTATGATTGGTTATCTTTGCAAGTCTCTTCGAATTATCCGTTTGGTTTGGTCAACTAGATTGGTAGTTCTTGCAATGGGAGAAGTGCTTAGCTTTAGGTTTAATCTTGTGGTGTCCTTTCCCAGTGACAGTTGGGGCAGCAAGGCACGTATTGTATTGTTGCCATCGAGGATAACAAGATCGGGTATTTATCATATTGCATGAATTTATTCCTCTACATCATATCATCTTGCTTAAGGCGTTACTCTGTTTTCATTAACTTAAAACTCTAAATGCATGCTTTGGATAGCGGTCGATGAGTGGAGTAATAGTAGTTGATGCGAGGCAGAGTCGGTCTACTTGTCTCGGACGTGATGCCTATATACATGATCATACCTAGATACTCTCATAACTATGCTCAATTACATCCAATTGCTCAACAGTAATTTGTTCACCCACCGTAAAATACTTGTGCTCTTGAGAGAAGCCACTAGTGAAATCTATGGCCCTCGGGTCTATTCTCATCATATTAATCTTCCTACGCTTTATTATTGCTTTGTTTTTTTTACTTTGCCTTTTATTTTACTTTGCATATTTATACCAAAAAATACCAAAAATATTATCTATCATCTCTATCAGATCTCACTCTCGTAAGTGACCGTGAAGGGATTGACAACCCCTATTCGCGTTGGTTGCAGGATTTATTTGCTTTGTGTAGAGTACGAGGGACTTCTTGGCGTGGCCTCCTCTTGGATTGATACCTTGGTTCTCAAAACTGAGGGAAATACTTACGCTACTCTGCTGCATCATCCTCCCCTCTTCGGGGAAAACTAACGCAAGCTCAAGACGTAGCAGTACTCCCTGTAGAAAAATATATAAAAAGTAGTGAGTGATAGTATACATAGCCATAATCAATGTAGAACTTCCCTTCCTCACCTTCCCCACATAATTTCCTGATCAATTGGCACACGATGGACGAACCCGCAGGTGTGTCCAACAAGGATCTCAAGGTTGTATTCAACACTGAATGGTCAGTTTGATAAGCTAGCGCCTTGTGACGGCCCCAATTCAATCGTACACTAATCATACATGTAAATGTGTATGATGTCTACTACGCAACTTTATCCTTGTAGGCGTTGTTGGGCCTCCAAGTGTAGAGTTTTGTAGGACAGTAGCAAATTTTCCTCAAGTGGATGACCTAAGGTTTATCAATCCGTAGGAGGCGTAGGATGAAGATGGTCTCTCTTAAATAACCCTGCAACCAGATAACAAAGAGTCTCTTGTGTCCCCAACACACCCAATACAATGGTAGATTGTAGGTCACTAGTTTGGCGAAGAGATGGTGATACAAGTGCAATACGGATGGTAGATATAGATTTTTGTAATCAGAAAATATAAAAATAGCAAGGTAACTAGTAGTAAAAGTGAGCGAAAACAGTATTGCAATGTTTGGAAACAAGGCCTAGGGTTCATACTTTCACTAGTGAAAGTTCTCTAAACAATGATAACATAATTAGATCATATGGCAATCCCTCAACGTGCGGCAAAAGTTACTCCAAAGTTCCTATGGCGGAGAATATAAGATGAAATAGCTTGTAGGGCACAAAACCGCCTCAAAGTTATTCTTTCCGATCAATCCATTGAGCTATTCCTATAAGTGTCACAAACAACTCTTGAGTTCGTAGTAAAGTAACACCATATGACACACATCAATGAACCCTAATGTCACCTAGATACTCCAACGTCACCACAAGTATCCGTGGGTCCATTATATGATATGCATCAAACAACTTCAGATTCATAATATTCAATCCAACATAAAGAACCTCAAAGAGTGCCCCAAAATTCCTACCGGAGAAACAAGGACGAAAACGTGCATCAACCCCTATGCATAGATTACCCTAATGTCACCTCGGGAATCCACGAGTTGAGTGCCAAAACATAAATCAAGTGAGTTAATAGAATACCCCATTGTCACCACAGGTATCCCATGCAAGACATACAACAAGTGTTCTCAAATCCATAATAGTATTCAATCCGATAATAGTGAAACCTTAAAGGTAAAACTCAATTCATCACAAGAAGGTAGAGGGGGAGAAACACCATATGGTTCAACTATAATAACAAAGCTAACGGTACATCAAGATCGTGCCATATCAAGAAGACGAGAGAGAGAGAGAGAGAGAGAGAGAGAGAGAGAGATCAAACACATAGCTACTGGTACATATCCTCAGTCCCGAGGGTGAACTACTCCCTCCTCGTCATGGAGAGCGCCTAGATGATGAAAATGGCCAGTAGTGATGGTTTCCCCCTACAAAAGTGTGCAGGAATGGGCTCCCGATTGGTTTTTAGTGGCTACAGTGGCTTGCGGCGGCGGAACTCTCGATCTAGGTTTATTTCTGGGGGTTTCTATATTTATAGGAATTTTTGTCGTCAGTTTCATGTCAGGAGGGTCCATGAATCAGTGACAAGGCAGGGGGTGCGCCCTAGGGGGGTGGGGGCGCCCTCCACCCTTTCCGTTGACTCGGGACTCTTCTGACCCAACTCTTTTGCTTCGGGGGCTTCTTCTAGTCCATAAAAAATCCCCGTAAATTTTTAGCTCCTTTGGACTCCGTTTGATATTCCTTTTCTGCGAAACTCAAAAACAAGGAAAAAACAGAAACTGGCACTGGGCTCTAGGTTAATAGGTTAGTCCCAAAAAATATGAAATATAATATAAATGCATATAAAATGTCCAAAACAGATAATATAGTAGCATGGAACAATTAAAATTATAGATACGTTGGAAACGTATCAGTGTACGATCAGGATAAGAGACTAACAGGAAGATGTCACAACACAACTCTAGACGCAAATTAAAGTCATACAAGCTTTATATAACAAGCCAGGGGCCTCGAGGGCTCGAATACATCATCTCGAAAACAAACGAGTCAGCGGAAGCAACAATATATGAGTACAGACATAAGTTAAACAAGTCTGCCTTAAGAAGGCTAGCACAAAAGTAGCAACGATCGAACAGGAAAGGCCTCCTGCCTGGGAGCCTCCTAACTACTCCTAGTCGGCGGCGGCCTCGGCGTAGTAGTAGGAACCCTCAGGGTAGTAGTAGTAGTAGTAGTCGTCGGTGGTGGAATCTAGCTCCTGGGATCCGTCATCTGATCGCAGCAATCGGGTATGGTGGAAAAGATGTAGCAAAGCAACAGTGAGTACTCATCCAAAGTACTCATAAGAATTACATCAAAGCTATGCTAAGTATGCATTGGTATCAAAGGAATGGGGCTATATATTTGGACTAAACTGTAGAAATGCCAGAAGAGAAGGGAAAGCCTAGCCTATCGAGGACTAGCATCTTTCAGCATCTTGCAGCATTAGAAGAGCGCAGATCAGCATATTATAAAGTAGTAGTTTCTTGTAGTAACCACGCCCAGAGATCCTTTCTCGACTCCCTGTGACAAAGTTCTAGTTGTATCGATCGGGATACAACTCCGAGCGTCCATTACCGTGGACACGTCTATTCAAATAGATTAAACTTTCCTGTAGGGGTGCACAAACTTACCCAACACGCTCGATCAACTCCGGCCGGACACACTATCAGGTCATGACCGGCCTCGGACGGTCAATACACCACGGTCCTAAGCGGGCAAGAGTCTTGATCCCATCACACTTTGCACTCCTACACGTTGCGTACGCGGCCGGTGTCAGTCCTGGCTACCTCCTACTACAAGGCAGGTGCCTACGCGGGCCAACCAGGCACGCGCCGCTCAGTCGATGACGTCCGAAGAGCTTTCGGTTCATACATACTTCCAACAAGCTTGTTCATTTCAAGCAGTAATGTAGCTTGTGTGATATTCGACAGGCTATGCCTTCACACTGGATTCTAACAGATTTGTCGTAAATTATAGCTTTAACAGCCAAGCTTGTTCATTTCAAGCAGTAATGTAGCTTGTGTTGGTCGATTGAATGAAAGCATTAAAGTGGATTGTTTTTTATTTACAGAAGAATCCAGTCCCAAGTACAATGCATGAGTTATCTTCTATTGTGCAGCTTCTTTTACTTTAATACATAATTAACCTGCATATGATAACTATATCTACGAATACATAAATCAATTGGTCTGGACAAGGAATAACCTATTTGTTTTGACTAACTCAACGGAAGATGACCCAAATCTTTTAACTAAAATGGATGTATTAATCGGAGCTAACAGATGCTCCTAAAATCTTTCTATTTCATTGCGTTTTTTTTAAATTCGATTAAACTTCCACATACTCCCTCTATTTCTTTATGTAAGGTGTATAATTTTTGGCACGGTGACCAAGACACGTAATTATACACAAGTTACGACAAAATTAACCTTGGCTAAATCATTGATTAGTGGCAAGTAAATCATTTAGGCTAGGATAGTAAGAGATACACGCAATCGGAATAGAGTACTTTCATTTTTTTTCTTTAGAAGGAGAGATGCATGCAATCTGGGCATAGATAATTTCCTTTTTTCTAGAGGGAGAAAAGCGGAATTTTGAGGAGTTAGAATAAATGCACCTTACATTGTGAAATTTTATCAAAAAATAAATACACCTTATATAAAGGAACAAAGCGAGTATTAGCTAACCTGGAGAGAACAATATGAGTTTGCTCACTGAAATTTGTAATGATCGTAATAGGCATTGGTCAAGAGAAAAAGTTTTTTTATCGGTGGTGGGAGGTAGCGGTGGAGAATCAACCAAAACGTTGCTTTGAGATTGGTGTTGCTAGTAGACCCCACTATGCTTTTGTTTCTCTCTTTGAGCAATACGAATCTTATACAAACAGATATACAAGGTTGGACGAAGTCCACAGCAGTACATTTTGTCAGGTGACAGGGTGAGAGAGTGCAAATGAACGAGCTGCATGCACACATTAAATACTTACACTTTATTTTCTATGCCACATTTTAAAAGGTTGATAACTTTTGAACTAAATATCCATTTTTTAAATATTTTGTATATTTGAATTCAGGGAGACAAGACCTTTAAAACAAGATCAATCTTGGATGCACTTTGGCTAGTTTGAATTCTACCGTTTCACTCATTTCACAGAAAGCATTTCAGTCAATTTCACATTTCACTAGTTTCAAAAAGACTTCCAGTCAGTTTCAAATTTCACTAGATTTAGAAAACACATTACAATCATTTACAAAAGATAGATTTCACTAATTTTAGAAAACGCATTACACTCATTTACGAAAGATAGATTTCATTCATTCAGAAAACACATTACAATCACTCAATTGACAATACCATGTTTCACTTGTTTCAAAAAACCTTGTCCACTCATTCCAAAAGATATATCTCGAAACTAATTTTACTCCGCGCGTGCGAAACTGATATTTCACTCCTATAAAAACTTATTTCAATAATTTCAATAAACATATTTCACCACCTTTCTTATAAAATAGGATTATGCCACATATTTCTTACAAAATAGGTTTGTTCGTGCTATATCTTTTGACATAGGTTTCTTTTCAATATTTGTTTACTCATCCTCACAAATTTAATTTTTCGGTTTCAGTAAACTTATTTCACTAAAAACACATTTCACTCATTTCAGAAAACAAATTACACTCGGTCAATTGAAATACTTGCTCCATTTTTATATACAAGGCCACAAACTCAAATTACAGGTATCAAGGTAAATTTTAATACATGTTTTGCATTCCATCTTTCTTTCTTGTTTACTGGGATAATTTAATACATCGTGTGCGTGCAAGAAAAATGAATGGGGAAGTAGTTGAGTGCCATTATGACTACTTGCATGCAAATATTAAACAAGTTGCTACTATGAGGAAACATTATTAATTTGTGCCTCGATTACGTACTGTTGGTGGCCTTGTATAGATGTAAAATGTATATTCCATAGTGGTCTTGTATAAGTAAATGGAGGGAGTACTATATTTCACTTGTTTAAAAAAAAAACCTTTTTCACTCATTACAAAAGATATATTTCAAAACTAATTTCACTGTGCGCTTGCGAAACCTATATTTCACTCATATAGAAATACATTTCAATCATTTCAGTAAACATATTTCACTCGTTTAAATATATTTCACTCAAAGACTCTATTGACATACTATATTTCATCCATTACAAAACTAATTTCAAAATTATTTTAGCTCATTTCAAAATAATAATTTCACTCAATACAAGTTTATCTCATTTCAAAATAATAATTTCACTAAAATCAAAAACGGATTTCCCACAGCGAATTAATAGATTGAACGATATAAGTGAATTGAAACGTTGAAATTTATGCATGTTTCAAATATATCCAAGAATGATCTTGTTGTAGAGGCCTTGATCCTAGGAGTTCAAATATAAAAAAAGTTTTAAAAATAAAACTATAGATTGAAGGATATGCATGATTGAAAATGTGAAAGCGAAAACAAAATGTCTACATGCCGTATAGGTTCTTGTGTGTCAGTAAGAGATGGTCACGCATGCATGCATCCTTCATCTGACACATCGTGGGTGCTAGTGCAGGAAATACACTACATGCAAATCTAAGGAAGCGAGTGAAAAACATCTCCCGTATATGAATGTTTGATGTGGTGTCATATCCTCGTTGGCTAGCTGGTTGCTAGTAGATCCCGGCACCGGTAAAAAGAGCTTTGCGATGGTCCAAATTGAATAAAAACACATCACATGCGCCATATATGGTCATTTTTAATGAAGATCTTCAATACAAAATATCTCATGCATCTATACAGCAAAAAATATCTTTTTCCACCACCAAATGAGTGGCTAACAATGCCTACATGGCGACATATATGCATCCATATATGCGAGGGCTGTCTCTCTATGCTTCATGGGTTATTTAAATGCATTTCTGATATGCACCAACTGCTAGAGAAACAACAATGTAAGGCAGCAAACATAAAGTTAGCTTAAGAACAGGGGGCATTAGGCAAATAATACCTTTGATGGAGCAAGGTGGAAAATTCTTTCTGCTAACTTTATGTTTGCTTCATTACATTGTTGAGCCAACTTTATTTTTTTTGTAGACACACATAAATGTAGATGTACAACCTCAAAAAGTTTCAGCTCCTCATTCAACTTACAACAATAGAAATGAAAAAGATAAAATCGGATGTGAATAGTGTTAAATTACTATTCATCCAAAGCTGTACTATTCACATTCAAATTTTTGTTTTTTAAATCTCTACATGCACATTGAGTTTGAGCTGATTTTTTTCGGAGCTGTAGACATACCCCACATGGATGTTGTCAAATAATTTCAGATTTCTTTCAAATGTCTAGATGTGATTTTTTTTGGGGCTTATCTCACGGTCTCACCTAAATGTTGATCTCATACAAGCTTTTCGGGAATACGTAAAGCTTCCATATCATTGCATTGATAGAAGAAGTTAGAATGAGTACAGAAGGTGGTACAACATATGATACAAATGTTGGGGCGTTAACATGGTTCCCAAAATGGAGAGACATAAGATGCTCGACCCGAAAAAGAAAAACACGGCTAAACTCGACGACCGTAGAAGAAATCCAGCCAACTACTAGACAACCAAAAGCACCGAAGCCAACACCGAGGACACAGCGAGCAACCAAGAAAACGCCTTCAAGAACTAGAACGACACTGAGACGCTATCGTCATCCGTTCCGGAAAACCAGACCTGGGGTTTCCCCTGATACTCGGAAAGGGGCCTGTCGGTGTCAAAACCGGTGGATCTCGGGTAGGGGGTCCCGAACTGTGCGTCTAGGCGGATGGTAACAGGAGACAAGGGACACAATGTTTTTACCCAGGTTCGGGCCCTCTCGATGGAGGTAAAACCCTACTCTGCTTGATTAATATTGATGATATGGGTAGTACAAGAGTAGATCTACCACGAGATCAAGGAGGCTAAACCCTAGAAGCTAGCCTATGGTATGATTGTTCTTCTTACATCCTCTGGACTAAAACCCTCCGGTTTATATAGACACCGGATAGGTTAGGGTTACTGTAGTCGGTTACAATGGTAGGAGATCTACATATCCGTGTCGCCAAGCTTGCCTTCCACGCCAAGGAAAGTCCCATCCGGACACGGACGAAGTCCTCAATCTTGTATCTTCATAGTCTTGGAGTCGGCCGTGATGATAGTCCGCTATCCGGACACCCCTAGTCCGGGACTCCTCGGTAGCCTCCTGAACCAGGCTTCAATGACGACGAGTCCGGCGCGCATATTGTCTTCGGCATTGCAAGGCGGGTTCCTCCTCCGAATACTTCATAGAAGGTTTTGAACACAAGGAGAGAAAAAAAGTTCCACATAACACCGTAGAGAGAATTTTTTTTGCACAGATCTGCTGACGTATTCCATGGCATGACACCACGCCACGGCCAGGCCTTTATATGAATCATTTTTACTGTTCTACCTTAGCGTGTTTAGCGAGGCAGTTTCCTTGGCACGTCCTATCAAAGCATAGATCGTGCCCCCTTATTCCGGGATTCTCATCAATACGGACGTGGGTAACCCAACCGGGCCCGTTAGCCTGCCTCCTCTATCAAAGGCGAGTCCTAATCGACCACGGGGTGGGCTCTTGGTATTCAACCTCTTTATAATGAGACCAAGGCCCTCTTATTTTTTACACCCTCCATCGAGTTCGCCTCGCGCTTCGAGTTCCAACACCCAAAGCTTCAGATTCAGGCGCTTCGGACTTTCGACGATGTCCGGATCCGACCGACATGGCCGATGGATGTCTTCTTCTGTCACAGAAGAAGATGTGCTAAAGCTGCGCAACGCCAGGTACCTAACCGGCGAGATCTCGCATAGGCTGCCTGCTCCAGGGCAGGTCATTCCCACTCCTGAGCCCGGCGAGAACGTGGTGTTCATGTCCCACTTCCTTCGGGGTTTAGGCTTCCAAGCGGATCCCTTTGTGCGGGGCTCATGTTTTTATTATGGGCTTGATTTCCATGACTTGAATCCGAGTCCATCCTCCATATCTCGTCATTCATTGTTCTATGTGAGGCCTTCCTCCATATTACCCCCCATTTTGGATTGTGGCTCAAGACTTTCAAGGTGGAGCCAAAGATGATCGAGGGGCAACAAGTAGAGTGCGGAGGGGCGGTCATAAGCAAATGTGCTGATGCTCCGTGGCCCGAGGGCTCTTTTCAAGAGGAGCTTGATTTGTGGCAACGGGGGTGGTTTTATATCACCGCTCCCAGGGGCACCAGATGGGTGGGCTCCTGCCTTCGCTCAGGTCCACCACAGCGGCTGGCATCATGGGTCAACAAGGGGCTCGGCTGGGGCGGTCCAAGGGCGTTCCCTTGCTGCAGGGCCGTATTGAGACCTCCGGGAAAGAGGAATCAATCTGGTTGCGATGGCGCAGGTTATGGTGATCCGGCGCCTTTCAGCCAAAGCGTCGCCCCCTCCGTCTGTGGGAATTTAATCCGGAGGGACCGCGAGCTCTCCAAAACTTCATGGGCACGACGCCCATGGAGATGTATAAACTATTCTTGGATCACAAGAGAAGTGTGGGACTTGACCGAGGGCAGGACTAAGCTGCAATCGCCCGGATGCTCAAGTCGTAGTCCTGCTTGGACAAGCTGTTCATTCATTTATTTTATATATGTGCCCTTTAAAGGAGCTGTTTTTTTGAACAGGAATGGATAGCCAAGGCAAAGTTGATAAGGTGTCCGGCTCCCCTCCCAGAGACCACGCCGGATCCCATGCTAACCAAGATGTTGAAGGTCGCGGCTTTTGAAGAAGGCGAAGAGGGGAGCGGGGAAGCAACTGCCTTTATGAAGGAGGCCATCGAGGAAGGAGGGATTAAGAGTCCCACCTTTCGAGGAGAGAAGAGGACCGCTTCGGAAGATCCGGAGGTCAAGGCCTCAAAGAGGGAAAGGGATCTTGACAAAGAGTCCGGCGAGGAATTAACCCAGCCGCATTATTTCCCCAAGGGGATCAGCCCCCCAGCGAGCCGTAAGTTAAAAAGAAGGGGTCTTGTAAATAAGTAACATCCCTGTATTTATTCATGAAGATAATAGTTCGGACCTCAGCCCTTCTCGTGAGCTCGTCTTGAGGATCTTCTTAGGAGATGATGGAGAGCGAACGCCTCCACTTGCCGCACCTTCATGTGAAGCGAGCGACCCGGAGGTGTCGTCGCGGAGGGTTCCCCAAGTCGGCGGGGCGGAAGGCCCGGCGCCAAGTGGTGTGCTTGGTCGGAGGAGCTGAAGGATCTGCTCGGGCGGCGGCTATTCGGAGGATCACCGTGCTCTAATGGGTACGGTGATTGAAAGAATTGCATCCGCGAGAGCGGATTGCATGAAGCCGTCGAAGCTTCTTGTGAGGGTTTGAGGTACGCAAAAATGATGTACCTTCTGACAGTTATGCATATAAAATGCGCCCTGTATAGATAGTAGCCCCTGAGACTCGGTATGTTGTCAAAATTGACAACGTGCCGAGGATCAAAGTCTCAGTTATAACATATCGCCGCTCCTAACCAGGTGGCGGGCGCCCGTCGAGGCCAGCGGATCGATGAATATGCCGAACTAATGCGGCGACTTGACAAGGCGGATGCAGATATCACGCTGATCAATAAACGGTTCGACGAGTCACAAGGTATGCGACTTCTATGCGGACACTTGGTAAGGGGGCCTGACGCCCATGTCTTACTATTCATATGCTTAATGCAGATGGTGCCGCTGCCGTGGAGGAGCTGCGGGCGGAACTCGCCCGAGCAAAAGAGCAGGCCGAATCGATGTACGCGGCTGCTTTAAAGGCAGCGAAGAGCTAGAAGCGAACGGGCTGCTCACTGACGAAGCCAAGAGGAAATGGCCGATATGGCCAAAAAGTTAAGGAATACTACCGATCGCTGCGAGGTTCTTCCAAAAGAACGTCAAGCGGAACAATAGGGCCTAAAAAAGGGCCGCCGAACCCAAGAGTGCACAAGCGGCATTGAGAGCTGCCAAGGAGGAGCTGAGTCAGGCCGGGGCAATTGCGGTTGGAAAACCATTTCTGCTGCGGAGAAAATACACAGATCCAAAGTATGCTCAATTGGATAAGTTGTGGATTTCGGAGGATGCTTATCTGGACTTAGCGGCGGCGCTATGGACGCAGTTGAGCACTTCGGGGCCAGAAGGGGCCTGAAGGAAGAGCTATATTGGTCTCAATTCCATAGTCCGGATCGTCCTCTGTGTTGACCGATCGGTTGGCGAATGGGCGAACTGAATCGGTTGTCCGGCTTTGCCATGAAGCATGTATCGACCCACTTGTGGCGGGCGGACCCGGTAGAAGAGCTATTTTGGTTTAGTGCAGCAGTTCCTTAGTGCGGTACAGCGTGTCGATGAAATGAGGCGGTCGGCGTGTATTGAGGAGCGCGGATGGCTCTTGCCCGATGTCAAGACATACTTTGGGCAGAGATGAAGGCCACCCATGTTGCATCCCAAGATTGAGACGAAGTCGAGTACCTGCCGAGCACTACTTTGAAGAAGTCCTCTAAGGCGCTTCGTTTAATAGAGGCAGCGATGCTTTCGAAGGATATTATGTTTTAGATGACATGTATGATTTGTGAAAACAATGTTTCAATATAATATAAGGGCTTTTTATACTTGTGCGTTCAAGTAGTAAACTACTCCTGCGGCCGTTTATGTATATGTGTATATAACACGAAAGATGGCAGTCCTTGGCCCATTACGCACATAGTGCGAGGGTGTTTACAAAGAAAGCGCTTTTTCACACTTAATCCAACGTCTTGGTCCTGTTAAGGAGGTGATAGCGTAGCAAACCAGGCAACCGGACTATGATGCTTTATCACTTTCACTTAGCCATAGGAGTTCGAGGGTGGGGCTACGATATAGCCCCTGGGGGCACCGCACTCTCCCGAATTAAAGTGCGTCGTGCTGACCGAAAACCGGTCCTTTGTTAATGCGGAGGAATCCTAAACATTCCTGTAAGTCATCGAGTGGTTGACCAGTCTCTCGCTATATCATGACGATCGGTTTTCGGCTCTCTCCTTTGAGGTGCTTTCGCCCGGCCGAACGGGCACAATCGCGATGGTTCTCCTGGTGCCGCGTTAGGCGTGAAAACGGGCGTAAGGCAGCAAAACACAGGAGCCGGCAACCCAACATTTGACCAAAGACATGATTCGGAGCTGATGCATATAAGTCCTAACTCGAGGCGCCAATACTCCCTAAGGTATTCGGTCTTTATGAAAATGGGCAGAATAATGCCCTAAGCCCTGATGTCAGTGCACGCATAAAAATTCTGATCACGGTCATTGCCAAAACACCAGCCTCCTCCTCGGTTATAGTAAGGAACAGGGGATGTATATCAACAAGAGACAGTAAAAAAGGTTTACGCAGGGTCTTAATCTAAAAAGTATCCTTGCGGGTCCCTCTTTGCACGTCTGCGCTTTTGTGTCTCCGTTATGCGTATCACGACGGGTGTAGCATGTTGTTCATCTGTAAAAGAGAGGAACTTAGTTTTAAAAGAAAAAGGATCGTGCAAAATATGTACTTAATAGTAAATAAACAAAGTATTGTGCGAATAAGTGAATAGAGTTGAGCTTTATTGTCTCTTATTATACATGCATGCAGCCCCTCGTATGGGGGTGTGCCGCTAGTAGGCGCCGGACTCGTCTAGCCGTGTCCGGAGAGTGAATGACCAATTCAGGTTGTTCGGATAGCTGTGGGGCTGTCAAGGCAGTCTCCCATTTTTCCGTGCTCGAGTAACACTTAATACTTCCTTTTAACGAGATGATGCCGTGGACGGGCATTTTAAGTGTTAGAGATGCATAATGCGATATTGCGTTAAAGCGGGCGAAAGCTTCAAGGCGTCCCAATAGTGCTTGATGGCTACTTTTAAGCGGGCGATATGGAAGAGTAACCTTTTCGCGACGGAAGTTGCTGGATGAACCGAACACATCTTCTAGCAGTATGGAGCCCGTACAATGGGCATATGGGCCTAGCATTACTCCTTTAAAGGAGGTGTTGCTACGGCGAATTTTGGTTGGGTTTATCCCCATCCTGCGGATTGTGTCCTGATATATCAGGTTTATGTCACTACCGCCATCCATGAGGACTCGTGTAAATTGGAATCCGTTGATTATAGGATCCAATATCAGGGCAGTCCATGCTGCGTTCCGGATATTTCCGGAATAGTCCTGATGGTCGAAGGTGATTGGTTTTGACAACCCGATGCAGCGGCGCCTTTTAGTGGGCGCCCGCTCTATTTCCCTTTGATCACGTGAAGTGAGTTTACGATTTTAACCTCTTGTGGAAAAGTCTTTTTTTTTCCGGGGCTCTGCTTGTGGTGCTCGTCGTCATCTTCACTTGGTGTATCGAGCCCCTTGTGTTCGGCGTTCGATCGCGGACTGTTTGAAGACCCAACAATTTCGGTGGGTATGGTTAGCGGGCCTCGAAGTCTTGTGTATTTGACATACCTTGTGCAGGATTTTGTTGAAGTTGGATAGCTCATCGCTATTGTCCTTAAGGGGCAGTTTTTTGTTGTTCTGCCGTGAGCTTTTGAATCCGGCGTTGACTGCTGTGCTCTTTGGACTGTTCCTTTTAATCCGCGCTGGTCCTTGGTGCGCCCGTGGTTTCCATTTCCATCCCTGATTTCGGATGTACTTGGGTGTTGGTGCTGCATCTTGCTAGTGAGCTATCCTCTCCAGCATAAGCGGGTCATGAGAGCTTGTTAGATGCGGCCATTGTTCTTGGCTTTTCTTGGCCGAGGTGTGCGGGCAGCCATTCCTCTCAGACGTTGTGTTTGAAAGCTGCTAAGGCTTGGCGTCAGGACGATCGACTATTTGGTTCTTTTTAGTGAGGAACCTGTTCCAGAATTTCGGGCTGACTCTCCGGGCTGTTGAGTTATGTGACTTAGATCGTCTGCATCCGGAGGCGGACATAAGTCCCTGAAAATTTTCCCAAATGCATCCTCGAGCTCTTCCCGCTTCCAATGGTATTTTCGGGGAGGCTCTTAATCCAATGCCAAGCTGGCCCTTTGAGTTTAAGGGGTAAGTAATTTATGGCGTGGAGATCATCTCCTCTAGCCATGTGTATGTGGAGGATGTAATCCTCAATCCAGACTCCAGGGTCTGTTGTTCCGTCATATGCCTCTATGTTTACGGGTTTGAATCCTGCTTTGAAATTCATGATCCAGGCACCTCATCAGTGAAACATTGGGGGTGTCTTGCGGCGCCCTGTATTTGGGTGTGCCGTGATCTTGAATTTTGGCGTGTTGCATTGCTTTGACGAGCATGCTTTCTTGGCCCATAGATGGACCTAATCGGGCCATCCTTTTGATGTGAATCCTTATGCGGATCGCATATTGGCTTGTGTGCGGCCGCTCTCTTCTTGCTGTGAGGTCGTCCATCCGACCGGGTGGCTTTCTTGCTTTTTGATTGTGGGGGCTCTGAGGCCTCTTCGTCGAATTCGGGCAGTAGCTTTCTTTTTGGGTAGCTCTTTGTTCGGGCGATCGTCGCCGCATTTGTCTGCGGTGCTGAATACTTTTGCTCCATCGATCTGAGTGCATCTTCCGCTGTTTTGAGCTTCGCTTACGCTTTTTCAGGCTACTGCGATGGCGGCAATGGAGCCTTTTCCGGAGGTCGTTTTGCTCCAGTGGTTTGTCGGCGCCGATCGTCCGGACTGTTGTCTTCTTGGGGATAGATTGTTTATCCACGTTGTCTTGTTCGGACGATTGCTCAATAGCTTGTTCGTTGTCCACCGGTTCGCCCTGCTTTATGGCTGGGTCTTTGTTGAGGCGGGACTTTGTTCAACGTTTACGTTGCCGTTTTGACTGCTTTTAGAGGATTTATCGCCGTGGCGTCCCGTTGTTCCTCGTCTTCATTTCCTTTAGGTGTATCCACCATGTATACATCATGAGATGAGGTGGTTGTCCAGCATCCTAGAGGTGCTAGCTCATTGTTTTCTCCGCATCGTCATCCATACCGTCCGATGTCTTGGAGTCGAAGTCGAGCACGTCGTGTAAACTTCGACGGTGGCTACGAAGTGGGTGGTGGGTGGGCGTTGAATTTCTTCACCGTCCGCATCCCAACCTTCCTGACCGTAGTCCGGCCAGGGCTCTCCGGATAAAGAGAGAGACTTTATTGAATTCAGGATGTCGCCAAAGGGCGAGTGCTGAAAGATGTCCGCGACCGTGAACTCCATGACCGGCGCCCAATCGGATTCGATTGGCCGGGGCGCGGAGGGTTCGGAGTCCGGAGAGGAGTCCGACACCCTGGAGTCGAGGTCTTCGCAAAGGACAGGGATAGAGTTCGGCTCGATCACCGTAGAGGTTGTAGCCCCCAAGGCGGTGTCCAACCACTCGTCCTCAATCGGGGAATCCAGCTCCGGATTAAGGGTCGGAGCGGATACTGGTGCGGCCTCCAGGGCACTGTTCGACTACAGAGCTAGATCATGCCCATCGAGACAGTGCGGCACGCTTGGCTGCGGCTCGAATCCGTCAACGATCAAGTCTCCGCGGATATCGGCCGTATAGATTAAACTTCCAAATCTAACCTGATGGCCAGGGGCGTAGCTTTCGATCTGCTCTAGATGGCCAAGCGAATTGGCCCGCAGTGCAAAGCTGCCGAACACGAAGATCTGTCCGGGAGAAAAGTCTCACCTGGACCGCGTCGTTGTTGATGATCGAAGGAGCCACCGGCCTATCGGTGACGACACGAGGAACTCTCAATGAAAGCACCAATGTCGGTGTCAAAACCGGCGGATCTCGGGTAGGGGGTCCCAAACTGTGCGTCTAGGCGGATGGTAACAGGAGACAAGGGACACAATGTTTTTACCCAGGTTCGGGCCCTCTCGATGGAGGTAAAACCCTACTCCTGCTTGATTAATATTGATGATATGGGTAGTACAAGAGTAGATCTACCACGAGATCAAGGAGGCTAAACCCTAGAAGCTAGCCTATGGTATGATTGTTCTTCTTCTGTCCTACGGACTAAAACCCTCCGGTTTATATAGACACCGGATAGTTTAGGGTTACACAAAGTTGGTTACAATGGTAGGAGATCTACATATCCATATCGCCAAGCTTGCCTTCCATGCCAAGGGAAGTCCCATCCGGACACGGGACGAAGTCTTCAATCTTGTATCTTCATAGTCTTGGAGTCCGGCCGTGATGATAGTCCGGCTATCCGGACACCCCCTAGTCCGGGACTCCCTCAGGGCCCATAAAACGGCCTTGGCAGCGCCAGAGTGTATTGGATTTTCAGGTCCGGCCGCAAAGGAAATTATGTTTTGCCAACCGATTATATATAACATCATAGGCGAAGATGGAAGAGCATGAGGATGGTGCGGGACCGTCGAAGCATCCCGAGTTGATATTTCGTAGTGCTGGGGACCTTCTGTAGGATCGAAAGTATGTCTAGAGGGGGGGTGATTAGACTACTTCACCAAATAAAAACTTATCCTTTTCCCAATTTTAGTCTTTGGGAGATTTTAGCTATCTTAGCACAAGTCAAGCAATCTTAACTGGAGACTTCAACCCACGAAGGGTAACGGTTGCGCGAGTCCACGGAGGGCTCCACGCACGTAGGGTCCACGAAGAAGGAACCTTGTCTATCCCACCATGGCCGTCGCCCACGAAGGACATGCCTCACTAGCGGTAGATCTTCACGAAGTAGGCGATCTCCTTGCCCTTACAAACTCCTTGGTTCAACTCCACAATCTTGTCGGAGGCTCCCAAGTGACACCTAGCCAATCTAGGAGACACCACTCTCCAAGAAGTAACAAATGGTGTGTTGACGATGAACTCCTTGCCCTTACAAACTCCTTGGTTCAACTCCACAATCTTGTCGGAGGCTCCCAACTGACACCTAGCCAATCTAGGAGTGTGACGCCCCCGATTCAATCGTACACTAATCATGCACACAAATATGTACGATCAAGATCAGGGACTCACGGGAAGATATCACAACACAACTCTAAAACATAAATAAGTCATACAAGCATCATAATACAAGCCAGGGGCCTCGAGGGCTCGAATACAAGTGCTCGATCATAGACGAGTCAGCGGAAGCAACAATATCTGAGTACAGACATAAGTTAAACAAGTTGCCATAAGATGACTAGCACAAACTGGGATACATATCGAAAGAGGCACAGGCCTCCTGCCTGGGATCCTCCTCACTACTCACAGTGCGTCGTCGGCCGGGCTGCACGTAGTAGTAGGCACCTCCCGATTAGTAGTAGGTAAATCGAGGTGGCGTCTGGCTCCTGGGCTCCGAAACCTGGTTGCGACAACCAGGTAGGAAGGAAAGGGGAAAAAAGGGGGGAGAAAGCAACCGTGATTACTCATCCAAAGTACTCGCAAGCAAGGAGCTACACTACATATGCATGGATATATGTGTAAAGGGCCATATCAGTGGACTGAACTGCAGAATGCTAGAATAAGAGGGGGATAGCTAATCCTGTCGAAGACTACGCTTCTGGCAGCCTCCGTCTTGCAGCATGTAGAAGAGAGTAGACTGAAGTCCTCCAAGTAGCATCGCATAGCAATAATCCTACCCGGCAACCCCCTCCTCATCGCCCTGTTAGAGAGCGATCACCGGGTTGTATCTGGCACTTGGAAGGGTGTGTTTTATTAAGTATCCGGTTCTAGTTGTCATAAGGTCAAGGTACAACTCCAAGTCCTCCTGTTACCGAAGATCACGGCTATTCGAATACATTAACTTCCCTGCAGGGGTGCACCACATTACCCGACACACTCGATCCCATTTAGCCGGACACACTTTTTACGGGTCATGCCCGCCGCGGAAGATCAACACGTCGCAGCCCCACCTAGGCACAATGAGAGAGGTCTGACGCCGGTTCAAACCTAAGCGCCTGCAGTGCAGGCCCATCGCCCTTAGCACACCTGCACGTTGCGTACGCGGACGGAAGCAGACCTAGCCTAGCAGGCGTTCCAGTCCAATCCGGCGCGCGCCGCTTAGTCGCTGACGTCACGAAGTGCTTCGGCTGATACCACGACGCCGGTTGCCCATATCTTGTCCCACGTGGCGGTTAGTGCGTATAAGGTCAACGACCCAACTCAGATCAAATACCTAGATCTCATTAAGCGTGTTAAGTATCCGCGAACGCCAAACAGGGCCAGGCCCACCTCTCTCCTAGGCGGTCTCAACCTGCCCTGTCGCTCTGCCACAAAGATCCACCACGAGAGGGCCGTTGGGACAAAGGTCCTTTCAGCCCCCAATCCGTGAATCACTTTCATGGGTGCTCCTCGAGCCGACCCGACTTTAGTCACCACATGTATCATGTATAAAGTATATAGTATATACCCGTGACCACCTCCCGAGTGATCACGGCCCGATAGTATAGCATGGCAGATGGACAAGAATGTAGGGCCACTGATGGAATACTAGCATCCTATACAAAGAAGGTAGGATTGCAGGTAAAGGTATCAACAGTAGTAGGAAGGACAGGCTATGCATCAGGATAGGATTAACGGAAAGCAGTAACATGCTACACTATTCTAATGCAAGCACTATAGAGGAGAATAGGCGATATCTGGTGATCAAGGGGGGGGGCTTGCCTGCTGTTGCTCACGGGCAAGAAGGAGGGGTTCGCCAACTCCGTAGTCGAACCGGGAGCAGCAGCATCGGGTCTCAGGGTCTATCGGAGAGAAGAGGGGGAGAAACAGTAAATACATAGCAAGCAAGTGTATAACAGGACAATAGGCAGAGCTAGACGTGTTCTAACGCGGTCCTAGACGTTATAGGTGAAGGGGGAAATCAACCGGGAAGGTGTTCCCGGTTCCGGACCTGTGTAAGACAGAAGACCGGAGGGGGAATGTTCCATGTTCAGATAGTTAGATGCATCTGACAGGTAAACGGACCACGTATTCGGATTCGTCTCGTCGATCTGAGCAACATTCATGTACAAAGTTTTTTCAACAGAGCTACGGTTTATTTTATATTAATTTTCAAAATTTTAAATCATATTTAGAAATAACAGAATTATTTAATTCAAAAATGTTTATTACGTCATCATGGCGTCGCCATGGACGCCAATTGATCAGCGTTGACCGCTGACCGTCAAACAGGCAGTGGGGCCCGTCTGTCATTGACTGTGATTAACCAAAACAGATCAGTTAGTTTAATTAGTGATTAGGTTGGTCTAATCAGGATTAAATAAGTTAATTTATTTAGATAATTAATTAATTAATTATTACTATTTTTATTCTCTCTTTTTTATAATTTCTTTTTTTAAACAAGGGCATGGGGGCCCCACTGGACAGTGGCCCATAGGGCCAAACGGGTGCCCGGCGGCGTTATTGCGCCAGCGCCATCGAGGGCGAGCCATGGCCTCGGCTGGGATTCCCCTGTGCCGGCACGCACGGGCACAACAAAGCGGCGAGGGCCGTGAGCGGCAATGAAGGCGCCATGAAGGGCCGTGCGGACGGGCAACACGCGCCGCTGGGGCGACGGCGCGCGGCTGCGCCGTTGTCGTGACGCTGCTGGATGAGCACCGGCGCCGCGGGCGTCAACGAGCAGTGGAGGCGACTGGGGCGACCACATGCGTAGGGGTGAGCATGGGGGAGGAGGCGTGTGGGCAAGGGAGGTCTCCGGCAGGTGCAGCGAGGCGCGCGCGCACGCCGTCCGGGCGGTGGAAGGGGATCGGGCCGCACGAGGCAAAGAGCGGCAAGACACACACGGGAGGGAGGCAAGGCGCGGGCGACGCATGCACAGGGCATCGGCGGCGCTAGCAGCGGCGGGTTGGCCGGAGGTGGCTGGTGGCAACAGCAGCGACAAGCAGAGCGGGGGCCGGAGCTCGGATGTGTGCGAGTGTGGTGCTGCGACTCGAATTCGAGCAAGCTAAGCAGCTAGGTGGCGTCTACGGACCACCACGAGCACACTTGTGTGCTCGATTTGGCCCAGGTCATGCGCTGTCCATGACGACGACATGGCCGGAGGCAGGGAGCTTGCGGTCATGGCGGTTACGCCTCTAGAGGACGAAAAGAGAAGGCAGTATAAGGGGAAAGGTGCGGGGCTCACAACGGTCGCAGAGTAGGGGACGGCGAGGCTGGGGTTGACTTGGTCGTAGCAAATCGGCGACGAGTAGCTCCGGGCACCGAGGACGAAGACGAGATGATGGCGACGAGTTGGGGCAGCGAGGCGATGAACCCAAGGGGTGGAGAGGACCAGCGCGATGTGTCGGTTCTTCTACTCATGCTAGTACGGAGAGGGGAGGCCGGTGGCCACGGCAACGATTTAAGAGCTTGGCAGTGGTGGTTCGCCATGTATGCTTGAAGAGGAAAGCGGCGCGAGGGGAGAGGGAAAGAACGCTAGGGTTTGGCCCGGTGGTCGGGGAGTACTTAGGCTGACGGGAGACGCTGATGGATGGCACGACGCACGGCCATCCATGGCCACGGACGTGTGAGGGGAATTCACCCAGCCTCCCGTGAACAGGAGGTGGAAGATGAGAGGGGGAGTTGGGCTGGTTTCAGTTAGATGGGTCAAGTGGAGTAGATTAGGTCTGTTGTTTTGTTTCTCTTTTCTTTTACTCATGCTTTATACTGTTATATGTTTTATTTTCTATTCATTATACTTTTATAAAATATAAAATTAGTTCCTAAAATAGAATTACTACTTATTCTAATGCCACCATAACTTGCTACCCAAACTAAAATTGTTTCGCAATTATTTAATATTTAAAAGTATTTAGATAATAGTTTTCGCTACCGTTTTATTCATCTAATAGTATTTAAATATTTTATAAAGGTGAGGTTTCTCCACCATAATAACCTGTGCATTATTTTGTTCACAATTCTAACATTTTAGTTTTAATATTTGAAAACTTTTATTGTTTGCTTGATTTTTAATTTGAATTTGAATCGGTTTTTGAACTAACGAGAGATTAGCAACAGTAACGGAGGTGACATGGCATCTTTAGCAGAGGGTTACTGTAGCGTAACTATCCGGGCGTCACAAGGAGACACCACTCTCCAAGAAGTAACAAATGATAGTCTCCCCAACACTCAACTTTCTCTCACAGGATTTGGATTTGGTGGAAAGAAGATTTGAGTGGAAAGCAACTTGGGGAAGGCTAGATATCAAGATTCATATGGTAGGAATGGAATATCTTAAGGCCAACACAAGGGTAGGTGGTTCTCTCTCGGAAAATGTGTATTGGAAGTGGAGGTTCGTTTACGATGGCTCTCTCCACGAATGAAGAGTAGGTGGAGGGTATATATAGCCTCTACAAAAAATCTAACTATTACACACAACTTACCAATCTCGGTGGGACCGAATTGAAAAACTCGGTCGGACCGATTCAGCAAATCTAGTGACCATTAGGATTTTCGGTGGGACCGACATGCAACTCGGTAGGACCGATATGATTAGGGTTAGGGCATAACGTAATCTCGGTGAGACCGATTACACAAACTCGGTGGGACTGATTTTGTTAATAAGCTAACCAGAGAGTTTGTCAGGTAAACTCGGTGGGACCGATTCGCTCATTTCGGTGAGACCGAAATGTTACAAAAAGGAAACAGAGAGTTTACATTGCAATCTCGGTGGGACAGATCTCTCATCTCGGTGGGACCAAACGTTATTTAAGGGAAACAGAGATTACAATCCCATCTCGGTGAGATCGAGATCCCTATCGGTGAGACCGATTTGCCTAGGGTTTGTGGCAGTGGCTATGACATCTGAACTCAGTGGCGCTGGATAGAAAAAATCGGTGGGGCTGAGTTTGACATTTGGTTTAGGTCATATGTGGATGTGAGAAAGTAGTTGAGGGTTTTGGAGCATATCACTAAGCACTTTGAGCAAGCAAGCCATTAAGCAACACCTCATCCCTCCTTGATAGTATTGGCTTTTCCTATAGACTCAATGTGATCTTGGATCACTAAAATATAAAATGTAGAGTCTTGAGCTTTGAGCTTGAGCCAATCCTTTTATCCTTAGTATTTTGAGGGGTCCACTTTCCTCATCCATGCCATGCCATTCATTGAGCTTTTCCTGAAATATTTATCTTGGAATAATGTTAGCTCAATGAGCTATATGTTGTTAGGAATTACCAAAACCACCTAGGGATAGTTTCAATTTCAATCTCCCCCTTTTTGGTAATTGATGACAACATATAGATCAAAGCTTCGACAAATGATAATAAGAGTGAAAAAACATTGTCGCTTTGAGAAGTATGTGAAAAGCAAGAGCTCCCCCTAAATATGTGCATAGTTTAAGATTTGCTTTGGACTGCAAATGCACAAAGGGTTAGGCTCATGTGTTACCCTTCCATGTCACATACATCTTGGTGGAGCGCTCAAAATGATAAAAATAGAATACATGCACTCATCACCAAGCAAAGTGAATGATCATATAAGATAAAAGGATAATGTCATCCAACAAGCATTAATGTAGCATATCAAACACATGATCATCCAAGTATCACACAGACAGAAATTATCTCAATCAAGCAAATAAAGTTCAACCACCAAAGCAAGAGAGAATAAAAGCAACGCTTCTCTCGAAGCCTATGATCTATACATTTTCTCCCCTTTGGCAACAAGTTACCAAAAAGTTTATAGAAAATGCATAGCACTAAATCGCCTCTCAGCTTGATCTTCGTGTGGTGGTGTAGATGTAACGCCAAGGACGAAAGCATCAGTTGATGTAGATGGAGCTGATGGAGTAGGTGCTGGAGCTGGTGGCACTCAAGCTGTAGCAGGTGCAGATGAAGTGGCTCTGTTGTCTGTCACTAGCACTGCAGCTGATCTCTGAACTCTAGGCACTCTGGAAAATGCCTTAGTGGTTGCCTTGCCCTTCCTCTCCTGCATATCATCCTGAAGTTGCTCAACAATGACCGGATCTCTGTTACCTTCACATCCATGTCATAGAACTTCGCTCCATGATCCTCTCTAGGCCCTCCGGTTTTGAGTCAAGGTGGCCAGCCCTTCTCAATCCTCAGAGTGGATGCAATCAAGTAGCCAAGTTGATCCTGCTTTGCTCTTCAAGAAGCACCGAGATGCCTCTTCCATTGTTGGCATCTTGGCAGCCTTCTCAGTCCTTGCCTTCTCCTTCTTCGCTTGAGCTTGCACAGAAGATGGTTAATCTTTATTCATAACCACTTGGTTGTCCTCAAAATCTGGATAGATAGGCATGTGCTCCTTGTCCAACAAGTATGTGCCATTGCCCATCTTGGAGTTAATCAGCTCATGGATCTGTGGGGCATATCCACAACTTCTATTTTGGTCAGCAGCTGTCCTCTTGATAGTTTCAACTATAAGACTCATGACCTTGAACTTTTGTGGCACATCAAATAAGTGTAGCATATTTATTGCATGGCCTCTGACCATGTTGTGATCACCTGACTTGGGCAAGAGAGTGTGCCTGAGGATCCAGTTAATGGTTGGCAATCCTGAAAGAAGGTAATGTACTGATCCAAACTTGTGTGATTCTATAGCAGCATCTAGGATCTCCGTGTACATATGTGCAATAGTGTTGTGATCCATCTTCTTCTTGGCATAGACATCCAAGTCATCTTATTTCTCCTTAGGTGCATTGATCAGATTAGCCCATTCTTCAATTGATGATTGGTACCTAGTACCTTCAGACATCCATACTATCCTGTCATCTGGATAGAAGTGTGCTGTGGAGTAGAATTGCATTATTAACTCATCACTCCACTTTGTGAGCTTCTGCCCAAGAAAGTCTGCCACTCCACAAGCACTGAAGCTCTCATACACACCAGGATAGTGTTCTTCATTCTCCTTGATGTATTCCCAGTTGACCCATCTCATGTCACACACTATTGGCTTCTTGTCCAGCAGAATTGTCTCATAGAAGTCATGCTGTTCCTTTGTGTGGAACCTGTAGTCTACAGCAGTTCTTCTTCTGGTGGCATATGGATCTGAATCTCTCCATAGCCTTAATCTCAGTCCTTCCCGATCTTCATGTTCTCAGCCATGGGATGGGCATCATTATGATCTGGAATTTTAGGCTTCAATTTTCTCAAAACATGTGTCTCATCATCTTCTTCTTTAGCAACAGCTTGTGCACTAGGGCCTTGTTCTTCTCAAAGAATGGAATGTTCACGGTACTCCTCTTGGGTGCAGCCTTGGGTTTGGAGGCAGCCTTGGGTGCTACTTTGGGCTTTGATGAGGCAGCCCTCGACCTAATGGCATCACCCATAAGCTTCTCGAGCTTTGGGTGTCAAAAAGCATCCTCTTCTTCTTCCTCCTCTTCCATCATGGAAGGCTTTCCAATTACTCTGGCCATGGTCTTCTTGACCCTTTCCTTCCTCTTCTTCCCTTCTGCAGCATCCTCTTTGGGTTCAGCTTCCAGAGATACTTGAGTGGAGGTACTGGCTGTAGACATGCGCTCTCTTCCTGCTGGCCTTTTGGTCTTCAGACCTGGCTTAGTTGCTGCAGCTGAGCCATATTATTTCTTGAGCACCTTCTTCTTGAAGTGGCATCATCCTCAACTGCCACATAGTCTTCATCCTCAGATTCTGAGGTTCTCTTCTTTCTGGCCCTGGTGGCAGCTTTGGGTAGGTTGCTTGGGGTGCTCCTGCTGACCTCATCATAGCTGCTAGAGGGACTAGTGCCCTCACTCATGTGAACCTGCTCCTCTTCCCTGTTCTAGCTGTCACTTTGATCAGACATATTGCGATCATTGACAACAGACCCTGTGAGTAGATATAGATGAGATAGAGTGGATGAGCATCACAAAATGCAGAGGTTTTTGCAAAAGAATGAGTCAAAAACTTAGTTTCAGTTTTCCACAGAAAGCATTTCGGATCTAATGATTTGTAAACTCGGTGATACCGAAGCAACTTTTGGAACCTAAACTAGTGAACTCGGTCAGACCGAGTCATAGTTCGGTGGCACCGAGACTGCTAGGGTTTCACAAAGTCCTGAACTCGGTCACACCGATTTGCAATTCTCGGTCAGACCGAGAGTTACATGTGCAATGGCCTTAGCCGAATCGGTGGTACGGAGTTCCACAACTCGGTTGGTCCGAGATAGTTTTGGCGGAAACCTAACCCTAAATTTTCAATTCATCTCTAGTCTACGGAGTGTTTTGAACTTATAGGATAGTTTCAATCGTGGCAAGATTCATGGCGAACACAATGTGCTAGGAATCAGATAAGGATAGCAAACTGATCAAGTTCATACCCTAGTTCGGTGATGAACTCGCTACGGCGGCAACGGCGGGGATGATTCCCGTTGACGGCGGTGGAGACCAGTGGCAGGAGGCAGCTGGCGACGCGGAGGATGATCCGGAGACCCTAGAGGCAGAGCGGGTTGAGCGCGGGCGATAGAGTTCGGAGAAAATTTCCAAAATTTTGCCCGTGTATATATAGCCCGACCTGTTGGTGTGACCGAGTGGAACAACTTCGGTGGCACCGAGATGCATAATCGCAAGCAAGTTACAAAGAACTCGGTGTGACCGAAAAGTTCAAATCGACTGCACCAAGATTGAAAACCTAGATCGACTTAGTGATCTCGGTATGACAGAAATGGTTGAATCGGTTAGACCGAAACGCACAAAGATGTTTTGGAAGTTTAAGTCTATGACGAATCGGGGACTCCGAGTGCTCCTCACACAGAGTGGTTCGAATCTGACTTGATCAAATTTTGTGATGTAGCATGAATAGAGTTTGAGACGAGAAGAGCATAGATAGCTAGAGAAGGTTCTTAGGCATTCTTGTCCATCCACTTGGCAAAAGAAAAGGAAAACAATCAATCAAAACAACAAGTGGATGTCCTCGAATGAGTAAAATATGCAACAAACATGCTCACACAATAAAATGGCAAATGAAATATGTGGCAAAGCATGCACAACCAATTCTAGAATCTATCAAGCAATTGGCGATGACTGGGTCATCTGTATATGAGCATATTGACTTAGGAGTCAAATGAGAACATTTGATCATAGGTCATACTCATCGTTTAAGCTCAAGTGGGGTTACCACTTTTACATAATGCATTTTTGTGTTCACACCATTAGAGTTGCTTTAGCTCAATTCTTAGAGTAAAGCTCCCCCTAGATGTGAGATCCCCCCTTAGAGGGATAAACTAACCTTGGGTTTTGTCGATGATGACTTCATGTAGGTGTTGAAGATGTGGATGCTCAATGTTGATGTAGATCATTTGGATCAATCCTTTGGAGTGAGTTGCACTTTCAATACCTACACGGGTTAGTCCCACAAGGAACAAACAAGGATATCCATAGACATAGAGTGATGCACACACAAGATAATGTGTATGAGAGCATTAGGTTACCTTGTCCCTTGTCTTACCAACAAGAGGGTTTGTGACTCCTTAAACTAGTGCAAGATGTGGAAGTTGATTGCACTTGTCCTTGCCAAAATGATATGAGTGAAATATGTTGGCGGAGTCACCCTCAAGAACTCTCTAGTTCTTCTTCTTTGGGATCCACATCATCTTGATGGGAATCCTCGGAGTTGTAGTCGTACTTGATGAAGTGGAACTTGATGTAGTCTTGGGAACCCACTTGACCAAGGCCTTAGAAGCTTCTCCAAGTTCATCAATTTCTTCTTGAAGCTTGTCCTTGCCTTTTTGCTTGTGGTCATGTGGTGGAAGATCATCTTGAGCTTGTGTCCCATTGAAATAAGTAGGATCATACTTCTCTTGTTGGGGAACAAACTTCGTCTTGGGGTATTGATCTTCTTCCCACTCAACTCCATTGGCATTGAACTTTCGTTCAAAACCAACACCTTGATTCTTCAGTGCCTTCCTTGCTTGCGTACAATTTCCTCAAATTGCTTACTCCCGCAAGGCTCTTGTAAACACCTTTCTCTATAATTCCCTTCAATAAGCTATTTTCTTGCTCAAGTGTAACTTGGCTAAGAGAAACATTAGTGGATTCAAGAGAACTACTAGAAGCAACAACATTGGATTTAGCATGATTATTGTTACTACTAGAGGAAGAATCCTTCTTGTTCTTGTTACTAGACTTGACTTGAGGCATGTAAGTAGATAAGAGTAAACGCTTGGCAATGTAAGAAGAACTTTTCTTGCGAAGATCATCATTGATTGCCTTTAAGAACTCTTGCTCTTGCTCAAGGTTGAGCTTTTCTAGGCGTAACTTCTCATGAGTCCTTAAAAGTTCTCGATGATCTCCTAAGATAGTTTCATGAGCTAACTTAAGAGTGTTTAGTTCTTTAGTTAGAAGCTCAATCTTCTCCTTATCATTGTCATTCGCTTTTATGTTGATTAGCATGATTAATTGACGTTTCATCATAGTATTCATCACTAGAGTTGTCAACAAGTAAATCATCATCACCTAACAAGTCATCTTCATCACTATTGAAATCAACATACTCGGGATGTGTTACCTTTGGACCTTTGGTCATGAAGCATCTTCCAATTCCTTCATTTGGTGAATCAAATATGTTGTAGGAGTTGGTTGACACAAGTGCTAGACCGGCAACACCTTCATCTTGAGTATATTCAGAGTCGGAGTGATAGCTTCTTTTGGAGCGATTTTCGGAGTCGGAGCCGGATACCCATTCACCAACAAGAGCTTGATGTCTTCGTTTTGTGTAGCTCCTTGATGACTTGTCCTTCCTTTCCGAATCCTTGCTTCTCCGTGAGGGTATTCGTTCATAACGATCATCTCTACTCCTTCTCTCTCTTGGTGGTGATTCTTCTCTTCTACTTCTTCTTTTTGGAGAATCTTCTCTTCTTTTGTAGGGAGCCGTACACTCATTGGAATAGTGTCCGGGTCTTCCACAATTGTAGCAATTACGCTCTCGACTAGAAGATCTTTTGTCATTGTAGGACCTTGACTTGGAGCTTCTCTCTTTGCTTCTACTCTTGTATAATTTGTTGAAGTTCTTCACTATTAAGCTCAATTCTTCATTGAAGGTTTGTTTCTCACTTGATGATGTGGGGCTTCACATGAGGCTTTGTAAGCACCACTTGATTTGTTGTGAAGTTCCTCCTTATCCTTGAGTGACATCTCATGAGCAACAATTCTTCCAAAGACTTCCGTTGGCTTGAGATCTTTGTAATTGGGCATCATTTGGATCAATGTGCACAGTATCATATTTTCCATCCAAGGCTCTTAGGATCTTCTTGATGACGAATCATGGGTCATCTCTTCACTTCCTAAGCCGGCAATCTCATTTCTGATAAGAGCAAGCCTAGAGTACATTTCAAATGACACCTTCACCATCCTTCATTTTGAACTTGTCAAGTTGACTTTGAAGCACATCCAACTTGGATTTCTTGACGGAGTCGGTACCTTCATGCGTATCAATCAAAGTATCCCAAATTTCCTTTGCATTCTCAAGGCGGCTGATTTTGTTGAATTCTTCGGGGCACAATCCGTTGAAGAGGATATCACAAGCTTGAGCGTTGTATTGCAGCATCTTCCTCTTCCGCGCTAGCTTCACGGTTCGGTTCTCTCCCATCAAAGAATTAACCTTGCAAGCCAATACACACACTTGCCCAAACGGCGGGGTTATGTCCAAGAATATACATTTTCATTTTATGCTTCCAACTAGCAAAATTTGTACCATCAAAGTAAGGACCTCTACGGTGATAATTTCTCGCTAGACGCATCATACTCTCCTAGGTTGTGAAACCAAGGCTATGACCACCAAAAGCTATGGAAATCAAAGCAAATGGAGACCAAAGCTCTGATACCACTTGTAGGATCAAAAGTATGTCTAGAGGGGGGTGATTAGACTAATTGACCAAATAAAAACTTATCCTTTTCCCAATTTTAGTCTTTGGCAGATTAGAGCTATCTTGGCACAAGTCAAGCAATCTTAACACAATTCAAGCAAGCATGCAAAGTGTATATGAGCAGCGGAAAGTAAACCATGCAACTTGCAAGAATGTAAAGGGAAGGGTTTGGAGAATTCAAACGCAATTGGAGACACGGATGTTTTTGTCGTGGTTCCGATAGGTGGTGCTATCGTACATCCACGTTGATGGAGACTTCAACCCACGAAGGGTAACGGAGGGCTCCACCCACGAAGGGTCCACGAAGAAGCAACCTTTTCTATCCCACAATGGCCGTGGCCCACGAAGGACTAGCCTCACTAGCGGTGGATCTTCACGAAGTAGGAGATCTCCTTGCCCTTACAAACTCCTTGGTTCAACTCCACAATCTTGTCGGAGGCTCCCAAGTGACACCTAGGCAATCTAGGAGACACCACTCTCCAAGAAGTAACAAATGGTGTGTTGATGATGAACTCCTTGCTCTTGTGCTTCAAATGATAGTCTCCCCAACACTCAACTTTCTCTCACAGGATTTGGATTTGGTGGAAAGAAGATTTGAGTGGAAAGCAACTTGGGGAAGGCTAGAGATCAGGATTCATATTGTAGGAATGGAATATCTTGGCCTCAACACAAGGGTAGGTGGTTCTCACTTAGAAAATGTGTATTGGAAGTGTAGGTTCGTTCTGATGGCTCTCTCCACGAATGAAGAGTAGGTGGAGGGGTATATATAGCCTCCACACAAAATCTAACCGTTACACACAACTTACCAATCTCGGTGGGACCGAATTGAAAAACTCGGTCGGACCGATTCGATAAATCTAGTGATCATAGGATTTTCGATTGGGACCGACATGCAACTCGGTAGGACCGATATGATTAGGGTTAGGGCATAACATATTCTCGGTGAGACCGATTACACAAACTCGGTGGGACCGATTTTGGTAATAAGCTAACCAGAGAGTTGGTCAGGTAAACTCGGTGGGACCGATTTGCTCATTTTTGTGAGACCAAAATGCTACAAAAAGGAAACAGAGAGTTTACATTGCAATCTCGGTGGGACCGATCACTCATCTTGGTGGGACCGAAACGTTACGAAGGGAAACAGAGAGATTACAATCCCATCTCGGTGAGACCGAGATCCCTATCGGTGAGACCGAGTTGCCGAGGGTGTGTGGCAGTGGTTATGACATCTGAACTCGGTGGCTGGATAGATAGAAAGAATCGGTGGGGCCGAGTTTGACTTTTGGTTTAGGTCATATGTGGATGTGAGAAAGTAGTTGAGGGTTTTGGAGCATATCACTAAGCACTTTGAGCAAGCAAGCCATTAAGCAACACCTCATCCCTCCTTGATAGTATTGGCTTTTCCTATAGACTCAATGTGATCTTGGATCACTAAAATATAAAATGTAGAGTCTTGAGCTTTGAGCTTGAGCCAATCCTTTTATCCTTAGTATTTTGAGGGGTCCACTTTCCTCATCCATGCCATGCCATTCATTGAGCTTTTCCTGAAATATTTATCTTGGAATAATGTTAGCTCAATGAGCTATATGTTGGTAGGAATTACCAAAACCATGTAGCGATAGTTGCACTTTCACCTTCCTCCCTTTTGAATAATGTTGGGATCACCGAAAGTGGTGGCGACAATACATGACAACTTTGATTTGGTCCTGCTTTTCAAGTACCCAATCTCGGTTTCTGGGATAAAAACACAAAGTTTGACCCTTGTAGTTTAACCTAAGCAATGGTGGTTTTTTCACATCATTACCTTATTGAAGGCATTGTTCAGATTTGTTCGAACCTGATCTTCAGCGTGAAAACCTAGGATTTGTCCTTCGATGGCCGGACCCGGTGATGGCATCGTTTGAGCACCGTTCCCTTGCCGGAGGTGTTAATGCTAGAGTTCATTTCACATTGTCATTATGATGTCCAGGGGTGGTTGGTACCCATGACTGTTGTTGTAGTTCACCGATCACAGTTTTGAGTGCTTTGTTTTTTAATAATATTATTGTCTAGGTACAACTTCATTCTTTTACAACTATGCTTTTTTTGGCGTGCCCATATGTGTGTGTGCACGTTGATGTTAGTTGTGTGCATCCTAATAATGCAGAAACCGGCTGTGTACTCATTGTGTTTGTAAGATTTATTTTGACTCAATAAAATCCACCTAATAAAAAAAATACATTCCATGAATATGCAAAGACGTGAAGAGAATGTAGTTTAAGGCCTATCTTCTCCCACGAGCAAATTAACTGGTGGATTAGTAAAGGCACACGACCACCTTTGCTAGTCCGCTACTCGCACCACGCGACAAAGTACATGGCAAGTGCTGCCTTTACGCTTCTGCCGAGGCCATGACAACAACAAGCTAGATGGAGGTTACAAGAATGAAGGATTCGTGGACCCAGTGGCCGAGCAGACGTGGTTGATGAACCTGAACACTGTATGTCGCAGATTGAGCTTCACTAGGTGTTGCCAAGAAGATTCCAGATACCTACCGTTTCTGTTAGTAATTTATGAGAACCAAACATATGAAGACAATCTGTGGCATTGCATATCAGCCAGGCTAGTGGCACGCAAGGAGTATGATATGTATGGGAGCTGATACTTGAATCTGCTAGTACAATCTTGCCACTTTGTGTGGCTTAATGAAAAGTATGTTCTTGTAATGTGTATGCCAGCTACTTGCTCGGATTTATTGTTGTAGGAATTTATAGTCATATGTGCATGGTTCTGCTCACCACGTCGCGGAGTCATTCTTACTAAAGATAACCTTATTAAAAGGAATTGACATGGAAGTACACAATGTGTCTTTTGTCTGCATGATGAGACAATAAAACATTTATTCTTACAATGTAAATTGGCTCGTTCTATATGGTCAGTCATCCAAATAGCGTCTGGCTTGTATCCTCCTTGTAGTGTTGCTAATATATTTGGCAACTGACTACATGGGATTGATCACAAGTTTAGAACTCTCATCAGGGTGGGAGCGCTTGCCGTGATTTGGTCGCTTTGGCTATGAAGAAATGATAAAGTTTTTAGTGATAAAAGTACTTCTCTTATGCAGGTTATCTAAAGATGTACCAGGACTCTTCGTTTATGGTCCTCTCTACAACGAGTGGAGAATCGAGACCTGTTTATGGAGGTGTGTACACGATTAGAGGCTTCGGCGAGGGATATTTTTATCCAACATGGGTGGCAGCATGATCTTAGGATTGGGCCACCTTCAGTTTAAGCGTTATACAGATTTCATTTTCCTTGTATATCGCCTTATTCTTTTATTTTGCCTTGGTGTGAGAACTTTGTTGGCTGTGTGCATCTTACTTATGCAGAGGTCGGGTGTAATGCTTAAACCTTTTAAGTAATAAAGCGCCCCTTTTCGATATATAATAACCATGGTGACCTCCATCAGTTTGATATGTACACGTATGTGAAGAGAGGATGGTCCAACATGCATCTACTCAGGTTGGCACAGCCAAACAAGCATTTTCCATGCTCACACGGTTCGAGGAGAAAAAAATTGTACCAATGAAACTAATTTTCAGTAGATGTTGAGAATGAGCGGCATTGGGAAATCGTTTCTATGAAAGGTCCAAAAATTCAGGGCCACGATACAAGCTGTGAGAAGCCATTGTCAACATGTCATGACTAGCAAACTCATTTGCAGATTTTTGTGCAATACCTTCTTGTAATAAGACCTTAGATCAGTCAAACGAGCCGTAGTGCAACCAATCCACTAGGGTCTAAGTCCTAGTCTTGGCATCGATGTTCACATTTTCCTTAATTTATTTTTGATCTTCGGCGTTGTGTGTTCAGTGGAAGGAGGCGTTTCCGTCGACTTCAAAAACGCATGTGGTGACTTCATCAATTTCAAAATGAAGTGCAGGCTCAGTATCTCGGAGATGCTCATAAGGATATGATGTGTGTGTATGCGTTTTTATAGGGTTGAGTGTGTGTTAGGGTCTGTAAAATGTAAAAGAAGCGTAAGATGTCCTCAATGGTTTAGCTGGGTGATCTCTTCATAGCTATTCGTTGGGTACCAGACAAAACACTTGGATTCTGACCTTTCTTACCCTACCAGGCCACTACAGTATTGCTCGCATATTGTGATGTGGGAGCAAGTTCAAGGTGTAAAACTCAAATGGTATTTTCATGGTGCTTCATGCATGCGCTACTAAGAATATTTGAGTGTGTTTACTTTAATTCAAAATTAGTTCACCAAGATAGTGAAATAGTGAACCTGAACTGAAAATTTGCAGATGAATTTATGAGTTCGATGTGCAAATCAAATCCCATCCACCACCATGTACTGCTTTTCCTATGAGGAATTAAATTGATGATGGCTATCATGCTCATGTACCAAGTAGTCAAGCTCACATTTCCTACTAGGCTGGTCATGGCCCTGGAGCGCATGTGCCCGCTGCCAACCCGCATGCTTATACTGTATCTCTTTGATGTGACATTATAGGCCAATACAAGCTTCCTTTATCAAAAATCCCGTTGTCGATCAATAATTCCAAAACCCAAGCTTAGCACATTATGTTTGCTGAGTTTTTTTTCCAGATCTTTTGCTGATAATTTTTTTAGACTAATTTTGCTGATAAAATTAAATGCGATCCGTCAGCCCCGAACCGTTTTCCTGCCCCGCTATCAAAAATGCTAGACATACAGGATCTTAAAGGCAATTACAAGCTCCTTCTAAACTAACTAAACATGCCCCCCCCGATTTTCAGGTGGGTGGGCCCTTGTTCCCCCTAATCTCCAATTAAAAACTGCCTAATCACCCTGTAAAACTTCCCACCCTGTAATTGCCTGTAGATGTAGCAAAGCCCCCCCGCTATACCGAGCGCGTCTCAGCACCACGCAATGCATTTACTCTAGACCTTCTCCAACTATATCATGGGCCATGCAGGTCCCCCCGGTTCCTTACTCTGAGACTTGAGCCTGCTCGTCCAGACAGTCGTTATATACATGCCCAGCACTTGTCCCAGGCATATACTGTACCCAACAGACGTATTATTAATATAAGAAACGAACAAACTCCAGGCTGGCACACCGAGCGCGAATCAAACAGCATCATTGTATGGCACAGATTCAGTGCGCCAACGCCGCCGTGCGCTGAAAATCCGTTTCCCTCTCATGTAGCTATTAGAGGTGCCAAGAAAGAAGGATGCATGGATCCAGTGACCGAGCAGGCGTGCTTGATGAAACCTAAAACATGATCGCCACCGCTAGGCGTGCTATTGACGTTGTTAGAGAAGTTTCCAATACCTTCCATCTCTACGAGTAATTTATTAGAACAAAACATACGAAGACAGGATGCGGCATTGTCTGTTTGCGTGTGAAGCAAAGTGAGGACGAGGAAGATATATAGTAGCACATTCGAGAATAAGGTACTCATGTATGGTAGGTGAACATGCACCGTGTACCTCTGCATCCTGCTCACTGGCGCTTGTCTCCCCGCTCAAAAAACGCCCCTCCCGTGTGGCTCTGGGCGGTGAAACCTAGCGCCGTTGTCGGGAGTACCCTCCTCCCTCTTCCCACTCCCTCGCCGCCGCCAGAGGGTGCAGCCGGGCCATGGCTGGCCTATACCACTGGAGGCGGTGTCTTCTTTGTCCCCTCACGTCGGAGATCCGGCCCAGGCCATATCTAATGGGCTGGGGTGCGGCACTAGGTGACAAGCGCGGCAACATGGCGTCGTGCGGCAGTCGTCAGTGACGACATCCAGGGGTCATGGGATTGTCAGCCATGTGGTTGTGGTGCTCGCTCCAGTTGGATTGATTACTACGGTGACGGTGCCAGATCCGATCTCGGGCGGAGCGCCGGTCAGGCGGCGACCCTGGGCGGTGCGGCGGTGGCCTTCGCCTCAATGGCCGACAGGATGCGGGCTTCGGTGTGCAGCACTACTTGGTGATGGCTGGTGGCGGCGGCCGTGGATCTAGTACCCATCCAGTCGCCCTCTGCTTGTTGGCGATCAGAGGTGTGCGGAAGGGCCGATGAGTGGCCCTCTGCTAGCAGTCCGGCGGTTGCGTTCGCCTTCACAGAGAGGATCTGTGTGGATTCAATCGGTTGAGGGGTCGGGATAGCTCGATTGTTGGTGAAAACTGTACGCGTCGACCTCGGTCATGGCGGAAGATGGCAGCATATTGGGTGTCGTCTCCTTACAGAAGACATCGTCAGTTGCAATCGTTATCACCTCGGTCCTGTTGCTCTGGGGGAAAACCTAGAGACGAGACTCCCGGATCGGACGATGACAAGGCCTTCATGGATGCCCTCCCTCTTTGGGGCATCATCTCGGAGCAGAAGTTGGCTGGAGGGGACAAGAGGACTTAAATGTTGTGCCTTCTCTTTGAACTTAAATGATGTGCCTTCTCTTTGAACTTTAACTCAGTTTCTTCTAAATGCAATAGAATAATGTGAATAAGGTGGTGTGATTAACTTTAATTTTAACTTAACTCAGTCATTAACTACAGGGGGGCGTCACCTGTTTTCATTCCTGTTGTTTGGAAACTGCTGGTTTCACCTAGATCACATATCTTTCTTTTGCTGGTTCCCTATAACAAGATCATTACCGGGGATAACTTGAAAAAAGGAACAAGATCGGGCTCAGTCTTTCCTCCCTATCTGTTAAGAGCTAGTGTACCTGTTAGTTTAAATAGACTGATATGTGACTCGTCAGTTGTTTTTGAAGTGCATGAGAGCAAAGACTGTTTAATTAGAAGGACACATTCTGCTTGTTTCAGTCTTGCTCTATCTGGTAGGAGTTAGTGTATGTTTTACTTCAAATAGACTGCACCTTTTCATATTTTGTATGTGCGCTGGCCCCAAGTTTGTAATGTTTTAGTTTGAACCATGTACTAGACGAGAGCAGCGATATGGCTCATACTACCATATAGTCGTATTACCTGGGCCGTTCGATTGGCCTTATGTGGTAGGTGTGTGGCATTGAATGAGCGCAGGGGCGAATCGTTGAAAATCGCGTATTTGCGTGAGGGGCGTAGATACAGTACGCGGCGTATGCCTGACAACGGTCTGGCCAGCTTGCAGGTAACAGGCGTTACTGTCCTGGTGAAATGCCTGGAAGGTGGACCATGGTCCAGAATTTTCTGCTTGTACGAGGAGAGCCTCCGGTGAGGGCGTGCGCGCGTCTAGGTGATTGGTTCGGCGCCCGCCATAAGCACCGCCGGTTATTTTCCCCTGGATCCGGTGTGCAAGTCCGTGCCGCATAGCCCCGTCCCCCACCCCTCGCTCGTTCACTGGGAAAATCTAGCGCCAAGCTAAACAGAAATGGTTGGCTTTCCCCCCTTGCAGCTTGCCGATCTCCAGTTGGGCGCCTCGCCTCGCGGCTCTCTTCATGATGAGGGGAGCGAGATCGACGGCTGGGCAGCCGCCGGAGCGGGAGATTCGTCGGTAGCTGCTCACGACAGTTGGGGTGATCCTATGGCGAGGGGAGCAGAGATAGCGGTCCTGTTGAGTCCGGCGAGTCGGTGGTGAAGCCAGATGCGAAGGGCCCGGGCTGGATTAGAAGGTATACCACCCCCCTGGTTAGCGTGTGTGCGCACGTACGTTTGTTGAGTGCAATGTGATTTGGGTATGATGGCCAGTAATTATTCCTCTGGGGGCTGCCCGTGATGGTTCCTACTCATGTCTGTGTCATGTGATTTGATGCGTAGGTGCTAAATTTTTTAGGTATGCAGGCTAGAACTTGCTTGATCGATTCCCTGGTGATGGATGCATCAAAACCAGTGCTGAGTGTGTCATCTGAATGTGTGGAGAAAAACTAGAAAAATTGGAGCCAGAGGATCTCTGTGCTGGCCACAATACGGGTATGACTAATAACGAGCAGATTTTATCGTGCCTGTTGGTCATGCCGATTTGAGTTGTTCCAACCATGTGTCATTCATGCTTGAAAAAAGGTGTGTTTCAAAATTTGTTGTGATTATGCTGAGGGGAATTATAGAACAAAAATGGATGCGAGTGCCCAGCGATGATTAGGCTGTTGAGGACATCAGATAATGGACGGTACATAACCGAGCACCGGGTGAAGCACGATCTGTCATGACTCCAAACTGTGGGGAGATGCTGCACTGGCCATTACACAAGCACATTCACGTCTACCCGAGGGATCTGGTGCGGAACCTGCGGAAGAACAACATCAACATCAACAAGGTGTACAACATTATTGTGGGTTTCTTTGGGACAGTTGAAAATGTGTCATTCACAAAGCCAGCATCTCGGAATTCGTGTGGGCAAATTAGTGGACGAGGCTGATGACGATGTTCAGAAGACAATTGAGGTTTTCCATTAGATAGGTGCAAAGGACCCTGAGTTCTTGTTTAGGCTGCAAGCAGATGGAAGAAGTAGGATAAGGAATCTAATGTGGACTACAGGGGATAGTAGGCTTAAGTACAAGTTTTTCAGTGACGTCGTGACCTTCGACACAACATATTGGACAAACCTTACCAAGAACCATACTAACAAGTGAATTTGCGCAAGTTCATTGGGGATGACTTACCCTCGTGTACCTGGCGTACCTGACTTCAACATGTCAGTGGGAAACGACACCTATGGGATCACAAGAATCCTTACTACGGTTGCCGGGGCGCGGGGTTGTAAGAAAAGCAGGATTAGCAGTCAACAAAAGGATCGTTTGCCGAGGTTCGGGCCGCGAGAATGCGTAATACCCTAATCCTGCTTTGGTGTGTATTTGAAAGAGTTCTTGAGCTCTCGAACTAGCTATGGTGGCTGCGTAGTTCAAAAGAGCCGAATCCCTCTCCAGTATGCCAAGGGCCTCCTTTTATAGTCGGAAGGGGCTGCCACAGTGGCACACAGGAGGTGGAAAGGCCTACAGTGCTGCGAGCTTATCGCTCGTGTTACAGGACAAGACGCATTTAATGCGTAGCTTAGGTGTCCCTTAGCTTTATTGAGGACGGGAACGAGGCCCGTCCCGTCCGTTGCCGCCTCGCCTTGCTTCGCCACGCGCCCAGGCCAGCGGTGCATGCGGCGCCATGTAGGCAGACAGGCAGCTGAGGTGACGCGGTGGTAGGGTCTTCACGAAGATCTGCATGCCATCACGCAGGTGCTTGCAGAGTTGGCGTAGAGGCCGCCCGTCGCCACGCAGGTGCCTGCCAAGCTGGTTGAGCTAGCAGCTGCTTGGGGACGCCGGTGGAGTCTTGGTCGACGCGAGCCTGGCTGTGGCCCCGCTGACGCCCTCGGCAAGGGCCTTGCCGGGGGCACGACAAGGGTCTTGCCATGGCGTTGCAGTCGTCCCCGGCAAGGCGCTTGCCGGGGGTCTTGAGGATCTCTTCGGCATGGATCCCACCGAGGGTCGCCGTCTTCTGGTTCTCATCTAATCTCATATCTCTATGGTCTTGACAAAGATTTGTATGCTACCACGGAGGTGCCTCCCGAGCCCTAGTTCCAATATGGTTGGTTGAGTTGGAACCCGTGGGCTCAAGGGCGCCTCGGCTCTGTTAGCACTGGGCAAGTTGCCCCGGCAAGGCTCTTGCCGAGGCCACGGAGGTTGCCCCGGCAAGGGCCTTGCCGGGGGAGTCCACCTCGCCCTCTCGCTCTTTGGTATCTTTGGTCTTGGCGTTGCCTTTGGCCATCTTATGATTCGGCTTCTCTCCGGCTCCCCTCCTCTACCCTGCTTAGTGTGGCCATTGCGCGCGGCTCCGACTGCCCGTGCACAAGTAAAGGGGTACAAAGGTGTGCCCCTACTTTTGTACACCGACAGGAGTCCCCGGGCCTGGGCCACACATAAGCGCGACACGTTGTTGGGCCAGGCCCAGAACGGTTGGCGGGCAGGCGGGGCGGATTTTCACCGCAGTAACTCTTCGTCCGCTGCGCTTCCCCACGACCCGCGTTGAACACGCGTCGTGGAGGACGTGCGTGACGTGGGGGGCATGCGTGGGGCGGTTCTCGCACGCATGAGTCACACCGCAGTTAATGGGAAAGGAGGCGGCCCACGCCTTCCCCGTAGAAAGGAATAACCGCGGGCATGCTGCTCACTTTACCCCCTTCCTTGCGTCTTCTCCAATCTCAGAGCCGCTGTCCCCTTTCTTCCTCCTTCTCGAGTTCTTGCCTTCGCTCGCCGCCGCTGCGTCTCCGCCGTCTTCTGTCTCTTCCTCCCCCCAGCCGCCATGGCGCCCAAATCCACCAAGGGCAAGGGAGTGGCCAAGGATGCCGGAGTGACAAAGCCGTCGGAGTGTTCGTTGGCGGCGCAGCAGACGCAGCTCGCCTACTTCCCCTCGACGGTCGACGTGTTCGAGCTCCGGGAGGCCTTCAAACTCCTGTGGGGGTGCAAGACGGGGGGAGAGACGACAGGGCATCCAGCCACGCGCGTCATCCCCGCCAATTGCGCCGAGGCCGCCCCAAATCGGTACCCTTTCTTTGTCGACTACTTCTCCTGCGGGCTCTGTCCCCCCTTCTCCGATTTCTTCAAAGGACGCCATGCACACCCACGGCTTCCACCTTTTGGATTTTACTCGAATGTCGTGGGCGCAGCATGGCTCTTTTCACGCACCTCTGCGATGGCTTCGCCGGGGTGCATCCCAACACGACGCTCTTCCGCCACTACTTGTTCCCTCGGATCCAACCAGGGGGCGCCATTTCTGGTTGTGTCTCCTGGATCCCACGGGCCAACAGGGCAACCCGGAGGGCGCCATGAAGGAGAGGTGAGAAGAATGGCGGGGCCGGTGGTGATGGATTGAAGAGAAGGACCCGCCGAACTTTTGTCGGGTCGGCGACGTGCCGCCGGTTCGCCGGGGCAACTGGAGCAACGTCAACGCCGACGACGCGAAGCTCTCGGTCGCCACCACCAGGATCCTTTGCCTTACTGAGGCCGGGCTCACCCTTGAGATGATCGGGGCGGATTTCCTCCGCCGCTGAATCGCTCCGCTGCATAACAAGGGGAGGCAGGCCTGGCTCTTTACGAACACCGCCGACATCATGAGGCTTCGCCCCGGCCTCGACCATAACATCACGGTGATGGGGCACGCCCACTTCTGCCAGCGACTCTTCCAGCTCAACGTGAACCGCGATGGCGAGGTCGAGTGGACCGGCAAGGCCGCGAGGGCCGCCGCGAAGGCCGGTAAGGTCACCAAAGGTCCCTTGTTCAAGTTGCCGGCACAAGTGGTTCCGCTGAGCAACAACTCAGGCTGGACCGACATCATCGCCATGATGCCGGATTTCAACGCACACGGCCTTGACCCGAGCTGGGTCGAGCCGGATAACTGAAGTGCATGAGTTCTTCGACACCTTGCACGAGGGGTACGTCACCGCCGAGCCGCGGCTTGTCCAGGACACCACCCAGGCAGAGTTGGACTACATCGCTGCCAGGGCGATGGAGGCGCAGCTTGCCGAGTAGGCCGGCAGCGCCAGTGGCCTGGAGGACAAGGCCGCGGCGGAGGCGGAGGAGAAGGAGCTCGCCAAGGGGCGAGGTCACTGGGAGGTCAGCAGCGCAAGACTGCGTGGCTCCTCTCGTCGAGGAGGTGGTCGACGAGTGGTCGGAGGTGGAGGCTGAGGCTATTGACCCTCCGGTCACGGGGAGAGGGCTAGTCCTGCGGCGGGCCACTTCCGGCGAGCTGGTACGGCCCGCTGCACAAGGCAGCGTGCCAAACTCTCCGGAGGTGTCCGCAAGGCCACATGAGGGTCATGGCGCCAAGAAGGTCGTCAAGGTCGCGGTGGCGAAGAAGAAAGCATCTGCCTCCTCTTCATGCAAGCGCGCACAGACTCCGCCCTCCTCCCCTCCTCCGGAAGACGTTGACGCGGGGGTCACCTTTGAATTCGGGTCCCTCAGCCCAAGGAGGAAGAGGAAAGCAACAGAGGAGGAGGTGGATGACGAGTAAGTATCTTGCTCTTTTCTGTCATCTCCGTCTCCTCAATCTGTACCGCTTGTCTTGACTTGTTTTCATCTTTGCAGGGTTGCGGGGACACAGGCCCAGAGGGTGAAGAGGGCTAAAGCATTGGCGGGCGATCAGCCCCGGGCGGGTACTTCGAGGGCACCACTCGTGGTGCTGAGCAGCCCGGACAGCAGCCCCCTGCACAACCCCCAGCGTAAGTTCATCATTCACCCCTCGTCAACATGTGTTGGGGGGCACGATCTTACAGTGCCGACCTTTTGTCAGAGTCGCGGGAGGAGGACAGCAGCAGGAGGAGCCACATAGGGCTACCCCTAACACGCCGCCCCCATCGACCACGCCGGCCCGAGGGGCATCCCCGACAAGGGCGCCAAGCATCGAGTCCATGCACACGGAGGGCGGGGGGGAGGAGAACTCGGGCGCCGGTGGCTTTGCCTCGGCGCCAAATGTTGGCGGGGAGGGGACCTCTGCTCCCCAGCCCGGCACTGGTAAGCCGCTCGCCTTTCGTCCCTGTTCTTTTTCTTTTCTTGCTGATTCTTGGTCTTGGCTTTGTCTCATTCCCTTCTTGGTGTCCAGATCTTCCATAAGCGGACCAGGAGGATGTAGACGCAATCATCGAGGATGTCGCCAAGGACCACTACAAAAAAAAGACACATCCGTGACATTTTGGGCCGAACGAATTTTTTTTCTGTCATACATATGACACTTCTATGACGATAATTGTGACAAAACCTGGTATCATCATTGATGTGGTGGGCTCCTACTTCTATGACAAAAAATCATGACAGAAATTGGGCTTTTCGTCCTGGGCAGGCCGGAGACGCAGCTGCATGACATTCTTTGGGCCGTCCATGACGGAAAAAACCGTGGTAGAAGCGAGGGGGAGGAAAATTTCGGGGAGTTGCCGGTTACGGTGGGAGGTCGGGGGCGGAGCAATGCGCGTTTCTCTCATACGTACGCGCGTGTGTGCGAGGCGTTGGCTCTAACTGAAGCCGAGCGAGGCGTTGGGCTCTAACTGAACCCGGAAAGCGACAGACCGCAGTTACGCTACATCAACTCGAGCGATCGATGGATGGCTGTTAATCGAACCCGATGGAGCGATTCTTCGCTTCGCTGCTAATCGAAGCCGATCGACGCTGCCTGCAGGATGAACAAAGTGAGCGCTATGGGGGGGGTTGGATGAATTGTGAGCGGTGGCGCGTTGCTCTGGATGAACAGGAACCCGTGGTGTGGAGGGCTGGATGAACAGAGACGGTTGAGAGGTGGCCGTGGAGGGGTGGTCGAACAGACCCTGTAGTGTGGAGGGCTGGATGAACAGACGGTGGAGGGGTGCCCGTGGAGGGGTGGTTGAACAAGAGCGGTGGAGAAGCGCAAGGTGGAGGCCGGATGAACAGGAGCCCGTGGAGGCTGGAGGAGGTCGACGGTGGAGATGAACAGATCCCGTGGAGTCCTGCTTGTGGTACGCCACGCCTCCCCTGCTTTCACCAGAAGCGCCCAACACAACTCCGCTTTCGTCTGCTTTGGCGGCACGCCACACCTCCCGATCAACAGACCCTGCTTCGACCGTAGGGAGGTCCGCTTCCTCCGCTTTTGCGGGTACGCCAGGCCCTCCCGATCAACAGGCCCCTGCTTGACCATAGGAGGTCCGCTTCCTCCGCTGGCGGAACGCCACACCCCTTCCGGCGAACAGGATCCTGCTTGGACGTGGCCGGGTCGAACACAAGGCCGCTTTCTCCACAGCGGCACGCCAGGCCTTCGCTTCCATCGCCTGTTCCGGCCCAAGCCTCCGGCGAACACGACCACGCATTCCGCTCCGACACAGCCGTTGGCTCCCCATGAACACGCATTTACGGCACGCTGTTTCTCCGTTCCGACCCAGCCATGTACGTATGCGCGCGAGCAGGCGTTAGAGACCCTGCCCGTATGTACGTGACGCGGGTCAGATTTTCTTTCTTGCACCCTCGCCGCAGACGCGACGCAGTACATGCTACGCGGCGCCTCTAGTACCATACATGCGCCGCCTCTACATCCACCGGTATATATGTACGCACACGCTCACGCACCAGAATGACAATGCTACGCACGCCGACTAGGTGGGTCCCACCCGTGCACTTCCTTGCGGCAACGATGTAGCTGATGGGTCCCGCAATCGGGGCTTAATCGTTTTTTCGGACGCACTTCCTTGCGCGCGAAGATGTAATTGGTGGGTCCCAGCAGACAGGGGAAACGCCGCTTAAATACGGTGGCCTGCTCGGTGGGTCCCCGATGTCAGGTGGAGGAATAATTATTTTGCGCGTAATAAGGAGGCACTTCCTTGCTGCGGTCGTGGACCCAGCTATCAGCCTCTCCACATACAGTCCACGTCCGATGGAAATCGTTCCTTGACCAGGTTGACCATGCCGCGCCGAGAGCACCAGGGCGGTGGACGATGGCGAGGCCTAGGAAGGGGACGACGGGGAGCCGGGGAAGACGCCAGTAGTGGAAGTCCGCGCCGAGAGGAGTACGAGGGTTCACCGGTTCTGGCGGTGTGAGGTTGCTGCCGCCGCAGGCCTCGGCCAGCGGTGGGAATAGTAGGGGCGGTGAGGCCTCGCGGCAGCACATCCGCCACGGGAGGCAGGAGCATGCGGCACGACCGGGCGCTGCTTTGGGCGGCCGGAGCAAAAAGACCAGAGGTTGAAGAAGCACTATGGTCATGGATGGATATCGACGGCCATCGGAGCTAGAATCGCTTATATTGACTAAGTTGACAAAGCCCTCCGTCCCGCCGACTTAGTAGGCCCATTAAGTCAGCCTCCCACCAAGGTGGGTCCCAGCTAGCCGGGTCTATTCATTTTTTGTGCGTAATAAGGAGGCACTTCCGGTGGGTCCGAAATGATGTTAGGGGGAACGTTTTTCGCGAAATATGGTGGCCTGTCGGGTGGGTCCCAGCAGTCAGGGCAAACGCTTTTTTCATTTAAATACCGTGGCCCGTCCGGTGGGTCCTCGCTGTCGTGTGGAGGAATAATTATTTTCCGCCAGAATAAGGAGGCACTTCCTTGCGCTGCCGTGGACCCAGCTGTCACCTCTCCACGACAAAGATTCTTCTGATGGAATTCGGTCGTTGACCACATTGACCACGCCGCGCCTAGAGCACCACGGCGGTGGACGACGGCGACGCCTAGGAAAAGGACGACGCGGAGCCGGCGAAGACGCGTCAGTGGATGCCCACGTGGAGAGGAGTACGAGGGTTCACTGGTTCGGCTGCACTGCCATTGCCGTAGAATAACAGGGGGTGTGGGTGAGTGGAGTGGAGGGATGGCCTGGCCAGCGGTGGGAGTAGTATGGGGGCGGTGAGGCCTCCGCGGCAGCACAGCCGGCCATGGGAGGCAGGAGCAGGCGGCACGACCGGCGCTGCTTTGTGTGGCGACCGGTTTTCCGGGTATTAATTTCTAGAAAAATGGCCCTTGTGCTCACCAGCCCCAGGATTACTGTTAGCTGATGAGGCACCAACTTGGTACATAAATTCCAAGCAAATACAAAATATCAAGTACAAGACCATTCTGGCCTATGAGTACAACATTATGGTTTCTAGAGGTTAATGGCGGAAGCGGTTAAGCGGATCATCATCGCTTATGGGGCTCCATTTCCCACGGAAACAATTGACCAGGTTAACTCCTATCTTCGCGAGGCTGCTATCACTGCTGCTTAGGTTCCGGGCTGTCGACATGGTCGCTTCTTCTCCGCATAAAGAAAAAACTGGCCAAGACAATAGCTGGGACAAGCCAGTGAATACTTTGAATGCACTCGCAAACATTATGAACACGGGCATAAAATAACAACGATGTGCTGAAAATAACCATGCTCATGGCGTCAGTCACAAAAAAATTGATAAAACACTGATGTATGCTAGCAAGTTATTTATGAATATGTGGTAATATGGTAGTATTAAAATTATGGAATAATTAACAAGCATGATATAACATAATGCATGCATGAATGCGTCAAGAGTAATTTAACAATGCACATTCAAATCAGTATAACAAGGTAAGTAAAAAGGGAGTCGGCGGTAGTCCGCGCGAAAACCCAATAAATAAACTGAACACCGATCGGGCGTCTGAAGCGACACCTCGAAGGGTGAACAAATAAGGAAAACATGTTACAGCTTCAAGGCCTTAGCGACACCACATAAAGGGCTTTAAAAGAAATGCCACAATGCAAGGCCCTGAGCGACACCACATAAAGGGTTTTAAAGGAAATGTTTAATGGGCGCCTTAGCGACACCACATAAAGGGCTTTAAAAGGAAATGCCGCAATGGGCATCTTAGCGACACCACATAAAGGGCTTTAAAAGGAATGTTACCGGGCAAGGCCTTAGCGACACCACATAAAGAGCTTTAAAAGAAATGCAATCATAATGAATATCCAGGAGGTAGAACCGTCCCAGGGATATTCGACAACACCAATAATATCACGGGTTAGTCCACAACAAAAATAATAATCATAATTATCACATGTCACAAGTCGTGATTTCCATTCTGGCTTAATAGTTTCCACCTCCAAGACCGACACTAAGACCGACACTTGACCCATCCTGCATCGTAGTCCTTAACCATGGACACCGCTATTCAATAGGTTTAATCTCTGCAGAGGGTGTACTCTTTACCCACGTAGTAACGGATTCCTTTAGTCCATCGGGACTAATTCCGCTTCACGGTCTTTTTAGTTGGGAACACACCTAACTTGCACACACTAGCTTAACTCACATGTGTCTCGAATCACCCACTACACTGGCCAAATAAAACTCTAAGTGGGGAGGCTACAACCTCGACGTAACATGGGATCACCAAATTTATACCGCGCGCAAACTGGGGAGCTACCCCCTTCGGCTACCACGGAAACACCAATGCTCCCGGACCAAGTGGCATGCCTACCGGATGCCTCCAAAGATCTTCCACCATGGCCTCTCAGACGGTGTGTGTGCTAGGGAAGGGGTTGACAACTTATCGAACCGCACTCTACTTGTTGTAGAGACGAGTGGTAGTACGGGCAAGTGTGGGGTTGCTGGCACAAGACTCGATATACGTTCGACTCAGGAGGTTGTAATATTCTCTACAAGATTAGCATAACAATACATATACTTCAACCAACAGATAGAAACACCACGCGACATACCCCCTCATGCCATACTGGACACGACCATCTCGACGGAGGACTAGGGACAAGACCGTGTCTACCCAAGACAGAGGCCTTTCTGGCTTCCCTTCCGGTATGCATGAAAGGCATATGACGGTGATTTCCCTCACAACCATGTCAACTCTATCAGCATAAAAATCATTAATATGCATTCATGAGTAGGATCACATCCTCACATAAAATGACGTATGCTTGTGTCGGGTGGTGTTGTCTCCGAGTCAAACAACACACACAAAAAAAAATTACACCAGTGGTTCGTAATGCTTGCCTTCGTGTCATGGGAAGGCAGGGTGCATCCCAAAACATCTTGAAATCTTTCTCCTCTCTTCAAAAATCCAATTTAAATATATATATTTGAATTAACACACAAAATCAAAACAACACAAAAAGAATTAATTTATTTGGAGTTGTATTTAATAAGATATAGCCGGTCAAAGTTTGGTCAAAATCTGTTATTTAAAATAAAACAGAAAAGAAAAACGTTTCGAATAAATACGCACATCGCCGAAAACGTATTCGAAATACGCTTCCACTTATCCAACAGGGATCGCGCCGAAGTCATTGACATTGGGGCCCGCTCGCCCATCGTCAGTTTGACTAGTCCACTTCCCTCCTCTTCCTCTCGTCCGAGAGGGCGGGACTCCGGCGACGCCAGCTGACAGCGGGCGGCACCGCCGATAAACGGAGGTCACCCGCGGGCCTGGGGGTCGAGGCGGTCACTCCGTGGTTGTTTTGTTCTTCTGGGGTGGACGGAGCTGCCGTGGCGAAGCCCGGGCAAAGCGGTGGTCGCCGCGAAAAGTGAGATTTCGGCCATGCAGCAGTCCCGATCAAGATTGAGTAGGGGGGAGGACTCACGAGAGGGTGAGGGGGTTCCTGGTGGAGAGAGTGGAGAGGGGGGAGGCCCTGGTTGCGCCGGACGGAGTCGGAAGGCGGCGGTGGCCGGACTGGCTGGAGTGAGGGAAGGCGGCCTTTTTCTCTACAATTGACGGTAACGGGGGCACCAGGAGTACGGTGTGAGGCTGCTTGTGTGCTCGGAGGGCTCGAGGGGCTTCCTTTTATAGCGCTCCCACGTCGGTTCGCGGCGGCAATGGATGAGCTCGTCGGCGACCGACGTTCTGTAGCTGCAGGGCGTCGTGGCGAGGCTGGGGATGGCGGCAGGAGCTAGCGGACGAGCGGTTACTGCTCCAAGGGCGAGCTGGCGAGCGGGCGTGGCTTGGGCGGCGCTGGCCAGCGCAGGAGCTGTCGGGCGGCAGTGGCGGCTAGCTGCTGGCCTGCCGGCGACGTGGCGAGAGCTGCGGGGCTCGTGGGGTGCAGCAGGGGACACGGCGTGCTGGCTGCGGTTGGTCACGGACCAGAGTGAGTGCGGGCGCAGACGCCGGGCGACTCGGTCTTGGCACGTGCAAACGCTGCGGTTCACACGCCTGGGCGCGCCTGCAAAGGCACGCCCACCATCTGCTCGTCGAAATGCCATGGCCTGCTAGGCGGCTTGGTTGGAGCTCGGGATTAGCAGGTCTAGTCTAGGGTAGCGGGGATGCTAGTGGACATGCATGTTGGGTCAGAGGATCAGGTCCACAATGCAAACAAAAACTCATGCCAAATCTGTCCATGCACCCCAGGTGTTTGACAAAATGCCACAGGCACCTAGGCTCTTCTGGGAGTGGCCAAATCTTCCAGATCCTAGTCTCTTTAGATGCACAAGAGGGTGGTGAGGTTTGCTTGTGAAAAGCACAAACTTGTTAGTGCAAGTTTTGTAAAACTTCAACACTGGACAGGAGGTAAATGGCATCATCTCATGAACCAAAAGTATTCCAATGGTTGTATGCTCCTGGACTTAGGGGTTTTGTAGGGTGGTCTACAAGGTGGAAAATAATCAAGGGCCAAAAAGCAAGCAAGAATATGGATGCTGTACAAACCATCATGATGGACCAGAATGAAGATGAGGTTGATTCACTCAAAATTTTCAAATAACATCTTTGGGTTTTTGCATAAAGTAGAATCATGTGCTACTACCAGCATCCAAAATTTTGGTGGAGGCTAGAAAGAAATATTTAAACGAGTTGTAGTGCAAAATTGCCCACTGGACCAGAGAAGAAAATTGGGTGTAGAGCTCAAAATATTTCATGAATAAAAGATCTTTTTGCATAAAAGTGATTTAAAAACATCGCAGGACATCCCCAAATTTTTGGTTGGAATTATAGTTAAATTTTTCAAATGGTTACAGTTCGAAAAGAGCTCCAAAACTTAAAGAAAGTCATTTTAATGAATAAAGCTCTGGGTGAAATAATTTAAATAAATAAATCCACTGATTAAGAAATGTTATAAAGAGAGCATAGAAGTCCAATATGTTTTGGAAAGATCCACTTGGGAAAAACTCCTTGATAATAAAAGAAAGGTTCGAAATCACTGTAAATATTCTTGCAGTGCAAAAATTTTAAACTCTTGGCAAAATTTTAATAACTAAAACCTGGTTAAATTTTTGGGGTGTTACAATTACTATCCCCCTTAAGAAAAATCTCGTCCTCGAGATTTGCTAAGAGTTGTCTCTATAGCAAAATTGTATCAAAACAAAAATAGCTACAGTGAGATGGCAATAAGTGGTGCAAAAATACAATTGTGGAACACTGGGCCAAGCGTGGGGAAAAATCCACGCTTTTGGAAAGAAAACGAGGGATTTCTACATTGGGTACAAATTTAGAATAAATTCCAAATTTAATAATAATACGCTGGTCGTACCCGAGAGCACAGTGCTCTCTCTGGCTGATAGGGGGACCCGGGCCCACGGTCAGCCTCTTCTTCTTCCTCCCATTTTTCTTCTTCCTCTCTCCCTTGGCGCTTTCTGCGCTTTCTCCACCGGCGACGCCTAGCGCCAGAGGTCATTCTAGGCCAGACTGCAGGTGGTCGCGCGGCGTGTTAGCTGCCGGTGCAGCGTGCACTCACCAGCGGGCTGCTGGCTGTCGGCCTTCAAGCCGAGGATTCGCCTCAACACCGGGCGATCGGGCGAAGCTGGCGCCGGTGGACCTCGCCCACTGCTAGATATTACTACTAGGCGAAACCGCCTATTCGGGCCGGGTTAACTTCATCAGTAGATCAACAGTGTAAACGCCCAAGAGGCATGAAAGTAAGGGCCCAAGGCCTGTAGTCGGTTTAGAACCTGCAGCCGTAAACCGGCTTGGTATGTAAACTTGTACTGTAAGTTAGGAATAGAGAGAGACCAACCCGGATACAAGTATGAACCGGAGATTGGGACTCTCTGGACCGACGGGCGTCACCGTGTATATAAGGGGACGACCCGGGGCGGTTCAAAGGACAACGACTCGAGTCCTAGGAGAAGATTATTTGCTCCCTAGTCATCGAGACCACATCAATCCCATCACAACTAGACGTAGGCTTTTACCTTCATCGAAGGGTCCGAACTAGTATAACTCTTGTGTCTTTGCGTCCGCTTTAACCCCTTCAATTTAAACGTTAGTGATGGCTCCACGACTAAGTCCTTTCATGAGGACATCTGCCGTGACAAAACCACGACAATTGGCGCCCACCGTGGGGCTATCGCACGATGGTTTGATGATCTTGGAGGGCAAGTTCGAGAAGGACTCGAAGGCTATGTCAGGGCCGGATGACCAAGAGTCGTCGTGGCAAGCTCTACATCGACGACGCAGGATGGGGCCCAGAGACCGGCTCAATCGAGTACGGATACCGGGTCCCCTTTGGTGGCATACACGTTTTCATCGGCAAGATCGGTGAGCCAGAACTTGAGCCGGACATCTGCACCGACCTCGCCGAGACGGCTTAGCGCATTTGAGATCTACCTGTGCTAAACCGCCGTGAAGCGTGCCTTTGTGGGAGTCATCCACGGAGGAAATTATGAGGGCGGATCAGAATCTGGTGGCGAAACCGTCGTCTCTTCTGACAGCGAGTCGTCGACTGGAGAAACTGAATCTTTATATCAGCTACGAGATGGCCGGATTGGAGGCTGTTCCGATGGTGACAAAGATTCCGACCCTCCGATCTGCCCAACCGGGTTGGGATATTCATGGCAGGCACACAAGCAGTGCTTCACTCTTCGACTGCTGCGGCAATGGTTGCCGGTTCAACGGTGGCGACGGCTGCCGGGGCGGGAGGCCCTGTGCGCCCGCCGGCTCAAGTTTTATCAGATCTGTTCGATGTGTTGGCTATGCTCATGTCAGAAGTTAACCCGGCAGATCAGGACGCTCATAACGCGGAGATTGCGAAAGTGAAGGAACAAATTGCTCAGGCTAAAGCGGATCTAGCAGCAGCAGACGCCAGTGGATGACGGCAGAGCGGGCGCTTTAGATGCGCAGCTTATAGACTCATGTTGGATCGTAATGCATCACATGAAGTCATGAAGAGAAAATACAGATCTCGCTTGCCTTCAGGTTTCGGAGGAAGAGACCTCTTCAACACCCGGAGCGGGAACCAGTAATCACGGCCGCGTAAACCGGGCGGAAGCACTGGACGGGCGTGCCGTTCAGCCCCGCTTAATAGATATACCTCACCATAACGCCAAGACACCTCAGTTGTGCAGACACCTCCGGTCACTACTCCAATCCGATGGATAACCTTGTTGCAGCAGCGGCACGACTGGAAGCTATTGCAATTGAAGGTGATTCACCACAGGCAGTAGAGACGCGCCGGGTCAAGGAGCTCCTTAGGACGGCTTTAGTTCAAGAGGAAGCGTATTCATACAGCCGCCGATCGATCCACTCTACCCCGCCCGAGTCAGAGCTATAGCGTATATCGTAGATGAACCGGCCGTATCAAGTAATGCGCGGCGTGGTGCGCCCCGGGGCAACAATCCAACAGGTGGTGTTGATAACGCCCAGGAGGTGGTGGACCGGGCCCGAGCGCGCAGGGAGGCCGAGTTAGCAGCACATCATCAGGCTTATCAGCCTACGCCGATTCGTCCGACCATCTCGGTCAAGCCTGGGATTACCTCTAGCTCTTTGGGGGTACCTTGCCTCGTCCCCGCTTTACGCAACGCGGCGCTACCCAAAGACTTCAAGGGTCCGCTAAGGTGCCAAATTACACCGCCGATTTAGCTCCAAGCGTGGATAGAAAGTTATGAGATGGCCATGGAGATGCTGGATGTGGACGAGGCCGCGTGTGCAAAATACTTCACCATGATGCTCGAAGGTACGGCCCGTACTTGGTTGAAGAGCTTGCCACCCAATTCTATCAGTTCATGGGCCCAACTGCGGACCCAGTTTATCCAGAATTTCAAAGATACCTGTAAGCATCCCATGTCCGTAGTGGACTTGGCGGCTTGTGTCCAGGGGGAAGGGGAGTCAACAACCCATTGGGTACGCCGTGTTTCGGAAATCCTGCATTCATCAGACCGGATCAACGCTGATTCTGCGATCATAACCCTGGAGGGTAATTGCCGGTTTACGCCTTTAAAGTTGAAGTTGGGGCGCATGAAGCGATTTTGCATCGACATGGGCACTCTCATGGGCGCTTTAGTGAAATATGCTGATTCTGATAGTACCAAGGATCCCGAGTCTGGCGATGACGAGATAGGGAAGGAAAAGAAGAACGGCAACTCCAAGGGCCAGCAGCATCACTCGGCAGGTAATGGTGGAGGCAAGCGTAAAGCGAATGGTAACATGGACTTCAGAGTCAACACCAACGCCAGGACAAGGGTCACAAGAAGGGTAAATGGCCGAATCGAATCAGTGCGCCTAATCCCAATCCGGACCGCTTGAACTATTTATTGAATCAACCCTGTCCGAAGCACGGGACGACGGAGACGCCAGCAAACCACCTCTGGAAAGATTGTTACATTATGCGGGAGTTCAAGAATTCCAATGCTTTCCGGTATGATCAAGGTTCTGGCGGCGGTTCAGGATCCGGGCCAGGTTTCGGTGGAGGAAATTCCGGTTCAGGGTTTAATGGTACTCCGGGCGGACATAGCAATCAGAACAATCAGAATAACCAAGGTGGTTACAACCAAAGCAGCAACAAATAGTCCGCTATCGTGAGCCACCCAAAGCGCTTGAATAGTGGGCAGTATCACGCCTTCACCACCAGCTTAGACAAGCGAGACCGGAAGCTTCAAGCGGGCAGTCAACACTTTGTTGAACCGGCGTGCCTCATTACCTACATCGGGTCGAAAGCAGCCCATTGTATGGAGTAGAGAGGATCATCCTCCCTGTGTGGACAATCCGGGTCAGCTAGCCTCGTAGTGGCACCTCGTGTGGGAGGTTATAAGTTCACCATGGTACTCATGGACGGAGGGAGCAGATCAACATCCTGTACTATGAGACCTTCCGTCGTATGGGGTTAACAGATAAACATCTCAAACCGTCTAATACAAAGGTTCCGTGGTGTGGTACCGCAAGTCAGCATATCCGTTGGTAAGATAGCCTTGGAAGTGGCCTTCGGAGATGAGTATGATTCCAGATCGGAAACATTGACGTTTGAAGTGGTAAAAATAGAAAGTCCATATCACGCCCTATTTGGGTGGCCGGCTTATGCCAAATTCATGGCACGGCCTTGTTATATCTATTTGCAGCTCAAGATGCCGGGTCATAAGGGGACAATAACGGTTCATGGGAGCCGCAAGATCGCTTTGGAATGTGAGGAAGGTGACGCGGCTTACGCAGAGTCGGTTTGTGCCACCGAGGAGCTGAAGTATTATAAGGACAATGTTGATCCGACGGACATGACTCCATTGAAGAAGCCAACCACGAAAGCATGATCCGCCCAGAAATTCAAATCGGCACCGAGACTAAGCTTCTTGACTTTCAGGCTTCGGGCGATTCGGCCCAAGCAGTTCAAAGCATCGCCAACCTGGATCCGAAATAGGAAAGCGCTCATCGAAGTTCATCCGTGAGAATCAGGACATTTTTGCCTGGAAGCCTTCTCGACATGCCGTGTACCGAGGGAACTCGGCGAGCACATTCTTAATGTTGATCCCAAGTACAAACCGGTGAAGCGGCTCCGCCCGGTTTAACGAAGAAAGGCGCAAGGCCATTGGAGAGGAGGTGGCCAGGCTCTTAGCAGCTGGTTTCATCGTTGAAGTCTTCCATCCAGAGTGGCTTGCTAATCCGGTGCTGGTTCTTAAGAAAAACAACACTTGGCGCATGTGTGTGGATTACACAGATCTTAACAAAGCTTGTCCGGCAGATCCTTTTGCCCTCCCCCGCATTGACCAGATTATTGATGCCACTGCGGGTTGTGAGCGCTTGAGCTTTTGGATGCATATTCCGGTATCATCAGATCAAGATGGCAGTTATGGACCAGGAGAAGACGGCGCTTATCACTCCCTTTGGAGCCTTCGCTATGTGTCTATGCCTTTTGGGCTCAAGAGCGCCCAAGCAACTTATCAACGCCAGGTATGTAATTGCTCGCATAAACAGATCGACCGTAATGTGCACGCCTATGTGGATGATATTGTGGTCAAGTCAAGGGAGAAGGAGACACTGATTGACGATTTGAAGGAAACCTTTGACAACTCGCGGGTTTACAAGATGATGCTCAACCCGCCAAATGTGTTTTTGGTGTTCCGGCAGAAAGTTATTGGGTTTTCTCGTGTCCAACAGGGAATTGAAGCTAATCCGGAGAAGATTACGGCTATTACTTCCTGGATAAACCAAAGTGTATTAATGATGTCCAGCGTTTGGCAGGCCGGATTGCCGCGCTGAGCCGGTTTATCAGCCGCCTCGGAGAGAAGGCCATCCCTTTGTACCAGATGCTGAAAAAGATAGATCAGTTTGTCTGGAGTCCAGCCGCCGATGAAGCGTTGGAGGACTTAAAGCGGCAATTGGCCAACCCGCCCGTGCTCGCCGCTTCCATCGACAAGGAGCCGCTTCTGCTATATGTTGCTGCTAATGCTGTGGCGTTAAGCGTGGCCATTGTGGTAGTGCGGAAGGAGGCAGGGAAGGAGCATCCGTTCAACGTCCGGTTTATTATATCAGCGAGGTACTTATTGAATCTAAGCAAAGGTATCTCGCATTGGCGTAAGCTGGTATATGGGGTTTTTATGGCGTCGAAAGCTGAAGCAATATTTCCAAGGGCACCCCATCACGGTGTCGATTCGCTCCCTTAGGCGATATCATACAAAACCGGAAGCGATCGTCGGATTGCTAAGTGGGCTATAGAGCTTGGGCCGCACGGTTCAAGTACGTGCCTTTAACGAGCGGTTAAGTCTCAAGCCGCCAGGATTTCATTAATGATTGGACAGAGTTGCAAGCACTCAAGAAAAGCCGGATCACACATATTGGACCATCCATTTTGACGGATCCAGCAATTGAGGGCTCGGGGTTGGAGTCGTACTAACTTCCCACGAGGTGACAAGTTTTGTTACGTTCTTTGCTTAATGTTCCCTTGTACTAACAATGCAGCTGAGTATGAAGCCTTGCTCCATGATCTCCGGATGGCTAAAGAGATGAATCTAAGCCGGGTTAAGTGCTTCGGTGACTCGGACCTAGTGGCTCAACAGGTGTTCGGCACTTGGGATTCCAAGGAACCACTAATGGCTGCATATCGTGGTGAGGTAGATATCGTCGCGGGTCATTTCAAGGGCTATCGATGGACCACGTGGGACCGTCAAGAATGAAGCGGGGACGCTTTTAAGCCGGTTGGGCTCTCAACGCAAAACCGGTCCCGCCTAATGTTTTTTTGGACGCATCGCATAACCCGCCGGGTCAAGCTCCCTAGTGAAGCGGATTTCGCTATTCCTGATCCGGAGGCTCAATTGGTGGCAGCTCTTCACGCCACTCCGGATTGACGCCTCCCTTATCTTGGCGACATGAACCGGGGTGAGTTAATGTAAGATGAGACGTTGGATCGGGCAGTAGTCCGGCGATCTAAGTCTATGACCATTGTTAATGGTGAATTGCATCATTGCAGCGTATCGACGAGCGTTTCAACGCTGTGGTGTCCCCCGAGGAAGGCTATGAAATATTGCGTGAGATCCATGAAGGAGATTGTGGCCACCACGCCGTTCAAAATCCTTAGTGGCTAAAGCTGCCCGCCACGGTTTCTATTGGTTGACCACCCATGCTGATGCGGAAGATCTGGTCAGACGATGTGATAGTTGCCAAAAGTTTTCCAGACATGCTCATCAACCGGCCCAAGAAGTGAGGATGATTCCAATTACTTGGCCGCTTACACTTGGGGTTGGATATGGTTGGACCTTTAAAAGGTCCAAGGATAAAAAGACCCACCTCCTGGTGGCGGTTGACAAATTTACAAAGTGGGTGGAGGCAGAAACTGTTAGCAAGTGTGACGCGGCTACGGCGGTTCAGGTCATCAAAAAGGTGATTTTCCGGGTTGGCTTTCCACACAAAGATATAATGTATAATGGTACCAATTTGTCCAAAGGTGCCATGAAAGAGTTCTGCGAACGTGAGCACATCCGGCTTGACGTTTCTTCAGTAGCCCACCCACAGTCCAATGGTTAGGCGGAAAGGGCTAATCAAGAGATCTTGAGAGGCATCAAGCCCCAGCTTATGGTCCCTTTGTAGAGGACGCCGAGTTGTTGGGTAGAAGAGCTACCGTCGGTGTTATGGAGCATCAACACTACGCCTAACAGATCCACAGGATACACACCGTTTTTTATGGTCTATGGAGCGGAGGCGGTTCTCCCCAAAGGACATCCGTCATGATTCACCTCGTGTGGCAGCTTATGTTGAAGCGGACAACGACGGCACGGCAGGACGCTTTGGATCGGTTGGATGAAGAGCGTGACATAGCAGCTGCCCGCCGGCGATTTACCAACAGGATCTTCGTCGCTACCATAGTCGCCGGGTCGTAACCGTAACTTTTCAAGAAGGAGATTTGGTGCTTCGGCTCATCCAAGACCGCATCGATATGCACAAGTTATCCCGCCTTTGGGAAGGACCTTTCGTGGTCAGCAAGAATCTGACAACGTGGTCGCATTACTATCTGATCGATATTCGAGAGCATAAAGAATCACGCACGTCAGAGGAGGAGACTAACAGGCCGTGGAACATAACTCATCTTCGGCCTTATTATACCTGAGCCATCGGCTCTACTTATGTACATATTATGACAGTGTTTATGTTATAAATAAAGTAGTCAACCGGAGCCTCAGCTAAAGCGGGGTATCTGTTCTGTTACATCATGTGTGGTTACATGGAGTTGCTCTGTTTTCAAACGGCCTCCGGTTTACCCCCTGAGTTTGCTTTTCAAGAGCTTTGTGATATCACTTGGGGGCTTGGTCGTGTCCGAACCAATGCAACACCTTTTGATAGGCGAAAGCCACCAGATCACTTGGGGATATGGTCAAGTCTGAACCAGTCACACCTCTTGATCGGCCTAAGGCCATAGAGTCATTTGGGGGCTTGGTCGAACCCGAACCATTGCCACGCCACTTGATCGGCATAATGCCACGGTTTCAGTTGGGGACCTGGCTGACTTGAATCATGACTACACCTTATAGGGAGCTTGATCATGTCCGACCATGGTAACACCATCTGATTGGCTAAGTAAAGCTTTTCTTTTTGCAAACGGTTTATCATTGCCCTTGCTTCCATGTTTTTTCATAACTATTATTTGATCTTTGTTGTGTTTCTTAAACCGATAACATTTTTAAACCGGTTCACGTTGTCAATTGACGAACTTTGATCCATTTTTTAAATCTGGAGATACCTTCACCGGTTTGACTTTTTCAGTTAACATTCCATTATGGAGTAACGTGGGGGCTTATCATGACCCGGCATGGTTTACACTGTAAACCGGCATTATAAATATAGGAGCTATTTTTCTCCTTTGACGGTAAGGGTTTATATAACCTCCGCTTCAAGATTGGCTAAAGCCAACTTTATGCCCAGCAATGGCAGGTATTTTGTATCACAAATTTCGATTGGATACCTCAATATTTCATTTCATACATATATGGATGTCACAAACCGGCTGGTGGTTCAAACCGCCGTAGCGGTTTAAGACTTTGTGATTGCAGGTAATATAGATTGAAAATTTCGATCATTCAAATAAAGGTATCAGCACCTATGCACGAAGGCATATTCAAAGCAAGAGTATTGGCTATCCTATTACAAGGCAACACGGTGCCCAAATAATATCATTGTTTTTTGGCGGAATATAATGAAGCAGCTACTTAAACCAGCTTCCGGTTCATACTTGCTCGCCGCCCGATGCGATGGTTGTGGGTCGCCTGCGTCAGCCCGACTTTTCTTCATCTCTACCCAGCGGCTGGAAGTCAACAGTGGTCCAGTCGATTCCCATTAAAGCTTGAAAGACAGCTTTCTCATGGATCAGGGAAGATGGTTCAATATCAGGAGCGTAAGTGTGCTTACGGATTGGGGGGATCAGGTTCTCCGCTTCAGGAACAGATGCAGTTACTCGCTTGTTTTGGTCGTCATATTGAGCTTGGTAATGTGACAAGTTTGCCTCTTCAACCAATTGGCAAGCCAGAGGGCGCACCGCCCGGTTTATTGCTCTCAGATCATCCTCGTTGAATTCTGAACCGTCTTCCTTCAAACTGGGATAGCCCTGCGCTGCCTCAACAGGATCAAAATCTGGCACCCATGCTTTGGCCCGGATTACAGGCATTAATGGCGCCGGTTCGAGCAGCAGATTTTTCAGCTCTTCAATCCCAAGCGGAAGCATTGACAACCTCCTAAGAGTATCTTGAATTAAGGAGGGTGCTGGATTGTTATGTGATGCGTTGGAGATGATCCGCTCAAGCGCTCCAAAGGTCTCTGCCTGCTCTATTAAGGTATAGGCAGCTTTCAATTTCATCTCGCACGTCTGACCCCAAGTGACCAATGCGCAGTTTCACGGCATTACAAGAGAAATCACATACCGGACTTATCATAAGAAAGGCGAAGTTATCGCAGAAGTCCAAGGAAGCTTACCAAAGATAGCAGCAGTCATGGCATGCACTTGTCGCTTCACGCTGCTCAGCTCATCCACCACCGGTTTAAGGGCAGCTTCAGCGTTGTCAACCTTCTTGGTTAAAGCGGCTTTTTCCGTATCCCAGCTGGCCTGCTCAGATTTGAACCACTCCTTGAGCTGCTCCGTGGTAGTCAAGGCGGTTTTCAGCTCCTCCTTGGCCTTGGAGGTTTCTGCTTGTTGAGATTTCAGATTTTCTTGGAGATCAGTGATTTGTAAGGCTTGTTGGCGTATCTCATTCTGCCACAAAAAGAGAGCATGTTAAGTATCTTCATTAGAAGTCCCAAGTGCATAACCAGTCGTACACTTGGCACTTGGGGGCTAATGCATATTTGATCTTCATCTACCAACGGAATCACAAAGCCCCAAGCTCAATACAGGTATTCAACTTGGCACTTGGGGGCTAATGACACCCACCGTACACCGAGCTCGAGCTATAAAACGGCCGGGTGTTCTCCTCTTATCCTCACACCTGGCCTCGCTTCTCCTCCTCCTTCCTTCTCTTCTCTTTCCGCCATCAAGCTTCGAGGCGAGGCTCTACTGGCAGCGGTGGTGCCGGACTGGTACGTGATCCTGTTGTGCGGAGGGCTGGCAGCGGTGCTGGGGCTTTCGGTGCTCCTGTGTGCGATTATCATCGATGATCATCGTGATGTTGCTGCTCGGGTGTTGGCTCTCTGCGGTGGTGGTGATCACGAGGAGTAGGCGGGGTGTGTCGGGCGCTGACTGTTGTTTGTCGGGAGGTGCTCAGTTAGATGTAACATTGTTGCAAAAAAAAATTTGCAAGCAGTGTGTGGGTGTTCGAGTAGTTGTGGTTGTGAGTCTGCTGCCGTGGTGCTGCGGAAAATAAAAAAATTAATCCATGACGTGAGGGGATGTATGATGCAGCAATTAAGAAAAGAAATCCTACTCCAGAATTTTTCGCGAGAGAAAACAGTAATACACTAGAGTCAAACCGTAACAGAGCTACTCATATTAACAGAAACTAAATGATTTTCTCGCGGCGTAAACTCGGGGTACTACGCATAAGTTACAACACATAAACACGATTATGGAAATAAACACTGCATAAAGTGATGTCTAAAAAGAAAACGGTAACTGGACGGGGTCCCGAGAAAACGTCTCTGGTACTGGAATACATTTTTCTTCTATCGGGGAAAGTGGATTGACCAGACGATGAATGTGCCTCTCCTGGTCGGGCCTCAGTGATATGCCGATGGCGATTTGAGGATTTAAATCCGCGAGACTCTGGAGATAACCCATCACGCGTTGGGTTAAACGCTCTTGAGCGATGACGCATCGGACAAGGTTGGCCAGATCGGGTCTCTCTCAATTCGTCCACCGGGAAAAGATGTTACTCCTCCGGGTGCTGCACGGCTCGGAAAATAATAATATCCTCATTCGCTGGCATAGGGTACCGCGAATCAAAGGCGAGCAAGTGCTTCGTATGCAGCAGCTTCTACGGCCATGTATGGGGTCGGCATAGATTTCCCGAAGGAGACCTCCGTTGGGTCTTGGTTTGGGTTTACGGGAGGGATGTGTACCGCTGCCCAATACCTCGAGGTGGAAGGGGTGATCCTTGATTTGAACAGCTCGTCTGGGTGGCTGGGTAGAACCCATGGTACCGCAGTAAAATCCCACAATATCTTGACAAAACTACACAGGGGTTGCATCCGGAGTTCTCGTGTAGATACTAGGGCTCGGCATGGCAAGAAAGGGTTGTGAGGAGGGTACACAAGGCGAGGGGTGCTTGGCAAGGTAACGCGGTGGCCTTTTTTATAGCACCGGGGTTGGGTCATTTTACCTTGGTGAAAGGTAAAGGATCAGCCGGCTCAGCTCGGGGGTCAAGCCACAGATTCACACATCTCACTAAAGTGACGTATCACTGTGGGGATTGTCGGGGTAGTTTTGGTAGCTGTGCACAGGGTAGAAAAGTCACACCGCATGCTAATATATCCATGCAAGGCCACTATTTAAAACAGAGGCATGACAACAGGCTGCGTTTATTTACAAGGTCACTTGATTACAAAGCGAGGATACACTAGGACTCGATACTACTTGGGTGACATAGTTCACCTCGCTTTACATCCAAGCGGGCGTGCCTTGTGGATGTCGAGGTTCCTCCACGGTCTCACCATCGGAATTAGCTGGAGAGGGTTGAGGGGCTGCAGGCTCGGGGTAGCGATGATGACCATCTCGGGGATTGTTGGCCACAATCCCGTTGGAGTGTGCTCCCAAAAGACGACGAAGTACTTCTGGGGTCATCAAAGCACCTTGGTTGACGGATGGGATTGACCTCAGGGTCTCGATCGGGTGTCCGAACAGCACGACTGGGTTGTCGGCGTCGGGCTCGTTTTCTTCTCTCGCCGGGGCTCGACGAACCAGCTCTCCACGAGCTGCGATTAGATCGATGGTGATCTGATCGAACAGTTCCTCCAGTGCACCTACATAGCGCACTAGGTGTAGCAATGCAGGATCCGTCTCGTGATCTCCGTTGGCAACTTGGGTGGTCTACCATACCCTTCGCGTGCTGGGTAGTAGTGGAGCGAGCTGACGCTTAACTCAGGCGACAAGTGCCTGAGATGAACTATAGCCTCTCGAGCAGCTAGTTGGATGGCTTGTGGTTGAAAGGAAGTTGTCCTTCCGGTGAACCTGTAGGGGCGTTCGGGCGCTAGACCCCTACCGTAGATGTGTACAGTGGCCCCGAATTGACGGCTCTCACCACTCATGGGTCCTTGGTACACAACATATTCTGGGGCTCTTCTAACGCATAGGCACGGCGGGTGAGGTTTGCGAGTATGGTCACAAAGCCTCCAAGGTTGGTTGCTGTGGTCTCAGTGTGCACGACGGGACCAGGCATTGTGGCTCGGTTTGGGGTAGCTTGTTGTCTTTGTCTTTGGGTTGGGGCTAGCGTGCCCTTTTTATAGGAGAAAGGGGACGAGTCTTCCTTCGACGCTATGAATGAGACACCTTGGGTGCTGGTTACTGGCGTGTGCTCGACAGGCTAGGTTGATAGGTTCGGCACTGACTGCCAAAAGGTGTCGGGTCACTGTGTGGTCATCTTGCACGAGAAGCTTGGCTGGGGTTTGGTTATGGCTTGGTGGGTTGGTCCACCTAGGTTTATTGACCTGGCTAAGATAGGATTAGCCAATGGTCAGCCTGGCTCTGATGCCAAGTCTGTGGCAACCGGTTTTCCGGGTATTAATTTCCAGAAAAATGGCCCTTGTGCTCACCAGCCCCAGGATTACTGTTAGCTGATGAGGCACCAACTTGGTACAGAAATTCCAAGCAAATACAAAATATGAAGTACAAGACCATTCTGGCCTATGAGTACAACATTATGGTTTCTAGAGGTTAATGGCGGAAGCGGTTAGCGGATCATCGTCGTTTATGGGGCTCCATTTCCCACGGGAACAATGACCAAAGTTAACTCCTATCTTCGCGAGGCTGCTATCACCGTTGCTTTGGTTCCTGGGGTGTCGACATGGTCGTTCTTCTTCGCGCAAGTAAATTTGGCCAAGACCATAGCCAGGGACAAGCCAGTGAGTACTTTGAATGCACTCGCAAACATTATGAACACGGGCATAAAATAACAACGATGTGCTAAAAATAACCATGCTCATGGCGTCAGTCACAAAAAAATTAATAAAACACTGATGTATGCTAACAAGTTATTTATGAATATGTGGTAATATGGTAGTATTAAAATTATGGAATAATTAACAAGCATGATATAACAGAATGCATGCATGAATGCGTCAAGAGTAATTTAACAGTGCACATTCAAATCAGTATAACAAGGTAAGTAAAAAGGGAGTCGGCGGTAGTCCGCGCGAAAACCCAATAAATAAACTGAAAACCGATCGGGCGTTCAAGCGACACCTCAAGGGTGAACAAATAAGGAAAACATGTCAAGAATGGTGTCTAAGCGACACCACATAAAGGGCTTTAAAAAGAAATGTCGCGATCAGGCGTCTTAGCGACACCACATAAAGGGCTTTAAAAGAAATGCCACGATGCAAGGCGTCGAGGCGACACCACATAAAGGGCTTTAAAGGAACTGCCGCGGTTGGGCGTCTTAGCGATACCACATAAAGGGCTTTAAAAGGAAATGTCAGTTCAAGGCCTTAGCGACACCACATAAAGGGCTTTAAAAGGAATGCCACAGTCGGGCGTCTTAGCGACACCACATAAAGGGCTTTAAAAGAAATGCAATCACAGTGAATATCCAGGAGGTAGAACCGTCCCAGGGATATTCGATAACACCAATACTATCACGGGTTAGTCCACAACAAAAATAATAATCATAATTATCACATGTCACAAGTCGTGATTTCCATTCGCTTAACAGGTTTCACCTCAAGACCGACACTAAGACCGACACTTGAACCATCCTGCATCGTAGTCCTTAACCATGGACACGGATATTCTAATAGGTTTAATCTCTGCAGAGGGTGTACTCTTTACCCACGAGTAACAGATTCCCTTTAGTCCATCGGGACTAATTCCGTCTACGGTCTTTTAGTTGGGAACACACCTAACTTGCACACACCAGCTTAACTCACATGTGTCTGGAATCACCCACGACACCTGTCAAACAAGGGCCTGTTTGGGACCGCTCCACTTCACCAAAACAGTTTCGCTTCACTAAATTCACTTTGGAGTAGTTTCATCCAGAAGTTGTAGCACTATTCAAGAAAATGTTTGGCTTCCTTCTAGCTCCAGCTTCAAGAATGGAAAATTTGGTGGAAAAGATCAATTTGATTGGTTGAGGGGGGAGAAACGAAGGGGTATCCACTTACTGGTGGCAGTGGTGGGTAATTTCCACCCAACTCCAACTTCTAGAGTTTTTTGAAGCACCCCCTAAAGAGCTTCATAAAAAATTAGAAGTTCTACCCCAGATTCTAGTTTTTTTGTGGAGCGGCATATCATGGAGCTACCCTGTTTGGCTCGTGTTTTCTGGAGCGGAGCTGAATTTTAAGAAGCAGCGCAGTCCCAAACAGACTCGACGTAACATGGGATCACCAAATTTATACCGCGCACAAACTGGGGAGCTACCCCCTTCGGCTACCACCGGACCACCCATGCTCCCGGACCAAGTGGCATGCCTACCGGATGCCTCCAGTATCTTCCACCATGGCCTCTCTCAGACGGTGTGTGCTAGGAAGGGGTTGACAACTTACTTAACCGTACTCTACTTGTTGTAGAGACGAGTGGTAGTACGAAGCAAGTGTGGGGGTTACTGGCACAAGACTCGATCTACGGCCGACTCAGGAGGTTGTAATATTCTCTGCAAGATTAGCATAACAATACATATACTTCAACCAACAGATAGAAACACCACGCGACATACCCCCTCATGCCATACTGGACACGACCATCTCGACAGAGGACTAGGGACAAGACCGTGTCTACCCAAGACAGAGGCCTTTCCGGCTTCCCTTCCGGTATGCATGAAAGGCATATGACCGTGATTTCCATCACAACCATGTCAACTCTATCAGCATAAAAATCATTAATATGCACTTACGAGTAGGATCACAACCTCACATAAAATGACGTATGCTCGTGTCGGGTGGTGTTGTCTCCGAGTCAAACAACACACACAAAAAAAATTACACCAGGGTTCAGAATGCTTGCCTTCAGGTCATGGGAAGGCAGGGTGCATTCCAAAACATCTTGAAATCTTTCTCCTCTCTTCAAAAATCCTATTTAAATATATATATTTGAATTAACACACAAAATCAAAACAGCACAAAAAGTTGTTTTTAGTTTTTTCAAATAAATCACAAAATAAACTAGACAATATTTGAGAGAGGTAGGAAAAAGAATTAATTTATTTGGAGTTGTATTTAATAAGATATAGCCGGTCAAAGTTTGGTCAAAATCTGTTATTTAAAATAAAACAGAAAAGAAAAACGTTTCGAATAAATACGTACACGTCGAAAGCGTATTCTGTAAACACGCTTCCACTTATCCGGCGTGGATCGCGCCGAGTCCTTGACAAGGGGCCCGCCTGGCCCATCGGTCAGGTTTGATTAGTCCACTTCCTCCTCTTCCTCTGTCCGAGAGGAGGCGGGACTCTGGCGACCTTACCGGCGAAAGCGGCGGCACCGCTCGATGAACGGAGGTCACCCGCGGGCTCAGGGGGTCGAGGCGGTCACTCCGGTGGTTGTTTTGTTCTCTGGGGTGGACGGAGCTGCCGGTGGCGAGCTCCGCGGCGGGCGGTGGTCGTCGGAAAAAGTGAGATTTCGCCGGCGGCGAGTCCCGATCAAGATTGAGTAGGGGGGAGGACTCACGAGAGGGCGAGGGGGTTCCTGGTGGAGAGAGTGGAGAGGGGGGAGGCCCTGGTTGCGCCGGACGGAATCGGAAGGCGGCGGTGGCCGGAGTGAGGGAAGGCGGCCTCTTTCTCTCCCATTGACGGTAACGCGGGCACCAGGAGTACGGTGTTAGGCTGCTTGTGTGCTCGGAGGGCTCGAGGGGCTTCCTTTTATAGCGCTCCCACGTCGGTTCGAGGCGGCAATGGATGAGCTCGTCGGCAAACGACGTTCTGTAGCTGCAGGGCGTCGTGCCGAGGTTGGGGATGGCGGCAGGAGCTAGCGACGAGCCGGTTACTCGCTTCCAAGGGCGAAGCCGGGCGAGCGGGCGTGGCTTGGCGGCGCTGCTGGCCGCAGGAGCTTGCTGGGCGGCGATGGCGGCTTAGCTGCCCTGCCGGCGACGTGGTGAGAGCTGCGGGGCTCATGGGGTGCAGCAGGGGACACGGCGTGCTGGCTGCGGTTGGTCACGGACCAGAGTGAGTGCGGGGCGAGACGCGGCGGCTCGGTCTTGGCACGTGCAAAACGCGTGCTCCACTCGCGCTCTGGGCGCGTCCAGTGCACGCCCACCATCTGCTCGTCGAAATGCCATGGCCTGCTAGGCGGCTTGGTTGGAGCTGGGGATTAGCAGGTCTAGTCTAGGGGTAGCGGGGATGCTAGTCGACATGCATGTTGGGTCAGAGGATCAGGTCCACAATGCAAACAAAAACTCATGCCAAATCTGTCCATGCACCCTAGGTGTTTGACAAAATGCCACAGGCACCTAGGCTCTTCTTGGAGTGGCCAAATCTTCCAGATCCTAGTCTCTTTAGATGCACAAGAGGGTGGTGAGGTTAGTTTGTGAAAAGCACAAACTTGTTAGCGCAAGTTTTGTAAAACTTCAACACTGGACAGGAGGTAAATGGCATCATCTCATGAACCAAAAGTATTCCAATGGTTGTATGCTCCTGGACTTAGGGGTTTTGTAGGGTGGTCTACAAGCAGGGAAAATAATCAAGGGCCAAAAAGCAAGCAAGAATATGGATGCTGTACAAACCATCATGATGGACCAGAATGAAGATGAGGTTGATTCACTCAAAACTTTCAAATAACATCTTTGGGTTTTTGCATAAAGTTGAATCATCTGCTACTACCAGCATCCAAAAATTTTGGTGGAGGCTAGAAAGAAATATTTAAACGAGTTGTAGTGCAAAATTGCCCACTGGACCAGAGAAGAAAATTGGCTGTAGAGCTCAAAATATTTCATGAATAAAAGATCTTTTGCATAAAAGTGATTTAAAACATCACAGGACATCCCCAAATTATTGGTTGGAATTATAGTTAAATTTTTCAAATGGTTACAGTTCAAAAAGAGCTCCAAAACTTAAAGAAAGTCATTTTAATGAATAAAGCTCAGGGTAAAATAATTTAAATAAATAAATCCACTGATTAAGAAATGTTATAAAGAGAGCATAGAAGTCCAATATGTTTTGAAAAGATCCACTTGGGAAAAACTCCTTGATAATAAAAGAAAGGTTCTGAAATCACCAGAAATATTCTTGCAGGCAAAATTTTTAAACTCTTGGCAAAATTTTAATAACTAAAACCTGGTTAATTTTTTGGGGTGTTACACTTTGGGCGGCTGTAGCAAGAAGGCCAGAGGTTGAAGAAGCATTACGGCCGTTGGATGGACATCGTACGGTCAGTCGAGCTAGAATCGTGCATATTGACTAAGTTGACAAAGCCCTTCGTCCCCGTCAACTTAGTAGGCCCACTATACTGGGTCCCAGCTAGCAGGGGGTATTCTTTTTTTTGGGCGTAATAAGGAGGCACTTCCTTGCGTGCGAAGATATAGCTGGTGGGTCCGAGCTGTCAGCGGCGGTAACGTTTTTTTCGCAAAATACAGAGGCCCTTTCGGTGGGTCCCAGATTTCAGGTGGAGGAATCATTATTTTCGCGTAATAAGGAGGCATTTCCTTGCGTGCGGCCGTGGACCCAGCTGTCAGCCTCTCCACGTACAGTCCACTTCCGATGGATGTCGTTCATTGACCACGTTGACCAGGCCGCGCCGAGAGCACTGTGGCGATGGACTACGGGCGAGGCCTAGGAAGGGATCGACATGGAGCCAGGGTATACTCGGCAGTTATTTCCCACGCGGAGGAGTACGAGGGTTTACTGGTTCGTCTGCCGTCGCTGGAGAATAACAGCATGTGTGGGACTGAGGGTGAGTAGAGGGATAGCTAGGCCAGCGATGGGAGTACGGTGGGGCGGTGAGGCCTGCGCGGCAGCACAGCCGGCCGCGGGGAGGAGGGAGCAGGCAGTCCCGCCGGCGCTTGTTTGAGCGGGTGGAGCAGGAAGAGCAGAGATTGAAGAAGCACGACGGCCGTTGGATGGACATCCAACAAAGATACTGCCATCGTGGAAAGCCTCAAATCTGTTGAAAACAGCATACAACCCATCTGTCATTATTTCAAATAGTTTACAACCCATTTGCTAATTCTTACGGGTTTTTTTGGAGCCCATATTCTTTTTGTTAGCATTACAGCCGATATTGTGGCCATGGTTAAAAATTTATACGAAATTTTGCATATGTCGGTGCGATCTGAACTGTTTTTAATCCCGAAATTTCTAGTCACATTCAGACTGATTTTAAAAATAAATTTATATCAATATAAAATCCAATAAATTGTCCACGCATGAAAAACAATGCAATTTAAAATCTCGAAATGAAAAAAAGATATTAGAAACTAATTGCCGGTTTGATGAGTTTTAAAAATGTACAGCCCATTTCTCATTACTGATAGGCCATTTTCTCGGCCAGCCGAATGAAGCTCCTCGTCTAGCCCAACAGGCCTGATAAAGTGAATTACTTGACAAATCACAAAAAAACTGGGCTAGCCATTTTCAAAAGAAAAAAAAACTACTGGGCTGGTGCGTAGTAAACATAAAAGAAAAGGCTGTCTAGACACGCCAGAGTGTCCCGCACAGCCCAGGTGACACCCTGCTTCCGTCTCAAAAATATATTAGATAAATGCCACTCCAATTATAGCGATTCATAAAAATGCCACTGCAATTTCCAAACTTTGGAAAATGCCACTGCAATTTTTGCAAACTTTGAAAACGCATACGCAGTTTGCAAACTTTGAAAAACACCACTCCAGACTTCAAAAAATACCACTAGAAATGGCATGAAATGGCATTTTCCAAAGTTTGGAAATTGCAGTGGCATTTCTCGGAGGCATTTATGAAATTAACCCAAAACAAAAATAACTGGGCGAGCTGCTGGGTCCCTGGTGTCAGCCGCTCGTTGTGCAATTCTCTCGTTTATTGACTACGTTGACAATGGCATGGGACCCAGATGTCAGAAATCAACTAGGAGGAGCCATTTTTTTATTGGCTTGAAATAAGGAGGCACTTTCTTGCGTCGCCATGACCTTGGCGGGTCCCTCGCTGTCATCCTCTCCATCGCATAATCATCTCCCCGATTGTGTACGCATCAACTTGCTAGGCCCACAAGTCAGCCTCTAAACCCGTGGAGGACAAATACAACCCATTTAAAAAAATAACAGCCCATTCCATACGTTCAAACGGAAAGTTCAACATTCGGAGCAAAGTAACAGGTCTGAACCACATATAGAGTACTGAACTTCCACGTTGACAACCATCATAGCCAAGTTAACTATCTACTCCCACTAAACAAGTACTAACCTACTCTTAGCTAACTAGAAGATGCCGGGTACACGCTAAGCGCCCGGCACGGCGTCCTGCGCCTCGCCTCGGACTTGCCAGAGGTGCGATAGGGCGCGTTGCGCGTGCGCGTTGTCCCTTTCCATGCCGGCGTGGTCCACCGAAGCTTCGGCTTCCAAGCGGGAAACCCAGTTGACGAGCTGGTAGTAAAAACCGGCATCGCGAACGCGTGCGTGCCCGACAGCCTCCATGGCTATTTGCCGGGCGCCGGCCTCCACGTAGTCGGCCCAGTTGCGGGCGCTCTGCTCGCGACTCAGTGCGTCGGTGCGCTGCTGCTCCCTCTCCCGCTGGCGGCGCAAATCGGCGTTACGCTGCTCCTCCGCCAGGCGGTCGCGCTCCAACAACTCCTGCTCCTCCGCCATGCGGTCGCGCTCCAACAACTCCTCGATCTGCGCATTGCCATCTAAAGACAGATAGAATGCCTCCTCCCTCCGTCTGCGTTCCGGTGAAAAACCGAACACTAGTTTCGGCGGTGACCGCCTCCAGCGTCGCCTAACACGGACGACCAGCGTCGCCTAACACGGACGGGCGGGGGCATGGCGGACGTGGCGAGCGACGTCGGGCTGGTGGGGGCTTATGAGGATATGGCGAGTTGGGTCACGGTGGCACTGCAGAATGCCGGAAACAGTACTTATAGGGGAAGGTAGCGCGACGGTCATCGGAATTCAATGCATAATGGCTTAGCGCCGCCCGACTTGCCATGGAAAACTAGGGAAACTGAAATTATGACTGTGCCCGTCCCGTCCCGTCTGGGTCACACGCCGGCATGGCGGTCAAACGAGTGCACTTGAATCATCTCCCTCCTTGTCAATAATGATTTCACGGATTTAAAAAGCCCACAATAATTAAAGCATATCTTTTTTTTCATCAGTTAGCTGGCTTAAATTACGGTCGGCTGCATCACGAGGCACTTTTCAGAATCGCTTTCTTGAGGCAGTCTGGCGAAGCGAACATACTAACGAGTCGCAGCGGTAACGCGCATGCAGCCACTTAAATCATTGGAATTAATTAGGATTAAACTTCTGCATGCAGTTAATTATTGCCATGCCTTGGTCTTGTTGCTTTGGCTCACGGGACTAATAACCCGGACGGGGGGAGAACCTTGGTTGGTGAGATTTCAGAATTAAGCCCTGCAAACTGGAAAGGAGGTACTAGTACGTGCGTGATCCGCTATTTATTCGTGTAGGATCGAGTAGCTCATTTCTTGAATTGAGCCCTACAAACCGGAAAGGAGGTAGTACGTGCGTGATACGCTATTTATCCGTGTAGGACCGATAGTGTAGCTTGTCAGTTTCTTCAGAGGTAGGCATTTTTATCCGTGTAGGATCGATAGTGTAGATTGTCAGTTTCTTCAAAGGTAGGCATTTTTATTCAAAAAACTGCCACTTCGCATCTTGCGTCGCAAATAAAACTGCCAGGTGCGCATTTGTAGGCTAGCTAGTGATCGATCAATAACTTGTAAACACTGAGCAAACAGAAATAAGTAACTGTTAATGCATCTCAATGATTCACAGATCATGTACAAATATGTAGCTCCAAAAGCAAAAGATCAGCCACTTGGATCTTGCGTCATAACTAAAACTAACTAGTACGATTCCCATACATAAGATCAACATGTTAATGCATCTCAATGATTCACAGATCATAGACAAATATGTAGCTCCAAAAGCAAAGATCTTGAAAAAACATCTGATCTTCCTACTAACATGGATGCTTCTCTTGGCCAAAATTCAGTACAGACTGAAAGACAAATTTGTTTGTGAAGTCTACAGTTCCTCTTGCAAACGTAAGTGGTTTCACCAACAGCTGGAACCATGAGAATGAACCACACATGACGGAGGAACATCCTTTGCAATATGATTTGGTCTTCTCTCGATCACACCATGAGACTATTTTGAATACAAACTTTAACTTAGGGAAAATGATGCCCATTGTATAATCAGACCAAAGCAATGAAGCACCAAGTGTTGGCGATAAATAGTACAATTACTACTTTTATGCAGTCCATGAAGTGACTATCCAATCTTTGTGTCTATTTTCAAATGGCACCGCATGCGATGACTATACTATTCTCTTGTGCAGTTCAACCAAAATTGCGGACACTTTGTTTGTTTGCCAAATAGCAGCAGGCGGAACATCTCTGTCTGCACAAATATCAAGCAGCTAGTAAACATATACCACACCATGTTCGCGATGATGGAAGAGGTGAAATCGATACAACCGAAAATTGAGCATCCAATCATTGAATCCTGTCCTGCACCTCAATGTAGGTCCACCCGCCAATAAATTCACATGCAAACCACTAGTATTACTATCTAATGACAATACAAAAGAGTAGCAAGATAGTAGCAAACCATGTACCTTCGTAATGAACAACTCATAGTGCCACCAATTGGATATAAAGGTTTGGAAAAAACATGCTCCTAATGTTGAACCAGTTCGACTTTTTGTGCAGCTCCACTAAAATCGAGCATCCCTATTTGCATAGATATTGAAAGTGTGATTACTATAAAAGTGGCACTAGTTGAAGCATAGACTCACAAATATAAGCATTCCAATTTCTTAATGGGAAAAGGTAGCAAGACTGTTTCTAACCACATGATTGAAGGAATAAATAAGGCAACAACGGCTGATGTCAAGAAGGCATACATAGTTTTTTTCTGAAAAACTGAGCCATTCCAGAGCTTTCCTCTTCTTTTAAGCAAATTTTGTGCAGTTCTACTAAAATAAAATGCCATCACCACCTTTACAATTTAGTTACACTGTACAAATGGAAATGACTTAACATTACATCATGATGTCGGGTATGTAGTAGACAGGCATTAGAGACAAACAATAGAGACCTCCTCCGATAACATAATGAACATTAATTTTAACAAAGGTGTGACTTGCTTTACCGGGATAATTTGAGTGAACTTTACACCCTCTGTTCCTTAATATAAGACGTTTTCGCTGTTCAATTAAAAGTACACAAATGTCTAGTATTTAGAAAAACGGGTAGTGGTTTTCTTGAGCACAAATCTGGGAAAGCTTGCCACGCTTTATTTATGTCCATACGCTAATGTAGCACCATTCGAATACTACAAATATACACTAATCCAGTGGCTAGTGCACCTTGAGAAGTAGTTAGTTTATTACAGTCTGAGACAATGGTTTTACTTGAGCAGATTTCAATAAACTCTAACCTTTGGAAGGTTTCTATAAGAATTAACAATACAAAATGTAAAGGTAACAAGTTTCAGCATTGGTATACTAGTTGTGCATGAGCATTAAACCAAATACAAAAGTCTGAAGGTAACTAGCATTATTAACTAATGACAGTATAAAAAAATTGCAAACCATGTACCTCCAAGGTAAATATCATTTCGAACTCGGGGGGACCTTAAAAGTGCTATCCCAATGTTGATATTAGATCAAACATAAATACTTGATCTTTCCTCTTGATAATCAAGAGAACAGCCGGAGGTGGAGGTGCCCACTATTGACCTTTCCTCTTTTCTTCATAACTGTCTATGCAGTTTAAACAAAATAAAATGACATCAGCGCCTTTTGGCATTTTGGTGACACTTGTACAAAAAAATTAACTTATCTCATGAAAGTGAGGTATGTAATCTATAAGCATTAATAAAGGTGCAAAAATCTGAAGGTAGTAACAAGTTTCATCATTGGTATCTTGGCTATGCAACAGCATTAGAATGCCTTAGCTAAAAAATCTTTAATACATACACAATCAACAGCTAACCTCGAAATGATCCATTGACATTAAATGGCCTTTGCTTAAATTTATCTGTGGCATTAGACCGAGAGCGGCATTAGTTAAATGTGGCATCACTTTAGCAGTAGCATTGCTTGACTTGATGGCCGCTTTGGCGTTATACTAACAGCAAAAAAGTGGCAATAAGAGCATGGGAGGCCCATTCAGACGATGGGCGCACCGATGCGATGTACCTCCACGGACGCAGAGTGGTGAGGAGGCATGGTTGCCCGAGCAACAAATATCCAGGGCAGCATATGTGGATTACGTCCCATTTTTGTTCGCTTAGCCACCTTTTTCCTATGTGAGGACAACAAACCGATCGACCTGGTCATTCTCTATTGTGTTGTCATGCCTTTACGCTTCTTCTTCAACCAAGAGACACGAGACTTCGTTCCTTAGCTACTGATTTTCCCCTTTTCAACCTAGATGCGGGTTCGATGCCTACTCTCTTGGGCGATCTGATCTCCTTCCTTTCCTTATTCAACCAGGACATGCATTAGTGCGCATGAAGTAGGGTTTCCTTTAATAGTGCAAATTATGGTTTTCATCTGCGTGGCCAGCAGAGCAGAGGATAGCAAATTGGGAAGATGGTGGAGTCGAAAAAGATCCACATGCAATGACGTGCCCGATGGGGCAATAGAACAAGGGTATGGTTCGAAAAGAGGTAGCATACCTGAGGGTCGGCGGGAAGTGGCTTCGCTCATGGTTGTCGTCCTCCGCACACACTACGGCAGCGATCCCGCGCGGGCGCTAAGTCTGAGAGGACGACCTTGTCGTCAGTGCGTGACCTCGCTCGCCGACGACGAGTGCGTCAACGCTGCACATCCTTTTCTTCCCCGGCGGATTTGTGACCACCGGTGAGGAGGGAGAGAGGGGCCATCTTTTTAAGATCTGGAGAGAGGGTGGTAGTGTGAGAAGCAAGTGGGCAGCCCTTGGCAAGAAAGCACTGAAGCTCCAGCCTATGTATCTTCTTTATACTACTAGTACTGGAGGTAGAGTAGTGGTAGAGTAGTTTATATTTTCTCTTCGTACAATACCAGTTAGTCGTGCTTCAAAACTGAACGGCGCGCCACTAAAAAAATAAAGGCCGATAACGAATGCGGCACCACGGGCCATAGCGGCCAGATCGCATTTGGCACGAGAAATTACACACCATGTCTCGTTGACATGTGGTCCCGATCCACATATCGGTGAGACGACGGCTAGTAGTAGGAGTATTTCCGAACCGGACGTGTAGGCCGGGCGCCCTTCGTGGAACCGGGTGGGCAAACTGGCAACCATCCACCGACTCTTCGCCTTTCCCTCTCGATTTGGAACTGCTGTCAGACGCTCTTCCTCTCCCTCCTCCATTTTCATTCAGCCCTTCACCCTTTTTCTGCCATTGTTCGATCGTCTTCTCCATGGAGGGAACAGGACGGAAACGACCCCGTTATTCTTGCCCTGATCTGAAAGATGATGTGGTGGAGGAACTCATTGATCGGTGTGACGTCATCACCTCGGCTAGCATGGCAGGTTCGTTCAAGCCCATTCTCGACTCAACTAATAACATCATTACAAGGAACCCAAGAGTCAAGGAGCGGTTTGCTCTCCCCTATCTTCTTTGCCGTGACCACGATGGTGGCGGCTTCGACGGCGGAGGCCTCATACGTGCAAGTTGATGCCGCTTGATAATGATCGATATGATGTTAAGATGCCATCGCTTGAGGGCAAGGCTTGGGTAGGCGCAAATGGAGATTGGGTTGTTTACATTGGGTCCAACTGCAGTGGGAACTTGTGAATGTGTACACTCGTGACTGGTTCCACTTCCAAAATCTGAAGCATCGCCCGGTGGTTGAGCACACGGTATTGTATGCACGTTCAAATACAATCATGGTGACTGTCTTCTCTGAAGATAGCAATTTCTCGAGTCCCCAACCGCTCTTTGAATTACAACAACTATGAAGTTGTTGCTATCTTCGACAAGCTTGTTGCCGTCGATTGAATTGGTTTGGCCGGATGGATATTGCTCAAAATCAGTTTACGTACCGCGGATGAGTACTGTGATGCAATTCAATACGAGGGCCTTGTGTTTGCTGCCACCACGGCACTGTTTGTGCATGGCATCCTCGTTGTTTCGGTACGTTTGTCTTCCACCGTAATTATAATTGTTTCATCCACATGCATGCGGGTTAGCAAGGCTGGTCATAGTGGGGAGTAACTTAGACTAGTAACATGCATATGTTACTAGTTTATGTTACTACCTCCATAGTGCATAGTATCTTAGATTAGTATCATAGGTGGTGTCGGTGTCAAAACCGGCGGATCTCGGGTAGGGGGTCCCGAACTGTGCGTCTTAGGCGGATGGTAACAGGAGACAAGGGACACAATGTTTTTACCCAGGTTCGGGCCCTCTCGATGGAGGTAAAACCCTACTCCTCCTTGATTAATATTGATAATATGGGTAGTACAAGAGTAGATCTACCACGAGATCAAGGAGGCTAAACCCTAGAAGCTAGCCTATGGTATGATTGTTGTTAGTCCTCTGGGACTAAAACCCTCCGGTTTATATAGACACCGGATAGGGTTAGGGTTACCTGAGTCGGTTACAATGGTAGGAGATCTACATATCCCTATCGCCAAGCTTGCCTTCCACGCCAAGGAAAGTCCCATGGGACACGGGACGAAGTCTTCAATCTTGTATCTTCATGGTCCGAGAGTCCGGCCAGCGGTTATAGTTGACTATCCGGACACCCCTAATCCAGGACTCCCTCGGTAGCTCCTGAACCAGGCTTCAATGACGACTAGTCCGGGCGCCAAGATATTGTCTTCGGCATTGGAAGGCGGGTTCCTCCTCCAAATACTTCATAGAAGATCTTGAACACAAGGACAGTGTCCAGCTCTGCAAAATAATTTCCACATAACACCGTAGAGAGAATAATATTTACACAAAATCAATCTGCTGACGTATTCCGCCGTGTGCCATCACACCACGGCCAAGTCTTTATTCGAATCGTTTTCTTGTACCACCTCGGTAGCGTTTAGCGAGGCGGTTTTCTTGGCACGTCTTGTCAAAGCAGAGATCGTGTCCCCCGTATTCCGGGATTCTCATCAATACGGACGTGGGTAACCCAACCGTGCCCGTTGGCACGCCTCCTCTATCGAAGGCGAGTCCCGAATGGTCACGGGGAGGGCACTTGGTATTCAACCTCTTTATAATGAAACCAAGGCCCGCTCCTTTCTTTCAATCTCAATCAAATCCGCCCCTCCCTTCGAGTTCCAACACCCAAAGCTCTAGCTGCAGGCGCTTCGGACCTCCGAGGATGTCCGGCTCCGACCTGCAAAGCCGCTGGATGCCTTCCTCCGTTACGGAAGAAGACGTGCTAAAAGGCTGAGAGATGCCCGGTATCTAACGGCGAGATTTCAAGATAAAGTTGCCTGCCCAAGGGCAGGTTATTCCCACTCCCAAGCCTGGTGAGAGCGTGGTGTTCGTTTCTCACTTCCTTCGGGGGTTAGGCTTCCCGACGGACCCCTTCGTGAGGGGGCTCAGGTTTTATTATGGGCTGGAATTTCATGACATGGATCCGGAGTCTATCCTCCACATCTCATCATTCATTGTCGTATGTGAAGCCTTACTCCGCATTACCCCTCACTTCGGATTGTGGCTCAAGACCTTCAAAGTGGAACCGAAGATGATCGAGGGGCATCAGGTAGAGTGCGGAGGGGCTGTTATAAGCAAGAATGCTGACACTCCATAACCCGAGGGCTCTTTTCAAGAGGAGCTCAGTCTGTGGCAACAGGAGTGGTTTTATATCACAGCTCCCAGGGGCACCAAATGGGTGGCGCCACCTGCCTTTTGCTCGGGTCCTCCACCACGGCTGGCGTCATGGGTCAATAAAGGGCTCGACTGGGGATCGTCCAAGGACGTACCTTTGTTGCAGGGCCGTATTCGAGACCTCCTAGAGAGAGAGATCAATCTGGTCGTAGTAGCGCAAGTCATGCTGATTCGTCACACCTTGCCCTGCAAACATCGCCCCCTCCGCCTATGGGAGTTTAATCCGGAGGGACCTCGAGCTCTCCAACATTTTATGGGCGCAACACCCGTGGAGATGTACCAACTGTTCTTCGGATCACAAGCAATGTGTCCGGATTTAACCGAGGACGCAGGTCTGAGCTGCAATCGCCCGGATACTCAAGTAAGTAGTCCTGTACCCAGACATGCTATCCGCATATTCACCCTTGCCCTTAAAAGAGCTATCCTTTATACAGGAGTGGATAGCAAAAGCAAAGCTGATCAGGTGTCCGGCCCCCCTCCCTGAGATCACGCCGGATCCTGTTTTAACCAGGATGCTTGAGGCTGTGCCTTTTGAAGAAGGCGAAGGGGGAACAAGGGAACTACTACCTCCATGAAGGAGGCTATCAAGAAAGGGGGGATCGAGAATCCCTCCCTCCAAGGGGAGAAGAGGACCGCTTCTGAAGATCCGGAGACCAAAGCCTCGAAGCGGGGGAAGAAATCTTCGCCAGAGGGTCCTGCGGCGGGATATGCTTCGACCGCACTATTTCCCCAAGGAGATCAGCCCTCCAGCGAGCCGTAAGTAAAAAAGGGGGGGCGTTTTTTGTTTAAAAGAGAGACATCCCTATTTTATTTCCGAAGGTAACCGAAAGTTTACCTTGTAGTTCGGATCTCAGCCCTTCTCGTGAGCTTCGTCTTGAGGATCTTAATCCGGAGATGATGGAGAAGCGAAGCCTCCGCTGCCGTGCCGTCATGCGGCGTAGGACGACCACCGAGGTGTCGTCACGGAGGGTTTCTCCGAATCCGGTGGGGCCCGAAGGCAGTCGTATGTCCCCTCAAAGCCCTCCGCGTCCGGCTTCGAAAAAGGCCATCGGACGAGTCCGGCACCGACTGATGTACGGTCGGAGGAGCTGAAAGATCTGCTCGGGCGAGCGTCTATCTCGGAAGATCACCGTGCGCTAATGGGCACGGTGATTGAAAGGATTTCGTCCGTTGAAAGCGGATTGCATGAAGCCGTCATAAGTTTACTAACGGGTTTTGAGGTACGCAAAATGATGTACCTTCTGACAGTTTTGCATATCGAATGCGCCCTGTATAGATAGTAGCCCCTGAGACTCGGTGCGTTGTCAAAAATGACAGCGCGCCGAGGATCATAATCCCAGGTGTAATATGCGCTCTTCCTATGTAGGTGGCGAAGCATCCGGTGGCAAGCCGGACTGATGAGTTTGCCGAACTAGAGCGGCAACTTGACGTGGCGGATCTCGACATCGGCGCTTGTTAGTTAGCGGCTTGACGAGTCACAAGGTATGCAGCTTCTCCGCGGACACCCTGTAAGGTAGCTTAATGTCTGTGCCTTACAACATGTATGCTTGACGCAGATGGTGCCGCTGCCATGGAGAGCCTTCGGGCGGAACTTGCCCGAGCCAAGGAGCAAGCCCGAAAAAGTGATGCAGCTGCCTTAAAAGCGGCCGAAGAGCTGAGATCCGAACAGGCTGCTCATTGCCGAAGCATGAAAGAGATGGCTGGGATGGCCCTAAAGTTGAAGAATGCTACCGACCGTTGCCAGCTTCTTGAAAAAGAAGGTCGAGCGGAACAAGAGACCGGAAAAAGGCCACTGCTGAGGCCAAGGATGCTCGCTCTGCGATGAGAGCTATGAAAGAGGAGCTACGTCAGGCCGAAGATATTGTGGCTGGAAAGCCTTTTCTGCTGCGGAGGAAATTCACGGATCCCGAGTATGCTCAGTTGGGCCAGCTGTGGGGTGCGAAGGATGCTTATCTGGATTTGGCGGCGAAAAGCGCATGACGCGTCAAACACTTCCGAGGCCAAAAGGATCACGGGATGGAAGAGCTTTTTTGGTCGCAGTTCCATAGTCCAGAGCGTCCTCTTCCGTTGGCCGATCGTTTGGCCGAGTGGGCTGAGCTGAATAGGTTGTCCGGACTTGCCATGAAGAATGTCGTGACTCATTTGTGGCCGAACAGGCCCGAGCCGAAGAGTTATTTTGGCTTGGTGCAGCAGTTCCTTGGTGCGGTGCCGCATATTGGTGCAATGAAGCGGTCGGCATGCATAGAGGGTGCGCGGATGGCTCTTGCCCGTGTCAAGACATACTGGGCGGAGATGATGGCCACCGACGTTGCATCCCAGCATTCGGACAGAAGCCAGTACTGCCAGAGCACTATTTTGAGGAAGTCTGCAGGCGCTTCGTTTAATAGAGACGCAGATGCTTTCGAAGGATATTATGTTCTAACGACATGTATGATTTATGAAACAATGTTTCAATATATAATAGCTTTTATACTTGTGCGTTCAAGTATTAAAATACCTCTGCGGCGGCCGTTAATGTATATGTGTATATAACTTTGAAAGATGGCAGTCCTTGGCCATTTCCCCACGCACATAGTGCGGGGATGTTTGCAAAAAAGGCGCATTTTCACACTTAATCCAACGTCTTGGTCCTGTAAAGGAGGTGATAGCGTAGCAAACTAGGCAACCGGACTATAATGCTTTATCACTTTCACTTAGCCATGGGAGTTCGATGGTGGGGCTACTATATAGCCCCTGGGGGCACCGCGCTCTCCCGAATTCGGGGCGCGTATTTGCCTGACCAGGAAACGGTCCTTCATTAATGCGGAGGAATTCTAAACATTCCGATGGGTCATCGAGTGGTTGACTAGTCTCACGCTACATCATGACAGTCAGTTTTCGGCTTTCTCTACTGAGGTGCTAACTCGGCGAACCGGGCACAATCGCAGAGTTCTCTAGGTGCCAGCGTTAGCCGATAAAACGGAACGTAAGGCAGCAAAACACAGGAGCCGGGCAAACCCAACATTTGACCAAAGACATGATTCGGAGCTGATGCATATAAGGCCTAATCTCGAGACACGAACATTCCCTAAGGTATTCGGTCTTTATGAGAACGGGCAGAACAATGCCCTAAGCCCCAGTGTCCAGTGCAGCGCCAAAAATTACGGCCAGCGGCCGATGCCAAACGCCAGCCTCCTCCTCGGTTATAGCAAGAAACCGGGGATGTGTATCAACAAGAGACAGTAAAAAGGTTTACGCAGGGGTCTTAATCTGAAAAGAATCCTGCAACGGGTCCCTACTGCACGCTCTGCTTTGTGTCTCCGTTGTGCCGTATCTGGATGGGTGTAGCACGGTATTCATCTGTAAAAAAGAAGAACTTAGTTGAAGAAAGATCGTGAGAAAAATGTACTTTTATGTTAAATAAACGGAGTACGATTCGAGAAGCGAATAAAATTGAGCCTTATTGTCTCATTTCGTACATGCATTCAGCCCCTTGTATGGGGGTGTGCGGTTAATAAGCCTTTATATGTTTACGCCGGACTCTTCTAGCCGTGTCCGGGGTCCGAATGACCTGTTCAGATGCTTGGTTTGGCGGAGCCGGATTAGTGTGTGACTGTCCAGGCAGTCTCACGTTCTTCCGTGCTCGATTAACACCTAATACTTCCCTTTAATGAGATGATGCCGCGTGGACCGGGCATTTTAAGTTTAAGAGATGCATAATGCGGTATTGCGTTAAATAAGGCGAAAGCTTCCCGTCCCAATAGTGCTTGATAGCTACTTTTAAATGGGGCGATATGGAAGGTTACCTTTTGGCGGCGGAAGTTGTCGGATGAGCCGAACAGAACTTCTAACAGTAGGGAGCCCGTACAATGGGCATACAGGCCTGGCATTACCCCCTTAAAGGAGGTATTGCTGTGGCGAATTTTGGTTGGGTCTATCCCCATTTTGCGGATTGTGTCCTGATATAGCAGGTCTAGATCACTACCGCCGTCCATTAGGACTTCTTTGAATTGGAGTCCGTCGATTATAGGATCTAATATCGAGGCAGTCCATCCTGCGGTCCGGATACTTATTTGGGGATAGGCCGTCGGTAGCGTATCTCTATGGGCGCCCGCTCTGATTTTCCCTTTGTCACTTGAAGTGAGTTTACTGTTTTGACTTCTTGCAGAAATTATTTTGTTTTCGGTTGCTATGCTTGTGGGGTTCGTCATCGTCCTCGCTTGGTGTGTCGAGCCCCTTGTGTTCGACATTGAGTTTGCGGACTGCTTGAAGACCCAACAATCTCTCGTGGGTATGGTTTGCAGTGCTTCGGGGTCTTGTGAATTTGGCATATTTTGTCCAAGATTTTGTTAAAGTTGGATAGCTCGTGGCTATTATCCTTGAGGGGCAGTTTTTTATGATTCTGCCGAGAGATTTTGAATCCGGCGTTGACTGTCGTGCTCTTCAGGCTGCTTCCCCTTGTCCGCCGCTGGTCCTTGTTGCGTCGTGGTTTCCCATTTCCATCTCTGACTTCGGATGTAGTTGGGTTGCCGGTACTACATCTTGCCAGCCAGCTATTCTCTCCCGCGCAAAAGCGGGTCATGAGGCTTGTTAGTGTGGCCATTGTTCTTGGCATTTCCTGGCCGAGGTTCCTGGCGAGCCATTCCTCTCGGACGTTGTGTTTGAAAGCTGCTAAGGCTTTGGCGTCCGGACAGTCGACTATTTGGTTCTTTTGTGTAAGGAACCTGTTCCAGAATTTGCGGGCTGACTCTCCGGGTTGTTGAGCTATGTGACTTAAATCGTCTGCATCCGGAGGGCGGACATAAGTCCCTTGAAAATTTGCTCCGAAAAAGCATCCTCAAGCTCTTCCCAACTTCCAATGGTATTTTCGGGGAGGCTTTTAAGCCAGTGCGTGCTGGCCCTTTGAGCTTGAGGGTAGGTATTTTTATAGGCGTGGAGATCTTCTCCTCTAGCCATGTGTATGTGGAGGATGTAATCCTCAATCCAGACTCCAGTCTGTTGTTCCGTCGTATGCCTCTATGTTTACGGGTTTAAATCCCTCTGGAAATTCGTGATCCAGCACCTCATCGGTGAAACATAGGGGGTGTGCGGCACCCCTATAATTGGGTGCGTCGTGATGTCCGAATATTTGGCGTGTTGCATTTCCTAGAAAAGCTTGCTTTCTTGGCCCGTAGATGGATCTAACTGGGCCATCCTTTTGGCGCGAATCCTTATGCGGATCGCGTGCGGATGTGTTGGCGCCGCTTGCCGCTCTATGCTTGTCATGTGGTCGTCTATCCGACCGGCGGCATCTTTGTTCTTTGATTGCGGGGCTCTATGGCCTCCTCATCAATTCGGCGTAGTTGCGCTTCGGGTAGCTCTTTGTTTGGCGACTGTCGTCGTATTTGTCTGCGGTTTTGAGTCCTTTGCTCCATCTGATTCTGAGTGCATCTTCCGCTGGTTTGAGCTTTCGCTTCTGCTTTTTCAGGCTACGAGCAGTGCCAACGAGCCTTTTGTGGAGGTTCTTCTGCTCCAACAACTTGTCCGGTGTGAGATCGTCCGGACTGTTATCTTCGCCGGGGACGGGTTGTTTATCCAAGTTGTCCTGTTCGGACGGTTGTTCAATGGCATGTTCGTCCGTTTGGTTCGATCTACTTGATGGCTGGGTGCATGTGGCTGCCGTCTTTGTCGAGGCGGGACTTGGTGCGGCGTTTACGTTGCCGTTTTGACTGCTTTTCGAGGGATTTATCCTTCGTAGCGTCTCGTTGTTCCTCGTCGTCACTTCCTTTAGGAGTATCCACCATGTATACATCGTGAGATGAGGTGGCTGTCCAGTATCTTATAGGTGTTGGTTCATGGTTGTCTCCTACATCGTCGTCCACACCGTCGATGTCTTCAGAGTCGAAATTGAGCACGTCGTTTAAAATTTCGATAGTGGTTATGAAGTGGGTGGTGGGTGGGCGTTGAATTTCTTCGTCGTCCGCATCCCAACCTTCCTGACCGTAGTCCGGCCAGGGCTCTCCTGATAAAGAGAGAGGCTTTAGTGAATTCAGGATGTCGCCAAAGGGCGAGTGCTGAAAGATGTCTGCTGTCGTGAACTCCATAACCGGTGCCCAATCGGATTTGATTGGTAGGGGCGCGGGATGTTCGGAGTCCGGAGAGGAGTCCGGCACCTCCAAGTCACGGGCTTTGCAAAGGACAGGGATGATGTTTGGCTCAATCGCCGTAGAGATCGTAGCCCCCGGGGCGTTGTCCAACCACTCGGCCCCGATCGGCGAAGTCGGCTCCGAGCTAAGGGTCGGAGCGGACGCTGGTGCTGCCTCCAGGACACTGTTCGGCGGCAGAGCTAGATCATGCCCATCGAGACAATGCGGCACGCTTGGCTGTGGGACGAATCAGTCGAAGATCAAGTCTCCGCGGATGTCAGCCGTGTAGTTCAAACTCCCGAATCTGACCTGATGGCCAGGGGCGTGGCTTTCGATCTGCTCCAGATGGCCAAGTGAATTGGCCCTGCAGCAAAGCCGCCGAATCACGAAGATACATGCGGGAGAAAAGTCTCACCTGGACCGCGTCATTGTTGATGATCGAAGGAGCCATCGGGCCTAAAGGTGACGACAGAGGAACTCTCAATGAAAGCACCAATGTCGGTGTCAAAACCGCGGATCTCGGTTAGGGGTCCCGAACTGTCGTCTTAGGCGGATGGTAAGAGGAGACAAGGGACACGATGTTTTTACCCAGGTTTGGGCCCTCTCGATGGAGGTAAAACCCTACTCCTGCTTGATTAATATTGATAATATGGGTAGTACAAGAGTAGATCTACCACGAGATCAAGGAGGCTAAACCCTAGAAGCTAGCCTATGGTATGATTGTTGTTCGGCCCTTGGGACTAAAACCCTCCGGTATATAGACACCGGATAGGGTTAGGGTTACAGTCGGTTACAATGGTAGGAGATCTTCATATCCGTATCGCCAGGCTTGCCTTCCACGCCAAGGAAAGTCCCATCCAGACACGGGACGAAGTCTTCAATCTTGTATCTTCATGGTCCAGGAGTCCGGCCAATGGTGATGGTTCGGCTATCCGGACACCCCCTAATCCAGGACTCCCTCAGGTGGTCTCATTTATTGCCATGCATGACACATAGTAGCATCACATTTATTATGTTACGGTATCTACCTATGTTACTACAACCATCTCTCTCTTCCTTAATTGCCTGCCACATAAGCATGTTTACGAGTCCCAAGTGCATGATACTACTTATGTTACCCCCAATATGGCCAGCCTTACAAATTAACCTTCTTCTTATGTTTCCAAGGTCCTGTGAACATTCCACCACCTATACTTGAAGATTTTTATAACCAAGGGGGAGATGATGATGGTGATGATCATGAGCATGAGGACGAGCAGCGCCCATATACTATTTGGCACACAGCAACTAATTCGATGGATCACCTCTTCTCGTGTGTATACAGCCCGATGATGTTCTTGCTAAGGAAGTAGGTGTAGTCTCCCATGGTCGGACTCTCCGGACCTATTCCAACACCTGTTGCATGGTATTCGGGATGGATACTAGTGTGCTAGCGCCAACTCCTTCTCCACAGTACAGAATAGATAGTCTTGGAGAAAACTCGCTTTTCCTTGGACAAAACTATCCAATGATGGTGAAAGGCGATCCAACTGCTGTTGACACAACGTTACTACCATTTATGAGAAGCAACTGTGTCTATACCTCGGACATTTGGGTGGTTCCCTACCCTGGTACTGATATAGTAGGCCGCTTCAGCCTGGATGATCAGTCCTACGTTGGTCTCCAGATCGACAATGGATGGCCCGTCCCAGAGAATCACTTGTGGTTCAAAGCAAGCGTTTCCAACGCCGAGGAATGGTTGAGTTGAAGTTCATTTCATTGCTTGTTATTTGTTGTGTGGTGAAAACTTTAGTATTCATAATGTATCCTCGTTGTCGATGTGGGTTGATGACCTGTTGTATGTAATAAAATGATATGCCTGTTATAAACTTACTAAATTTATGAATGGCTTTCGAGTTGCTTATGTGAGTGAGTGGTGCAACGAGGCAAAAAAAATATTTTCCGAATACATAATTGTACGTGCATTGCAACAGGTTATCGGATGGGTCCAATCAACAATATGTTGGGGAACGTAGCAGAAATTCAAAATTTTCCTATGAGTCACCAAGATCTATCTATGGAGAAACTAGCAACGAGGGGAAGGAGAGTGCATCTACATACCCTTGTAGATCGCTAAGCGGAAGCGTTCAAGAGAACGGGGTTGAAGGAGTCGTACTCGTCGTGATCCAAATCACCGGAGATCCTAGTGCCGAGCAGACGGCACCTCGCGTTCAACACACGCACAGCCAGTGGCGTCTCCCATGCCTTGATCCAGCAAGGAGAGGGAGAGGTTGAGGAAGACTCCATCCAGCAGCAGCACAACGGCATGGTGGTGGTGGAGGAGCGTGGCAATCCTGCAGGGCTTCGCCAAGCACCGCGAGAGACGAGGAGGGAGAAAGGCAGGGCTGCGCCATGGAGAGGTCAAAACTCATGTGTGTGCAGCCCCAAATACCTCAACTATATATAGGGGAGAGGGAGGGGGCTGCGCCTCCCCTAGGGATCCCACCCCAAGGGGTGCGGCTTCCCCCAAAACCCATCTAGGGTGCGTCCAAGGGGGGGAGAGGGGGAAACTTGCCCCCCAAGCAAGGTGGGGTGCCCCCTCCCCAAACCCTAGGCGACCTGGGCCCTTGTGGGGGGGCGCACCAGCCCACCTGGGGCCGGTCCCCTCCCACACTTGGCCCATGCAGCCCTCCGGGGCTGGTGGCCCCACTTGGTGGACCCCCGGGACCCTCCCGGTGGTCCCAGTGCATCCGATAAAACCCAAACTTTTCGGTGACCAAAACAGGACTTCCCATATATAAATCTTTACCTCCGGACCATTCCGGAACTCCTCGTGACATCCAGGATATCATCCGGGACTCCGAACAACATTCGGTAACCACAAACAAACTTCCTTTATAACCCTAGCGTCATCGAAACTTAAGTGTGTAGACCCTATGGGTTCGGGAACCATGCAGACATGACCGAGACGTTCTCCGGTCAATAACCAACACCGGGATCTGGATACCCATGTTGGCTCCCACATGTTCCACGATGTTCTCATCGGATGAACCACGATGTCGAGGATTCGATCAATCCCGTATACAATTCCCTTTGTCTAGCGGTATTGTACTTGCCCGAGATTCGATCGTCGGTATCCCGATACCTTGTTCAATCTCGTTATCGGCAAGTCTCTTTACTCGTTCCGTAACACATCATCCCGTGATCAACCCCTTGGTCACATTGTGCACATTATGATGATGTCCTACAGAGTGGGCCCAGAGATACCTCTCCGTCCACCGGAGTGACAAATCCCAGGCTCGATTCGTGCCAACCCAACAGACACTTTCGGAGATACATAGTGCACCTTTATAGCCACCCGATTACGTTGTAACGTTTGGTGCACCCAAAGCATTCCTACGGTATCCGGGAGTTGCAAAATCTCATGGTCTAAGGAAATGATACTTGACATTAGAAAAGCTTTAGCATACGAACTACACGATCTTCTGCTAGGACTAGGATTGGGTCTTGTCCATCACATCATTCTCCTAATGATGTGATCCCGTCATCAATGACATCCAGTGTCCATGGTCAGGAAACCATGACCATCTGTTGATCAACGAGCTAGTTAACTAGAGGCTCACTAGGGACATGTTGTGGTCTATGTACTCACACATGTATTGCGTTTTCGGTCAATACAATTATAGCATGAATAATAGGCGATTATCATGAACAAGGAAATATAATAATAACTAATTTATTATTGCTTCTAGGGCATATTTCCAACAGTCTCCCACTTGCACTAGAGTCAATAATCTAGTTCACATCGCCATGTGATTAACACTCACAGGTCACATCGCCATGTGACCAACATCCAAAGAGTTTACTAGTGTCACTAAACTAGTTCACATCATCATGCGATTAAGACTCAATGAGTTCTTGGGTTTGATCATGTTTTGCTTGTGAGAGAGGTTTTAGTCAACGGGTCTGCAACATTCAGATCCGTATGTACTTCACAAATCTCTAGGTCATATTGAAAATGCTGCTTCCGCGCTCCACTTGGAGCTATTCCAAATGGTTGTTCCACTATATGTATCCGGTTTGCTACTCAGAGTCACTCGGATAGGTGTTAAAGCTTGCATCAACGTAACCCTTTACGCCGAACTCTTTATCACCTCCATAATCGAGAAACATGTCCTTATTTACTCCAAGGACAATTTTTGACCGCTGTCCAATGATCCATTCCTGGATCATTCTTGTACCCCTTGACTGACTCATGGCAAGGCACACTTCCGGTGCGGTACACAGCATAGCATACTATAGAGCCTACGTCTGAAGCATAGGGGATGACCTTCGTCCTTTCTCTCTCTTTTGCCGTGGTCGAGCTTTAAGTCTTAACTTCATACCTTACAACTCAGGCAAGAACTCCTTCTTTGACTGATCCATCTTGAACACCTTGAAGATCATGTCAAGGTATGCGCTCATTTGAAAGTACCATTTAGCGTTTCTGATCTATCCTCATAGATCTTGATGCTCAATGTTCAAGCAGCTTAATCCAGGTTTTCTATTGAAAAACACTTTTCAAACAACCCTATATGCTTTCTAGAAATTCTACATCTTTTCTGAATAACAATATGTCAACAACATATACTCATCAGAAATTCTATAGTGCTCCCACTCACTTCTTTGGAAATACAAGTTTCTCATAAACTTTGTATAAACCCAAAATCTTTGATCATCTCATCAAAGCATATATTCCAACTCCGAGATGCTTACTCCAGTCCTTAGAAGGATTGCTGGAACTTTGCATGCTTGTTAGCATCTTTCAGGATTGACAAAACTTTCTGGTTGTATCACATACAACCTTTCCTCAAGAAAACTGTCGAGGAAACAATGTTTTGACATCCTATCTGCAAGATTTCATAAATAATGCAGTAACTGCTAATCCAATTCCAACAGACTCTTAGCATCGCTACGAGTGAGAAAGTCTCATCGTAGTCAACTCCTTGAACTTGTCAGAAAATATCTTAACGACAAGTCGAGCTTTCTTGATGGTGACACTTACCATCATTGTCCGTCTTCCTTTTTAAAATCCATCTGTACCCAATAGCCTTACGACCATCAAGTAGTTCTGCCAAAGTCTACACTTTGCTTTCATATATGGATCCTCTCTCGGATTTTATGGCCTCGAGCCATGTGTCGAAATCCGGGCCCACCATCGTTTCTCCATAGCTCGTAGGTTCATTGTTCTCTAGCAACATGACCTCCAAGACAGGATTACCATACCACTCCGAAGCAGTACGCGTCCTTGTCGTCCTACGAGGTTCGGTAGTGACTTGATCCGAAGTTTCATGATCACTATCATAAGCTTCTACTTCAATTGGTGTAGGTGCCACAGGAACAACTTCCCGTGCCCTGCTACACACTAGTTGAAGTGATGGTTCAATAACCTCATCAAGTCTCCACCATCCTCCCACTCAATTCTTTCGAAAGAAACTTTTTCTCGAGAAAGGACCCGTTAGTAGAAACAATCCCTATTGATTTCGGATCTGAATTAGGAAGTATACCCAACTGTTTTGGGTGTCCCATGAAGATGCATTTTATCCGCTTTGGGTTCGAGCTTATCATCCTGAAACTTTTTCACATAAGCGTCGCAGCCCCAAACTTTTAAGAAACGACAACTTAGGTTTCTCCAAACCATAGTTCAAATGGTGTCGTCTCAAGCGAATTACGTGGTTCCCTATTAAAGTGAGTGCGGTTGTCTCTAATGCCTAACCCATGAGCGATAGTGGTAATTTGATAAGAGACATCATAGTACGCACCATATCCAATAGGGTGCAACTATGATGTTCAGACACACCATCACAATATGGTGTTCTATTCGGTATTAATTGTGAAACAATTTCGACAATGTCTTAATTGCGTGCCAAAGCTCGTAACTCAGATACTCATCTCTATGATCATATCATAGACATTTTATCCTCTTGTCACGATGATCTTCAACTTCACTCTGAAATTAGTTGAACCTTTCAATAATTCAGACTTGTGTTTCATCAAGTAAATTTACTCAGCATCTACTCAAGTCATCTGTGAAGTAAGAACATAACAATATCCACTGCGTGCCTCGGCACTCATCGGACAGCACACATCATAATGTATTACTTCCAACAAGTTGCTTTCTTATTCCATCTCACTGAAAACGAGGCTTTTCAGTCATCTTGCCCATGTGGTATGATTTGCATGTCTCAAGTGATTCAAAATCAAGTGAGTCCAAACGATCCATCTGTATGGAGTTTCTTCATGCATATATACCAATAGACATGGTTCGCATGTCTCAATCTTTTAAAAAATGAGTGAGTCCAAAGATCCATCACATGGAGCTTCTTCATGCGTTTTATATCAATATGACTCAAATGGCAGTGCCACAAGTATGTGGTACTATCATTACTATCTGATATCTTTTGGCATGAATATGTGTATCACTACGATCGAGATTCAATAACCCATTCATTTTAGGTGCAAGACCATTGAAGGTATTATTCAAATAAACAGAGTAACCATTATTCTCCTTAAATGAATAACCGTATTGTGATAAACATAATCCAATCATGTCTACGCCAGCAAACACCAAACAACAATTATTTAGGTTTAACACCAATCTCGATGGTAGAGGGCATGCGATGCTTGATCACATCAACCTTGGAAACACTTCCAACACACATCGTCATCTCACTTTAGCTAGTCCCCCTTTATTCCGTAGCTCTTTTATTTCGAGTTACTAACACTTAGCAACCGAACCGGTATCTTAATACCCTGGTGCTACTATGAGTACTAGTAAAGTACACATTAATATAATGTATATCCAATATACTTCTATCGACCTTGCCTGCCTTCTTATCTACCAAGCATCTAGGGTAGTCCTGCTTCAGTGACCGTTCCCCTCATTCTGTAAGCACTTAGTCTCGGGTTTGGGTTTAACCATGGGTTTCTTCACTAGAGCAGCAGCTGATTTGCCGTTTCATGAAGTATCCCTTCTTGCCCTTGCCCTTCTTAAAACTAGTGGTTTCACTAACCATCAACAATTGATGCTCCTTCTTGAATTCTACTTTCGCAGTGTCAAACATCGCGAATATTTCAAAGATCATCATATATATCCCAGATATGTTATAGTTCATCACGAAGCTCTAGCAGCTTGGTGCCAATGACTTTGGAGAGACATCACTATCTCATCTGGAAGATCAACTCCCACTCGATTCAAGTGATTGTTGCACTCAGACAATCTGAGCACAAGCTCAACGATTGAGCTTTTCTCCTTTAGTTTGCAGGCTTAGAAAATCGTCGGAGGTCTTATACCTCTTGACGTGTGCACGGTGCCTGAAATCCCAATTTCAGCCCTCGAAACATCTCATATGTTCCGCGATGTTTTGAAAACGCGTCTTTGGTGCCTCAACTCTAAACCGTTTAACTGAACTATCACGTAGTTATCAAAGCGTGTATGTCCGATGTTCGCAAATATCCACGTATTTGACGTTTGGGGTTCAAAGACACTGGCGTGCATTAAGGGACATAAGCTTTCTACTGTCCGCATAATCGCTACTGTCAACTTTCAACTATATTTTCTCTAGGAACACATCTAAAACAGTAGAACTAAAGCTCGAGCTATGACATAATTTGCAAAAACCTTTTGACTATGTTCAGGATAACTAGGTTCATCTTATGTACTCCCACTCAGATAGACATCCCTCTAGTCATCTAAGTGATTACATGATCCGAGTCAACTAGGCCGTGTCCGATCATCACGTGAGACGGACTAGTCATCATCGGTGAACATCTTCATGTTTATCATTATCTACCATCGACTCATGCTCGACCTTTCGGTCTCTTGTGTTCCGAGGCCATGTCTGTACATGCTAGGCTCGTCCAAGTCAACCTAAGTGTTTAGCGTGTGTAAATCTGGCTTACACCCGTTGTATGTGAACGTAAGAATCTATCACACCCGATCATCACGTGGTGCTTCTAAGCGACGAACTTTACATAGCGGTGCACGATTAGGAGAACACTTTCTTGAAATTTTAATGATGGATCATCTTATTTACTACCGTCGTTCTAAGCAAATAAGATGCATAAACATGATAAACATCACATGCAATCAAAAAGTGACATGATATGGCCAATATCATTTTGCTCCTTTTGATCTCCATCTTCGGGGCTCCATGATCATCATCGTCACCGGCATGACACCATGATCTCCATCATCATGATCTCCATCATCGTGTCTCCATGAAGTTGTCTTGCCAACTATTACTTCTACTACTATGGCTAACGGTTTAGCAATGAAGTAAAGTAATTACATGGCGTTATTCAGTGACACGCAAGGTCATACAATAAATAAAGACAACTCCTATGGCTCCTGCCGGTTGTCATACTCATCGACATGCAAGTCGTGATTCCTATTACAAGAACAAGATCAATCTCATACATCACATATCATTCGTCACATTCTTTTTGGCCATATCACATCACATAGCATACCCTGCAAAAACAAGTTAGATGTCCTCTAATTGTTGTTTGCATGTTTCTGATGGCTGCTATGGGTTTCTAGCAAGAACGTTTCTTACCTACGCATAAAACCACAGCGTGATATGTCAATGCTATTTACCCTTCATAAGGACCCTTTTCATCGAATCCGATCCGACTAAAGTGGGAGAGGCGGCACTTTCGCTAGCCACCTTATGCAACAAGTGCATGTCGATCGGTGGAACCTGTCTCACGTAAGTGTACGTGTAAGGTCGGTCCGGGCCGCTTCATCCCACAATACCGTCGAAACAAGATTGGACTAGTAACGGTAAGCATATTGAACAAGATCAACGCCCACAACAACTTGTGTTCTACTCGTGCATAGAATCTACGCAATAGACCTAGCTCATGATGCCACTGTTGCGGAACGTAGCAGAAATTCAAAATTTCCCTACGAGTCACCAAGATCTATCTATGGAGAAACTAGCAACGAGGGGAAGGAGAGTGCATCTACATACCCTTGTAGATCGCTAAGCGGAAGCGTTCAAGATAACGGGGTTGAAGGAGTCAGATTGCCGTCGTGATCCAAATCACCGGAGATCCTAGTGCGAGCAGACGGCACCTCCGCGTTCAACACACGTACAGCCGGTGATGTCTCCCATGCCTTGATCCAGCAAGGAGAGAGGGAGAGGTTGAGGAAGACTCCATCCAACAGCAGCACAACGGCATGGTGGTGGTGGAGGAGCGTGGCAATCATGCAGGGCTTTGCCAAGCACCGCGAGAGAGGAGGAGGAGAGAGCGAGGGCTGCGCCACGGAGAGGTCAAAACTCATGTGTGTGCAGCCCCAAAGACCTCAACTATATATAGGGTAGAGGGAGGGGGCTGTGCCTCCCCTAGGGTTCCCACCCCAAGGGGTGCGGCTGCCCCCAAAACCCATCTAGGGTGCGTCCAAGAGGGGGAGAGGGGGAAACTTGCCCCCCAAGCAAGGTGGGGCACCCCCTCCCCAAACCCTAGGCGCCTTGGGCCCTTGTGGAGGGGGGGCGCACCAGCCCACCTGGGGCTGGTCCCCTCCCACACTTGGCCCATGCAGCCCTCCGGGGCTGGTGCCCCCACTTGGTGGACCCCCGGGACCCTCCGGTGGTCCCAGACGCGTCTGCGATAAAACCGAAACTTTTCCGGTGACCAAAACAGGACTTCCCATATATAATTCTTTACCTCCGGACCATTCCGGAACTCCTCGTGACGTCCGGGATCTCATCGGGGACTCTGAACAACGTTCGGTAACCACATACAAACTTCCATTATAACCCTAGCGTCATCGAACCTTAAGTGTGTAGACCCTACGGGTTCGGGAACCATCTGAGACATGACCAGAGGCGTTCTCCGGTCAATAACCAATAAGCGGGATCTGGATACCCATGTTGGCTCCCACATGTTCCACGATGATCTCATCGGATGAACCACGATGTCGGCGATTCGATCAATCTGCAAGGTACAATTTCCCTTTGTCTAGCGGTATTGTACTTGCCGAGATTCGATCGTCGGTATCCCGATACCTTGTTCAATCTCGTTATCGGCAAGTCTCTTTACTCGTTCCTTAACACATCATCCGTGATCAACCCTTGGTCACATTGTGCACATTATGATGATGTCCTACCGAGTGGGCCCAGATACCTCTCCGTCAACCGAGTGACAAATCGATCCTCGATTCGTGCCAACCCAAGAGACACTTCTTTCGGAGATACCCGTAGTGCACCTTTATAGCCACCCAGTTACATTGTGACATTTGGTGCACCCAAAGCATTCCTACGGTATCCGGGAGTTGCACAATCTCATGGTCTAAGGAAATGATACATGACATTAGAAAAGCTTTAGCATACGAACTACACGATCTTCTGCTAGGCTTAGGATTGGGTCTTGTCCATCACATCATTCTCCTAATGATGTGATCCCGTCATCAATGACATCCAATTTCCATGGTCAGGAAACCATGACCATCTGTTGATCAACGAGCTAGTTAACTAGAGGCTCACTAGGGACATGTTGTGGTCTATGTACTCACACATTTATTGCGGTTTCCGGTCAATACAATTATAGCATGAATAATAGACGATTATCATGAACAAGGAAATATAATAATAACTAATTTATTATTGCCTCTAGGGCATATTTCCAACACAATAGTAGTACACTATTTGTACTAGCTTTACATGCTTTGGGCGTCGTGCGGGTGTTTTTATTGTAGCCATACTGTACTACGTAACCAGCACCTCGAATCCTCGATACTAGTAGTACTATATAGTACTAACTAGTAGGAGTAGTAAGGTGTCATGGGCAGAACAAGCATTCACGTCCGTGGAGTACGGCACACGCCACCAAAGACGACTTCCATCGACATCATATTTCTTGGAGTCCGTTCTAGAGCAATCTCTTCAACCTCATCGTTTCTCTAATTCAGCCATCGGGCAGGGCGAGGTGGGGGTTTGCCGATAGTCGGTTTCCTTAACTGCGGTCCCACTTGTAAGGCCAATTGCAACGCACCACCCCAAATGGACCTCCGTTTTGCACGAACTCAAACGATAATTTTGACTAGAAAAGCAAGACCTAAGAAAACAAGAACCACAAGAATACATTTTACTACTCCTGTAGGTGAGCAATGGAGGGGCATCGATGCCAAATGCATCACAAGTGAATTTGGCACATGTTTTGGCCTACATAGCCCACTTTTGTACTCCCTCCGTCCCAAAATTCTTGTCTTAAATTTGTCTAAATACGGATGTATCTAGTTACATTTTAGTGTTAGATACATCCGTATCTAAACAAATGTAAGACAAGAATTTGGAACGAAGGGAATACTAAATGTATTTAGTATAAAATTTTGACCATAGAGTTACCTAAGAAAATGCCAATGCATGTCGCTAAAAATTACACCATTTGAAATTATGTTCAAATACGAATCCAACGATATAGTTCTTAGTGACATGCATTAACATTTTGTCAGTTAAATCTATGGTCAAATTTTGATACAACAAAATTGGAAGAGTAAACCAGGACGGAGGTAGTACATGCCCTTAGGGTAACCATAGAGTTACTGGAGTAGTCTAAGTTACTTTCCACTATGACTAGCCTAGGCTACTATAGTAGTACAGCATAAAAATGATGCAAGTGATCACGTGAGAAAAAAATACTAAAAACATTTCTTTCGGTGCAGTGCGTAGATCTAGTTTGGAACACTACACTTGTCATCGTAATTTGGGAAAATTACGAAAAAATTGATCTACGTTGTGATTAACGTTTACTAATAGGAAAGAAGTTTCACCTCGATGAGTAGCTTCTCCGTGCATGGAAAGCATGTAAGGAGTCCAACAACTTGATCCAGATTGGGGCCGATAGATTTTATTGCTAATGTCTTCACTGTGCGCATGGACTGGGTCAAGCTTGTGGGAATCATTTTCTGGAAGACGGTCGTAAATACATCAAGAAGAAATTTAAAAATGTGAATTTCAAGAAGACGGAGAAGAAGATGAGTGCTGTACCTGAACGATTACGGATCCAATAAAGAGTTGAAGAATTTGGCGACGAAGTACACCAACGATGTCAATTTCGGTAGCGTCACAATGACCCTGATTTTTGTTGGACCTTCTAGATCCGATACAAGCAATCTATCAAGGAAAGGCGCATTCTCAATGACCATAACGTGGAACAGCTGGAGTGATCTCTTCCCAATTGATGTCTTGTTGCGGGGCAGCAAGACACATAAATCCATCGGAGATTCGTCGAGGCGATGTGGAGGCTAATGAACCCGTGGATCTGCTCAAGACGAAGGTACTCGAGCGCAGTACAGCTGCGGAGCAGGTGCTCCATAGCCTTCTTCGAGATGACAACGTCGAAGAGGTCGAGCTGCTTGAGTTGAGGGAGAAGAAGGGCGGGCGCGACATTAATCTGGGGAAGATAGCAGGAGCTGAAGCTAGCGCGATGCAGCGTTGGCGTGAGGCGGAGCGCGGACGGCGGCAGAGAGCGACATCCTCCAGCTTCAAAGCTGACCTCCTCGAGCTGATCTAGGGTGGGGATAAGAACCAATCGTCGAACTTGGGTTGGACCTTGCAGTTGGTACTGAACATGCGGATGTCAAGGCGTCTGGCTGACCTCCTCGAACTACGGCCATGCGTTTGCAATCCCCGTCGCAGAGGCAGCTGTCAGCGATGAGGTTGAGGGGACGCCTTGGCGCCAGAGGGCGCCACCGCCGGGAGAGCAGGCGGTCCGCCTGGCAGATTTGGTGGGGAGGAGGCCGATGTTGTGAGCAGCATGTCATCGGGGAGGCTGCCGATGAAGTCCAGGTTCGGCGGATGCGGTTTGGCTCGGCGGCCTCGCTTGTTGGCTGCCTCGCCGTCCATCTCAACCGGCGGCGACAGCGGTGTACACGTGTGCTGGTGTGTGTGTTGTGTGCTGGGTGTGCGCGAGTGCGTCCTTCTGTGCATGCCGCCGCGCAGTGGTGAATTGTGCGCGAGTGCGTCCTTCGCACGCAAGAAGTTTGTCCTCAATGCGCCCTCAATTTACTAGCGTGCAGGGTGCTACCCCGAGTGGTTTCAACTTTGTTTCCTTCACCGCGTGTCAGATGGGCCTCTAGTTTACTTATTTTCACCCACTGCCACATGGGCCAGCACACCAAGATACAGAACACGAGCTGACAACGCAGCATGTGGATTGGTTGACCGATCAACTAAACAGTATTCAGAGCTATACGCTGACACAGTGAGCGTATAATCCGTCGGTATAGAGAGTTCGAGTGAGAGGGGAGGCCTGTGAGAGATAGCAGAGAGAGATAGAGAAAGAGCTACTCCCTCCGTTCGATAATGTAGTTACAACATTTTTTTAAATCAAACTGTTGAAACTTTGACCAAGTTTATAAACAAATTACTTATATCGGCAATACCAAAGATAAATGATAGTATGAAGTAAGTACATGTTGTGATGAATCTAATGATCGTTCAGGATGTAAATGTTTTCTCCACATATACCTAGTCAAACTTTTACGAGGTTTGACTTTTCAAAACTATCCATATGCTTATGGACGTGATGAGTCCCCAGACGAGAGAGAGAGAGAGAGAGAGAGAGCGAGCGAGAGAGAGAGAGAGAGTGAAAAAAGTGTGTGTGCGTGTGTGAAAGAGACATGGACAACACACGATAAAAGTGGAGAAAAAGCGTGCGTGTCTTATGCAAACATACCACACATGCATCTTTGACAACGGAGGCAAGGTGAGGAGATAGTGTGTGGTTGTTTGGAACCGAGAGAGGAAGACCCCTAGCACGTGGCCAAGAGGGGTCTGACAAACAAGGGAGAAGGTCGACAGAGACGTACGGAGAAAATGCAGACATGGGGAGGAGAGAGTGTATGTTTGTCATAGAGATCCCACGGAGAGATCGTGATGGGACTAAATGGGTGGGAGATCGAGTGACAAGGTGTGTGCACGATAGAAGATGACCGAGAGATATCGAGATAGGCGTATGGATGGAAGGAGACAATACGTGTGTTCACGATGGCTAGTAAGAGATAATCATACTTAGGAGGGGGAGTGCTTGCGCCTATGGCCCTGTTTGGATACTCTAACTTTCGGTTAGAGGTTAGAGTTAGATTCTAACCTGAACTAACTCTAAGTAAAGAGGTGTTTGGATGGCAGGGTTAGATGGAGGCGCGGATACTGGTGAGGCACCTTCCGCAGGCGGTGCGAGTGGGTGGGTGGGAGAGGACGAGAAGCTTCGAGGAAGTGGGGAGGGATCTACTGCGGGGAGAGCGAGAGAAAAAAGTGTTTATTAGATGTCCCCAGAAGAACTAACCCAAATAAGCACCTCTTGGATGGGTTAGTTTTTTTTGGATGGGTTAGATGCATCTAACCTAAACTAACCCTCCTGTTTGGATCATTTTGGGTTAGTTGACTCCAAACTAACCCAAACTAACTCTAACCCATGGATCCAAGCAGAGCCTATGACGGAGTGAGGGATTATGGTACTTAGGGGTGCGTGTCACATGGAGAGAGAGAACAAGGCGGAGAGTGTTGGATGGGTCTATATGTATAGCGGCGAAGACAAGTGTATGTGTGAACCAGGGAGATATAAGGCCCGTTTGGCTTGCGTCGTGAGCATCTTTGCGTGGCACAGGGTTGTGGCTGGATTTCATGCACGCTTGTTTGGTTGCTACCCTGTGAAAAAGAAAGCCACTTTGGGCTGGGTTCCTGCACTTTAATTTGCTGGCTCAACTCCGGACAATCGCAAGTAGCCTGGCCCAAGCGACCTATTTGAACGCTGGCCGTGCACGGGTCGATGCTGACCACGAGGCTAACAGCAACATGGATGGATATTAGCATTAAATAATTGATGCATGGATTGATTGATGGGACGTTGATGCTTTGCACGGCCGGGCATGAACCAAATGCTTCAGCACCACACAAGCACAGGCGGGCGAAATATTTTACATCTCACGTCCACACCGGCGATACCGACCATCAAGGCATGAGGGTCAGGTCACGAACCAAACTGACCAATAAAGTTTGAGAGAGATTGAGGAGCCCGATAAGGCTGAGTGGTGCGTCGAGATAGCTGAGAGGGAAGAGATATTCCATCCGCTCGATAATGTAGTGCATGTAAATTTTTAGAAGTCAAACTTTGGAAACTTTGATCAGGTTTACGCATAAATGTTATTTATATCTACAATACCAAAGATACATCATACAAAACTACATCTCATGGTGAATCTAATGGTATATGTTTGCCGTACTAGATGTAAGAATTTTTCTCCACGTACATGGTCAAACTTTGTGATGTTTGACTTTTCAATAAATCTATGTGCTATGGATAGAGGTGAGTGCCTCAGTCGAGACAGATCGAGTGCGTGTGAAGGAGAATGAGTAAGTGTGCAAAAAGAGTATGTGTGTGAGAGAGTGTGTGTTTTTTCGTTTCTTATGTGAACATATCACGCATGCATCTCCGAGATGGAAAAGCGAGGCGAGGAGGTACACGAAGATAGCTAGTGTGTGATTGTTTGCAACGGAGAGAGACACCCACAGGCACATGCCCAATAGAGGTGCGGCCAACAAGGAAAAAGGTCGAGAGGGACACATGGATGGCATGGGCGCATGGGGAGGGAGAGAGGGTTTGTTTGTGTGAGAGAGATCCCCTCGAGATCGTGAGGGGACTATATGGGTGGGAGATCGAGGAGTGCGTCTTGTGATAGAAAGATGCCCCGAGAGAAATCGAGATAGACCATGCACATGTTTGTGATGGAGACTAAGATTAGCTAGTCATATGCATATAGGGGGATTGCGTGTGCCTACAATTGAGTGAGAGACCATCATACTTGGCTAGCTGGGCATGAGATTGTGTGTGTGTGTGTGTGCGTGTGAGATGGAGAGAGAGCGATAGAGAGAGATAGAGTTTTAGATGGGCCTATCGGTGCAGTGAGATATGCATGTGTATGTGTGACCCAGGTGGATGGAGAGTTTGAGAGAGGGGGAAGAGCTCCGAGGGCGACATAGTGGTGCGTAAAGAGAGTTACCCGGCAAAGAGCCAAGGAATTTGTGTGCGTCACGATGAGTGCACCCAAGATATCTTGCTTGGACTAGCTAGAGTATCATACATAGTGTGCGAGAGAGACCTATAGATGGTGTATATATGTATGCGGACTAGAAGGACCCCCCCCACACACACACACACACACACACACGAGAGAGAGAGAGAGAGAGAGAGAGAGAGAGAGAGAGAGAGAAAGGAGAGAGGGACCAACAAGGTTTTTGTGTCGGATGCGTCATGTAATTGAAGATTGTCAAGTAGAGAGTGAGAGAGAGAGAGAACAGGAGTCCGGGAGAGGGGGAGGTCGCGTTTTATGCATCAAAGACTGATGTAAACTTGTATTCAAATATTTAAATTGGAGACCATGTTGTCTGCAATCCACACATGAACGGATATATGCGTATATCAACCAAGTTCATTCATTTGACTTTCAACATGTTCATGGAGTACTATAATCTTGTACAACATGCTACTCGATTGAGGTGTTCAATTTTGGATTTAGTTAACTATTTTGACCCTCTTGAGCGAGCTAGTTCATTGAATCGAGATATTTCATTTTGGGTTTGATTCGCGTTTTTGAGTGGGTCAACTATTTGTCATATAGTAAATCGCTAGCAGCGAGCATGTAAAAACACATTACTCCCGAGCATCATTTCTCCATCTAAAAAAGAAGTGGCAAGATAATATTTCAAAATTTGATTCGAATCGACTTGGTAAGGTAGACGTGGATGCTCATTCACCCAAATTTTGAACGAACCGTTAAACATCCTTTCTTCTCAGTGGAATTCGCCCAAGCAAATAAGTGGGAGACGCGAAATTACAGTCCTATGTGGGACACGCATCAATTGGCCCGTTGTACATCGAGGGTAGGTTCGTAACTTGATCCAAGCGCGCCTTCTCCTCGACCGAAATGACATGTGCCGAATAATTCATAAACCATGGTCGGCAAAACACGCTCTCCTCGCCCGAAATAGCTCGTGCCCAGTATAGTTCAAAACACGCCCTCCTCGCCCGAAGTCGCTCCCGCCCACTATGTGGGGAGAAGAAAAGTTACTCTACTATCCCCGACCCTCAGTACACAGACCCAAGCCGAGAAGCCTATAGGCAAGGGTAGAACTGTAACTCCCCCTCACATTTCAGACAAATGCGTCCAGTAAGACATGGTTCCACTCCTCCAAATTCCCCCCGCCAGCTCCCATCCATACCTCGTGGGCATCAAATCACCTTCTCCCAGTGAAGCTCCCTTCTCCCGAGCATGAAACCTCAGCCCCACCTCCATGGCGCCCCCACGGCACCAATTTCACAGCCGCCCTCCTCCCTAATGCCGGAGACGCTGTCCGATTGGTGCCGTCGTGCCTTTGGCCGTGTGCCTCTTACTCCGTGCTTGGTGCTGCCTCGACGACGGCGCGTGAACGTCTTGAGCCGATTCACCCCGCCGTTGTTCACGGCGCCAGGCAACTCCAACCCGGATCCATCCAGAGTCTGGCGCTGCTTCAGCGTGGCCGTCGACCGCCGCGACATCGCCCTTTCCACCGCCCGGTCAACACCGCAACCGCGCCGGCCTCTCCGACTCGGCAGCTGGACCTGCCTACTTCACCATGCCGCCAGATAGTCGCACCCTCATCTGAAATCACTTTATTTAGGCGTCAGTTGTCTGAATTTTTATTCTAGGCCAATCGATTCCTAATGGGAAGCAGCACCCCTCGAGGCGGCGGAGCTCCTAGGCTGCCGGTTGGCTGGTGTCTAATGTAAGGGCGCGGGGCCGAAAGTTCGCCGCGGAAGCAGCGCTTAGATGGCTATCTTTTAGAGTTGCGTGGGTTAAAGGTACTGCCGCCGCCGGATCTGGATGACGGGGAGACTTTGTGGATTGGCCCGGGGGCGGAACAACCACGGCAGTGCGGTGGGGCGGGGAGTGGGGTTTTGGACAGGGCCACGGACGGTGGAGGTAGGCTGCTCTACCGTTGGTCGCTGGCTCTTCGGGGAAGATTCCGAACAGTGTCAGGCGGGAGGCACAAGACGGTCATCAAGCCATCCGGCGTAGATCAGACAGTACCAAAATAAAATAAAATCATGTGACCCCAATTTAGTCTTCAGTCAACAGACGTGTGACCACTCTCGTACCTTGCTGTTGATCTCTTAGTGTATTTCTTTGGATCAAAGAGATATGTCGTTCTTAACTTTGTGCGTTATCTGCATCTTCAGACACACCGTCTTCCGACTCACCGCAGCTGCTCCAACAAGGGAAGCATACACGGAAGGAGCTACGGTCCCCACTCAACAGTTCCCTGCATCGAATGCGTGTGCCCGACATGGACAGCCACAACAACTGCAGGGTCATCGACAAGTCAGCACATGATGCTCACTCCTATGGATGGCAGCCAGATAGGTTGTACCCTCATCTTACTTGTGTGCAACATTTATGGCTTTGTTATTCATCTAAGCATGGAAAATAGATCATCACGTTTCACTGTATATTCATGCTGATCTCTTACGGGTCTTGTTCAGGAGTTCACGCTATTCCATAGTTCAGCTAAGATACTTGTTCTTTAGGTAACGTTGTTCCATAGTTATCACCCATCAGCCAATGCTATCCCACAGGCTGGTGATTATAGTATTATACCACTTCTAGTATTACCTATGTTGTTCTTTAATACTTTTGTGTGCCATCTAGTTAATCTCGAGTACAAACGATACATATTCTGTAACTTTCATCTGTGTTCGCCCTTTAGTTTATGAGACCTGTTGCTGCTAGTTAACCCCAGTCCTACTATTTATGTCGTCTCCTACAGGCACTCATTTACATAAATCTAACTACTAGTTGTCTTCCATGCATGTCAGATATAATTGCACACACTGATATATCCACAAGGACCTCACGGAGCAATGTAAAGGCCAATAAACTTGATGTCAATGATACCCAATATGATGGAACATGTAAAGGCAGTTCTTCAGAAGACTTGCAGAAAGATGATGAATCCTCTTCACCCCACAAGGTCTTTGCTCTAACTTGGCCTGTAATATGGTTACAACATGCATATAATGTCCTGGAGTGTATCTACTCTGTTGCAATGCCATGTGCTTAGCATGCTGATCATGCATGTAAATATGTCACGCCTTCCTGTTTTTCAGTACCTATTCCATTCATGATAACATGTTTTCAAATTCAAGTACTATCATTCTACTCTATCGCAATGCCATCTGCTTAATTTGGACATCATGCTTTTGAATATCTTATGCATTGTTATTCATCAGTATGTACTTCATATGTCTGCCATACCATGTTTTTTTACATCGAAGTGCTGTTCTAGTGCTCTGTTGCAATGCCATCTTATTTTCCCAATCATACACGTGTATGTTGCCTTGGTTATTTCTGTACGTATTCCGCTAGCATATAGTTTTACATTCAACTAGTTTTTTTTGTTGTGTTGTCCTGTCGTATCCCTAGCTCTTACACCATACTCCCTCCGTCCGGATTACATGTTGCCAAAATGGATAAAAAAGGATGTATCTAGAACTGAAATACGCCTAGACCCATCCATTTTTTTCCGGATGGAGGGAATACATGTCAATATGTCGTGCCTTTCTATTCTTCAGTACCTATTCCATCTCTCTGTTGTCGCATGTTCTATAATTAAAGCACCATTCTTCTATACAAGGCATGCAAGGCGAAGACGACTATGTTAGAATCTGAAGGGTTACAAACAAGGCCTTTGCAAAAGATCCAAACACCAGGAGATAATAAACCAACTCCAGTTTTTATAGATACTGCTCCAGCACAGAGAAACCCAACTCCTACTGATAATAAGCAGATTCTAGTGGCCAAAGAACTAGTCCGCTCCAGTCCAGCAAAAATATGTCAACTCAATTCTAAGAAGCGTGTGCGTATCCTTGCATCATGAAATTTTATAGCATGCTGATCATATTTTCTACATGTTTCTTACCCATCTCTCTTTTAGAAAATAAGCTTAACAGATAGAAGAATTTCTGCAATGGTATCGTTTATGAGGAAACATTCTTGCAGAATTCTACGTGCTCCAATGTAGATGTAAGTACCTGTTGTGTGTCACTATATTTTTACATCAGCATGTATTTTGTTAATCGGCGTGAATCCAACCTTTATCCTCGATCTAAATTTAGTTGTAGCAAAATGTATGATTAAAGGCCACAATCTTGATTTTTGTAAGGAAAACTGCCTGGTAGTTTTGCATCCTGAGCTGCATGAGTGTACTATCTCATATCAGTGGGTTTGAATACTTTGGTTCTGCAGTGGGTTTTTCAGTGTTTTTTTTTTACTGTGTTGTCCTGTCGTATCCCTAGCTCTTACATCATACTCCCTCTGTCAGGATTAAATGTCGCAGAAATGGATAAAACTGGATAGACCCGTCCATTTATTTCCGGATGGAGGGAATACATGTCAATATGTCATGCCTTTCTATTCTTCAGTACCTATTCCATCTCTGTTGTAGCATGTTTTATAACTGAATCACCATTCTTCTATATAAGGCATGCAAGGGGAAGACGGCTCTGTTAGAATCTGAAGGGTTACAAACCAGGTCTTTGCAAAAGATCCAAATGCCAGGAGATAACAAACCAACTCCATTTTTCATAGATCTGCTCTAGCACGAGAGAAACCCAACTCCGCGATAATAAGCAGATTCGGTGGCCAAAGAACTAGTCCGCTCGATCCGGCAAAAGAATGTCAACTCCATTCTAAGAAGCATGTGCGTATCCTCGCATCATGAAATTTTATAGCATTCTGATCATATTTTCTACATGTTTCTTACCCATCTCTCTTTTAGAAAATAAGGTTAAACGATAGAAGACTTCCTCCATTGGGATCGTATTCAAGGAAAATATCTTGCGGGAATTCTCTGTGCTCCAATGCTGATGTAAGTACTGTTGTATATCACTATATTTTACATCAACATGTATTTTGTTAATCGGCATGAATCTAACCTTTATCTGATCTAAAATTAGTTGTAGCAATATGTTAAATGCGCCAATGTTGATTTTGTAAGGAAAACTGCCTGGTAGTTTTGCATACTGAGCTGCATGAATGTACTATCTCATATCACGCACATTACTAAATTGTAGTGCTTCTCTGGTTGCCCATTCATTCATTGTGTCAATGTTGCTTTAAATGCGATCTTACACGGCTGATGATAGTTGTGCCATATTGTGTTAATTTGGTGTAGGCTACTTGCCCAAAGCGTTCGTTGTGTCAATGTTGCTTTCCTATTAACTGACATGGCCAATGATAGCAATGCTAGTGTGTTAATTTTGTGCAGGCTGAGGAAGATAAGAAGACAAACTCTGAAAACAGCAAGGCAACCCCATTCTTTCTTTCCAGTAAATCTAGGCCAGGTAATATGGCAATAACTCATGATTAATCTGTTTGGTTACCGTCCTAATTTATGTTATGATGCAGTGGTCCGGTGACTCTCCACTATCAATAATACAAGCCTGCCAAAATCGCCATCTGAATCTGTTCATTATCCTCTATCTCGAATGCAACAGAATAAATGTATATTTGTGAACCAATTAATGGCTGAAGCAATCTTGGAAATGGTGGATGAATCAGAGGTGCAGAGTTGTGCGACACAACAAGCGATCAATGTTTTCGGAGACAGTGTAGCAAAGCGAAAGAACTTGCCCACATGCTTATGGGCTTCATCTGTGCTGAGGTTGCAGATTGTGACGTTGTCGATGGTTAGGTTCTGCTCATTTATTTGCACTGGCATCAATATTTGATTGCCCAGTGGATGTAATTTGCTGTAATATATGCTGGATGTGCAACGTTATTCCCTGTATGACGTACCTTTGCGTGATCGGTTTTGGTCCTGTGCATAATTGCTCGTTGAAATGGGCTCAAATTATCTAATTTGGCCTAAAGACATGTATGAACTTTAGTGGGCCCATTAAATTTATGGGCCATTACTAGGCCGAAAGTTAATGGTCGGCCCTCTTACCTCCCGGGTCGTAAACAGGCCGACATCGAAGCGGGCAACACGTGGCCCCAGTTTATTTCACGGGCCGTTAACAGGCCGTTACTAAGTTTGGGCTACATATGGCCCAACTATACTGTAGGTCTTTAGCAGGCCGAAAGAGACAGCGGGCTTGTACTGGACCATGAAGACCATGGGCCTCTAAGAGGCCGAAAGTCAGGTCGTATTGTAAATGGCCCAACTGTGTTGTGGGCCTTTAGCAGGTCGAAAGAGAAATCGGGCTGGTATTGGACCATGAAGGGCATGGGCCGTTAAAGGGCCAAAACTAAGGTCCGACTACAAATGGCCCAACTCTTTTATGGTCCGTTAACAGGCCGAAAGTCACACAGGGCCGGGAATTGGCCCAACACTTAAATGGGTCGCTAAAAGGCCAAAACTCAGGTCCGACTAAAAGTGGCCCAACTGATTTATGGGCCGTCAACAGGCTGAAAGTGACACCGGGCCAGAAAATTGGCCCAACACTTAAATGGGCCACTAAAATGCCGAAACTCAGGTCCGAGAACAAATGGCCCATCAGACTGATGGGCCGTCAACAGGCTGAAAGACACACCGGGCCGGAAACTAGGCCAACATTTAAATTTGTCGCTAAAAGGCCGAAAGATGTACATCCTAAAAATTGGCCCATCCATTAAACGGGCCGTTAACAGGCCGAAATCTCATCGGGCCGATATTGAGCACAGATATATAGCAGGCTCTTAACGGGATCGAACTGACGATGGGCTGCAATGGTGTCAAATCTTTAACGGGCCGTTGACGGGCCGAATTGGCTCATCTCATATGGGCCGTGGGCTTAAATGGACCTGACACAAGTAGCCCTTATATGGGCTGGCACCGCTAATTTTCTTGGGCGGCCTTTTCACGAGAATGGGCCTCTGTTGGGCCGTGCCACATGTCAGCGATACCATAGGCGTCTTTCCGTCCAATGAGTGGATGACATCTGTCCCAGCGGTGAGCCGACCCAATGATGATTTTACACGTGGAAAATCCCCATTGGTCGGGGCTGTTAACGGGTTAACGGATCCAAAACCCGACCCGATAGCTTAACGGCGTTCCGTTACGGTGGATGCCACATGTCGGTCACCCTTGACGAAAGCACTTCTGTGGCGTGCAATTTATCGTCATGGAAGTGGACACTTCCGTGATGATAATTTTGGTAATGTCATGGAACACTTCTCTGACGGCACACGGTATGACTATCTTGATTCTGTCATAAATTTGTCATGGATGTACATGCATGACAAAAAACGCGACCTACTCTGACAAACACGTATCATCACGGAAGTGTATTTTTTTTGTAGTGGAAGCTGCTGCAGAGGCAGAGAAGGTCGCTGCCGAGGAGTCCCCCAAGGGTGCTGCCGAAGACGCAGCCAAGGGGCCTGCCGGAGAGGCCGGCAAGGCCGCCACCAAAGAGGAGGTGGTCGATGACCAGCCTTCCTCCTCTGCTGCCCCCGGCTCCGGCAGGTATCTGAGGGTGACCGACGACCTCTTCGTCCACCTCCCAGGGGCGTCCAGCTCCAAGGCGCCCGTCGAGGGAGAGGTGTTCGACGAAGAGGTGCTTGCCACCGCCGGTCTCGAGGTCGTCGATGAGCCGAGCGCCGGTGGCGATGGATCTCAGGAGGAGCGGCTTCTCCAGGCCATGGGCGCCAATGTCCGGAAGCTCCGGGCGCTCCACCGCGCCCGCCTGGACAAGGCCAACTCCAGGATAGCAACGGTGGACAAGGCGGACGTGGACCTCAAGGTTCGCGTCACTGAGGCGCAGACTTGGTTCCGCCAAGCTAACGAAGAGCTGAAGGCCGACCAGGGCGAGCTGCCAAGCACGACGTGGAGCTCACCATGAAGCTGGCCGGCATCGAAAAGGCCGAGGAGACGGCGGAGGGCTTGGCCGCTGCAGCCGATTCCGCTTGGACCTAGCATCAGGCCGCACTGAACTCCCAGGAGGAGGACCTTGCCAAATGCGATGCGGACCTCGACGCCAAACTCCACGCCAAGGATGATTACATGGAGAAGCTTGTCGCGCAGCGGACCCAAGAGCTGGAGCAGAGGCACAGGCAGACGCTCGATGCCCAGGTTCTGGTTCATGCCGACAAGGTGAAGGAGCTGGAGGTGGAGCGGGACGGGCTGAAGGAGCAGGCTTTGAAGCTGCCCCAGGAGAAGGACACGCTCAACGGCACCCTGACAAAGGCGCAGGGCGCGGTCGTCAGCAGGCCCGGGGAGCTCTCCGAGGCCAAAAAATCTATCAAAGACCTCAAGCTGAAGTTGGAGGGCCTCGAGGAGATGCTCTCAGAGGCCAAGGCTCGGGAGGAGACCCCGGCCAAGGATATGGAAGCCGAGAAGCTGTAGCGGAGGAGCGAAGCCGCCAACCACAAGGATTTCGTGGAGGGCGAGAATCGCTGGATCCGCCACCTCGAGGAAGTCGCCGGCAGGATCAGCCCGTAGCTGGCTACCATGGGGATGCCAAATGTGAGGTACGCCCAGAGCGCAGCGGGACTACCAACGCCAAGCTGACCCTGTTCTTCGAGGGTGTTCTCGGGGCCCTGGAGCAGTTCCACTCCAACAGGCGGCTTTCTTTGGTAGCGAGAACCAAAGGCTTTGCCAGGGTGCCATGAGCAAGGTCCTCACCAAGGTGGCGTACTGGAACCCCACCCTTGACTTTGATGCCGCGCTGGAGAGCTTGCCGGAGGGCACTGACCTCGCGCCGCTCAAGGAGCGTATCGAGCCCATCATCAACCTCATCGACGGAATTCAAAGGGTGGAGGGCCAGCGCCGGGATTAGGCACCCCGTTTCTTATCGCCGCTGCAGGTTCATGACCAAGACAATTTCTATCTTTAGTTAGAACCGCGGCAACAATTTGATGTAATATAACTCTGCAGTACTCTGGATACAATGCATGTTATTTTCCTGTTCGATTTCCCTTTGTATGTCCACCCTACGTTAACCGGGTGGGCTTGCCGGCGCGTCAACGCAGGGCAGCGTCTTGAGGACAGATCTCCATTGGCCTGCCGGTGCGCTTGCTGCCGGGCAAACCACCACACCGCCCTTAACGCGGCCGCTCGACCTATCGAGCTTGACTCGAGTCAGAATCGAGAGCGTTGCCTAGTGCGGAAGGCTACCCTGCCACTCTTGACTCGGCCGCTTGAGCTATTGAGCGGACTCGAAACAGAACAAGGGCGTTGCCAATTGCGGGAGGGCCCCTTTACGTGCGGGTTTTCCATAGATAGGCAGGATCTCCGAGGACAATAAACTCATGTATAGAAGGAAATAGCTCAAGGCTCTGGATGACTTAGCTTTTCTGTTGCCGCGCTGACGTCCTTCGTGCTTGCAGGCAGCATAGTTTTCTCCTGGTCGTCTTCTTCTTTAGAGGCCATGGCGATGAAGAACTGCTAGGTTAACTACTAGACCAGGTTCTCACAATGGCGCCCCCTACCTGGCGCGCCAAAGATGTTGGTGGGAAACGACACCTATGGGATCACAAGAATCCCTACTACGGTTGCCGGGGCGCGGGGTTGTGAGAAGAGCAGGATTAGCAGTCAACACAATGATCGTTTACCCAGGTAAGGGCCGCGAGGATGCGCAATACCCTAGTCCTGCTTTGGTGTGTATTTGAGAGGGTTCTTGAACTCTCGAACTAGCTATGGTGGTTGCTTAGTTAAAAAGAGCTGAATCCCTCTCAAGTATGCCAAGGGCCTCCTTTTATAGTCAGAAGGGGCTGCCGCCGTGGCACATAGGAGGTGGAAAGGCCTACAGTGTTGCGAGCTTATCGCTCGTGTTACAGGACAAGACGCATTTAATGCGTAGCTTAGGTGTCCCTTAGCTTTATTGGGGACGGGAACGAGGCCCGTCCCATCCGTTACCGCCTCGCCTTGCTTCGACACGCGCCCAGGCCAGCGGTGCATGCGGCGCAATGTAGGCAAGCAGGTGTGACACCCCAAAATTTTAACCTTGTTTTATTAATTAAAATTTCGCCAGGAAACTAAAACTTTTATTTTTCTGGATTTTCTTTTGATTTCAGAACCATTCGTTCCTTTATTTTTATGGAGTTTTTACCTCAAGTGAAAAACTTTCCAAATATATTATTGGACTTGTTTGCCCTTTCAAGAAAAACATTTCCATTATCAGTGGAATTTATTTGCATAATTATTTCTCTCTGAGCTTTATTCCTTCAAGTGTTTTTTCTTTGGTTTTGGAGCTCTTTTTGAACTACAACCATTTGATAAATTTATCCAAAATTCCAACCAAAATTTGGGGATGTCATGTGATGTTTTTAAATCACTTTTATACAAAAATATCTTCTGTTCATTGGAGATTTTGAGCTCTACACCAAATTTTTAAATCAGGTCCAGTGGGCAGATTTGCACTACAACCTATTTAAATATTTCTTTAAAACTTCCACCAAAATTATGGGATGTTAATAGGAGTATATTATTTAACTTTATCCAAAAACCCAGTTAGGTTCTTTGAAAAAATTTGAGTGAATCAACCTCATTTCCATTCTGGTTCAACTTGTTGATTTCTACAGCAACCACATTTTAACTTGCTCGTTTACCCTTGATTCTTCCTCATGCTTATTGTCCATCCTGCAAAACCCCTAAGTCCAAGAGAGTGAACCCATTGGAGTAGTTTTAGTCCATGAAACCATATCCTTTTCTTTCTGACCAGATTTGGTTTTCTCAAAGTTTTGCACTAACAAGTTTCTTCTCTTGGCAAACTAACCTTGCCACCCTATTTACCTTCTATAGAGACTAGGATCTGGAGATTTTGGCCACTCCAAGAACTGCCTAGATGCCTTTAGCATTTTGCCAAACACCTTGTGTGCATGGCCAGTTTTGGCATGGTTTTTGGTTAGCATTGCAAGCTTGGTCTCCTGGCCTAACCAACTTGTCCTTTAACTTCCTTGCTAACCCTAGCCTAGTCCTGTTAATTACCAGCCTCTCTCGAGCACTCTAGATCACCCAGGCATTACAGCCAGGCGTGTCATGCGTGCTGCAGGCACGCCAGGCGCCACGTTTTGCCTGTGGCTAACCGCGCGTTAAGCTCGCCCAGCGCCGCCTTTGCTCGCTGCAGAGCCGTGCCTCACCCTCGACCACTCGCGCGAGCGTGCCAAGCTGCCTGGTGCCCTCTGCGCCGCCGTCGAGCCCCTTAGCGGCACGCCCGGCGTCCATGATGCGCTTCTTGCCGAGGGCAGCGCCACCCGAGCCATAGCCACGCGCGCGGCTGCCCTCACCAGAGCATTCGGCCTCATCCCTCGCTTCGTCTGCGGTAGCTCGTCGCCGCCGTCCTCTGCAGCAGCAGGCGGTTCGCGGCGACCTTATCCACCGCCGGCGGAACCGACCTTCCCAGACTATATACCCCTGAGCCCGCTCGAACCTCCTCAGCAGCCTCGTACCACCCCTCTAGCGCACCCCACGACCAGCAGGCAACGGCGGGAAGCCGTCTCCCCCGTCTCCAGCCGGTTCGGCGGCCGCCACGCTCCGGTAAATTTGGTCGCAACCGAAGCCCCTCCCGTCCATCTAGCGCCATCCCTCGACTCCTCGTGACCGTGCGGAGCCGCCCATCACCTCAGCCCCGACCGAGAGCCACCATATCCCAGACCCCCATTCGCTCCCGAAGACACCGGCCGCCGCGAAGCTCGTCGCCGGCGATTCCGTCCACGTCGGCGACCATGGCGGGTACCCACGGGTTCGCCTCGACCTCCTGAGCACACCCATGTGCTCAGATCCCCGAGGGATGCCTCCGTTCGCCGGCGAGCCTCGCCGGAGCTCCGCCTCTGTTCGGTCGGAGGAGACCACGCGCGCGTGGACTAGTCAAACCTGACCAGTGGGCCAGGCGGGCCTTGTCGGTGACCAGCGCCGGTCCACGCAGGCATAAGTGGAGGCGTATTCCCAGAGTACGTCTTCGATGTGTATCTATTCGAATCGTTTTCTTTTCCTTTTCTGTTTTATTTAAAAACCAAAGATTTGACTAAACTTTGACTCGCTATATCTTTTTAAATATAACCCCGAATGAATTGATCCTTTTTCCAACCTCTCTCAAATATTGCCTAGTTTACATTCAGATTTATTTGAAAATTCTTCAGACAACTTTTTGGTACTGTTTTTGAAATTACGTATTGATTCAAAAATATTTTTAAATAGGATTTTTGGAGAGAGGAGAAAACTTTCAAAAGTTTTGGAGTGCACCCTGCCTCCCCACAACTTGGAGGCAAGCATTCTGAACCCTGGCATAATATTTTTCATGCATTGTTTGACACGATTATAACACCACCTCAATACGTAGAACTCGTTATTTTATGTGGTGATATGATCATTTGCATGAATGCATACTGGAGATTTCCTTGCTGTTGGAAATGGTCAAGCTTGTGATAGTAATCATCCTCGTATGCTTTCCGTGCCTGCCGGAAGGAAACCGGGAAAGTCCCTGTCTTGGGTAGACCTGAGCTTGCCCCTAGTTCCGCGTCGAGACGAGTGTGTCCGGCATGGCATGAGGGGGTATGATGAGTGGTGATTCTGTCTGTTGGATGAACTATATGGTTATGCTAATTCATGCAGGGAATACTTAAACCTCCTGAGTCGACCATAGACCGAGTCTTGTTCCAATAACCCCCATACTTGTTTTGTACTACCACTTGTCCCTACAAAAAGTAGGGTACGGTTCAGTAAGTTGTCAACCCCTTTCTAGCACACACCGTCTGGAGAGGCCATGGTGGAAGATACCGGTTGTAGCGGTAGGCGAGCCACCTGGTCGGGGCATGGCTGTTTCGGTTGGGACCGAGAGGAGGGCCATTCCTTAGGCGCCACGATATAAGTTTGATCCCATGCTACAGCGAGGTTGTAGCCTCCCCACTTAGAGTTTTACTTGGCGAGGTGTCGTGGGTGATTCGAGACACCGGTAAGTTAAGCTGGTGTGTGCAGGTCAGGTGTGTTTTCAATTGAAAGACCGTAGACGGAATTAGTCCCGATGGACTAAAGGAATCCGTTACTCGTGGGTAAAGGGTACACCCTCTGCAGAGATTAAATCTATTCGAATAGCCGTGTCCATGGTTAAGGACTACAGTCTGGGATCGGTCAAGTGTCGGTCTTAGTGTCGGTCTTCGGAGGAGAAACTGTTAAACCAGAACTTGGATCATGACTTATGACTTGTGATGATTATGACTATTATTTGTTATGGACTAACCGTTATATTATTCGAATTATCAAGTTTCCCTGGGACGGTTCTACCTCCTGGATATTCACTATGATTATTTATAAGCCCTTTATGTGGTGTCGCTGAGACGCCCGACTGTGGCATGCTTATTATTTATTTATCTTATAAGCCCTTTATGTGGTGTCGTTGAGGCCTTGACCGTGGCATGCTTATTATTTATTTATCTTATAAGCCCTTTATGTGGTGTCACTGAGACGCCCGACTGTGGCATGCTTAGTATTTATTTATCTTATAAGCCCTTTATGTGGTGTCGCTGAAACGCCCGGCTGTGGCAGGCTTGTTACTTATTTACCTTATAAGCCCTTTATGTGGCGTCGTTTGAGGCCTTGTAACATGCTTGTAATATATTCACCTTATAAGCCCTTTATGTGGTGTCGCTCGGGGCCTCGAATCCAGGCATGCTTTCGTTATTTGCTAACCTTTCGAGGCGTCGCTTCAGACACCCGATCGGTGCATTTTATTACTACTCTGTTATTGCATATTCATGTATATTAATAACCTGCTCGCATGCATCAAAAAATTTATTTTAGGACTGACGTTGTGATCATAGAATATTTCAGAGCGTATTTATCATTTGTTATATTATACCCGTGTTCATAATGTTTGCGAGTACATTCAAAGTACTCATGGCTTGTCCACAGCTATTGTCTTGGCCAGATCTCTTGCGTGGAGAGGAGCGTTGCGAAGACAGCCCCGGAACCTAAGCCATGGTGATAGCAGCCTCGCGAAGATAGGAGTTAACCGGGTCAGCTATTCTCGTGGGAAATGGAGTCCCATAGTCGCCGATGATCCACAAACCGCTTCCGCCATCAACCACTAGAAACCATTTGTTGTACTCATAGGCCAGAATGGTCTTGTACTACATATTTTGGTTTTTGCTTGGAAATCTGTATCAAGTTGGTGCCTCATCAGCTAACAGTAATCCTGGGGCTGGTGAGCACAAGGGCCATTTTCTGGGAATTAATATCCCAAAAATCCGGTCCTGACAAAATCAGAGCCAGGCTGACCATTGGCTAATCCTATCTTAGCCAGGTCGAAAAACCTAGTTTAACCAACCCACTAGACCATAACCTAAACCCAGCCAAGCTTCTCGTGCAAGATAGCCACACAGTGAGCCTGAAACCTTTGATAGTCGGTGCCCAACCTATCAACCTAGCCTGTCGATCACGCGCCAGTGACCGACGCCTAAAATGTCTCATTCGCAAGCGTGCGAAGGAAGACTTTGTCCCCTTTTTCTATAAAACGGGCACGCTAGCCTCAACCTAGCACAGCACAGCCTCTACCCCAAACCGAGCCATAATGCCTGGCCCCGTCGTGCACAATGCGACCACAACAACCAACCTCGGAGGTTTTGTGACCATACTCGCAAACCTCACCCGTCGTTCATATGCGTTAGAAGATCCTCCCTAATTTGTTGTGTACCATGGGTCCATGAGCGGTGAGAGCCGTCAATTCTGGGCCACTATGCACATTTATGGTAGGGGTCTATCACCAGAACGCCCCTACCGGTTCACCGGAAGGACAACTTCCTTTGAGCTACAAGCCATCCAACTAGCTGCTCGAGAGGCTATAGTTCAACTCCGGCACTTGTCGCCCAGAGTTAACTGTCGCTCGTTCTACTACTACCCCAGCCGAGAAGGGTATGGTAGACCACCCCAAGTTGACAACGGAGATCACGAGACGGATCCTGCATTGTTGCACCTAGTGCGCTATGTAGGTGCACTAGAGGAATTGTTCGATCAAATCACCATTGATCTGATCGCAGCTCGTGGAAGCTGATTAGCGAGCCCGGCAAGAAGAGAAGATGAGCCGGCGCCCGACAGCCCAGTCGTGCTGTTCGGACAACCAATCGAGACCTTGAGGTCAGCCCCAGCCATCAAACAAGGTGCTTTGATGACCCCAGAAGTGCTTCTCGCCTTTTGGGAGCACACTCCAACGGGATCGTGGAACAATCCCCGCGATGCTCATCATCGCTACCCCGACCCTGCAGTTCCTCAACCCCCTCCAGCTAATCCCGAAGGTAAGACCCGTGGAGAAGCCTCGACGTCCTCAAGGCAGGCTCGTTTAGATATAAACGAGGTAGACTGAATCACTCGAGTAGTACCGAGTCTCAGTGTATCCACACCTTATAATCGTGCGACCTTGTAAATAAACGCAGCCTGTTGTTGTGCCTCTGTTTTAAATAAGTAACATTGCATAAATATGTCAACATGGGGCTGTATATTTTTCCGTGCGCAGCTACCAAAACCAACCCCGACGACACCCACAGTAACACGTCGCTTTTGTGAGATATGTGTATCTGTGGCTTTGCCCCCGACCCCATGAAAGCAGAACCGACAAACTAGTGCCCCTCATCGCGGTAAATAACCAGCCCGGGTGCTATATAAAGAGGCCACCTCGTGACCCTGCCAAGCACCCCTCACCTTGTGCACCACCCTCACAACCATTTCTTGCCATGCCGAGCCCTAGCATTTATCTGAGGACCCCAGATGCAACCCCGGGTAGCTTTGTCAAAATATTGTGGGACTTTACCTGCGATACCATGGGTTCTACCGGCCACCCGAAGACTGAGATGCCCAAATCGAGGATCACCGCATCCACCTCGAAATATTGGGCAGTAGTACACATCCCTCCCGTAAACCCAAACCAAGACCCAACGGAAGTCTCCTTCGTGGGGAAATCTATGCCAGCTCCACAGATGGCCATAGAGGCGGCTGCACACAAAGCGCTTGTCCGCCTTCGATTCGCGGTACTCTATGCTAGTGAACGAGGGTATTATTACTTTCAAAGGTGATGCGACACCGGAGAAGTAACATCTTTTCCGGTGGGCGAATTGAGAGAGACCTAAATACTGGCCAACCTGGTCGATACGTCATCGCTCAAACGTCGACCCAGCGAGTAATGGGTTATCTCCAGAGTCTCGCGGATTTAAATCCTCAGATCGCCATCGGCAGACCACTAAGGCCCGACCAGGGGAGACACATTCATCGGCTGGTCAATTCGCTTCCCCCGATAGAAGAGGAGTGTGTCCGAGTACCAGAGATGTTTTCTCGGGACCCCGTCCAGTTACCGTTTGCATTTTAGACGTCACTGCTGTGATTATTAGTGCAACATTTATTTATATGTCGTAACTTGTGCGTGGTACCTCGAGTTTGTGCTGTGAGTGAATTATTTGGTTTCTATTAATGTGAGTAGTTTTTGTTGCGGTTTAACTCTTATATTTACTGATTTCTCTCGCGAAAAATCCTGGAGTGAGATTTCTTTTCCCTGAGCTGCTGCATCGTATACCTTCTCTCGACATGGAATTTTTATTCACACAGCACCACGGTAGCAGACTCACAACCTCAACCACTCAAACACATACACTGCTTGCAAAACCTTGTAACCGTGTTGCATCTCACCGACCACCTCCCTAAGCGCACCACAGTCTCCGAAGGAGAGAATAGTGGATAGTCATCCGGGTACAAGTTACCTCCGACACACCAACAACAGTTAGCACCCGGCGTCACACCTAATCCTCGTGATCACCGCCACCGCGGAGAGCCAACACCCGAGCGGCAGCATCGCGACGATTAACAAGGATCATCGTGCACAGGAGCATGGAGAGCCCCAGCACTGCCGCCAGCCCTCCGCACACTACGATCACATACCAGTCCGGCACCACCTCCGCCCTTAGAGCCTCGTCTCGAGCTCCTGTAAGCAGTAATGGAGGAGAAGGAAGGAGAAGAAGAGACTGACAGTGGGCCCCGGGTCCACCTCTCAGCCAGAGGGAGCACTGTGCTCTCGGGTGCGACCAGCGTATTTTAGAAATTTAGAATTTACGGTAACCAGCATAAAAATCTCCCAACCGTAGATTTTTCCACGCAGCACTTGTGTCCCACAATGCGGTTTTACACCACTTATTGCTCTCTCACTGTAGCCGCTTTTTACCGCTTAAGTAAAGTAATTGTTTTGATTTGGTAAAAGTAATTTTTTCAAAAACAATCCTTAGCAAATCTCGAGGACGAGATTTTTCTTAAGGGGATAGTGTTGTGACACCCCAAAATTTTAACCTTGTTTTATTAATAAAAATTTTGCTAGGAAACTAAAACTTTTATTTTTCTGGATTTTCTTTTGATTTCAGAACCATTCTTTCCTTTATTTTTATGGAGTTTTTACCTCAAGTGAAAAACTTTCCAAATATATTATTGGACTTGTTTGCCCTTTCAAGAAAAACATTTCTATTATCAGTGGAATTTATTTGCATAATTATTTCTCTTTGAGCTTTATTCCTTAAAGTGATTTTTCTTTGGTTTTGGAGCTCTTTTTGAACTACAACCATTTGATAAATTTATCCAAAATTCCAACCAAAATTTGGGGATGTCATGTGATGTTTTTAAATCACTTTTATACAAAAATATCTTCTGTTCATTGGAGATTTTGAGCTCTACACCAAATTTTTAAATCTGGTCCAGTGGGCAGATTTGCACTACAACCTATTTAAATATTTCTTTAAAACTTCCACCAAAATTATGGGATGTTAATAGGAGTATATTATTTAACTTTATCCAAAAACCCAATTAGGTTCTTCAAAAAAATTTGAGCGAATCAACCTCATTTCCATTCTGGTTCAACTTGTTGATTTGTACAGCAACCACATTTTAACTTGCTCGTTTACCCTTGATTCTTCCTCATGCTTATTGTCCATCCTGCAAAACCCCTAAGTCCAAGAGAGTGAAACCATTGGAGTAGTTTTAGTCCATGAAACCATATCCTTTTCTTTCTGACCAGATTTGGTTTTCTCAAAGTTTTGCACTAACAAGTTTCTTCTCTTGGCAAACTTGCCACCCTATTTACCTTCGATAGAGACTAGGATCTGGAGATTTTGGCGACTGCAAGAACTGCCTAGATGCCTTTAGCATTTTGCCAAACACCTTGTGTGCATGGCCAGTTTTGGCATAGTTTTTGGTTAGCATTGCAAGCTTGGTCTTCTAGCCTAACCCCCTTGTCCTTTAACTTCCTTGCTAACCCTAGCCTAGTCCTGTTAATTACCAGCCTCTCTCGAGCACTCTAGATCACCCAGGCATTCTGTCGAACGTGTCGCGGGCGTGTTTCTGGCGCGCCAGAGCACATGTTTTGCACGCCACAAGACAACCGAAGCCGCGTTGCTCGCCGCTTCGCGCCCGGCCTTTGCTCGCTGCAGAGCCGTGCCTCACCCTCGACCACTCGCGAGCAGCGCCAAGCTGCCCTGGTGCCCTCTGGCGCCACCGCTGAGCCCCATTGGCGGCACGACGGCGTCATGATCGCGCCTCTGCCATGGACGCCGCCGCCCGAGCCATAGCCGCGCGCCAGCTGCCCTCTGGAGCAGTCCGGCCTCATCCCCTCGCTCGTCTACAAGCGCTCGTCGCCGCCACGTCCTCCTGCAGCAATAGAGAGGCGGTTCGCCGGCGACCTTATCCACCGCCGCGGGAACCGACCTTCCCCAGCTATATATACCCCCAGGCCCCGCTCGAACCTCCTCAGCAGCCTCGTACCACCCCTCTAGCGCACCCCCACGACCAACAGGCAACAGCGGGAAGCCGTCTCCCCCGTCTCCGGCCGGTTCGGCCGCCGCCACGCCCCGGTCCGTTTTGTCACAACCGAAGCCCCTCCCGTCCATCTAGCGCCACCCCTTGACTCCTCGTGACCGTGCGGAGCCGCCCATCACGTCAGCCCCGACCGGGAGCCACCATATCCCAGACCCCCATTCGCTCCCGAAGACACCCGCCGCCGTGAAGCTCGTCGCCGGCGATTCCGTCCATGTCGGCGACCATGGCGGCTACCCATGGGTTCGACTTGACCTCCTGAGCACACCCATGTGCTCAGATCCCCGAGGGATGCCTCCGTTCGCCGGTGAGCCTCGCCGGAGCTCCGCCTCTGTTCGGTCGGAGGAGACCACGCGCGCGTGGACTAGTCAAACCTGACCAGTGGGCCAGGCGGGCCCACTATCAGTTACCCAGCTCCTGTCCATGCAGGCATAAGTGGAGGCGTATTCCCAGAGTACGTCTTCACATGTATCTATTCGAATCGTTTTCTTTTCCTTTTCTGTTTTATTTAAAAACCAGAGATTTGACTAAACTTTGACTGGCTATATCTTTTTAAATATAACCCCAAATGAATTGATTCTTTTTCCTACCTCTCTCAAACATTGCCTAGTTTATTTTCAGATTTATTTGAAAATTCTTCAGACAACTTTTTGGTACTGTTTTTGAAACTATGTATTGATTCAAAAATATTTTTAAATACGATTTTTGGAGAGAGGAGAAAACTTTCAAAAGTTTTGGAGTGCACCCTGCCTCCCCACAACTTGGAGGCAAGCATTCTGAACCCTGGCATAATATTTTTCATGCATTGTTTGACACGATTATAACACCACCTCAATACGTAGAACTAGTTATTTTATGTGGTGATATGATCATTTGCACGAATGCATATTGGAGATTTCCTTGCTGTTGGAAATGGTCAAGCTTGTGACAGTAATCATCCTCGTATGCTTTTCGTGCCTGCCGGAAGGAAGCCGGGAAAGTCTCTGTGTTGGGTAGACCTGTGCTTGCCCCTAGTTCCGCGTCGAGACGAGTGTGTCCGGCATGGCATGAGGGCGGTATGATGAGTGGTGATTCTGTCTGTTGGATGAACTATATGGTTATGCTAATTCATGCAGGGAATACTTAAACCTCCTGAGTCGACCATACATCGAGTCTTGTTCCAGTAACCCCCTTACTTGTTTCGTACTACCACTTGTCCCTACAACAAGTAGGGTATGGTTCAGTAAGTCCTCAACCCCTTTCTATCACACACCATACAAAGAGGCCATGGTGGAAGATACTGGTTGTAGCCGGTAGGCACGCCACCTGGTCCGGGGGCATGGGTGTTTCCGGTTGGGACCGAGAGGGGAGGCCACCCCTTAGAGCGCGCGATATAAGTTTGATCCCATGCTACGCGAGGTTGTAGCCTCCCCACTTAGAGTTCTGCTTGACAGGTGTCGTGGGTGATTCCAGACACCGGTAAATTAAGCTGGTGTGTGCAGGTCAGGTGTGTTTTCAATTGAAAGACCGTAGACAGAATTAGTCCCGATGGACTAAAGGAACCCGTTACTCGTGGGTAAAGGGTACACCCTCTGCAGAGATTAAATCTATTCGAATAGCCGTGTCCATGGTTAAGGACTACAGTCTGGGATGAGTCAAGTGTCGGTCTTAGTGTCGGTCTTCGGAGGAGAAACTGTTAAACTAGAACTTGGATCATGACTTATGACTTGTGATGATTATGATTATTATTTCTTATGGACTAACCGTTATATTATTCTAATTATCGAGTATCCCTGGGACGGTTCTACCTCCTGGATATTCACTATGATTATTTATAAGCCCTTTATGTGGTGTCGCTGAGACGCCCGACTGTGGCATGCTTATTATTTATTTATCTTATAAGCCCTTTATGTGGTGTCGCTGAGACGCCCGACTGTGGCATGCTTATTATTTATTTATCTTATAAGCCCTTTATGTGGTGTCGCTGAGACGCCCGACTGTGGCATGCTTAGTATTTATTTATCTTATACGCCCTTTATGTGGTGTCGCTGAGACGCCCGACTGTGGCAGGCTTGTTACTTATTTACCTTATAAGCCCTTTATGTGGCGTCGCTCAGACGCCCGACTGTGGCATGCTTGTTATATATTCACCTTATAAGCCCTTTATGTGGTGTCGCTCAGACGCCCGACTGAGGCATGCTCGTTATTTGCCAACCTTTCGATGCGTCGCTTCAGACACCCGATCGGTGCATTTTATTACTACTCTGTTATTGCATATTCATGTATATAAATAACCTGCTCACATGCATCAAAAATTTTATTTTATGACTGACGTTGTGATCATAGAATATTTCAGAGCGTATTTATCATTTGTTATATTATACCCGTGTTCATAATGTTTGCGAGTACATTCAAAGTACTCACTGGCTTGTCCCTGGCTATTGTCTTGGCCAGATCTCTTGCGTGGAGAGGAGCGTTGCGAAGACAGCCCCGGAACCTAAGCCATGGTGATAGCAGCCTCGCGAAGATAGGAGTTAACCTGGTCAGCTGTTCCCGTGGGAAATGGAGTCCCATAGTCGCCGATGATCCACAAACCGCTTCCGCCATCAACCACTAGAAACCATTTGTTGTACTCATAGGCCAGAATGGTCTTGTACTACATATTTTTTTATTTGCTTGGAATTTCTGTATCAAGTTGGTGCCTCATCAGCTAACAGTAATCCTGGGGCTGGTGAGCACAAGGGCCATTTTCTGGGAATTAATATCCCAAAAATCCGGTCCTGACAGCAGGCAGCTGAGGTGAAGCGGTGGTAGGGTCTTCACGAAGATCTGCATGCCACGATGCAGGTGCTTGCAGAGTTGGCGTAGAGGCCGCCCGTCGCCACGCAGGTGCCTGCACAGCTGGTTGAGCTAGCAGCTGCTTGGGGACGGCGGTGGAGTCTTGGTCGATGCAGGCCTGGCTGTGGCCCCGCTGACGCCCTCGGCAAGGCCTTGCCGGGGGCCCCACAAGGGTCTTGCCGTGGCGTTGCAGTCGTCCCCGGCAAGGCGCTTGCCGGGGGTCTTGTGGATCTCCTCGGCATGGATCCCGCCGAGGGTCACCGTCTTCTGGTTCTCATCTGATCTCATATCTCTATGGTCTTGACAAAGATTTGTATGCTACCACGGAGTTGCATCCCGAGCCCTAGTTCCAATGTGGTTGGTTGAGTTGGAACCCGTGGGCTCAAGGGTGGCTCGCTCTGTTAGTTTGGGCAAGTTGCCCAGCAAGGCTCTTGCCGGGCCACGGAGGCTGCTTGACAAGGGCCTTGCCGGGGGAGTCCACCTCGCCGTCTCGCTCGTTGGTATCTTTGGTCTTGGCGTTGCCTTGGCCATCTTGTGCTTCGGCTTCTCTCCATCTCCCCTCCTCTGCCCTGCTTAGTGTGGTCGTGGCACGTGGCTCCGACTACCCGTGCACAAGTAAAGGGGTACAAAGGTGTGCCCCTATTTTTGTACACCGACACAACAGTCTTCGTATCCTTTCAAAATAATATTGCAGAGTCTAAATTATTTTCCAAATCCGAATGTAAAGACCTCCGTAAATACCCTCACTGCGTAAACTGATGATTCCAAAAACAAGCTTTCTCCATGAAGTTTCCTTGCTCCAAAAGCATACTGGCCTTATGGCTTCAAATTCTATTTTGGGGTACAAACTTTTGTATTGCAGCTTGGAATGTTGACTCTTCAACAAAGGTTTCCCCATTGTAACCCGTTTACTGGTTTGCACGTATAAAGCAATTGTTAACTGAATGCAGACTGTAATTTCTGCCTACCTTTTATATCCATGTGTAGGAATTCTTCATTCAGAACCTGAAATTACCACTTTTTACTGCTGCTTCAGCCTCTAAGATAGGCAATTTCTTTCTAGAGTTATCACTTGCTAAGATAGACCTTCCTAATTCAGTTTTGAACACTGGAGTGTCATGGGCACCATCTAAATGAGCTTCATCTTATAGAAATAAAATTTGATTGTCAGATCAACTCCATCGCGCCGACCCAAACGGACGGCGGATTTGTCCGCTTTTTGTCCGTTTGGGTCGGCCGGGCGGACATCAAGTTCCGCTTCCACGTTTGGGTCGGCGCATGCGCCCAACGTTGCCCTGACCCATTTTGACGACGCGGGAAAAAATGCAAATATTTTGAACATTAAAACAAACATTAATTAAACATTAAAGCCGGCCAGGAAGACCGGCGATAGTCCACGCGTCCACATCTAAACATAAAAAAAAGCTAACTACGAGGCGGCATGGTGCCCTAGGCATCCTCCTCGTCGTCGTCTTCTGGGCCGGTGAGGTTGATGAGCGTCGGCACAGGGCCGGCCCACGGGAACGTTGTGTTCTCGATGGCGTTGATGCCGGGCGCGGGCTGTGCCGCCGCTGCCGCTGCCTGCGTCGCCGCTTCCTGGGCCTGGTGCACCTCATCGTCCGACTCGCGCTGCTCCTCCTCGGTGTCGCTCTCGAGCATCTCGAGGTATTCGCCGTGGCGGCGCTCCTCGGCCAGCCGTCGCTGGCGCCATTGTTTGAGGTACGCCGCCTCCTGCGCTGGCGTCGCCCCCATCCAGACCGGTGAAGCATTGACCCATTCGCGCACTTGCCCGGTCCATGACGGGGGTCGGATCTGGCTCTGGCTCTGGCTCCGTCTCGGCCTTGACGGGGGAACGCAGGGCCACCGGCGGCACGATGCTGTCGCCCGCCACGAAGGGGGCCATGGCCGCCTGGTACGCCGCCTCCTCTTCCTCCCGGTGATGCTCCTCCTCCTTGCTCTGCCAGAGGATGGCCGCCATGGCCTCCCGGTAGGCGGCCTCCGCCTCTTGGTCTTCCTCGCGGACGATGAGGGGGGTCTGCGGCGCCCTGCGGCTGACTTCGCGGACGTCGCACCGCCTGGCCTCCTCGTGCTCGAAGGAGAACCAACGAGCCCAGTTGGGCGTGTCGAAGACATACACGGTGTTGTTGCACTGCTCCGGCGTCAGCTGCATCCGCTGGTGCCGCACCTCCTCTGCGTGCGCCCTAGCCGACCGCAGCACCGCCGGCACTGGAATCCTCTCCGGATCCAGATGCTAGTTTTCCGGCAGGGTAAAGTTCGGGTATGGGAGAGGCTTGCGGTTCTGCCAGTGCCACTCCGCCTGGTGCACTGGCATGCTGACGCGCTGCCTCTGCCGGCGGTGGCGGCGGGAGCTCAGGAGGAAAAGGGATGGCGGAGGCCTTGCCCTTGGCTTTGCTACTGCTGCCGAGGCCGGACAAGAGCCCCATCTGGCTTGACTAGGGTGGTTAGGGTTGATGCCGACGGGGGAGCAAAATGGGGACGGTGGAAGCGGATGAGGAGGGCCTCCCGCACAGTCGGCTTAAAAAAGGATGACCGCCGTCGTTGACGCGTGGGCCCGAGGTTGGCGGTCGTCATAAATTAAGCTGACCAAACTAGCAGCTGGGTAGTTGGCCGACCGCTAGGTGGCGGGGACATGGCGGACACCGAGAAGGCGCGAGTGGCGTCCGCGCCGACGCATTTCGGCCACAATTTTGGGCCGCAAATGCATCGGCGCGGACGTGATTTGGGTTTGGATCGGTGCGTTGGGCCTCCACTTTTGTCTGCGCCGAGCCAGACGGACGCAGCCGGACAAAATGGGTCGCTCCATTGGAGTTGCTCTCAGTAAATACAAATGCTTATTTACCATAAATTTAGTGATAAGAGTGCACACTTGTTATGAAACCATGATGTGTGTTTAGAGAGCAATTTACCTTCCAATTCCTATGCAATATTCCTTGGCTCCAGAACTGCAGATGCCCTCTTAAGGGAGCTCTTACTTATGGCAATTGACCTCCCTAACCCATTTTGAAACAACAGCACGTGGCCATCATCCTTCTGATTTTTCTCTTTTCAAGTGACTAAAAAAGATAAATTGATATGAGGAACACCCCAGATGTGTCAGTAATAATATTTTCATGTTGTTCAAAAGTTAACTATTTGGTAACACAGGCACAAAACTAGACAACACTATAGTCAACTTGAGAAAATCCAGTACCTTGCATTGCACTATCTTCCTTAAGAGTAACACTTCTACTGCTCATTGGCGTTTATGTACAAACTGCTGCTCATTAAAACAGACGTTGGCGTTTCAGTCTGAAGAGCTGAGGCACAATCAACGCTATCTCCACGTCCTGAATCTCAAAGAATACAAAGAAAAATGCTGATCTTCTGCATTAACTTTGGACAAATAAATAATAAGCCCGTGTGTTTATGTACCAGTTGTTTTAATTTTTTTCTTCCTCCAATACTGCCCTTGCCTTCTGGATTGAGCTCCAGCTCACAGCAACATGCTTCCCTAATCCTGTTTGAAACATTGGGAACTGGCAATCGATATCCCAATGTCCTACACAAAGTAGGCACTTATAAATAATGTGTGTAGCTCAGTAGCTGTTCAGATAAACTAGCAAAGTGGCCCGCTCGATGCGCGGGCTAGAACTCTAAAATATTTAGTAATGAAAACATATTATTTCACTTTTGTAATGAGAAGTTGTGACCAAATATGATGATATAGCTTAATTTTGTAAATAAGTACACACCTTGTGTTAGTATTTATCTTATTTCATTCTATGTCGATAAGATTTTTCTTTCATATACTAAAGCAAGTCCTCAAGAGGGTTATATAACCAAATGTTTATCTGAATTCTATGGTTGTGCGAAAATCATTAATGTTGTATGAGGCCCTGTTAGTAAGTCCAGAATAGTGGCCTGTGCACAATATGTGGAACATATTAAACTGATTCTTGTTTATAATAATTTTTATAAATTTATAACACATTTATCTAGCAGATCTGATTCAAGAAAGGAGGTAAATTGTGGGCGACATTGCTCTAGCACACATTTTGATGTGATCATACAAACAAATGTAATGTTTGAATGGCCAGAATTGCAAAATACTACAATAATTATTTACCGATTTGACAAACACTACCACCACTCTACCATAGCTTTGAGTTATACTCCCTCTTTAACAAAATAAGATGTTTTTGGACTCACGTACAATTGTTAAAAACATCTTACATTTTATTACAGAGGAGGTAACTTCTAAGAGAAAGACACGGTGGAAGTAGATATGACATAGCATACGCATGATTTATGTCTCGTTGCCATTTTGAATCGGGCACTACAGAGCGAAAACTATCAGTTTATTGGCTTCACATAAGTTGCATGAATGTCTCTAACCATGGAAATGACAAATAATGAATATATCTTGTATTGTCATCACAAAATAAAACAAATCATATTTTACATTATGACATTTAGAGTATCAAACCATCTAGATCATTTCTGAAAGTGAACTTGTAAAGTATAAGAATATTCATCGTAAATCCAATGCATCTTTGAGGCCATATGCTTAGGATAAGACTACTTAATTTACAAAGTGTGTGACATCAAATTAGGTACAAACATAACCTTTTTAATCATGGGAAATCCGTGTTGTAGCTGTACTAACACATGAATCTGAATCTGCAAAAACGATTTGATCATTGATGACATAGAAATGGTAAACTTAAGGAACATCCTTGTAACTCTATCATATGCAGAGGAATTTCATCTCAGGACAAAATCTCCTCGGCAGGATACATCTAAGGATATATATCTAAACAATAATCTAACCACTCTTATATTTACAGTCCTATACTCCTATAGCACACCAAAAGCATGAATGAACAACCTTTTTTTCTGACGCAAAAATGATAATTATAAGAAATGACATCAGTGGAGGGTGCTCCTACAAATCGGGTGTTTGGCATTACAGATGAACAAACAACACCTCAAATGTATTTTTTTTCTTCCAAACTGCTCAACTACAACTGGAATTAACCATTAAACAAACTAATATAATGCTTCATATATGTCAAAAAACTTGCTTTCGCACCCTATCAAGGTTTGTGTTCCGATTATCAGAGTTTATCATTCCCACAATCTAGCCATATGTGCCATCATATACTGTTAGTACCACTATAGTTTTCAAAGGGTATTTAATATCGCATATGATTATACGTTATGTATTTTGGGAGAGCCGACACATGAACTCAGTGCCAGCTTAGAAACTAATTGTGCCATAGAAATAAAACACCATATGGTCCACACACCAACATGACTTCCGTACCAATAAAATCCAGCAATAAAAGAAATACTAAACTACCAAGGAGCAATATTAGTAAATTTTGCTGTTGCTAGCACAACTGAAGGCATGAGTGCACTACACTTCCTCGGAATCCTTTTATAGTGTATGAAAATTCCACTGGTATATAGCTATAAGAACTTTTACAAATGAACTGGCTACCCCTCCTTACATTTTTTACAATCGCATTGTGGCGAAGTAACAATCACAGCTCTAGTTGTAAAGACGTAACAATCATTATGAATGAATACATCACGACGTACTTCAATTGATCATTTTTATGTTGATGTTGAAGACATACTGCAACAATATATATATTCCCTTAGTGTGGTTTCCATCCATGCTACAACACACCTCCGAAGGGAGCACCTTCTCTTCCTTGTTGGTTCCCTGGACAGAGCTCTCGCTTTCCCATTATCCAAACAACAACTCCAGTGATCAAAGAAACGCCACAAAATCAGAACCCAATAGAGAATCTTTCCAGGTGGCAGAGGCATCCAACTTTTTGGGTTTTTGGGGATGGATCAAAGGATATTTGTAGATGCATAGGTGCCCCAGAGGTGAGGAAGGGGGATTTAGATTAATTAGACGATCTAGGAATCTTTTTTTATTTGGGCGTAAGGATCCACTTCACGGAAGGCATTATTTTGTTTTTCTAAAAGATTTTATAGCACATCTATCTTCTTTCTGGTTCATGTGTTGTGCTTGTGCCCTTCGAATGTTTTATCACGTGCATGAAATTTAGCTCAAGCCATCAAAGAGCTATGCTACCAATCTAGAACCTTTTTTCAGTGCAAGATAGGCAGGATGTAAAAAATATATGCATTATTTCGTCCTTTTAAGAACTAAATGTCTATTCTATGACGATTTTCTTTGGCATGTGATCCCTCCATCCGCAAATAATTGTCGCTCAATCGGATGTATCTAGACATATTTCAGTGCTTGAGTGCTTCACCATCTTATGTTGATAATCTTCATGCCGAAGTTGGTCTGTTCAGAACACGAGTTGAATCCCTTATTCTACTTCCTTCGTCCGGAAATAACTATCGCTCAAACGGATATATCTAGCAGATTATCAACATAAAATGGTTAAGCACACTGGTCTGTGAGGATGAATTTGGATATGAGTGGATAAAGACCATTTTTTCTTCCAGAAACTACAACTAATTCCACTCATTTAATGACATTTGAAAAGCCTGCCAAACCATTGAAAGGAAATTAACATTAAAAGAACTTACCAAATGAAACTTTTATTGTGAAGAACGGTTTGTGGTCTCTAATATGTTATAGTTATTTCAGCATTCAATACTCTATGACAATATATCTCATGTTTTAATTATTCAATAAGGCACACCCACATACCTGTCCTAACTTCAGGTCAGCATCTCATGAGAAACCTTTTTTTAATCTGCTAAATGCCAATTGGTTCAAAATAACCATCGAGAATACAAACTAATGGGAAAGTTCAGTTACTCAGAGGATTATCACAAAGTATAAAAATAGACGCTTAGACTAATAAGTTGGCCACTTCTATAGTGGTGCTAGAGCGGCCACTTCTACAGTGGTGCTGGGTGGGGGTCTGGGGCAGGTGGCCACGACCCCTCTTTCTCCTTCGGCAGTCAGGACGGCGACGCCCTCAGGCCAGAGAGTTGGGGCGGGGGTAGTGTTCGGGCAGGTGGCGCCCGCGCCTCCCTACCCCGGCTTACCGTCCGTGGGGCTTGGGAGCCCTCCGCCGCCTCCTCCGGTATCTTTGGCTGATTCTTCAGCGTGAGGTATTACTCGGGATGAGGTCATTGCCTTTGGTGGGATCCCCGACCCGTTCCGCGGGGCCACGGATGAGTTCTCGTCTCCAGGACCACCCGGAGGTTGATGACATGCAGCAGAGGTGCGCTATGAGGGCGGCCAAGCTTCGTGACATTGAGGTCACTACTGGTATGTCAGTCAACATGTCTAATTCTATATTGCATTTTTCTAAAGATGAGATTATTAATAATGCCAACCAATTAGGAGTTTCGCTAGGGAGTACTAATAGTGAAATTTCTAACTCGGTTAATGATCTCCTAGATTTGGAAGCGGAGCGCGCTTTAGAAACAATTCGAAACCTAGCAGCAGTAAAACCTATGAATGATGCAGAGATTGATGCGTTGGGGGTAAGAGTGCTCGATAATTTTTGTGCGGATCTTGCACCATCCACTATTGAATATGAGGAGGAGGATGTAATTCTAGAGGATGCAGTAGCTAGAACAACTGAGCCCGGTTATGAGGACCGGATGGAGGACCGTAGTAAACCCAAGCGTAAGTGGAAGAGGAAGGTTTATCCCGCTTCCGCGGTTCTTAGGAGTGCTAGGATTCGGACGGCCAAAAAATTTCATGATGACATATGAAAGGAATCTTTTGGAATAGCAGAGGTCTGAAGGACTTTGCTAAAAGAAGGTTTCTTGCTGAGGCGTCTCTTTAGCATCGATTAGATTTCATTGCTCTCTCCGAAACTGGTAGGGATAATTTTGCGCCCCAGTTTCTCAACACTTTATCGGTTGGTGTCGATTTTGATTGGCATTGCCTTCCTCCGTGAGGAAGATCGGGTGGGATCTTGCTTGGAGTGAGATGTGATTCACTGGAAGTCCAAAGTGTAGTGATGGGTGACTTCGCGGTTAAATTTCGGGTCAGGTCCAAAGCAGATGGGTTTAACTGGGCTCTGGTGGCGTTTTATGGTGCTGCACAACCCAAGCTTAAATCGGAGTTTTTGGCGCACATGGTTCGAATATGCGGGTCCGAGAAGCTCCCAATTTTGGTTGGGGGTGACATCAACATCATTAGGAGGAGAGAGGAAAAGAATAACGATAATTTTGACGGCAGATGGTCATTTATGTTCAATACCATTATTGAAAGCTTGGATCTGAGAGAGATAGAGCTTTTCGGTAGAAAATTTACCTGGGCCAACGCTTTGCCAAACCCGACGTATGAGAAGTTGGATCAAGTCCTCGCGAGTGTTGAGTGGGAACAGAAGTTCCCTCTCGTAATGGTTCAGGCTCTCTCGCGCGGAATCTCAGATCACACACCTTTATTCGTGGACTCAGGTGAGCCAAACCACGTGGGAAACAAAAACACCTTTTCTTTCGAGCTTGCATGGTTTGAACGAGAAGGTTTCTTCGATCTGATTGCAAGGGAATGGGCTAAAGATACAGGACGTACGACTTCTGTCGAGCGTTGGCAGAATAAGATTAGGCATTTGAGAAGTTTCCTACGGGGATGGGCTAAACACCTTAGTGGGATTTATAAGATTGAAAAGGACAGGCTCCTTTCTCTGATTCAGTCCCTAGATATAAAAGCCGAATCCACAATTTTGCAACCTGCAGAGTTCAGTTAAGCTAGATGCGGAGATGAGGTTGAAAGAACTTCTCATGAAGAAGAATTGAAGTGGGCGTTGCGGGCTAAGGTTCGCAGAGTGGTCCAGGGGGGACGCAAACACTCAATTCTTTCACTTGATTGCTAATGGCAAGCACAGAAAGAAGAGAATCTTTCAGCTTGAGCAAGATGAAGGAATGATTGTAGGGCAGGACAACCTGAAACTTTACATAACCGAGTATTATAAGAAGTTATTTGGACCTCCGGAGGATAGTTGTGTATCCCTCGATGAGTCCAGGATTGAGGATGTGCCTCTACTAACTGCTAATAATAATGATATTCTGGTTACCCCATTCTCGGAGAAGGACTTGTTTGATGCTATAGCGCAGATGAAAAACAATAAGGCTCCCGGGCCTGATGGATTCCCGGTGGAGTTTTACAAAAGATGTTGGCACATTATTAAGGGGGATTTACTTCCAATGTTCCACGTTCTTTTCTCTGGACAGCTTCAGTTATTTCACTTAAATTTTGGAACAATAACACTGCTTCCTAAGAAAACGGATGCTGTGAGAATCGAGCAGTTTAGGCCAATCTGCCTTCTCAATGTTAGTTTCAAAATTTTCACCAAGGTTGGGACTAATCGGCTCACACAGATTGCGCATCCTGTGGTGCAGCATTCCCAAACCGCTTTCATGCGGGACAGAAACATCCTAGAAGGGGTGGTGGTCCTGCATGAAACGCTCCATGAAATTCACTCGAAAAAATTGGATGGAGTTATCTTTAAGGTGGATTTCGAGAAAGCGTACGATAAAGTAAAATGGCCATTCCTACAACAGGCGTTATGTATGAAAGGTTTTGATGAAGTGCAGCGTCGCCAGTTGAATCATATACGCAAAAAGGGAGTGTTGGAATTAAAGTGAATGACGAGATCGATCATTATTTCCAGACACAAAAGGGCCTGAGACAAGGGGATCCGATGTCCCCTATCCTGTTCAACATTGTAGTTGATATGTTGGCAATTATGATAGGAAGGGCTAAGGAGGCTGGTCAAGTGGGTGGCCTGGTACCTCATCTCGTTGATGGAGGTGTGTCCATCCTCCAGTACGCCGATGATACAATCATCTTTATGGAGCATGACTTGGCAAAAGCGAGAAATATGAAGCTGGTGTTATGCTTATTTGTACAATTGACTGGGTTAAAGATTAACTTTCACAAAAGCGAGTTGTTCTGCTTTGGTAGAGCCAATGATGAACAAGAGGCTTATAGACTATTGTTTGGGTGTGATTTGGGGGCTTTGCCTTCCACCTACTTAGGAATACCAATCCACCATCGTAAGCTGACAAACGGGAATGGAAGTGCATCGAGGACCGATTTGAAAAGAAACTGAGTTGCTGGAAGGGCAAGCTCATGTCATACGGAGGCCGATTAATTCTGATAAATTTGGCTCTCACGAGTATGCCTATGTTTCTTTTGTCATTCTTCGCAGTCCCAGTTGGAGTTAGGAAAAGACTGGACCTTTATCGATCGCGTTTCTTTTGGCAGGGTGATGAGCTAAAAAGAAAATACCGTTTAGCCAAATGGGATATCATCTGTAGACCGAAAGACCAAGGGGGTTTTGGTATTGAGAATCTTGAAGTTAAGAACAGAGGTCTTCTCAGCAAGTGGTTGTGGAAGTTATCAAGTGGGACTGACGCCACTTGGGCGCAAATCCTCCGTAGCAAGTATCTTCAAACCAAAACTTTGTCTCAGGTGACAGTACGACCGACTGATTCACCCTTTTGGAAAGGGCTTATGTAAGTAAAGTTTTCCTTGTTTAATAGGACAAAGTTTATTGTTGGTGACGGTGCCAGTACGCGATTCTGGGAGGATACTTGGCTCGGAGAGGCACCCTTAGCCATCCAATACCGGTCTTTCTATCGTATTGTTCAACGACGTGCGATTTTTGTTGCAACAGTATTACAATCTATCCCACTTAATATTCAGTTCAGAAGGGCGTTAGTGGGTAATCGTTGGGAAGAATGGCTACATCTAGTAAGTAGACTGATGGACTTTCAGCTTTCCCAACAACCTGATGAATTACGCTAGAAGCTTATTAGGTCTGGAGTATTAACAGTTAAATCAATGTATGTTGATGTTATCAATTCAAGCTCGATTCCTAGTTCCAAACATGTTTGGGCTGTCAAAGTCCCTTTGAAAATCAAAGTGTTTATGTGGTTTCTCCATAAACAAGTTATTTTAACCAAGGACAACTTGACAAATTGTAATTGGACAGGACCTACTAGGTGTAGTTTCTGTGATCGGGATGAGACGATCAAGCACCTTTTTCTTGATTGCCCGCTAGCTAAAGTTTTATGGAGGACGGTCCATATTGCTTTTAATATTACTCCACCGAGTTCAGTCAACACGTTATTTGGAACGTGGCTTAACGGGGTAGAGCCCGAGTTAGCGAGACATATTCGTGTAGGAGTCTGTGCCTTGGTGTGGGCGCTCTGGAATTGCAGAAATGATTTGGTTTTTAACAGGACAACACACATTCATTTTTTGCAGGTTATTTTCAGAGCCACGGCGTTGATCCGTTCGTGGTCGCTACTCACTCCGACGGAGGCCAGGGAGCGTTTGGTTACTGGATCTATCCGCTGGGAGATGGTAGCTCGGGATATCTTCAACCGGTTTGGATGGCGGTCATGTAATAGGATAGGCAATTAGTTTACCTATCTCTCTTTTGCCAGCCGGTTGTGGCGTCCTTTATTTGGCTAGTTTGTGTTTCTAGCCCATTTTGGCTCTGTGTGAGCTTTTTTCATTTTTCTGTTGGAGACTTTGAGACCTTGTTGGAACTTATTTATTTGCTTTAATAAGATGGCAGTATGCATCGTTCTGATGCAGAGGCCGGGGAGTCACCCCTTTTCGAAAAAAAAAGACTAATAAGCTGGCACACAAGGATACCTAGAGATTTTCTGGAGAGTGGCGGCTGCTGACAGCACCCTTGGGGCAGCGTGAAGAAGATTCTAGTTGCCGTGCTCACTGCAATTAGGAAATCAACTGGAAACAAATTATCAGGAAATTTCAAAGAGAACATGGTGGTGAGAGACTAAGTACTACTCCGTCCCATAATATAAAATGTTTTTTAACACTACACCAGTGCCAAAAAATGTCTTACATTATGAAACAGAGGGAGTATATATGTACGCAGATGCTAGAAGTTGATTGCCACGTTTAGTATGGGCAGTAATTTTTAGCATCCACTGTTGCTCTGTTGTGCTAGGAAATCATAACATATAAGCATCCAGATAAGCAGATGTTCGTATACCTAAGAAACAGGGCATGCGTTCAGGACTCATGATGCATGTGGTGCTGTCTATCTTACCCTACAGCCATCCACCTAATGCAAAACGGGATTATGGAGGAACTCCAGCATCAACCTAGCAATCGAGCCGTGTCACTATTGTGAATAATCACCAATTACGAGATTGCCTCCCCACATACGTCATCCCCAATATCCTCATGTCTCACGCAAAAAAAATCATGTCTCTTCCCCCTATACTCTGTCGCACCTTCTCCTATCAATCAACACCATGACCGGTCCAAAAGAACACCACGACCTCTCCATGGATGCCCTCAGGAACCCATCCAACTCCTCCTCTGCGGCGTCTTGCACAAGGAGGAGCACCCTCGTCCCCTTGGTCCCGCATCAGCAGGGTTGTGTGGTCCTCCTAGATCACACAGGTTTAGTGTTTCTTCGTCTCAATCTAATCTCCTCCTTTCAGCTAGAGCAGATATATCCTGCTGAGCTGCTACAAATTAATTCGGCAATCTTGTTCCTCATGTCGTGGAAGTAGCAATCCACCCCAAACACGGCCAAACCATGTATCATACGGGCCTTCTTGATCTTCTAGAAAATACTCCGCAATTTTCTTCGTCAGCATCAACCTAGCAATCGACCCGAGCCACTCATGTTCATAATCACCAATCTAAAGAATCTATCCAACTAACTTGATCGCCTCCCTTGCCCACTTCCAAGGGTAGATCGTCTAGCAGCTGCACCCTCTCCCGTGCATGGAACGCGAAAAGAGGGATGAGGAGGAGACCCGTGGGGTGCCATTGTAGCCTGACTGCAGGAGGGCGAGCATGATTGAGGTTGTGGCGGCGGCACGGAGAAGGGTCGGACGGGAGCACCAAGCGTTGGGATCGTTTGTTCCGATCCTAATTTTAAGGTCCAAAACGAATCAGGTGGGATACCCTATTTAGATGAACTACATCCGGTGGCTATTAATAAATTGTAATAATAAGGGTCCACGGAACCAATGGTTGGTTATCTCTAATTATTGTGTGATTTTCTAGCTTAATTCTATATTTGTGGTTAAGCCGTTAATTATTTTTTATATACAATAGATAGATTAGAAAAGAATAAGTTTCACTTTTTTCCCTGGATTAAGGACGTGGGAGATGGGTACCTAAAATAAGGGCGTGGGAGATGCGTGCTTACGTGATGGATATTGAGTTTTTTTTCCAACGGTTAAAAAAAAGAGTTTTCGTGAGAAATCAGGTATGGTACGTTAGCATGTATGTAAAATAATTAAAGGTATGACACGTTAAGGACTCATGGTCTGTTACGATGATGCTATATATGTTACGCATATCTAACGGTTACATGATTGTAATTTTAGAAGACCCACCGGATCAAGGGCTATTATTTTCTGATTAACGTGGTATTTTTTAGACTAATTTTTGTGCTTCTAATTAATCCATCATTTACTTTTTATATATAAATAGATTGAAAGGCGATAGTTCAAGCTTTTTTTAACGAAAAGGGGACTGGAGGAAGGGGAAGTGAAAAAAAGGCAAAATAAATAGGGTGCTGATAGGTGCCGGTGCTCCGGCCGAAACTTTCGGCCGGTTGTATCACGCACATACGATTTGTATGGTTGTAGCCGCAAGATCTGCGTCGTTGTAACTGCTTCGTTCAGAAAAACAGGGAAAATAAAAATCCATGGCACCTGTCACCCCACGTCCATGCCTTGATCCTTCAAGATGCCAGCCAGCTCGTCGGTCGTCCTCGCCCTCTTGCCGCCCTCGTCGCCGATGGTCGCCCTCGCAGCACCAACCTCCCCGGTTCCAGGAAAGATGTGTTGCTCCTGTAGCAAATCGTCGCTGCCTTCTAGCACGCATGCCGTCTCTGTAGTTGCAGCACCTAGCCGCCGCCATCGTAGCACGTCCGTCGCTGCACAACCGTGCTGCCGGCCGCAGCCCTCAACATCGTCATTCGTGCAAAAAATCAGAACGCCGGCTGAAGCTCTTTTCTAACTCGATGGATGCTTTTTTTCACGCCGGTTGAAGCTTTTTACATAGAATTGAAGCTTTTCCTGATGCCGACCGAAGCTTTTTTCATCGCGCGTTGAAGATTTTCCTAAGCCGTTCGAAACTTTTTTCCACTTTTAAAGCTTTTTTTCCACGTCCATCGGCGCTCGTCGCCCACCTGTTTGCAGCATCGTCATGCACCGGTTGTATCAACTCCGTATGCCGCTTATAACACTGAAGGGTCGTCGGTTGACCCTTTCATATAAGAGTATGATTGTAGCTTTTTTAGTTCGCGGTGGTTTAATTGGAACTTTTTCAAACTATGGTTGAAACTTTTCATATAAACGGCTGTAGCTCTTCAGTCGCAGAGTGGTCTAGTTGAAGCTTTGTATACTGCCGGTTGAAGCTTTTGAATTAAACAGTGGAAGCTTTTCTCAAGAACGGTTGTAGCATCGTCTCAGCTATCAGACGCCATGGCTGGTCGTGACTCGTGAGACATCGACGGTTAACAACGTCGTGCATAAAACTCTTGCAACTCCCCTCGTGGCGACTTCTCCGCGCTCGCCGTCTTCTCCGCATCGTCATGGCTTGCCCTAACAGCTTAAATGTCATGGTTGTGAGGAAGAACAAGTGCGAGAGAAGGAAAAAAAAAGATTCGAACTAATGCTCATGGCGTGTGAGACGCACGATCCAGACGGATCGCAAGGCTCGGGTGTGACCGGCCCAATCTTCGGCTGGCGCCCCGGCTCGAAACATTTTTCAAAAAATTCAGGCGATGAGAGCAACTAGTTGACGAGCACTCCTTCGTGAGCCTCGCAATGATCACCGCCATTTGGCGCGCTCTCAGCCGTTCGCCACGTGTTGCGCTTTGGGCGCTCACTCAGGATTGTGTTTTTTTATTTTTCCGCACGCGTTTTCGGCTTTTTTAACGTGTTTTTTTCGGGTTTTTTGACATTTTGGTTTTCCACCGGTTTTTTGCGCAAAAAAACACAGTTTTTTTTCATTCGCGAGAGTCACGGTTTTGCTTCCGCAAGAGGCACGGTTGTGCTTTCGCGAGAGTCATGACCGTGCCTCTCGAAACGAAAAAATATGTGTTTTTTGTTTTTCTTTCTTTCACGAGAGTCACGGTTTTGCTTCCGCAAGAGGCACGGTTGTGCTTTCACGAGAGTCACGGCCGTGCCTCTCGAAAATGGTAAAAATTGCGTTTTCTGTTTTTTTTCCTTCGCGAGAGTCAGGCTTTTGCTTCCGCGGGAGGCACGGTTGTGCTTTCGCGAGAGTCACGACCGTGCCTCTCGGAAACGAAAAAAACACGTTTTCTATTTTTTTTTCGCGAGTCATGATTTTGCTTCCGCAAGAGGCACGGTTGTGCTTCCGCGACAGGCACGGTTGTGTTTTCGTGAGAGGCACGGGAGTACTAGACCAGCTTTTCCCTCAAAAAAAAAGTACTAGACCAGCTTTGTGAGGCTACTTTCTTTGTAATGACTTCCCCCTGATGATCTAAAAATGTTGACAAGGATATCCATTCGAACTAAATTCTTGCACAGCTCCTTCTGCAAATACTCTTGCCAGAAGTAGGGCTATTTTATTTGGGAAAGTAGTGGGAACTGGGAAGTGTTGCTTTAGCCTTTGGAACATGCTGAGCAAATGGAGCTAGCAGATGAGAGTGCCAACTCCGTATGTTTATTTAACTGCTATTCTGCAACTCGCTGCAGTTCAAATCAACGCATTTTAGTACCACCGTCATTCTCAGCACCTGCGGGAAGCATGGCTGTCGGAAATGCGTGCTTGAATTAAACCAGCATCGGTATTTTCTATGTTTCAGTGTACCCGTGTGTGCTAAGCTACCAATCGACCAGGGAGTCAAGCCAGCTTTTCGATTTGCACTTCGTCGGTAAGTTAATTGGACGGGTCAGGCCTCATCCCTGGACGATTCTCCAGGCGCTTGGCAGCAACACGGCAGATCGCCCTCGACAACTCCGTTTAGATGGAATCGGAAATCTCGAGGCTATTCGAGGTGCTACCATAGAAAGATTCATGGAACCAAGTGCCGGGACGTTCTTGATGAAACGAAGACCATGATTTTCCAAGCTTGAGCTACAGCAGGCGCCGTCAAAGAAGCTCCCAATACCTTCCATTTCTATGGGTAGTTTTTATCAGAATCAAACGTATAAGTGCAGTGTTTGGCATTCACTATTAGGGTGGTAAACTCTAGAATAATGGCATGTGAGGAGAAGAAGGTTATATATGAGAACTATTGATACGGAGATATTTCAAAATATGTTGGTGAGCAGTCACTCTTCTGAAACAAAATATGGTCCAATTTCAAAATTATATTCAGTGCAGAATGTACCAAAATAATTATCAATTGGTCAAAGGATTTCAGATATTCAGTAATATACATAGAAGTTCAAATAAATTTATTTATTTTCAGCGGCAATCTAAATATTCAGGTCACCCTATTGTAGAAGTTACCAGAGATGGGTCCAAAAGGCCTCCCAGTGAGCAGGCAGCCCGTGACTCATCACTGGCAACACCGTACCAGTGACGGGCACATTATTGACATGCCATTGAGGGGCACACATACTCAGCATGTCGTATTTGTTCCAAGATTTATTTGTAAACAATGGATTTCTACACATTTATAGAAATCACCTTGGCACGTACATTACTAAAACCACCTTAACACATTTACAAAAACCACCTCGGCACATATCACACATGAAGGGTTACATACATCACACATCCATGGTTTTACATGCATGGCATAACAAACACATATAAGAAGATTCATCAGAGACGACGTTCATAAGTAGCACCGTTTTTAAATGTGCGGCTGATTTGACCTTTTTTTTAGAATAGCGAACAAAGTAGCACCGTTGAGTTGAATCAGGCGTGGTTAACAAGATTTCAGCACAAAGCCCTGTCCTATACTGTGACCATAGAAGCCTAAGCTATTATCGGTCTTTTCCTTCCCACCAAAGACTAAACGAAACAATTTTGTGTGACCACAGCTGCGGGCATGGCCCCGGACCGTAGCCGAAGATGAGCTTGATACTGACGTTTCCATTTTCCAACCCAACCCCACTGAGTCATTGAGGATTTTGATGCGGATACAAGTTTACTATGAGAAACTGCACATGTTTTTGACTGTGTTTTTCCGGCTATACTGGGGAATGTTTCAATGTGTCTGCAATAGTTTGGCCTGCAGGTGCATTTTTCACCAATGTACGAATGGCTGATAAATGCAAACACGGAGCACTATTGAAGGCAGAGCAATCTCTAGTGCCAGCCGCTGCAGGTCAAATTAAATGTGTTTGAGTACCAGTGCTTTCAACTCGGCACCTGCCAAAAGCTTGCGATCGGCAAGCTTGCATGGCTCCGGGACATGCATGTACCCCTCTGCCGGTAACCCAGATTAGTTGCTTTTTATTTCTAGATTAGTTGTCTGGGGCGGGGTACTCCATGCCCGCACCGGTAACCCAGATTAGTTGCTTTTTATTTCTATCACAGCCTTCACTTGGCTTGGGCCGTGGTTGCAGGTCTATTTTTCTCTCCAGCCTTCACTTGGCTTGGACCTGATGCAACTGTCACATTCCAGTGTACCCTTATGAAGATTCTCATGGCCCAACACTTCAATTGTCTTGTCACCAACGAGTCAAACCGCACATATTTCGGTTTCCCTGGTTGGAGAGCCCTTGTAGCGGCTTACGAGATGGAAGCTGGGGAGAGAGCTGTTAGCTCCAAGATCGAAAAACGCAGGAGGTAGACGAAGAACAAAAGAAACAGATCGAAACAGATCGAAACAGATCGAAACAGAGATGGTTTGGTACTGCCAACGTGCAGTTTTTCCTAGGTCTTTATTTCACATTATATAGGGCTCAAGGAGCCGACCTCACGACCAACTTGGCCTACTATTCGTGCCCAACACGTCGTGACCCTCATCACAAACCGACCAGGTTTAAAACCCAATTTATCTCTAAGAGTTTGACCCTAAAACGACTTCAAACGAGACCTGAACTTTTCCTATATTTTACAGACTCGGACACCTATCAGAACATGTGTTTACAGAGAACAGAAAACTCACATTCACCTCCCTAAACACGATGTTATGACTACTTGACAGCCTTTACTCCGATCTTCTCACGCATCTCTTGAAACTTCACCTTCCCAAGTGACTTCGTTAAAATGTCCGCGAGTTGATCGTTTGTATTGACATGCTCGACCTCCATCCTCCCTTCTTCCACACACTCGCGAATGTAGTGGAACTTTACATCAATGTGCTTGCTACGATCATGATGCACAGGATTCTTGCACAAAGATATGGTGGATTTATTGTCAATATGTAGCTTCACTTGCTTCGGCTGTTCTCCCATCAAGTCCGCATATAATCTACTGAGCCAAACTCCCTGACACGCCGCAGCCGCTCCTGCAATGTACTCCGGCCGCCCAAGAAGAAAGTGCCACTACCTTCGCTTCTGTGACAGCCAAGAGATCAAATTTTCACCTAAGAAAAAACAACGCCAGATAGTACTTTTCCTGTCGTCCACGTCTCCTGCCATATCACTGTCACTATAGCCCACCAATGGTGGTCTTGCCTCTTTCTTTCTTGTGTACTTGCAGCCATATTTTAGAGTGCCCTTAACATACCTCAAAATTTGCTTCACCGCAGCTAGATGTTCAGTAGTAGGGTGCTCCATGTATCTACTAATGATCACAACAGAGTAGGCCAAATCAGCCCATGTGTTCACCAAGTACCTTAGGCTCCCCACAATGCTTCATGTCTGGTGGATCAATGGCGGCGCCTCACTCCGCTTGCTCAACTTGAGCTTAGCCTCCATAGGCGTATGTGAAGGATTGCAATCATCCATGCCACAATTCACCAGAATTTTTGTGGCATATGCCTCTGGCACAACGTGATCCCATCTCTACTTTGATGTACCTCAATCCCAAGGTAAAAGCTTAACAAGCCTAGATCACTCATTTTGAACAATTCCTTCATCTGCTTCTTGAATCTTCCAATCTCCTTCTCACTTGCACCAGTGATTAGGAGGTCATCAACATACACACCAATGAGTAGACGACTTGCATCTATACCTCTTTATACATGGCATGCTCTAGTGGACACTTCTCAAAACCAAGTGAAATCGAAGTGTTATGAAGTTTAGTATTCCATGCTCTAGGGGCCTGCTTCAAACCGTACAAAGCTTTATGCAACTTATATACCTTATGTTCCTCTCCTTTCTTGACAAAACCAGTGGGTTGCTGCACATATACCTCCTCCTCTAGATCTCCATTGAGAAAGGCCGACTTCACATCCATGTGATGCAAAGACCATGATTCTTGAGCTGCTAGTGCAATCAACAACCGAACTGACTCCATCCTTGCAACCGAGCAAAAACTTCTTCAAAATCAATGCCTTGCTGCTGTACAAACCCCTTGGCCACCAACCTTGCTTTGTGTTTCACCACTGCTCCTTGTGAATCTTTTTAACTTTAAACACCCACTTGAGCCCAATTGCATTGTGTCCACTTGGAAGATCAACAAGACTCCATGTTTGATTTTCTTCAATTGAACCAAGCTCCTCTATCATGGCGCTGCGCCAAGACTCTTCATCGCTTCGCCTCTTGAACGTGGCTGGTTCTACTTCAGAAAACAAGCAATGATCTCCTCTCTTTTTCATTCGATCTCCTCTCTTTTTTCATTCGCGACGGGATTAATTTTCCGAAGAGCCTCCTTTGGATAAAGATCCAATACTACTTGGAGCTTCGCGGCGTTGGCGGCTTCCGAGTACGCTCAGGGGACTCACGAGTCTCCCCATCGCGCTCCCTCCCACCGTGCTTTATGGATCATCATCATCCCTGAAATCTGCAGCTTCAGAATTTTCGGCTGCCACGGCAGCGTTTCTGGGCGTTCCTGCAGATTGCATGCCAGATTTCGCTGCCACGGCAGCGTTTTTTGCTGCTGTTTCTGAACGAGCTCCAGCTGCTGATCCGTCATCTCCATCATCATCACCCCACCACAGTCCACCTCCTGGGGTAGAGGGGGAGCTGGGCAACCCGTGGCTGGGTGTACGCGCCATGGGGGTTCCAGGGCGCTGCGGATCCCGGATTTCCGCCGCCATGTCCAGGATCGTCATCAACATCAAGCCCATCTTCATGTCACGTCGTTGTTGTGATGATGGCCTGCAGGATCAGTGTGATAGGATACAACAAACATGTCATCACCTCCTGTAGGACGGTCCTCCACTGCTGCGCCGTCCCAATTCCAGGCTTTTTCTTCATCAAAAACTACATCACGTGACACTTGTACTTTCTTCGTTGCTGGGTTGTAGACTCGATATGCCTTTGAACCTTGCTCATAGCCTAACAAAATTGTGGGTATACTTCTGTCCGCTAGCTTCGCGTTGTGTGCACCCAACACCTTAATATGAGCAATAGATCCAAAAGTCCGAAGATGATCAACCGAGGGTTTTCTACCGCACCATGCCTCGTACGGTGTCATTCCAACAACACTCTTTGTCGGAGCTCTATTGAGTAAATAAACAGCAGTAGTCACGGCTTCTCCCCAAAATCTCCCTGGTAGCTTTTTGCTTTTCAACATACTTCTGGCCATAGCTACAATGGTTTGATTTCTCCTCTCAACGACTCCGTTTTGCTGCGGAGTATAGGGTGCCGTCAAGTACCGCTTAATCCCATGCTTCTCACAATAAGCTTTAAACTCATTAGAGGTAAATTCCCCTCCTCGGTCAGTCCTTAATGCCTTCAACTTTTCTTCAGATTCAACCTCAGCTGCAATTTTGACCTTTCTGAAAGCTTCAAGTGCCTCATCTTTGCTCCTCAACAAGACTAACCACATATACCTGCTGTAGTCATCTACTATGAGCAAAAAATACTTCTTCCCAGACGGGGTAGCCGGAGTAATGGGTCCACATAAATCACCATGAACCAGCTCCAAAGCTTTTGAAGCTCTGAATTTTGCTTCTCTCGGAAACGCACCTCGGCGTTGCTTGCCAACAAAACATCCAGTGCAAAGCTGATCAACATGATCAATCATGGGCAGTCCACTCACCATCTGCTGCTTTCCCAATTTCCTCAATGCATGAAAATTCAAGTGACCAAAACGTGAGTGCCACTTCCACGCTGTTTCGTCAAACTTTGCTAGCAAACACACCGGTTGTGCCTTGTCCAGATTCAGGACATACATTCTGTTCCGAGACCTCTTCACACGCATCATGAGATTTCTTTGACGATCATAGCCCCACAAATATCCGTCTTCGAGCACAATTTTGCAACCCCTCTCTGCGAGCTGTCCCAAACTAATTATGTTCGTCTTTAGCATGGGAATGTAATAAACATCTGTGAGAATCTTGTGTTCACCACTCTTTGCTTCGAAGACCACGGTGCCTCTCCCTAAGATTGGCACTGTTTTGCCGTCACCAAACCTGACCGTCCCTCCAACAGTCATGCTTAGCTCGCTGAATTGGGTCCTATCCCCGGACATATGGTTGCTTGCGCCCGTATCAAGGTACCAAAAATTTCCGGCCCTCTTCTCTTCTTCCTCGTGGAGATAAATTTTCTTCTCCACAAGTGCAACGGTTTCAGCTACTTGCATCTCAGACGTCCACCTCGAAACCGACAGATTTCACACAGCAGCATGTTGGCTTGATCATCATCAATGTCACCCTTCTTCGCGATATATGCCTGCTCCTTCGCTGGCTTCCTACACTCAGACTTGAAGTGCCCCATGATGCCACAATTGTAACACTTGATCTTGCGCTTATCGAACTTCTTCTTCTATGGAGCGTTGTCCCCGCGTTCCTCTTATTCTGTTTCTTTGGCGCCGATCTTGGAGAGTACTGCTTGAGCCCTCGCCTGCATTCTTCTCCCTTGCAATAAACAATTGCCACTGCACCCTCGTGAGCATGACTTGCTCGCCGTCCCTAGCATCACCGAGGCTATGGCTCATCCTCTCATCATGAGCTTTGTAGCGCCAACGAGGTCATCGACCGTCAACGTAGTCAGGTCGACACACTGTTCAATCGCCGTCACGATCTGCATGTAACGGGGAGGAGCAGCGCGCAAGAATCTCCTGACCACTGAAGTCTCCGTCAGGTTTTCTCCAAGCGCGCGGATTCCATTGACCAACGTCATCACCCGCGAAACAAAAGCATCCACGGTTTCATCGTCAGTCATCACAAGCGTTTCATAATTCCTCAAAAGAGTTTGCAGATTCGCTTTCCTGACACGGGTATGCCCCTCGAAGAGCAGCTAGAAGGTATCCCATGCCTCCTTCACCGCTTTCCTTGGCGATGATATGTCAAGAACGTCCATCGGCATCACGGAATAGAGCGCCGCTGTTGCCTGCCTGTCCTTGCAGTGCTCGGCGCCGTCCTTCTTGTAGGCATTGCCGCCGGGTCGACGACAACCCACAATTCAGCGGCTCGTAGGGCACACTCCATTAGAGCCTTCCAAACCCCAAATTTCTCCCGATCAAAGCGAGGGTATGGCGTCCGGGTATGACAATTGCTTTAGCCGCCCGGAACTTTCTGCCGCAGCCCTTCGCTTGCTCAAGTCGTAAATCCACCATGATCACCGGGTACTAGGCGATCACAACAAGGCTCTGATACCACGTGTTAGCTCCAAGATCGAAAAACGCAGGAGGTAGACGAAGAACAAAAGAAACAGATCGAAACAGATCAAAACTGATCGAAACAGAGATGGTTTGGTACTGCCAACGTGCAGTTTTTCCTAGGTCTTTATTTCACATTATATAGGGCTCAAGGAGCCGACCTCACGACCAACTTGGCCCACTATTCGTGCCCAACACGTCGTGACCCTGATCACAAACCGACCAGGTTTAAAACACAATTTATCTCTAAGAGTTTGACCCTAAAACGACTTCAAACGAGACCTGAACTTTTCCTATCTTTTACAGACTCGGACACCTATCAGAACATGTGTTTACAGAGAACAGAAAACTCACAAGAGCCACGTTCTACCTCGAGTATGATTGTGATCATGGTTTACTACAGGCTTGCTGGCAGCGATGATTTACTTACTACAGACTATGACCCTGATTCCGCACGCCAATTTTTTTAGTTGGCTAGTAGGCATGCATGACAGATCTCAAGTTATTATCACCTCTATTTAGTTGAACTCGTGTGTTACTTGCCTCTTTTTGGTACTTTGTTGAACTATGTCAATTAGAACATTTTTGAACTTAAATGTTTTTATTTGCCTCTATTTAGTATTGTCAAAACTTGATTTAATTACTGCTTAAAAATGGATCATATTGTCATTTTGGTTGTATTAGCGCCGATGTACAGTTTTTATTTCAAATACGAAATTCAGATTGCTGGCATGGCACCAGCATGGCATGCCACAACTTATGAATATTGCTGGGGGTGTTGTCCATGTGGCACGCCACCAGTATCTAAAATACTGCTGATGTGGGCTACAACGCTAGCACTATTTTTCAACAATCGTGCCATATTCGTGGCATCAGCCTCCCAAGCGAGCAAGGCATTTTTTGACAAGTCATAGCTAGGATTTTCTGCAATAATATTAGAAAGTAATAAAAAAATTGACATGGACCATGAAAAGTTAAATTGTCATGTCAAAAAAAAAGGAAAATTTGCTATGAAATATTCAACTATAATTGACATGTATGCAAAAGTAAAATTGCCATGACAATAAAGGTAATTTTACCATGGCAAATAAATGTAACATTTTCATGGCGAATATAAAGTAAAAATTGTCATGGCAATAAAAGTAAAATATTTTCCATGTCGATATAGATAATTTTGACATGGAAATAAATGTAAATTGCCAATGCAAAATAAATAGTTTCCATGGCAATTAAATTTTAAAAATTTACATGGCAATTCAGGTAAATTAGCCATGTCTCTAAAGGTAAATTCTCCATGGCAAAATATAAAGTTAGTTTTGCCATGCCAATAAAGTGATTTTTTTTCCATGCTATAGAGTAAAAATATTTGTGTTCTAAAAGGTAAAAAAATTGTTATGATCAAACTTTCATCCATTTATCACGTGAGTACTCCCGAAAAATCTTTGGAAATTTGCTAAAGTGTATGAGACGGACTTTTCAAAAAAAAAAACCATTTGACCAATGCACACTATTTCTTTTGCCATGGTATGATCAATGAACTAGAAGATGAAGGGGCATAATTAAAAAAATTTGCCATGACATATGCCTATCAAGAAAGTTGGCATTGTATTTTCATTATAGTTGTAATACTTTGTATAAGGGAAATGCCATGTATGTATATAATTTTGCCATGGCACAATAAAATGAAATAACCATGGCAATTATATTATACTTTTCATGGTATATATATAGGTAAATTATATGGCAACTCATATTTTTAGTGCATGATGTACAACACACCATAAACTGACTTTCCAAATTTGTTTGCATGCACTACGACCATCAATCCTTTCCAAAAAACAAATATACTATTGGTTTCTAGCAATGATTTCTTTCCAAATAAAGAGGGTATGTATGTACACTCTGATTTTTAAGGTATCAGATACGACCAAATAATATAAGGCCGGGTCCACTTTTTAAACGCCTAATGTTTCTATATATATTAAAAATTTCCATGCCATTTTAATTTAAATTGCCTTTTTGTATGAGAAATTTGCCGTGAACGTAAAGAACGCGAAAAATGAACAAATTGGCATCACATATGCAAATTGAAAAATTGCCATGTTCTAGTAGCTATAATTTGCATGTTTTGTATAAGGACACATGGCGGATGCAAAATAAAAGTTGCCACCATGTTTTTGTCAACAAATTGCATTGGTGTTTATCATGTGTGATACATGGAAATCCTAAGGGATTCATTTTTCACAGCTTGCAAACACAGTGACACATAAAAAAATGCCATGTGGAAAAAGAACTCATCACTATTGTTTATACTACTACAATCGTCATGCTTCCATGACACATAAAAATTCTAGGGGGCTCGTCTTCCAAAGATTGCACACAAATGAACAACTAAAATTGCCATGTGGAAATAAACTATCAAAATTTGATTGCAAACTGAAATTTCAACTATCTAAATTATCATCTTCCACACAAATTAGCCATGTCGAAATGCATAACGAAAAAAATTCATGAAGAGAAATTAGAAAAAAGGTCACTCGAGCTCGACTCACCTCCGCTATCCAAATTAGCTATCCAACTTTGATTTAATTACTGCTTAAAAATCCATGTCGACTCACCTCCGCTACGGCGTGGCGGCCACCCCCGCCGCGTCGAGGCCATCCCATCGCCATCCTCCATCGTAACTTGTTGTAAACTAGTGTCCACAACAACCTCCACCTCCGTCCTTCTCCCTCGCCACCGCCGTGGCGCCGGATCTCGTCAAGGCTGTTGCAGGACCCCTCATCGCAAGGCAGCTGGCGATGCACGCCGCGGATAACGTGGTTGTTGGGCGGAGTCGCGCGGCTTCCGCTGACCTGCCGCTCTCCGTTCCCGCTACCGGGCTGCGGTGCACACCTACCGTGCACCTCCCGCCGAGTACGACGCGGGACCTGCGGGGCCCATCGTCGCACGGAAACTGGCGAAGCATGCCCCGAATTAGGTGGTCGGCAGGCGAAGCCGCATGGCTGCTATAGAAATTGGCGCTCACCATGGTCGCTGCTACCTCTTGAGCACTGCGTTGGATTTCCCCGAAGAGGAGAGGATGATGCAGTAAAGTAGCGTAAGTATTTCCCTCAGTTTTTGAGAACCAAGGTATCAATCCAAGAGGAGACCACGCACAAGTCCCTCGTACCTACACAAAACGATAACAACTCGCAACCAACGCTTAGGGGTTGTCAATCCTTTGACGGTCACTTATTTAGAGTGAGATCTGATAGAGATAATATTTTTGGTATTTTTGATAGATAGATGCAAAGTAAAAAATAAAAGGCAAAAGTAAAACAAAGCAAGTAAATAAAGTGATATAGATTGATATGATGAGAATAGACCCGGGGCCATTTGTTTCACTTTTGGCTTCTCTCATGATCATAGATATTCTACTGTTGGTGAACAAATTACTGTTGAGCAATTGACAGAATTGAGCATAGTTATGAGTATATCTAGGCAATGATCATGTATATAGGCATCACGTCCAAAACAAGTAGATCGAAACGATTCTGCATCTACTACTATTACTCCACTCGTCGACCGCTATCCAGCATGCATCTAGAGTATTAAGTAAAAACAGAGTAACGCCGTAAGCAAGATGACATGATGTAGAGGGATAAATTCATGCAATATGATAAAAACCCCATCTTGTTATCCTCGATGGAAAAAATACAATACGAGCCTTGCAACTCATTTCACATCGATGAGTAAGGACACATAAGTTTGAACCCAAAGCTAAGCACTTCTCCCATTGCAACAACTACCAATCTAGTTGGCCAAACCAAAGAGATAATTCGAAGAGACTTGCAAAGATAACTCAATTATACATAAAAGAATTCAGAGAAGAATCAAATATTTTCCATAGACAATACTGGATCATAAACCCACAATTCATCGATCTCAACAAACACACCGCAAAAAGAAGATTACATCGAATAGATCTCCACGAGAGAGGGGAGAACATTGTATTGAGATCAAAAAGAGAGAAGAAGCCATCTAGCTAATAACTATGGACCCAAAGGTCTGAAGTAAACTACTCACACTTCATCGGAGGGGCTATGATGATGTAGAAGCCCTCCGTGATGACGGCCCTCTCAGGCGGAGCTCCAGAACAGGCCCCAAGATGGGATCTCGTGGATACAGAAAGTAGCGGCGGTGGAATTAGGTTTTGGCTCCTCTTACGATCGTTCGGGGACACATAGGTATATATAGGAGGAAGGAGTATGCGTGGGTGGAGCTCGAGGGGCCCATGAGGGTATGGGGCGCGCCAGGGGCGCCTCCACCTCGTGGACCGTCTCTGGCGCTGCGTGGAGTAGGGTCCAAGTCTCCTGGATCACGTCCGGTTGGAAAATCACGATCCCGAAGGTTTCATTCTGTTTGGACTCCGTTTGATATTATGTTTCTTCAAAATACTGAAAAAGGCAAAAAACAGCAATTCTGGGCTGGGCCTCCGGTTAATAGGTTAGTCCCAAAAGTAATATAAAAGTGGAAAATAAAGCCCAATATAGTCCAAAACAGTAGACAAAGTAGAATGGAGTAATAAAAAATTATATAAACGTTGGAGACGTATCAAGCATCCCCAAGCTTAATTTCTGCTCATCCTCGAGTAGGTAAATGATAAAAAAGAATTTTTGATGCGGAGTGATACTTTGGCATAATTTCGATGTAAATCCTCTTAATCGTGATATGAATATTCAGATCCGAAAGATTGAAGACAAAAGTTCATATTGACACAAAAATAATAATACTTCAAGCATACTAATCAAAGCAATCATGTCTTCTCAAAATAACATGGCAAAAGAAAGTTCATCCCTACAAAATCATATAGTTAGGCTATGCTTCATTTTCGTCACACAAAGATGTTCCCAACTTCTATACCCCGATGACAAGCCAAGCAATTGTTTCATACTTAAATAATCTCAAACTTTTCAACTTTCACGCCAATACATGAGCGTAAGCCATGGATATAGCACTATGGGTGGAATAGAATATGATGATGGGGATTGTGTGGAGAAGACAAAAAAGGAGAAAGTCTCACGTTGACGAGGCTAATCAACGGGCTATGGAGTTGTCCATCAATTGATGTCAACACGAGGAGTAGGGATTGCCATGCAACGGATGCACTAGAGCTATAAATGCTCAACACACTACAAGAATTCTGTTAGTCCATGACAGTCCTGATCCGTCACAAATCGGCAAAAGACCATCACAGAATGTAATGCTTGACGAACATGAAATTCATCATGTATATCGCGTCATAATTCGACCACCATGGATGCATGACGGCTCTTGGCCGTCATCGATTGTACTTAACAGATGTGCTAACAACGGCGTTAACGTGCATGCCACGTCATCATCCGACATGGCAGCCAACATGAATCTGACGTGACGGCCCATTAGGATTTTGGCCCACTTTCTAGTTTCACCCCATGTTATTATCAACCCAGATAGAATCTGATTACAGTTGTGGCCCAATCTGATTACTAGTTTCCATTAGAAGCATCTTTAGACAAGACCCGTTATTTTTTGTCTATTCAGATTTCTAGCACAAATATGTCAAAAAAAAAGATTTCTGCTCATATCATTAAATAATAATATTACACACACACACAAAGAAACATTATAGCCAGAAATAAAACGAAAATGAAACACAAAAACACATATTACAGCAGCTCCCTATTGTAGAAAAACTTGAAAAAAAAATTGGTCCGTCAGAATCTCTCCACAGCAACCAGTCTGCTGCTGTCCATCTCGTCGCCGTCGAGCCATCTGAAAACTGGAGGAGGCGGAGCCGCTGATTTGTCCGCCCAGATCTCTTGAAGAACGAAGTAGCATCCCAACTTATATCAAGCCATCGATTCTGAAGTCTCTAGTTTGAGAATTAACACAGAAAAACAAATCTCAGAAAAAAGAATTGGCATGCAGATATTAACTACTAATAAATCTCAAAAACAGGGGACTGGATGCTCTCCAGATGAACGCAGAATCACACGCCATCGGAGCCGCCGCCTGTGTTCAGAGATCCAAGTTGGGCGTCAGTGTTGGCTGCCGGAGTGGCACCTCGGTAAGGCGGTGCCCGCCGGCGTCGCGCCCGGCTGGACCATGCGGCGTCGCGTCGCACCTGACGCCCTCCTCTGGCCGAAGAGGTCACGCGTGACTTGCACGTTTATGCCGCGTGCCGTCGACGGAGGAGAAGGCGGGGACGGCTAGAAGCTCGGGATCCCAGCGCGACCTCAACGGATCCAGTCGCTGCATCCACCTACGGACGACGTGGGGTCGAGATTAGGAAGAAAATGGTAGCTGGAAGCGGACATCTCGCCGGTTCTAGCCGTGGATGGGGCGGCGGCTGGGTGGAGCAGAGGGCCTCGCGGTAGAACTGATGTGGTATGGTGGTCGGAGTCAGAGAGGAGGTAGCAGCCGACGTTGCTAGCACGGTGGATTCAACAGCTAGATCACAGGATCTAGCCATACATGGGACCCCGGACAGTGTGGGTGGCCTGGAAGGCGCGCCGGCGGTGCGGCCTCCGAGCACCTCGACTGGGAGAAGCCTACGATAGAGGAGCTGGGAGGGGAAGCATGGCGGAGATCTGGGAAGTCAATGGTTGGAGGAGATGGGAGGAAAGCACGGGCGAATTAGGGGAGGCGGCCGGCGGCTACGGGGTAGGGGAGAGAGAAGAGAAGGATGGGGATTGTGTGCCACCAGTTAGATCTCCGGAAATCGAACGGTTGGGAGCTCGATCCGGAAATCGAACGAGGTGCTACTTTGAAGCACAATATATGAGACTCACTACATGAAGAACAAGGTGCTACTTTGAAGCACAATATATGAGACTCACTATATGAAGAACAAGGTGCTACTTTGAAGCACAAGTGTGGAAAAAGAGATAGTAGCATTGCCCTTTTTATGTTCTTTTCTGGGCCTTTCTTTTTTCTTTTTGGCCTTTCTCTTTTTTTTGGGCAATGCTCTAATAATGATGATCATCACACTTCTATTGATTACAACACAAAGATTACAACTCGAAACTTAGAACAAGATATGACTCTATATGAATGCCTCCAGCGGTGTACCGGGATGGTGCAATGAATCAAGAGTGACATGTATGAAAAATAATGCATGGTGGCTTTGCCACAAATACGATGTCAACTACATGATCATGCAATGGCACACGACAAAAGTAATGTATGTCATGATGATGATGATGGAAGTTGCATGGCAATATATCTCGGAATGGCTATGGAAATGCCATAATAGGTAGAGTATGGTGGCTGTTTTGAGGAAGATATAAGGAGGTTTATGTGTGATAGAGCGCATCGTATCACGAGGTTTGGATGCACCGCCAAGTTTTACGCCAACTCTCAAGGTGAGAAAGGGCAATGCTTGCAATCAAGAGGCTAGCAAAGGTGGAATGGTGAGAGCGCGTATAATCCATGGACTCAACATTAGTCAAAAGAACTCATATACTTATTGCAAAAATTTAGAAGTCATCAAAAATTCAAGTACTACGCGCATGCTCCTAGGGGGATAGATTGGTGAAAAGACCATCGCTCATCCCCGACCGCCACTCATAAGGATGCACAAGCCAGGTACACTTCATGTTTCAAATTTCTTACACAACTTTAACCATACGTGCATGCTACGGGACTTGCAAACTTCAACACAAGTATTTCTCAAATTCACAACTACTCAACTAGCACGACATTGATATTATCACCTCCATATCTCAAAACAATTATCAAGCATCAAACTTATCTTAGTATTAAATTCACTCAAAAGAAAGTTTCACATATCTTGAACACCAAGTATATTAACATTATGCAAATTACCATGCTATAAAAGTCTCTCAAAATAATCTAAGTGAAGCATGAGAGATCAAATAATTTCTTTAAAACAAATCCAACACCATGCTCTAAAAGATCTAAGTGAAGTACTAGAGGAAAAATTATCACGCTCAAAAGATATAAGTGAAGCACTATGAGCAAAACTATCAAGCTCAAAAGATATAAGTAAAGCACAAAGAGTATTCTAACAAATTCCAAATCAAGTATGGCTCTCTCAAAAGGTGTGTACAGCGAGTATAATTGTGGTAAACTAACAAGCAAAGACACAAATAATACAGGACGCTCCAAGCAAAACACATATCATGTTGGTGAATAAAAATATAGCTCCAAGTAAATTACCGATGGAAGTGGACGAAAGAGGGGATGCCTTCCGGGGCATCCCCAACCTGTGACTTTGGGCGTCCTTGGATTATCTTGGGGTGCCATGGGCATCCCCAAGCTTAGGCTCTTGCCACTCCTTGTTCCATAATCCATCAAAAGAATTCACCCAAAACTTGAAAACTTCACAACACAAAACTCAATATAAATCTCGTGGAGCTCCGTTAGAGAAAGAAAACAAAAGACTACTTCAAGGTACTGTAATGAACTCATTCTTTATTTATATTGGTGTTAAACCTACTGTATTCCAACTTCTATGATTTATAAACTAATTTACTAGCCATAGATTCATCAAAATAAGCAAACAACACACGAAAGACAGAATCTGTCAAAAACAGAACAGTCTGTAGCAATCTGTTACTAACACAAAATTCTGGAACCCAAACAATTCTACCAAAATTAGATGACCTGGACAATTTGTTTATTGATCAGAAGCAATTGGAATCAGTATTTTATCATGTTCTGGTGATTTTCAACAATTCGGGCACTGAGCACAAAGATTCTGGAAATTACAGCAAGATCAAATAACTATCATCCAAGAAGATCCAATAGGTCTAGCTTGGCACAAACACTAATTAAAAGATAAAACCACATCTAAACAGAGGCTAGATGGATTATTTATTCCTAAACAGAAGCAAATACAAAAAAACACAAAATAAAATTGGGTTGCCTCCCAACAAGCGCTATCGTTTAACGCCCCTAGCTAGGCATAAAAGCGAAGATAGATCTAGGTATTATCATCTTTGATAGGCAATCCATAAGTAGCTCTCATGATAGATTCATATGGTAATTTTATTTTCTTTCTAGGGAAGTGTTCTATACCCTTCTTTAAGGGAAATTGGAATCTAATATTCCCTTCCTTCATATCAATAATCGCACCAATCGTTCTAAGGAAAGGTCTACCAAGAATAATAGGACATGAAGGATTCCATTCTATATCAAGAACTATAAAATCTACGGGCACATAATTTCTATTGGCAACAATAAGAACATCATTAATTCTTCCCATAGGCTTTTTAATAGTGGAATCCGCAAGATGCATGTTTAGGGAGCAATCATCAAAATCACGGAAATCTAGCAAATCACATAAAGTTTTGGGGATAGTAGAGACACTAGCACCCAAATCACACTAGCACCCAACAATAAGAGCAATCATCAAAATCACGGAAATCTAGCAAAACTCAAAATCTTTAATTTTAATTTTAATAGTGGGTTCCCACTCATCATAGAGTTTTCTAGGGATAGAAACTTTCAACTCAAGTTTTTCTTCATAAGATTGCATCAAAGCATCAACAACATGTTCGGTAAAGGCCTTATTTTGACTATAAGCATGAGGAGAATCTAGCACGGATTGCAACAAGGAAATACAACTAATCAAAGAGCAATTTTCATAATTAAATTCCTTGAGATCCAAAATAGTGGGTTTAGCAACATCACGGTTTTTATTTATTTCAATCCCACTTTCATCAATTTTCTCATCAAGATCTCGAAACTCTGAATTCTTAGAATGCCTTATAGGTAAAGGAAGATAATCTTCAGATTCATCAAGATTCATATTGCAAAACAAAGATTTAATGGGGGACACATCAATAACTTTTAGATCTTCATCTTGATTTTCATAGGTATTTGGTTTAGCGGCCATTTTATTGACTAAGGTAGCTTGCATATCCGAAATTTCAGCAGTCATCTTTTCAAGACGAGCAATTTGAGTCCTTATACCATCAAATTCTTTAGACATATCATCGAGTTCTTTATTCATAAAGCTCACAAAACTTTTTTGTTCCTTAAGTTCGTTTCTAAAGAAATTATTGTGCTCAAACACTACTAGGGAAAAGCCTATACACAGAATCTTAGCAGCAGCGCGGCTCAAAAAGGAGCGCTGCTGCTAATTAGTAGTAGCGCGTGTGCGGGAAACTCGCTGCTGATAAGTTTTTATCAGTAGCGCGCTCTGTGTAAACCGCGCTGCTACAAATATCGACCGGCGGTGTTCACCGAGCTCCATTTAGCAGTAGCGCCGTGTCCAGAACCGCGCTACTGCTACGGATGTAGTAGCAGCGCGCTTTTACTGAGATCGCTGCTGCTACATTTCAAATTGGCAAATTTTTTTGTCACTGTTAGCAGTAGCGCCGTGGCCCAAAGCGCGCTGCTGCTAATTCTTTATCAGCAGCGCATTTCTGCTCCCGCGCTACTGCTAACCCGCACCAACCCACCACACCTTTCCACACACCGTGCCTCCCCTCCCCCTCCTCTCTTCCCTTCCCCTACCTCCCCCACATGCTCCCACTCCCACTCTTCTTCTTCCTCAATACTTCTCCCCCATTACTCTTTCTCTTCTATCCACCTTTCTCTCTCTTCATTACTCCTACCTAACTACACCACCTCCATTTATGCATCCCCTTTCTCTTTTTCCTTTCCCCTCCACTAGTTGAAGTTGTCTCCTCCCAAATTAGGTAGCTAGCTAGGTAGAAGTAGGATTTAGTTAAGTGACCTATTTGCCCCCTAACTAGATCTATCTTTGTCAAGAAGAGCTTTGTGCACTTTTGATCTCCCTACAACATCATCTCCACCGTGTGCTCGATCTCGATCGAGATAGAGGTGATGAAAATTTCATGCTTGCAAAATGGAAATATGTTTATGTGTGTGTGATATGTTTGTGGAAATTTTGTGTGTGGCACGCCAAATTGTTCTTTTGAGTTGCCTATGTTTTGCCGAAATGTCGATTTATTTCCGTTTCGCTAATTCCGGCAAACTCTAGATCCATATATGTCCTATTTTTAGGGAAGGTCATGCCAAATTTTTTGTATGACTTTGATGCATGCATGCATTTTATAATCAATTTGTTTATTATTACCGTGCAGAGTTGACGATGGTCGGTGGAATGATGGTGGACAGGTGGTTGCGATTATGTGCAGGACATGAAAGAAAATAACCGGATAGAGGTTTTATGTCCGTGTCGAAAATGCAAAGGAATAGTTTGGCTCGACCCCCATGACGATGGTCGTGTCGAAGCGCACCTGCTCATGACTGGTTTCATGGATGGCTATACTCGGTGGATAATTGAAGATGAGGATGACGATGTTGAGGATGCCGACGGGGCAGGCAATGATGACACGGGGCAAGACGAAGAGATGATCGATAATGGCGGCGGGAAGAGGCCGGACATGTCGGCGGAGAAGGTGCCAGACATGGCGGAGGAGAAGGGGCCGGACATGGCAGCGGAGAGAACGACGTGGACTCCACGCAGCAGAGTTCGCTACTAAGTTCAATCGTAAGGGACCCTCATGTTCAAGCATTGCTTCGCAAGGACACGAAATCGAGAGAGCTGCTTCTAGAGAGGAGGCTAAGCTGGAGCAACTGGTCGTAGAACTCGAACACTCCATTGTATGATGGTTGCAATCCTGAGGTGACCCGCTTGAGTTTCACGCCCAACTCCTCAAGACGAAGGCTAAAAACAAATGGACCGACACTAGCCTCGATGAGCATCTCAAGTACCTAAAGGATGTTCTTCCCGCGGGGAATCTATGTCCTACTAGTGTGGATGAGGCCAAGAAGATCGTGTGCCCTCTTGATCTGCCGCACGTTAGATACCATGCATGCATCAAAGATTGCATAATTTATCGGAAGGAGCACATGGAAAAAACAAGCTGTCCGGTGTGCAATGCTTCTCGATACAAGAAGGCCAGGAAGAAATGTCCCCACAAAGTTGTATGGTACTTACCGATCACTCCCCGTCTCCAAAGGTATTTTGTAGATCCCAAGGAAGCAAAGCTAATGCGCTGGCATGCGGAGAGGAAGAAGCCCGACGATGGAGATGATCCGAAGCTGAGACACGTGAAGGATGGAAGCCAGTGGAGAGCGTTGAACAGCTTCTATCAGTATTTTGAATGTGATGCAAGGAACATCGTGCTCGGCGTGTACCGATGGCATGAATCCGTTTGGCAACGAACACCAACCATAGCACATGGCCCGTGTTTGTATGGATGTACAGCCTCCCCTGGTTGTGCATGAAATCAAGTACATTCACATGAGCATGCTTATTCAAGGGCCGAAACAACCAGGAAATAATATTAATTTGTATCCGGGCTTCTTCAAGAGGAGTTAGACACGTTATGGAAAACACCGGCCAAGACATGGGACGCCTTGACAAAGGTGAGTATTTCAACATGAGAGCCGCGGTGATCACGACAGTGCAGGACTATCTCGGTTACGGATATGTGGCAGGCCAGGTGTCCCATGGATATTGCGGATGCGCGCGGTGCATGGATGATACGACGTCTCAGCAGCTAACGTCAAGGAAAGATGGCGGGTGTGGGAAAATCGTGTACATGGGGCATCGAAGATGGCTTGAACAGGACGACCCATGGAGAAACCATGGAGATCTATTCAATGGTCACGCTGAGCATCGAGGACCTCCATGTAAGCGGAGCGGTGCCAAAATCGATGAGCTGTTGAAAAGCTGGAAGGAGTGCCCGCGCCGGAAAATACGATGAGAAAGGCGCCGGAGCCGCTGCTGAAGGTATGGAAGACGAGGTCTGTGTTCTGGGACTTGGAGTACTGGCACAAACTCGATACACCTCATTGCCTTGATCAAATGCATATCTGTAAGAATGTCCTTGAGAGCTTGCTCGCAAAGCGATGAACATGCGGATAAGACCAAGGATGGGCGAAGGCAAGAAAAGACTTGCAAGATTTGAAAATTAGGGAAGATCTGCACATGCCGCCCGTAAAATGTCGACGAGACAGAGACGGAGATAGAGGCACGGAGAAGAAGGGCAAGAAAATAAAGAAAAGAGGATTATTGCCCCCTTCTTGCTTCACCTTAAGTCGCTGAGATCAATGCCTTCTTTAAGTGCCTTACCGAGTCAAAGTTAGTTCCGATTCTTCGTGGCAAGATAAGCAGATATCTAGACACGGACAAGAAAAGGTTCAGCGGGATGAAGTCTCATGACTGTCATGTGATGATGACACAGATACTACATGTTGACCTTAGAGGGATAATGGACAAGCGCGTCCATGCCACGCTTATTGATCTCTACAACTTTTTCGACGTCATCTCTCAAAAGTCGATCTGTGTGAAGCAGCTCCAAAGGCTACAGGAAGAGATCGTTGTGATACTGAATGAGCTTGAGATGTACTTCCCGCCCGCGTTCTTTGACGTGATGGTGCATCCGTGTGTCCATATTGTGGATGACATAATAGACCTGGGGCCGTCATTCCTGCACAACATGATGCCATTTGAGGGGATGAATGGAATCATCAAAGGATTCGTTTCAGAACATGTCCCGTCCGGATGGAAGCATCGTCTGGGCTATTTGGCACAAGAGTGCATCTCTTTCTGTGAGAATTTTCTATATGGCGCAGACCAGCCGCCTGGTGTTAGTGTTGGTTTGCCCGTTAACAAGCACGATGGGAGGCTCGAAGGAGATGGTCACTGCAACGGTCGCAAGGAACTGCACGTGGCATACTCAGATCGACGCAGCGACTTTGACAGAGCAAACTTGGTAGTGCTACAACACCTAGACGAGGTAGATCCTTTCGTGGCACTGCACAAAGAAATTATCGCAAAGAAGTATCATGACCGGGGTATGGAGGACGGACGCTGAAGTTACTAGAGAGCACAACTCCACTTTCTGCATTGGTTCAAAGAGCATATTATTGCTAATCCTCGGAGGAGGGCTCCAAGGACGGATTGCTCATATACGCCTTAGCACATGGCCCTCGCCCAACCTCGTAACCTATCGGGCATATGATATCAACGGATACACGCTCTACACGGACGCCAAAGATATGGACAGTGATGATCGTAACTCAGGGGGTGACGAGGGAATGCATGACCCGCAGGGACAACGGCAAGAATCGAACGATTTTATAGAAGGGTCGAGGAGATGCAGGAGCTTGACTACTCTGGACTGCACAACACGATGATGTTCCGTGTCGATGGGCTAAGAATGTCGAAGAGAAAGCCGGATTTTCACTACCATGACTATACCCGACGCCAAGAGCGCCATCAGAACGCTATCGCAAAAAATGAGCCATGGGTACACGCTAAGCACGTGACACAATGCTTCTTCATAACTGACCCGCGCAATCCCAGCCGTGTTGTTGTGAGGAGAGGCAAAAGGAACATCATTGGAATGGATGGAGTCGCCAACGAGGAAGACTATGATCAGTACGGCAACCCAATGAGGGAAGATGACGATGATGATGAAGTATACGTCGAAAGAAGAATCAATACTACATTACCTAAGAAAAATCATACTCCACGGAAAAGGCAAAGTCACAACGAGGGGCTCAATTATTCTTCGACGAACAAGAAGGGAAAGAAGCTGACTCAAAAACGAAAACGTCAGCACTAAGGAAACTTATGATATCGGTCAAATGATGTAATATATATATATATATATATATATATATATATGTTCCTATTTTGTATACACACTTAGCCATTATTATGCATGGGTCCAATGATGTGTAATATATATGTTCCTATTTTGCATACATATTTAACCGTCAAATGATGCAATATATATCGCCCTCCCTTCGTTCACTGCCCTCGGGAAATAAAAGTGGGATAAAACTGGTAGTAGCGAAGGTAGTAGCAGCGCGTTTTGTATAAAGCGCTACAGCTACTGAAGGTAGTAGAAGCGCGTTTTGTCCAAATGCGCTACTGCTACGTCCACTTAACCCAAATTTCTCACCCGCCCTGCTTCATCCCGCCTTTTCCCCCCCAAATCCCCACTCTCCCTGTCGCACCGGCCTGACCAGCCCGGCGCCGCTTCGACTCCGGCCGGGCCTTCGACCGACCGGCGCCGCCCGACCTCGACTGGCGCGCCCCGACCTGGCCTCACCCGACCCGGCGCTGGCCGCCTCGACCGTCGGCCCTCACCTCCCTCCTCTCCCCTCCCGGCCGTCGTCAGCCTGCCTCCTCGCCCTGCACCTCTCAGAACCCCCTCTCTCTGCTAGGGTTCTTCGGTTAATTTACTTAGGTTTTAGTTAGGGCAGTATGTTAATTAGGTTATCTATTTAGTTATGAATTTAGCTAGGTTTCAAAATTTGAACTGGACATGTGATATGTGCAAATTTGAACTGGACATGTGATATGTGCATATGTCATGTTTTGGACATGTCATGTTTGGAAAATGATCCGAGTGGCCTATGTTACGCCGGAATGTTGATTCCTTTCCGTTCCGGTGAATTTCAGGCATTCGATATGTCCATTTTTTAGCAAAGGTCATGCCGAAATTTCCCGTGAATAAAGGCATGTTTTTGTGCTACATAGTTGGCATATCGAGTGCTGGCACATAGATTTCTTTTATGTCATTTCTCATTTATTCATACTTTTAGAAATAAATGAGGACACTTAATCATAGGAAACATGTCGAACAACGAAGAAACTGGGCCTTCTGACCAAGATGCAGACGAGATGGATTATGAGGGTGAACAAGAGTACCTCGACTATTTGACTGCTAAGCAAGGTTTGCAGGCCGGCCTCGATGATGGTAATCGATGCCGACATCGACACCGACAAGCGCAAGACTGATGGCGGCACCGAGACCGTGGGGAAGGTACCGGCGGGAAGGTACCGACACGGAAGGTACCGCCCCGATGCCACTACCGAAAAGAGGAAGCATAAGAAGCGGAGGATACGAAAACCTAACAAACTAGGGATTGGACGACTTGTGATCACAAAGATGGCACTCAGCAAGTTTGAGCCGTTAGAGCCGGAAGAACCTCGCAAGTGCTATGGGAACCAAGTAGGATGCATCCTACGGGAATGCGCGAGCATCAACGACGATGACTTAAGGAGTAAATAACATTTGACGCAGTTGCTCCTAACAAAGTTGCACAAGAGATTCCAGTTCCCCAACCAGGATGATAACAAAGAACAACTGTGGGATGATCCGAAGATGAAAAAGATTAACAATCACGCCATGGGCATGTTCAGCAATGATTTGGCCTCCTGGAAAACGAGGGCGGAACGAGCTATTGAGGCTGATGAACCCCTGTCAAAGATTCTGGAGGAAAATCCGACACTTACGGAAGAGGAGTTCGAATAGTTCAAGGACACTTGCGCTACCGAGGCAGCCAAGGCTAAGGCTGCGAAATTCAAGAGCCTTCGGCAAAGGAACACGGGGAAGCATCGCCTCGGAAGCCGTGGCTACCTCGGTAAAAGTCCCATATGGGATAAGGAGGACGCGGAACGTGAAGCCGCTGGTCTCCTGCACTTCTTCGCTGAAGTTCACCAACCCCTTGGAGCATGACTTCATCAGGGGCCCGCTACAAGTGGGACAAGGAGAAAAAGGTTTTTACACGGACAAGATCATGAGGAAATTGATTAGACTACTGGAGAAGCAACACCAGCTTGCAGCCAAAAGCCCCATTCTCCGATGAGGCCCAAGTGGGACACCCCTCTCAACCGGGCCTTGAACGAACTTAAGGGACTCCCTTTGGATCAGCGGCCGCAATATGGTGGGTGCACGGGCGCCGAGACGGCGCCACGTGGAAGGTGTTTTACACCGAGAGCCCGGAGGCCAAGAAGCTGAAAACGAAGTTTAGTCAGGCGGACATCGACGCGAAGGTGAAGCTTGCGGTCGAGAAAAAGCAGCCGAGGACGCAAAAAAGCAGCCGAGGACAAATATGAGTTGCTACGGGCGGTCCAATGCAGTACCAGAATCGCCGCAGGAATGATTTCGCTACTAACTTGGTTCCAGTTATCATCAATCGGGCGAAGGAAAATCCGAACAAGATGGTACATGATTTCCCGATGCCCGGTTTACGGTGGAAACAACTCCATGAACAACAACACCATCGCACCATCACTTGCTCACGCAACCGGGCCTCCTCTCGCAACCGCTTCCGCTCATAGCAGCCCGTCCTCAGTCTCAGGCGCGCTAGGTGGGCCTTCGTCTTTGGCTGAGCTCGACGCCGTCACGGTAATTACATGTCGCACCAACATATAATATTCCATTTTTGTTGCCTTTCGGTTGTTTTACGCCACAGACATATGTGTTTGCAGGCGAAAGAAACCCCGTGCACCATACTCTACTTGATCAAAGGCCAGAAGGTGGACGTGGGAAAGGGGATGATAATGGACCCCTCTCAACGCACGTTCCACAACCAGCCGATCCCCAATGGGCACTTCAAGGTTAGCTTGACCAGTGTGAAATCGGGGCACGAGGATTTGCCTCCTCCAGTACAGCATGTGGGAGCGGACGACGAGACCCCGCCGCGGATTGGAAGCAGCAAGAATTGGGTGCTGCTATGGCCGAAGAATCTTATTAAATGAGTCAGCCGAGAGCACACCAATAACTACCACACATCAACAAGCATGTGCGAAGACTACCACCCCGCCTACGCAATTACCAGCTCCTGTAGTTCCGGGTGAGAGCGGCGGACGACATGATGAAGGGGGTGCAATAGTTATGGCTGATGTAATTTCTCCTGTAGAACAGAGAATGGATGATGAGACGGAGGTCGACCCTATGGATTACCTCAATACAAACGCGTATGACTGTGACATAGATATGATGAGTCAACCATATGACGAATCGGGCTATCAGCTTGCTAATGAGGATATGGATGATATGCCCGGGCAGGGTCGTACCATGGATTGCAAAAAGTCTCTCTTCATGAAATCCTCACAGGACACGCCTGAAGATGCCGCCTCAACACAGGCTCAACTAGCCGGGCGCTTAGGGTCGTGATAAAGATTTAGCCCGGGAAGATCGGGGCAGGGGGTTAAGGAACGGTCTGGAAGGTGTGCCCAAGAAAAAGGAGAGGAAGAGATCGAGGAAGGTAACTGCCTCCAAACAAGCCAGAGCACATAGCAGCCAGACAATGCATTCTGAAGAGCGTGTATCCGTGAAAAGTGCGGTCATGTTCCATCTCACGGGCGAGCCGATGCTACCGCCGAAACCGCTGGAGGCACTATCAGGGGACCTCAGGAGACTGCACGACCATGTGCCGGCCGACCGAGATAAGTCTACTAGCCTCAAAGGATCCAGGATATCCGACACGCGGCTCGTGTGCACGAGGGGAAGTGCTACGTCGACACACGGCCCATGGAGGTGTTCTTCCTGCGGTTTGACCATATCTTTGAGATGTTTCTAACAAGGCGGCTTGATTTTACTATCGTCCCCCTTTTGCGCTACATATGAGCTCCGTCATGAAGAGTGAAGAAGTCTCAAAAATCTGTGTGGCGGATCCGCATTAAATGCACGAGTCTTTCTTGAGTCTCGGCGACTTTGAGCGTGAAACTGCTAGGGAGTACCTCCAAAACTTCATGGTACAGAATAAGGACCGGGAAATTGTCCTCGTGCCTTATCATCCAAAGTAAGTCAGTTCCGGACAACCCTTTCGTACATTTCAATCATTCCTTCTCTCTCATATGGGAAATAATTTGAGGTGTCTTTTCCCCGCAGCAATGGGCGCGCCGTCCTTATCGTTCTTTACCCGCAAGTCTCCCACGCCGTGTATTTTGACCCTTCCAGAGACTACGAGAAAAAAGACTACACCCACATAATGAATATTCTAGATGATGCTCTCCAAGGCTTCAGCTTTAGAGGTGGCCACGAGCAGATCAAGAAACAAAGGAACAAGAAGATGGGTTTCATGATAAAACTAACTTCTCCTGCATCCATGTCCCAAAACCAAGCAAGAAGGATGGATTCTACATCGTCCATCTCATGATTCAGTTCAACACGGATCACCAAAGCTTCGTGATTAACAGTAAATGATGATCGTATCCACAAGTGGCTAGAATCTCGTGGAGAAGCGGATTATAAACTTAGAGATGACTTCTTTCGCATGCAAAGCGACATTGCGACGATCATCATGAAAGATGTCCTCGATGAGAAGGGGATGTTCCACCACGGCCCTATATCGCGAGCTGACGTCCGAACTCGCCTAGGCATGCAACGTCTAGACCTCACACCGTTCAAGAAGCTAGGGTTCATCCTCGATGATATGGAAGGATGGAACTTCTAGTGATTTATGATGCCGATGATGATGATATGTGTCGGTTGAACTTGTATACTTTTTGTAGCGATGAAACTATGTGATGTCCACGGTCCATGCCGAACTTGCATAACGCTACTTTGTTAGTTTGCGTACCATGACCTGCGTACCACTAGTTAATTAATTTGCATACAGTATGTTGCATCTAGTTGCTAACCCTTTCTTTTTCGGTGTTGCTCTAGTATATGTTGCATATATATGATTGTACATCCTCTTCATGAACATGCATCTCTAACAGGTACCTAGTTTCTTGATGGCGAGATGGAATTGCTATGTCGCGGTACAAAGGGAAGGTTCCGGGGTGTACAACGAGTGGCATGAGTGTCGTGCGCAAGTGAATGGGTTCACGCGCCAGCCATAAAGGCTTCAAAAGCGGAACAAGAAGGAGAAGCTAGTTACTTGAGGTTCACGCTTAGCGAGAGAGGACTCAGAATCCGCTACCTCATGTCTGTGCATAGTTCCGCTCTCACTCATAGTGATAGCACTTCTTGCGATACCTTTGTTTAGATGGATGACGTTGTTGTAGTTGCAAGTATTCGAGACTTGCATGTATCACTATTTTCGAGATGATGACAAGATATCACTTTGTGTTGGATGATGATTATGATGAGACTATTTGTATGTACATGCCATGATTACATTTGTGGTCTCGCAGGCGTTTGTATGTGTATCATGATGACATTTCTATGTGCTAAAGATTCTTCTATAAAGCCTGTTCAAATACAAAACAAATATGCAAAAAAAAAAAACAAAAAAACCTACTTAAATTAGCAGTAGCGAGTGTATAATAGTTAGCAGCAGCGCCGCGATAGCAGCAGCGGGTAAAGGCAAAGCACGCAGGAGCTACTAGTAGCAGCGAGCTTCCGCAAAGAGCGCTGCATTACATTTGTGTAGCAAGAGCGCCGTTAGCACGCCGCCATCGCTATCTGTTAGCTGTAGTGCCTTATTAGTAGCGCCTATCCCCGCGCTACTGATACATCTAAAACCCGCGCTGCTGCTAGCCTTTTCCCTAGTAGTGAAATTGTAAAACCATCAATTTTCTAACATTGCTTTCGATCTCCTCTAGCCTTTTAAGGTGAAGGTCACCAAATCTTAGGTAGAGCCATCGCAACAAAAAGACAAACTAACACAAGAGCAAGCAGAAAGGCAAAGGGAAAAAGGCAAACGGGAAAGAGAGGGCAAATAAAACGGCAAGGGTGAAGTGGGGGAGAGGAAAACAAGAGGCAACTGGCAAATAATGTAATGCGAGAGATAGGGATTGCGATGGGTACTTGGTATGGTTGACTTGCTTGCGTGAGCCTCCCCGGCAACGGCGTTGGATTTCCCCGAAGAGGAGAGGATGATGAAGTAAAGTAGCGTAAGTATTTCCCTCAGTTTTTGAGAACCAAGGTATCAATACAGTAGGAGACCACGCACAAGTCCCCCGTACCTACACAAAACGATAGCAACTCGCAACCAACGCTTAGGGGTTGCCAATCGCTTCACGGTCACTTACGAGAGTGAGATCTGATAGAGATAATATTTTTGGTATTTTTGATATATAGATGCAAAGTAAAAAGTAAAAGGCAAAGTAAAACAAAGCAAGTAAATAAAGTGATATAGATTGATATGATGAGAATAGACCCGGGGGCCTTAGGTTTCACTAGTGGCTTCTCTCAAGAGCATAAGTATTCTACGGTGGGTGAACAAATTACTGTTGAGCAATTGACAGAATTGAGCATAGTTATGAGTATATCTAGGCAATGATCATGTATATAGGCATCACGTCCAAAACAAGTAGTAGATCGAAACGATTCTCAGCATCTACTACTATTACTCCACTCATCGACCTCTATCCAAAGATGCATCTAGAGTATTAAGTAAAACAGATTAACGCCGTAAGCAAGATGACATGATGTAGAGGGATAAATTCATGCAATATGATAGAAACCCCATCTTGTTATCCTCGATGGCAACAATACAATACGTGCCTTGCAACTCTTTACATCATCGAGTAAGGACACCGCAAGATTGAACCCAAAGCTAAGCACTTCTCCCATTGCAAGAACTACCAATCTAGTTGGCCAAACCAAAGAGATAATTCAAGAGACTTGCAAAGATAACTCAATCATACATAAAAGAATTCAGAGAAGAATCAAATATTTTCCATAGACAATACTGGATCATAAACCCACAATTCATCGGTCTCAACAAACACACCGCAAAAAGAAGATTACATCGAATAGATCTCCACCAGAGAGGGGGAGAACATTGTATTGAGATCCAAAAAGAGAGAAGAAGCCATCTAGCTAATAACTATGGACCCGAAGGTCTGAAGTAAACTAGTCACACTTCATCGGAGGGGCTATGATGATGTAGAAGCCCTCCGTGATGACGGCCCTCTCCCATGAGCTCCTAACAGGCCCCAAGATGGGATCTCGTGGATATGAGAAAGTTGCGGCGGTGGAATTAGGTTTTGGCTCCTCTTCGATCATTCGGGATACGAGGTATATATAGGAGGAAGGAGTGCGTCGGTGGAGCTCGAGGGCCCACGAGGTAGGGGCGCGCCAGGGGCGCCCTCCACCCTCGTGACCGCCTCTGGCGCTGCTTGGAGTAGGGTCCAAGTCTCCTGGATCACGTTCAGTTGGAAAATCACGATCCCGAAGGTTTCATTCCGTTTGGACTCCGTTTGATATTCTGTTTTTTCGAAATACTGAAAAAGGCAAAAAAAGCAGTAATTACAGGCTGGGCCTCCGGTTAATAGGTTAGTCCCAAAACTAATATAAAAGTGGAAAATAAAGCCCAATATAGTCCAAAACAGTAGACAAAGTAGCATGGAGTAATCAAAAATTATAGATACTTTGAAGATGTATCGCCGGCCCGAGCTGTCGCCGCCGATGCGCTGGGGTGGGGGTGTTGAGAGCTACTGAGTGGGTGGAGAGGAAATCTGCAGGGGGATAAGGTACTCTGACCTTTCATGGTGTTTTCGTCCTAAATGACAAAAAACAACGGTGTGGTTGTTTTCAGATGCGCTAATATTCATGATCGTGATGGAAGGCGATAGCAGCGTTCGGGGCGAGATAATGAAACATGACACGTTCGGGATTCATAGATTCCGTAAACATATCGGCAAGAAAACAAGAAATGTAAAGGGATCAAGTTGCAAAATATGACTTTGAACCGCAGTTGTGGACAAGCTGCCTTGAGCTATATTAGGTGCTTATTAAAGTAGTATAAGTTTTCGTCGATTAATTGAGACGTGCCTTTCACTAATCCCAATTGATAAGTTTTGTTTTGTGACCAATGATTTTGCTAAGTTTTTTTTGTGACCAACAATTTGCTGGTTTAAAGAGGGCGACGTATCAGGTGAATCCAGCATCCATCGTGCATCCCTTCATCCCTGCATCCTTGAAATATCAACCCCACTTTAGGCTTCAAATCCTCTTCACATTCAGGCATGAAAGACGAGCATTGCAACATAATGAACGAATCAATAAGCACCTTGATGAACAAATAACCACTACAGGAATTGCATAATATGTCGACGGTTTATTTATGCCGACGAGGCCCGTCGGCATAGCTCCAGCTTTGCCGATGGCCCTGGTATGCCGACGGTTACCATTTGGCCGTCGGCTTAGATCTATGTACGCCGAGGGTGACCGTCGGCATATATTTTGACCTCGGCGTCTTAAGTGATTCCTGTGGTGAACTGAACTGATCTGAAAGAAATTGACATACAAGGACAGGAACAATTGGTTTCTTTATTGGTGTATTAAATGCTTCCCCGTTCATCCGCATTGCTGCAACCACACAAACATGAGTCCTTTTAAATTAACTAGGTATTCGCCCGTGCGTTGCCACGGGATCCAAACTTTCATATAACGTGATAAGAGGAGCATATATGGATAAATCTTGAGGCGAATGAATAAGCAAAGGAGATTATGCTTTGGTTACGAATCATAGAACTTCTGAAAACTTTGACTTGAAGGCCAAAGAACATCATGGAGTCAAATATAATTATCTGAATGACATGATGTTTTTCACCTAAATAAGATATCTTTACATTTAAAATTTTACAAGTCCTATCATTCAGCATTAAATGTAAAGAAAAAGATGGGAGGCAATAATACGAACCATTTACAAAACATGTTTATCTACCCCCTTTTCCATAAACAATCTGTACCCGAAAATTGCATTCCACATGTCATTGCAAATTTACAAGAACATAAATACCTAGGACAGTTTTCTTTTCAGAAGTATGACGACAGATAAAAACATAGAATGGATTGGCTGGTATATATAACATGCTATCACGTTTCGATGTTTTATCAATTGAAACCAAATAACAATTTTGGACTTGTGAGAAAGCATGAAAGAAAATGCTAAATGTCACAGTCTAGAAATTCAAGTATTTTTTTTTACTGAAGTTGTAAGATACAACAATCTTCAGCATTTGGTTAACTGGGAATAGAATTAAAAAATTAAAAGATGTGGCAAATCAGAGCAGACGAAGTTCAAAAATCGCTTCTTCTCATTTGATGAAGTCGTGTGTTATCCATATAAATGTTCAGAAATATGGTACTAATGGACAAAATGAAACATCAGGATGATAACTAGTAAGTACAATACAATGAACTACGGTGTCACATATACGCATACATCATCACGTCCGATCTCAACCTCCTTAATTCCACCTTACCCATTTGAAGCACCAAAGAACAGTTTGGAATTTAAATCATCTCAGCTAAGTGCAAACACGCACCTGATGCCAAACAGAAAATGCAAACAAGCACATGAGGCTTCAGGTTTCATCGGCATGGTTGAAGGCTTGAGGCATCGCCGATGCCTGGATTAAGATAGACTGTGGCTGCCCTACTCGCCATGGAACCTGCTTGCTTTGGACCTCCGCCTCGCCGACGCTACTCGCCGATGCTTTGGACCTCCGCAGCCGCTACTGCTCCAGGAGAGAGGGCCAAGGAAAGAACTGGCGCAGAGGCGAAACTGGTACATCACCTCCGCGCTCGCCGATGCTACCATTACACGCCACTTGATCTCTCGCTACCAAGAGAAGGCGAGACGAGATGTCGGACGGAATATGGTTTCTTCGGTGTATTAGTTGCGCCGATCTGCGCGTACGGTGCTCCTGGAGGTGCTTCACATCATGGCAAGGTCTCCAGCTCTCCCATCATCAAAGAGAAGTTCTTGGCGCCCAAGGGCGCGGGGTATATGAGAGATTACCGTCCATAATTGACGGAATTGTGATTGATTACCAAAGAAAGAGATTGATTGCCCACACGGAAATTACCAAAGATAGAGATTGATTGCCCACACGGTAATTAAGTTTTTTTTACCAAATATGGATCGGAAGAAAAACTGGTGGAGGGGAGGGGTAGCGAACGGAGAGGGATGGACGAAGAGTGCGACGACGTAAGACGGGAGACGGAACCTTACGGTTCTTTTAGGTAGTAGAGACTAGAGAAAGGGGACAATTTAGGCATAGGAAGTACATCCCTATCTGTATTCACCCAACAATGTCCGGGGAAAGGACAGAAGCAAAGTGAACTGATACATAACATAGTGTACAATGATGCTCCTAGTACTTGGTATACTACATTCAACACGGCAACAAGTCATAGAAAACAGCAGAGAGACATTTTGACAAAAGAAATATTTTTCATCCATTTCAACGTACAGAAATTTGAGTTCTTTTTTATTTCTTTCCTGAAGCAACATGTGTCGTACTTATGTTCAGTTCATTGTCTGTAGTTGTAGAGTTTTTGACGGCCATGGTCAGATGGGCTTCGCGATGGCTACATGGGAGGAAAATTTAGGCGACGGCAAGCAGATTCCAGCCATCAAAGTTGATGCAGATTCATCGTCCCGAACAGCAGAAACCGCCATGGTGACTGGTTGCATATCCGCCAAGGAGGACCCTTCCACGGTTCCGCCATGCGGATCGGCAGTCCGGACATGGATCCATTCTTTTTTTGCGGGGTAGACCCGGGCAGACCCATTCCATCGTGGTGATTGTTATGGCATATGCATGCCGCCGTGGCCGCCGTCGGGATATAGGTTGCAGGGATTTCAGATTGCAAGGAAAAGGATTGTGGAGTGGCGACCTGATAGAGCTTCCCTCGCTGGCTTTTTTGTTTTTTTTTGTTTTTGTAAACTTTACATCGCAAACTTGCCTCGTGTGTTTATGCAAAAAGACGGCCAATGAACAGCATGCACAAGATCTTGATCGAACGACCATGAGGGGATTTAGGGGTGCATGAGGGTTGCCAGATTCACGTGATACGACTCAGGGTGCAAGTGGGACGGGTTGCGGTCGTCCTGCAGTCCCGCAATCTTGCTGGCACACGACAAGTGGGCTACGCGGGTGACCATGATGCGGGACGTGCGGGTTAAGTGGGAGCCACCAGCCCGCATAATCTTTGTATTGTCTTGCTAAGGCTAGTCATAGTGGGAGTAACTTAGCTATTAACATAGCGCACTTCAAGAAATTTTTGCTTATGTGGCAAGTATTTAATGTGAGGTGGTAACATAATACTCCCTCCTTCCCAATATGTAGGGCGTATTAGGAATTGCATGCAATTCCATAATATAAGGCGCACAGTTACATCCTCTGCTATCGATCGCTAGTTTTCAGGAAAAGAAATACGGCGACCACCCTCTCGTGCGGTTAGCTCGCACGAGCACGCACTCGTCTCTCTCTCCTTCAACCCATTCTGCCCACGAACCCACCTCCCTTTCTCTCCCGCGCAATTTTCTCCTTCGTGAAGAAGGGCCAGCACACCATTTTCCCTTCCCATCTTTCCCAGCTCGTACAGAAATCAATCCATGGCCAGCCCCCTGCATGGCGTAGGTGTTGGCGACGAGGGTCCCAACGGCGACGTAGTGGCTGCCCATCTTGCCACCGACGATGTCATTGCCGCGCAACTTGCCGCCGGCAAGGCCAGTCCCGTGCGGTGTCATCCCAGTACGATGGGAACCGGCAAGCAGGACGCGGCCGGCTCGAAGCTGGTACGACCACCTGGACAACTTGGAATTTGGACATTGACGGGGAAGACCAGGACCTGCGACGACCACGGCCACGACGACGGCGTCCGCAGCGGCCATGGTGATGAAGGAAGAAAACATAAAGGACAGGAGGATGGTCTTGGCGGCAGGTACGTAGACGGACTGGGTGATGGCCGCATGGTCTCCAACGATGACGTCTCCGAAGTGCATGGTTTGCGCTGGAACAAGCTGGCCGAGGACGCCATGATCTGGGAGGACGACTACATCAGCAAGGTCAACTGTGCGCGCAAAGTGAACTCAGATGCCGAGACCAACAACGACCAATGTGTCGATGAGCAGGACATCACCATTGAAGGAGCCAATGATATGATCACCGAAGATGAAGAAGTGCATATGAGCTATGTGTACAGCATCCCCGAATCCGAGGGCATGAAGGTATGGATGTACGTGCCTGACACATATGCTACTCAGGTACCGGATTCCCTTGAAGATGTGCAGGTTGAAGCAGAAAATGAGTTGACCAAACAACATGCTATGGACGTCGAACATGCGGATAATATCGAGGTCTTCGAATACCAACAGTATGTGCCCGAGCATGGTGAAGAGAGCCAAGTCCAGGATCTCATTGAAGAGACAACAGGAGATGAAACTTCATATTTCCACAAAGAGTGGTACTCCAATATTGAAGGTAGCCAAGTCCCGGATTTGCAGGAAGAGTTGAGCGTTGGTGTAGAAGAACATATGTCAGCTCAAGAAAGTATGGAGGTTGAACAGGACATCCTTGCAGGAGAAAGCCAAGCTCCTGACTCCCTCGAGGAAATTGAAGCAGAGGTCATGGCCTTGCTGGGAGTGTCCGGAGAAGAGCAAGGTGAGGACAACGAAGAACACAGCAAGGCCGACACAGATCATAACGATGGCAACGAAGAACACATTGCGCCTCAGGTAGATCAAGTGACCAGGCTGAAGAAGAACTAGGCGAGGGAGAAGAAGCAGAGTCAGCCGTACGGAAGGACATGCTTAAAATTATGTTGCCCTGTACTTTGAGCCTTAGATTACCTCGTCAAACTGGCTTTCATCTTATATTAGCTTATTTGTGTTAGATTCCTCCTCTATTTTAGCAGTACGAACATTTATCTTTCTGTATCAGGGTGTACAAACCTGTCTTTAATTTTTTGCTTATGATTGTGTATCAGGGTGTACACATGCTACATTTACAAATTCCCTCCCCTACACTTAGATCCTTTTCAGTCAGTTTGGTGCACGCCCAGCATGAATTATTTGACATTTGGTTGCTGGGAGCAAGACACTGAACACCAAGCATTCCAGGATTAATCATAAATTAAAGATTAGCAGTATGAGGACATTAGCTCATTCATTGCACAGGATCTAAGAAAAAAGACAACACATCAAACTAAAGCAAATCACATAAGCAAATATGATTACAATACTTGCAAATATGTTTTCAAGTCTGATAAACAAACACTACACCTGAACATAACCCACTGATCACTTGAACATAACTAATTGTCCGCCACGATATAAAAATAATGAGACACTGCAGCGAAAACGTACTGACGTGTGACGACTAAGAAACAATTCAGCGAGACACACGAATTGACGACTAAGTCAGCAGTAACTAGACATTCACGAACTCATTTGCTTGCTGGAATAATTCAGTATCACATGCAAGTGCGATGGGTAGAACTCCATTGTTCTGCAGAACACTTTTCTTCATGTGTGGAATGGCATAGTAATGGCTGCCTCTCCCTTCATGATTTCCTTCATGCAAGATTGATGCGTGAGAAAACACGATTGGATCTCTCCACTGGATACTCTTCAATGCTTGAATGACTTTAGCAACAAGATCGTCTCACGGTTTTAGGAGCTGACTTCTGAAACATTGCTTGCATACCTGCAATCAAAAACAAGATTCATAATGTCTTCGCAATAAGTTTGTGTTTGGTTTTCGTAGCTGAATTGTAGAACATGGATTTCATACCTGAAAAAAGACCAAGATCCAAAGCATTTAGATCAGGAGAATTGGGTGGCTGGCACATCATTCTTATGTCAAACCCATCTGCAGTTGCCGCTTCTTTGAACACAGGATCGTTGACATCAATATGGGTTTTGGCATTGTCTTGCTGGATGAAAATAGGCTCCCCAAATTCCTCAACCGCCATTTCTGTTTTATGGCAGGCAAGACCTTGTTAACAAGAAACTTCATGACTATCGTTCTTTGTAACAGATGTCATTGCCTTTGTGATCATGGTGCCAGCACCTCTGTACTTACTTGACCTCTTGGCAGGCTCTCTAGTCACAAATGGAAATATTCCAATCTTCCGTCAAATGTGCATGTCCCAAGTGCATCGAACCTAGGCCTCGCAATTGCTACAAGGAACATCACCTTTGGAATAAATCCTTTGTTCCTTATGCCCCTTTGAGGCTTGTCCTCATCAAGGGCCAAGTAATATTTCTGACATCTTCTAGTCATGTAGAACCACTTTTCGTCAATGTGCACCATATTGTACATATCCTTGAAGGTGGGCTGCTGAGGTAGGCTAGGTGGATGTATCATGGAGAGACAGTACCGAACACACCCTCTCATGTTTTCATCAGTCAATGTAGGCTTGATATCATTAGTGTGACGCTTGAATTTGCCTTCCTTAAACCTCCTGTGTAAGGTGCTCTTTGCAACATTTAGCTCCTTGGCTAGGTCATGCATGGTGGTCCTTTTCATCAATGGAATTGCAGAAATATCACCTGGGTTGATTTCAACTCTCTTGCGGCCACAGTGCTTTGCCCTCTTGCTGACAACAGCATTCACCCCTCCACCTATCTTGCCTTTTTCCCAATAACGCTGCACACATCTCTGAGAAACACCCATCGCTGCTGCCACTTGTAGTGAAACACCGCGCTTCAATATGCCATGAGTACTCCTATCCAAAAGCATGCTGTATATAGTCCTCCTTTCATTGTCTGTGCACCATTTGCGTTTCCTCTAATCTGTGTGGCATGAAAAATGTACAGCAAGTTAGGTAACGAGGTGTGTACTATCACAAGTTCGCCTGAACTTCAATGACAAATGACAATACATGATGTACGTGCACTGTAAACAAACAGTATTGGCACGATGCCGAGTACTATCGGGCTCTAGGCTGGCACGAAGATGAACGTCACCGACAAAGGGAGGCTAGCACAAAAGGGCCCTGAAGCCCCTGATTGATTGCATGAAAAGAAATGGATTATCTGCTGTACTACTGCGAATCGTACTGAATTTTAACTTCTCATTGTACATGTGCTTATGATTAACAAGGAAACACATATTACTCCAAGTATGATTTGGAAATAAGGAACTCAAGCAGTTTTGAACCTAAATTACATGAATTATTTAATCTTTCTATTGAACAACAATCATAAAACATAAACGACACGTATCTGGACACAAGCATCAAACTGCAACACTCATTACCCCAACTATGAAAAGGAAACCATGCAAATAGAAAATGAACTACATGAAAATTTTAATCTCACCGAATTTAGTAGATAAGCATGTGTATGCGTACAACAATCATAGAGTATGCTTCAATGAAAGGTAGCTGCATGCAAGAATGAAGTAGATAAGCATGTATGCGTACACTTACTTGGACCTGCGCCACCTCCTAAGCCATTGCCATGTTCTCCGCCGCCCTGCTCGACGTTGCCAGTATCGCCGGCACCTTCGTCGTATCCTTCATAGGAATGCTCGTTGTTCCCCTGATCGGCGTTGCCATGCTCGTCGGGCGGCGTCGCTCTGGTCGTCAGTGTGAGCATGGTTCACGTTGTGCTGCTCGGAGTTGTTCTGTCCAGGCTGAAACTGATGCACATTTAGCACTGAGCCTATGCCACGCCCAGTCAGCCCAAGCCTCCGGCGACTATGTGCAGGAACAACATGTCCGGGGACAACGGGTCCGGCCACACCACTTCCGGCGAGGCCACGATGAGCATGCATGCCAAGATGCCCCCGACCGGCAAGGCCAAGTGTGCGATCGAAGCCGCCGATTCGGCCACCATGCTTGCCGTGATTCCATCTCCTCGAACATGCGCATCTCTAGTAGCGTGTTCTTCAGCGCGGATGCTATGAGCATCGTCAGATCCTCCTCCCTCAACAGAACCTTCTCCTACCTCCACATCTTGCACTGTTGATGGTCAGTAATTAGAAATTGACATAACTCCATAAAATTAGAGTGATAAGATGCGTGAAACACAACAATGGGCGGAAATCAACCTTCGTAGGTGTGAGCCCACTGCAGATCATTGTTTAGGTCAATGATAGGGCCCGTGTAATCACCAAACTCGTCCCATCTGGGCGGCTGATTAAGGTCAAGCTCCACCATGGCTGCCAAACTCTACGGGACACGGAGAAGAAGGGGGAACAAGCACAGGAAGAAGAAGCAGGGGGAGAACGAGGGGTGAGTGGGTAGTTAACGATCGCTGGTTGAGGCCTCTCCAAATTTGAAGTTTATCGTGAGGCGCGGGCGCGGGAAGGAAATTCGCGGGGCGCTCTGCTCAGAGTTTTCGTTCCGTTTGGGGTTGGATCGGTCAAACATGACGTCAGAGCAGATCGTGGATGCCTTCCCCTGAGCGACGTGAACGGGGGCTGAAGTAACGAACGACGTACGTTAATTTTCGTGCTACAACCTAATACGCCCTACATATTGGGAAGGAGGGAGTATGTTACTGTAACATAGCGTTTCCCAAGACAAGATGAGTCTATAAGCTAATAAATGAAGCCATCTATGACACTACTATCAATGTTACTTTGCATTATGAAGGTAGTAACTTAAACTAGTGTCATGCATATGACACTAGTCTAAGTTACTCCCCACTATGACCAGCCTAATACACATGGTTAGTCGTCGTTCTCATCGGCCGGCCAGGCGGCCTGCGCCACCCGCACCTCGCTGCCCTCTTCATCCTCGCACGACCGAGAACTGAGCCTTGAGTGTTGGCTGAATAGCACGACCCATGCCGTGAACTCGCACGGTGCTTCGGCCAGCACGTCGTTGGTCTGCATGTCGACATAGTTCATGGGCTCGTACAGCTCCAGGAGCAGCATCGTGCAGTTCCTCAATGCCATGGAGGCGAGCACCACGCGCATCTTCTACCATCCGGAGAGACTGATCAGGTGCCACCCAGAGAGCACTTCTGCGGGATGGACTTGCCTGCACCGTTGGACATGATGATGGCGGCGCGGGTTCCCATGTACACGTCAACGTCGACGCCGGACAACTTGAAGTATGTGTTGTTAAACAAAACTCCTGTGACATTCCACATCCAGGAACTTGGCGCATAAGTCTAGGTAGTTAGGGAGATCTCTTTTATTGTTATGTCATTTATCTTTGTATCTCTCTACTCCCTTATCTCCATGTATCTCTCCTGGTGGTTGTTGCTACCGATTGTGTATGCCTCTGCGAGAGCTGGCCTCGCCCCCAATCAATATATAATTGCGGGCTGTCGTGTATGACAGTTGAGACGCTTCTACGAATCATAATATGGTATACAGAGCCTCCCTCTTCCACCTCATCTAGCTATCATCTTCAACCTTCGCCCATCTCCCATCGCCATGTCTTCCTCCAGCCAAATCATCTCCTCTGGCCTAAACAATACGATCTCAGAACCTCTTACTCGCACAAACTATGTTTTGTGGCGAGCCCAAGCCCGATCTCAGATCATAGGAGCAGGTCTCTTCGGATACCTCGATCAAACAGTCCCAGAACCACCAGCCACCATTACCTCAAAAAACGCAGAAGGAAAAGATCAAACCACACCAAACCCAGCCTACTCCGCCTGGTTGATTCAAGATCAACAACTTGTGGCATATCTGCTCCGCAACCTCTCCAAAGAAGTCCTAGTACAGGTCGCTTTCCTAGAAAAATCCAATGCCATCTGGTCTTCTCTCGCAAACATGTTTGCGGCTCAATCCAGATCACGTGCCAACAATTGCCGTGCTGCTCTCTCCAACGCCCAAAAGGGCTCCCAATCTGCCGCAGCCTATTTTGGTCAGATGCGCGCGCTTGCAGACGAACTTGCCATGGCTGGAAAGCTGCTTCTCGAGGGGGAGTTGATCTCCTTTCTCATCTCTGGTCTAGATATGGACTATCAACCTCTTATCTCTGCATTAGACGTCCGCACTGAGCCTCTCTCCGTCGATGATCTGTTCGGCATGGTGTCAAACTTTGATCAAAGGGTGGAGATGTTCCCCGGCTCTGGATCGGGTGCTTTCAAAACATCCACCGATGCCGCCTCTCGAGGGCGCGGTGGCTTCTCCAAAGGCAACCGCGGCGGCGGCGACTTCTCCAAGGGCGGCAACAACAACAGCCACAGCGGCGGCGGTGGCTATGGCAGCTACCGCAGCGGCGGCGACGGCGGCTACAACAAAAATCACAGCAACGGTGGTGGCGGCCACCGTAGCGGCGGTGGTGCAAACTACAACAACAACTACGGCGGCGGAGGGGGCTACTACAACAACAACGGCCCTCCGCGCCCTTTCTACAACAACAATCAAGGGCGCCGTTTTGCTGGGTATGAAGAATACGAAAATAAATGTCAGATCTGTAAAAAAACTAACCATATTGCAAAAGAATGCAAATGGCGCTATGCAGAGGACAACTCTCAGAAGAAGCGTGTTGCCGCTGCAGCAGACATCTCCTATGGTAGTGCCGACTCCAACTGGTATGTTGATTAGGGATCCAACGAACACATCACCTCAGATCTCGAGAAGCTGACCATGCATGAGATATACCACGGCAAAGACCAGATAAACACGGCAGAAAACGCTCCAGGTATGATGATAAGTCATGTTGGTCAGTCTACTGTTAAAACCCCGCATTGTGATATCCAGCTTAAAGATGTTTTACATGTTCCTGCTGCATCAAAGAATCTCCTTTCCGTTCATCGCATCACTCTTGATAATGGTGTTTTCATAGAATTTCACCCATTCTTCTTTTGGATCAAGGATCAGGTCACGAGGAGGGTCCTCTATCGGGGTAGATGTGTGCAAGGTCTCTATCCGTTGATTCCCAAGTTTTGCAAGTTCAATAAACAAGTTCATGGAGCTTTCAAGGTCTCTTCAGAATGATGGCACAATTGTTTAGGCCACCCATCTTTCTCTATTGTTTATCAAATTCTTAGTAAACATAAGCTCCCATTTGTCGGTGAGCATGATCGTGAAACTATTTGTGATGCTTGTCAGAAAGCAAAAAGTCATCAATTACCTTACTCTATTTCCACTAGTGTGTCAACAAAACCCTTGCAACTTATTTTTTCCGATGTGTGGGGTCCTTCCCCCTCTTCCATTGGTAGACACACATATTACGTAAGCTTCATTGATGACGACAGCAAGTACACGTGGATTTATTTGCTTAAAAAACGTTCTGATGTCTTTCAAGTCTTCCGCAATTTTCAAGCACTAGTTGAGAGAAAATTTGATAGCAAGATCATTGCCATGCAATCAGACTGGGTGGTGAGTATGAGAAGTTAAATTCCTTTTTTCAACAAATAGGAATTTCTCATCACGTATCTTGTCCCCATGCTCATCAATGTAACGGCTCATTGAACGCAAGCCTGCAGACACATTGTGGACGTAGGCTTCTCCCTTCTTGCCGCCGCATCTATGCCGTTAAAGTTTTGGGATGAAGCCTTCCTAACTGCGGTTCATCTTATAAACTTGCTAACTAGCCGTGTCATCAACGATGAATCTCCAATCGAACGCCTCCTTCATGCCAAACCAGATTATGCCTCTCTCCGTGTGTTTGGGTGCGCCTGTTGGCCAAACCTACATCCTTACAATAATCGCAAACTCAGCTTCCGGTCCAAGCAAAGGCGTCTTCCTTGGCTATAGTGCCCAACACAAGGGGGTCAAGTGTCTTGATGTTGCCATGGGTGGAATATATATCTCCCGTGATGTTGTGTTTGACGAAACAAAATTCCCCTTTGAAACCCTTCATCCCAATGCCGGTGCCCTCCTAAAACAAGAAATTCTCCTTCTTCCAACTACTCTTTCTGGTCTTGATCATGGGGGTGAAAACAATAGTACTGATCAACCTTTGACTACTCATCATATTTTGCCTGAGTGTATTGCTGCAGATCCATCTTCAGAAGAAAATTTGGGCTCAAACAGTGCAAATAGCAGTGGAAACGGCCATGATTTCATGTGCGCCCCGCCTGGGAACAACGAAGCACGAGGCGGATCTGCTCCGGGATCCCCACTGCATGCAGCAGGTCGATCTGCACCGGGATCGCCAACTGCAGCACCTGGTTCCCCCTCGGTCTCCGCGCGTACGGACGTGGACAGTGGAACCGCGAGCGGCCGCATGCAGCCCACCAGCTGCAGACGCGACAGCGCCCAGCCGCGCCAACAGGAGGGCGGCGCATGGCGGGATGGGACGCGCGGGCCGGTGCGCGGGCCAGCACCAGATTCCTCTGGTCCCACGTCTCCTGGTCCCGCTAGCTTGGACCGGTCGCCCGAGCCGCGGTTGCCCGCTCCTGCGACAACGACAGGATCCCCTTCGGGATTGGGGTCGCCAGCACCTGACGCTGACGCAGAGGAGACACGACAGCCTGTATCGCCTGCACCAATGCATCCTGTAATCCCTCCTGTGGCACCACGCACTAGACTACAAAGGGGAGTTACTACTCGCCTAAATTATAAAAATTTCTCTAAGTTTGGAATGCTGTGTACTACTGGTGAACCTAACACTTTGAAAGAAGCTCTTGATGACTCCAGGTGGAAAGCAGCCATGGATGATGAATTCAGGGCACTAAAGAAGAACAAGACATGGCATCTTGTTTCCCCTCAGCAAGGCAGAAACTTGATCGATTGTAAATGGGTGTATCAAATCAAGAAGAAATCAGATGGTACCATAGATCGGTACAAAGCAAGACTTGTAGCCAAGGGCTTCAAGCAAAGGTATGTCATAGACTATGAGGACACCTTCAGTCCAGTAGTTAAAGCTGCAACAATACGTTTGGTACTGTCAATTGCTGTGTCCAGGGGATGGAGTCTCAGACAGCTAGATGTACAGAACGCGTTCCTTCATGGTGTTCTGGAAGAGGAAGTGTACATGAAACAACCTCCTGGGTTTGTAGACAGAAATGCACCTTTCCATGTTTGCAAGCTTGGCAAGGCCCTGTATGGATTAAAACAAGCACCTAGGGCGTGGTATTCACGGTTGAGTATGAAGCTTCAGGCACTTGGGTTTGTTCCATCAAAATCTGACACCTCCCTGTTTATCTATAGCAAGTATCAAACCTTTATATTTGTTCTTATATACGTTGATGATATCATCGTCACTAGTTCCTCGAATGGGGCAGTATCAGCCTTACTCAAGGATCTAGGGTCTGAATTTGCTCTTAAGAATTTGGGAGACTTGAACTTCTTTTTAGGCATTGAGGTGAACAAAATAAACAACGGTATTCACTTGTCACAAGCAAAGTATGCAACTGAATTATTGAGTAGAATTTGAATGAAAAACTGCAAGCCTTCACCAACACCTTTATCCAGCTCAGAAACTCTATCCTTGACAGAAGGAGAACCTTTGACTCAAGAGGATATCACTTTGAGGCACGTAAGTCTGGTTGATGGCCTTCAAGATTTCTGACTCTCACCGGACGACATTTTTTTGCAGTTAATAAAGTGTGTCAATTTCTCCATGCACCAACCACAGCTCACTGGACAGCAGCCAAGAGAATTCTAAGGTACATAAAGAACACTTTGACCACAGGTCTTACATTCAGGCGATCATCTTCCACACTTGTCAGTGCTTTCTCATATGCTGGCTGGGCTGGCTGTTTGGATGATAGAAGATCAACAGGTGGTTTTGCTATCTTCTATGGTCCTAATTTAATTTCATGGTGTGCCAAGAAACAAGCTACTGTCTCCAGGTCAAGTACAGAAGCAGAATACAAGGCCCTAGCAAATGCAATAGCAGAAGTTATTTGGATTCAGTCTATGCTCAAAGAGCTTGGAGTGCCACAAGCAAAACCTCCTTGCTTATGGTGTGATAATCTTGGTGCCACCTACTTATCTGCTAACCCAGTTTTTCATGCCAGGACAAAACACATTGAGATAGATTTTCATTTTGTAAGAGAACGAGTTGCAAGCAAACAGCTAGATGTCAGATTCATTCCCTCCAAGGAACAAATTGCAGATGGACTTACAAGGCCTTGCCAGTCTGAAGCTTTGAGGAATTCAAACGTAATCTCAACATGATCCAGTTGTGATTAAGGGGGAGTGTTAAACAAAACTCCTGTCACGTTCCACATCCAGGAACTTGGCGCATAAGTCTAGGTAGTTAGGGAGATCTCTTCTATTGTTATGTCATTTATCTTTGTATCTCTCTACTCCCTTAGCTCCATGTATCTCTCCTGGTGGTTGTTGCTACCGATCGTGTATGCCTCTGCGAGAGCTGGTCTCGCCCCCAATCAATATATAATCGCGTGCTGTCGTGTATGACAGTTGAGACGCTTCTACGAATCCTAATATGTGTGCCTGAACCCAGTGTCCGTAAACTGGAGGAGCGGCCGCCGTCGGGGCAGCTCGTTGGGCGCTGGGAAGTGGAACTCACGCAAACAGGATTCTAGATTCTAATGCACACGTACAACATCTGAGATTCTAATACAAACTGAAATGGCTATGCGGGCACATAGTGGGTTCCGGCGGACAGCCCGCAAAGTGGCCGCATAATTATGCAGTTACCCGCAGGTTACCGCAAAGCATGTTTTATGCGGGACGGTCTTTGCGGGATTGCGGGCAACCCGCGCCGCTTGCACCCTGAGATACGACACCCTTAAAGAGAGTAGGTGAGGTCTACAACGACATGAGGTGATTTAGTCTGCTCCCAAACGGTTTTCTGTCCGACTACGAGTCTCAGAGGAAGATGGCCGCCTGGGTGCTGGACGGGCGGAATCTATATTAACCCACAAAAATTAGTCCAGACACCGTCAAATCCCTAGGCCGGCCTCTTGCTGTTAGAGAAAAGAAAGACGAGGGCGCGCAGAGCAGAAGGTCGAGGTTGAGATGGCCGGTCTCAGCATGGACGAGGGTCCGGCGGAGACGAGCCAAGTCAAGAAACGCGGATTGAAGGAACTGGGCGCCGATGTGACCAGCCAGGAAGAAGAGAAGAAGATGAAGACGACGAGGAGAAGGTACTCGCCGGAGTACATCGACTTCATACTCTCCTGGAATACCGACTGGAAGATCCCGGACGCGCCGAAGTACGACGAAGAGATGTCTGAGGAGATCCGCAGCATGCACCTCCATGCCATCTCGTTCTTCACGGACCTCCGTGCCAGGAAGCGCGCGCTGTAGAAGTTCGTCAAGGCCCAGGTCGCCGACCGTGGCTATGCCGAGATGCCGGAGGAGGCCACCGAACCTCGAAAGATATACGACGACGAGGACGGGGAGGAATTGGTTTATCTGAGGTTCGGTATCTATGATGGATAGCTTAATTTTATTTGGCGGTTTGGGGCCGTGGTTAGTTGATACTGTAGTGAATGAAATCAGATGTCCCTGGTCAATTTTTCAGTCATGTCTCGACTAGTGTATAGGCTAGGTCTGTGTGTGTGCGACTGCGGCGTGGGTAGTTTCTACCTAGCGATGGAGCCTTCTGTCTGCTGTGTTCGACGGCAACCATACAATATAATTTGTTGTTGAGAAATTCGGAGAGGGGCGGGGCGAGAAACTTGACATTTTAAAGTGGACATCTAGGAATGAGTACTAGATTTAATTGTAAGCAGGCAACTGAAACCTGCTAGAGATGTTGTGAAGAGTGTCAAGTGATCTTGTAAGGCTGTTAGCACAGCCTGGAACATGATAGTTTGAGCATGTAACTATGTGAAGATCCACCACCAAACTGTACCATTGTTAATTACTCCTTGCTGTCAATAAGTGGAACATGATAATGTGATGGTTCATCTCAACGACAGCAGACACAATAAAAAATATGCAGCAAATAGATGATGTTAGGGGGGGGCAGGGCCCCTGCTGGTCCCTCCTTGTCTCCGCGCCACTGTTCTCGCTTTTCCATCCTAATACCCTTGTAAAATATACAGGTCTCCGCCCGCTTTCGTTTTGGTTTCCAGCTGAAAATAGATCTTGACCGGTAAGTTACACCCGGAAGTTAAATACACCTGTACCGAATTACAACCATACCAAGCACGGCCTAAGCCTGCCAGAGAAGGATAATCAGGCCAAGTTCAGCTAGCTTGCAGTGACTTCGCAATCGAAGGGAGTGAAGCCAAGCTTTCCAATATGCACTTCATCGTAAAAGTACTCAGATGAGTTCATCTTGATCCCTGTACACCTCTACCGGCCCTCAGCAGGAACATGACAGTTCACCAGTGAGGAATCCTTGAGATAGAAAGGGAAATCTTGATGCTATTCGAGGTTCTACAATACAAGGATTCAACCAACGAAGTGCCGAGACGTTCTTGATGAAACCAAGACTCTGCTTTTCGTAGCTTGAGCTTTGGGAGATTGTGCTCAAGAAGTTCCCAATACCTTCCATTTCTATGAGTAGTTTTCATCAGAACCAAGCGTATAAATACAATGTGTGGCATTCTCTATTAGGATGGTAAGAGCGAAACACTAGGTTAGGGACATGTGAGGAGGAGGAAGATATATATGTAATTATTGATACGTACATCTTTCACTATGATGAGGTAGCACCATAAATGAAGGTGAGTCGGTACTCTATCTCAAACAATATATGCTTGAATTCCAAAATTTTAATCATCGCAGAATACACCAAAATAATTATTTGTTGGTTAAAGTGTTTCATTACTCAAGGAATGTTCAAACAATCAGATTGGCACAGGGAACAAATCTCATTCGGTCCACACCTCAGCCACACAGCTGTTCGTTCTAGTGTCCTGCCCATATGCGTCATTGCATGGCTTACTACATTCCACTCACGATAAACATGCGATAGCGAGTATTCTCACCCTAAGCCCAGTAGCCTCTTGATCTCTTCTAGCGTAGCAGCCATCGATGATCTATCCTGCTCCCGATCACACATGAGGGACACCGCCGTTGCACAGTCCGACTCCAGCTGAAACGGTAGGGTACCCCAGTCCAGCGTTAGAGCAACGCTTTCTCTGCATGCAGCTAACTCCGCCTCCAGAGCACTAGAGCAAAATGGCAAGTGTCTACACGAAGCGAAGATGATGACCCCGGCGTTGTCCGGAGTACCATGCCTGCGCTGGCAATGCCGGCTGCTTCATCATGTGATCCATCGACATTCAGCTTGCTCAGCCCTCTGCTGGTCTGCACCAGTGTCACCGGTGGGCATGCTGCCGCTTCAGGTTGGGTGCATACCTCCATCGAGTTCTGCATAATCGCCATTTTACCTCTTGCATGATCCACATCGGGGTGCTGCTTGATGCACAGGAGTGAGTTGATGTAGCTAGACAGGAAACGACATGATGACTCGATTGGCGGCGCTGGCTTCAAGCCTGTCGCCGTTATGAACATGCGACGTCCACTATAGTGTCATCAGGAGTGGTAGCCGCTCTGCCTCACTACAAGTATCCAGGAGGTGCAGCAACCAATCAGTGCCGGTGTTGACGACGTTCCCGAGTCGGGGCATGGGCCATTCCTCTCCCATGGCCTTCCATAGATCACGCGCCAATGGGCATAGAAGTGTGAAATGTATCCTCACATTCCACCCCAAACATCAGATATCTCTATATGATGTTTGACTTTATTTTCACGAGTAGGAGTAGCGAGGGTATTAGACACCAAACGCCAAGCGAAAACTCGTACCTTGGGAGGGGCTGGGCACCCCCACAATGCCTTCTAGACGGCACGCGTACCGTCCGATGCCCTTCTCATGGCACACATACTCGTGTTTTGCTTCTATCATCTTAGCGCAATGTCATTTAATTGGGCAACACAATAGCATGGTCGAGTTGAATCAACCGTGGCTAGCATGATTTCAACAGAAGCCCTGTCCTTACCACATACTAGACATACCCGCGCGGCGGCACGCCGTGCACCATTGATACTTTATGTTGAGATTTCATACGTGGTAAGGGAAAGACTCATGTGTTGTTAATTTTTTAGTTGTTTGATTGGTTCCTAGTTTGACATTCTCTTCTTTGCTCGGGTGTTCAAGAATCATTGATGTATAACTGGATTGAAAATTAATTTTATGGTACCATAGCTTTTTTTCCTTTTAAGTCTGATGTGTAACTGGATTGGTTGTGTATATAATGATGGAGAACTTTGATGGAGTATATCATACTGAAATTATGCTAGGATGGGCGATAAGGGATCTTGAAAAGTGAGATTTTTCTTACAAAAAATATGTGATACATTTCATACAGTAGAAACTACATTTCAATACTACACCTCAAAATTCTTCATTTCGTGGTCTATGATAATTCATATCATTCTTGTACGGACATCTGTCAAAGTAGTGCCAGTGATGAAGTAGTAAAGAGCTTGTGGATACTCTTGAAAGCGTCCTGTGGTAGCTTTGGACCAATATGAGGAGATGAGTACATATGCAATGGTATATGAATATGAAACATTCTCACATATGTTTGATAATATGTTGGTCTTGTGAATTCTTTCTGCTTGGTGGTGACTTGTTGGTGCGCCATGTTGAATTGCCATTGCTTCATGTGGGACCCACTCATGTGTGGAAAATAAGGTTCTCTCCGCGGCATCAAAAGCCTGATAGTTGCTGCATTATTTGGTACTGTTCACCTTGCACACAAGGATCAGTCTTGGTTAAAAACATAAGATAATGAAAGCGATGAAATTGTTTCAAGACAAAGAGGCTAGTAATGTGTACACAACCCCATTAGTAGAGTTATTAAAGTAACCGGCATACTTTTCTAATCATTACCAGTCTTCTTCATATAACATATTGGAATTCTTTTTTCCAACTCGAAATGATTGATAAGGTATTGACACGTGTGACTTTATGGGGGATCTGTGGGGTGTAATATGTTGGTGCACCTAGTGAACTCTGTGGAATGTGAGACATTCTTTTTGCATGGCTGCATGGATGTGACCACGGTTGCTGCACGTGATGTGACCAAGTGTATGTTTACTTGAATTTATACATTAATGTTAATTGCCTTCTTCTTTTTTGCAAGGAAAACATCAATTGCCTTCAATTGCTAGCTGACTGAACCTTCACCATACGTCATATAAAATAAGTATTGAAAAGATTTTCGTTCTCTTCTAAGTAGCGGAGAACTTCAAGCTCATATTACTTTATAATTTATTATGAAGATTCATTGGACAGTCAACTGTACTAATTAGGAAATGAACATGCAATACACATTACGATCTCAAAGAGATAAAAATACATGCATGCACACATGGAATATTTTTATTAGGCTAGTTGTAATGGGGAGTATCATATAGTAGTATCATGCATATGCATGATACTAGTGTATGATACTACTGCTAGATTGATCTCTTCCCCAATGGGCCCAACGGCCCATTGGACACTTGACCCACACCCTGATCGGGGGTGTCCAGCCCAGGCAAGGCTGGTTTGTCCTCGTCAGCTAACCCTATAAAGAGGAGGTGGGGACCAGGGGCACACGATACGAGGTTGGTCGCCGCCACTGTTTCTCCACCGTCCTAACCCTAGTCCTCTACGTCGAGCTCCTCGCCGTTCACCACCGGCACTGGAGTTCACCGTCATCACCATCACCTTCAGGCACCACGATGGCCAACAGCTCGAGCTCCTCGAGCCAAAGACAAGGTGAATCACCGCAAACCCTAAGCCTACCCGATCCAATAGAGCTATCAATGGTATCAGCCATGTTTTCGGTTTAGGATTTCAGTACAAATCGAAGAACTCAACACCCTCCCTTAGAACCGTAAAGAGAAGGGAAAAAGAAATCACCGGAGAGAGCCTCGTGCTAGCCGGAAAAGTCGCGCCGCCGCACCGGCCGACCCGTTCCTCTCGATCCCTTCGCGCATCGACAAGCCGAGGCGATCGGGAAGAAGAACTCACCCCCCAGAGGGGCAAAGGGCGCCGCTCGCCACACCGTCCGACGGCGGCGCGCTCACCGCAAGGGGAACGCGCCACTGGCGAAGGTGATGGCAACGGTCGCCGCTGCAGTATGCTCCGCCATCGTCCGGCGCCAAGGGGAGAGAAGGTCATCGTGCTTCGATCTCTGCCTCTCTGTGGCGGTGGACTGGAAAGGACGGAGAACAGGAAGGGGGAAGAAGAAAGAGGAGGCGGCTGGGCTCGCGCGGCGCGGTGGCTGTCCGCCTCCGCCGGCGGCCGGGGCGTTGCCCTGTTTTGTCGATAGAAAGGGGCGGAGAAAACAGCACAGAGAAAAGTGAAGAGGAAAAGGCGCGGCGTCGCGGGGTGGCATCCGCCGGCGTCGCCGGCGCCGGCCGCCGCAGGCGCCTGACGGGAGAGAGAGCGGAGAGAACGAGAAGGGGAGGAGGAACGAGAACGACTGGGGCATAGGTTTCGGTCAGGCTCTCTCTCTCCCACGTTTCTGAACTAGCTATATTCGCGCCGGGCCGTTGGATGAAGATCAACGACCAAGATCAATAACCTAGCTCCGCCCAGGCTGTTGGGCTGAAAGTAGAAGTGCTTGTGAGGCTGGCGAGACCCAGGCTAGAGTGGCTTGCGCCCGCGTGGGCCTTCTGGGCCGAAAGTGGAGGCGGACCAGGCCGAGCTGCAGTTTTTTTTCAAATTATTCAAAGAAATATTTTTTGTCTAGAAAATAGAAAATTAAAGAATAGCTTCTGAACCGTGCTATTTTCACGAATTTTAGTCATGTTTTCCACTGCAGTAAATTTAATTGGAAGAACTGTTCCTAGCAATGTTTTTCCTCTGTGGGTGGAATCAGATTCAGATAGGTTTCACTATGACTGCAGAAAGATATTTGTTTTAAAGTTAAAATATGTTATTGTTATTTTCTGACCAACGTTGATGATAACACTACTATAAATCTATGAGTCTTATGTTCAAAGCTTAAATCTCTATAAATCTATGAGTCTTATGTTCAAAGCTTAAATCTCTGATAAATTTTGTATCAAAGTGATCAATTTTCAGAGAACAGATAAAGATTAACAAATGCTCTTGAACTAGAGAAATGTATATTTCTTGTTCCCACTGCAGTAAAGTTGTTGATGATGATTATTTCTTAGCAAAGTTGTTTAATAGATATACTATTATCACATTGTTTATGAGTTATATGCATTTTTTCCATTTCCGCCCAACCGTAATATGGAATTAATGTAGAATGATGATGTTTTACTCTAATTCCGCCCAACGGTGATTTAGAATATAAAAGAAAGTTTTAAAGGTTTAATGTGCATATTTTTTAACCAGACCAACATGGGGTCACTTTTAAGCTCATTATTGTTGATTATTGGCTAAGTTTTCTCAGAAGTTTTCCATGCTTCCATTCGTGAAAGCGAATGGCTGGGTACTTGTGCACGAAAGATAACCCAGAAAGTTCATAACATGAGGGAGTATGTTCTCTCTAAAGAATGGCATCAAAAGAAAAGATATAGATCATTAAGAGTCTTTGTTGATGAATGTCTTTCATGTACTCTCTATGAAGAAGATTTTTCAGTTAACATGATTTGAGATCAAACAAGCAACATGCGTGTTTAATATGACCAACGTCGAATCAAGCATGTGTGTCAAAAAGCATTCTGATTTATTTCTAAATTTGATTCTTGAATATGCAGTCAAAAGAGCCAATTTTGGCATTATGTCCCTTACAGGGAATTACCTGCATGGCCGGAAAATATGATTATCATAAACCCCGCATGGCAGGAAAAGTCTGGGAAAATACCTACGTAACCTGTATGGTGGCAGAAATTTTGGCAAAGGACTTATCCTGCATGACAGGAGAAAGATATGATGACTCATGTGCTTTTAATGTGTCTCACTTTGGGAGAAAAGTATGGAGTAGCTATTATGCTTTCCTAGTATCGACCGTACACCTTATGTATAACTGTCATTAAGCACAATAAATCCAAAGAGAACACAAGTTACAGATGATCCTAAATATAAGAATGATATGCAAGTGTGTCTTGGAAAAGTTACTAATGACAAAGAAGTCTGTTGAGTTTCTGAAATGGAATAAGGAAAAGGTACTCACATACCAGTTAATAGATAACTTCATTACGTATGAAGTAATCAGATAAATGAAGTAGATAATCGAAGTTTCCTCACTTCACAAGAGTTGTGAATGGTTTTTCGAAGTTGTGGCAGAAAAGTTCTTGCCACATTTCGAGGGGGAGAAAGAAATACGAGATATCCATTAATGAAGAATATGATCGTCTGGGGGAGTACGACAGTCATAATAATACCCCTAAAGAAAAGAAATAGTTGTATTCTTGGATCTTTTACAGTTCCAAAAGCAGACTAAGAATACTAAGACGGCGCTTAAAGTGCCATAAAGAAGAAAGTTTTAACAGAATAAACCCAAATAATAAAGTTTAAAGATACGCCATTTTTAGTGAAGATGGAGTAATCTGGGGAGCATGTTTTATGACCTATACAACACCTGTTGTCAGCTCCATAAAGGATGAATGAGTAAACATGGATCTTGTGATATAGGTCCCTATAAAAACCTATTGCCTCTTGGAAGTGAAAGACTATAGAATTAATTTGCCTCTTGGCAATGACAGAGCAACAACAAGCCCATATGAAAGAAGTGCCAGTACCTGAGACACAGATGGTCTCAAGGAATAACAAAATCAGATACTTCTGATTACTATAAAGTCTATGTTAGTGAAATTCAAATGGAGGTTGATCACACCTCATTTAAAAGCGCTAAATGGAGGTCTACAAGGCCAATGTGACTCCAAAGGAAATATGTCAAGTTGTAAAGCATGACTTAAATCGAAAGTTTTTGTGCAAAGAGAATGAATAGATTACAATGAGTGTTAGTGGCACATCATCGTCGACATCATGATCTGAGTTACATCAGATGAAAGTAAAGAACACAAGGGATACTACTTCAAGAATTTTTTTTATGGACTAGAGCAAGTCTCTAGAGAGTGGCCTTTAAAGTTAAAAGAATCAGATGTTCTTTTGGGTTAAAGAAAATGAGAGGACAATCGTATTCATGCAAAGTTACAGAATAGGAAATTCATTCTAATCATGTGCATGTGGATGACGTCCTACTTGCTAATGGTCATGTCAATCTACTGCAGGAGGAGTAAAGAAGTTCTTGCCCTCAAAGTTCAAAAGAATGTTCTCAGTAGAGTGTCTCTCGTTATAATTATCGAGATTAACCAAGAAAAGAATAAAAAAGGGGGTATTAGGAATGTCGCATGGACATGCTAAGAGAGGTCTCTAAAGTATGCATGCGAGAAAAACCTACGCATGTTCTTGTAGTCAAGGCTAATGGAACTGGAAACTTTGGTGTTCCAAAAGTTGATGAGAAAAGATTTAAAATGGATATGGTGCCATATGCTTCAGCTGTTGGAAGCTCAATACATTACCCCACACAGCTTCACGATCCGGTTCTTTTGGCAATGTCCAGTCCATATATAGATCACTTTGGAATCGAGTCAAAAATATCGGCCTCATGATGAAAGAACTAAGTGCTCTCAATAGATTGTGAGTACAAAGACAAGACTTGTGAAATGTATAGAGAAACCCACAATTGTCGCTAACTTTCACACTAGGAGTTTTTTGTGTGGAAAAGCTCCAAAGAATGAAACAATTATCAGCAATGTGATGCAAAAAAAAATGTTATAGCTTGATATGTGGCTGAGGGACAGGCAAAATGTTTAAGGAGACATGTACCCGGAGTTGATAATGGTTGACAACAGCGATAACCATTTTAAGTTTTTCGCTCCTATGACAACGAGTCAAGTGTGATGCCAAACACACTGACACAGAGTTATGCGTTGTAATGGAGAAAGTCCAGAATTATGTAGAAATGCTTGAAGCAAAAAAGCGACAAACAAGTGTTTGCAGATCTGCTTATTAAAGACTTACCGCCCAGTGTGTCCGGAGAACACAGTCGACATGGGTTTTATGGTATAGTCTAAGATTTCCGGACAATAAAATGACCCAAGGTTAAAGAATATGTTTCAAAACAGAGGAGTGTGTTGTAGGTGTTGACTCTATCGGGGATAGACCGTGAGGATGAGACATGCTCTACATACAAATCTATGACGGAACGAGTACTTCGAAAAAAATTGTTTTGAAGTATAAAGTTAAAAGTATATGATGAGATCAAGGGGGAGAATGCTAGATTGATCTCTTCCCCAATGGGCCCAACGATCCATTGGACCCTTGACCCACACCCTGATCGGGGGTGTCCAGCCCAGACAAGGTTGTTGGGCCCGCGTCGTGCAGCCCTATAAAGAGGAGGTGGGGACCAGGGGCACACGATACGAGGTTTGTCGCCACCACTGTTTCTCCAGCGTCCTAACCCTAGTCTGATCTAGAGGGTAAGGCTGTCAGTGACAGGAAGCGCCACCAGCAACTTCACCATCGACCTCTACGTCGAGCTCCTCGCCGTTCACCACCGGCACTGGAGTTCACCATCATCACCATCGGCATCACGATGGCCAACAGCTCGACCTCCTCGAGCTAAAGACAAGGTGAATCACCGCAAACCCTAAGCCTACCCGATCCAGTAGAGCTATCAACTACATCCGTAATGCATGGCATCATATAGGACTACATTTATGGTCATGCATGACACAAAGTAGCACATAATTTAATATGATACGTTCTCATGAAATCATACTCAAGCCTCTCTTTCTTCATTTAATTCTATGCCACCTCATCAAAATTGCTTAGTTGGCGTGCATGATACTACCTATGATACTTCCATTACGACCAACCTTAGGAATGCATTTCTTCAACTACATCAACATCATACACTCTCTTGCCTCGCCTCAATAACAATCTATCACATCAGTAAGGCCTAGGCCTTTGATACAACTTCAGTTTAACACCGGCTAGCGAGCAATAGTACATCTGCGGGCAGATTGTTACGTATCTTATGGGTAAACACTTATAATGAGTAGGTTGATTAGAGACATCCCTCAGACCAATAGACCATCGTCGATTCTAATTCAATCACACAGTCGTCCATCATTGTGTATTGGCAAAAAAAAAGAGAAAACACATCCCGTCAGCGCATTGAAAAGCATCCGCATCCTCAACGCATAACCCGAACCTAATCACTCGCCCGAATAATGCCTCTGAATCTCTCCCGCACTGCTCCGAGCTCGCCGTCAATCGCTACAACCCCGTCCTCTCTGTAAACATAGTTGCTGTTTTGTACGCTCTAATCTGATCCAAAACGAGAAGTGCATTGCCACCAATGCGTTCGGCAGCGATGAGATGAGGCAGCACGCCGGTGACCTTCCTCGTCTCCTATTCCCACATCTCATCACGACCACGCCTGCTTCCCGGGCACCAACCTGCGTATCATCACCGTCTCCATCAGGCCGCAAGCCGGGTGCACTCGTGGAAATTGCTCGGCAGATCATGGCGCGATTAATCGAGCGTGGCGGCGTACGCATCTGGCCAAGATACAGGATGGGGCTCGCACACCATGACAATGATGTGGAGGTCGCATGCAACTTTCGCCTCCTTGGGTCTTCATCAATAGATCTAGATAATTCATCTCCTCAACTACTTCACCATCAATTGGAATCTCGGCTAATGGTCCATCCATGGTGCAGCGTCACTCCGTCGATGCCACTCCTCAATTGACATCACTTTGATTCGTGCAACACCTAGCGGTGGAAGGAAGCATGGACAAATGAAGGGAAGCAAGTCTATAATTTGTACGATACATATGATATGAGCTTATGAAGCATTGTACTCCTCATGACTTGAAGGAAAGAAAATTGTAGTGTGTCTGAAAAATGTTATATGAACAAATGAAGCACAGATGCATGACCACCATGGGAAGGAAGCACGATCCTCTTGTTATGGTGCATCCATTTGGTAGCTTCGTGCTGTCCATGTCGCTCCTTGTTGATGCAATTTCGATCTGTCTGGCGGTGGAAGAGAGCAGGTCCACAATCTGAAGGAAGCACGATCATCGTCAAATGGTGCATCCATGTTGCGTTGTCGCAATGTCTCTATAACTCCTCATTGACACCATTCTAATCCCTTGGTAAGTCTGGTATGTAAGAAAGCACAACCACCATATGTAGGAATCACGCCCAAAGCATGGCCCTTGCTTAATGATTCATGGTCACCATTAAAAGGAAGCATATACACCATCAAAAGTAAGCACTAACACCAAACGAAGGACACATGCCACCAATGGATGCTTAGCTGCATTGGCGCCAAAAGCATACCTTATATGTCATACTTTGTTTTCTAAGCAAATTCAGATTCTTTTGGATGTATATTTCAATTTCTTTGGAAACAAAAATATAGTAATTTGTTACAAACCAACACAACTTTTGGTACAATAATTCTCTTTGGAAACAAAAAAAAATTTTGGTTGGAAGCAATTTATAATGATAAATAATTCTTCAGTCCTTCAAAATATTTTTTGGTGTGCACAAACAAAATAATACGTTATTTACTATGTCATAAAATTCACCAAATCTAAACAATAAAATGTAATCATGGAAGCATATTTTTGAGCAGACGGAAAGAAAAAAAATTGTTTATTCCTTAGCATGATTACATTTAGTAAAACATGTTTCCATGTATGAAAAGATGCTTCCTAGCCCTGACCATCTAAAAGATGCACGGGAAGTGTCGGGAATTGTCACGGCAGATGTCGTTTTGCAAGGACTTAGTCACGGAGCCATCGCCACTAGGAAGCTTAAAGGGGTTAATCGGGACAAAGGACAAGAGAGGTTTTATGCTAGTTCGGCCCCTTACGGTGAAGGTAAAGCCTACGTCTAGTTTGGTTGGTATGGCTTGAGGTTTCGATGACTGTGGAGCGAGATACGCTATGCCCGGTTCTCGATTGGTTGTTTCTGCCCTAAACCCGCCATGGTCGTCCCCTTATATACACGGTTGACGCCCTTGCGGCTTACAGAGTCCCGGCCGGCTCATAAACAGCGTCCGGCTCGGTGACTAGTTAAATCTACCTTATGATACAAGTCTTGTCATTATGGTGGTTGTGCTTTCTTCTGCGGTATCCGGGAGTTACACGATCTCATGGTCTAAGGAAGAGATACTTGACATTGGAAAAGCTCTAGCAAAACGAACTACACGATCTTGTGCTATGCTTAGGATTGGATCCCGTTATCAACGACATCCAATGTCCATAGTCAGGAAACCATGACTATCTGTTGATCAACGAGCTAGTCAACTAGAGGCTCACTAGGGACATATTGTGGTCTATGTATTCACACGTGTATTACGATTTCCGGATAATACAATTATAGCATGAATAAAAGATAATTATCATGAACAAGGAAATATAATAATAATACTTTTATTATTGCCTCTAGGGCATATTTCCAACATTCTCCAACTTGCACTAGAGTCAATAATCTAGTTACATTGTGATGAATCGAACACCCATAGAGTTCTGGTGTTTATCATGTTTTGCTCATGGAAGAGAAAGTTTTAGTCAACGGATCTCGCGACATTCAGATCCGCATGCACTTCGCAAATTTCTATGTCCCCATCTTGAACATTTTCACGAATGGAGTTGAAGCGACGCTTGATGTGCCTGGTCTTCTTGTGAAACACAGGCTCCTTGGCAAGTGCAATAGCTCCAAAGTGTTGTCACAGAAGAGTTTGATCGGCTCCGACGCATTGGGTATGACTCCTAGGTCGGTGATGAACTCCTTCACCCAAATTGCTTCATGCGCTGCCTCCGAGGCTGCCATGTACTCCGCTCACATGTAGATCCCGCCACGACGCTTCCGCCGCTTGCAGCTGCACTACCATCGCTCCACCATTCAACATATACACGTATCCGGTTTGTGAGTTTGAGTCATCCAGATGCGGTCGAAGCTAAGGCCGACGTAACCCTTTACGACGCAGCTCTTCGTCACCTCCATAAACGAGAAACATGTCCTTTGTCCTTTTCGTGTACTTCAGGATATTCTTGACCGCTGTCCAAAGGTTCCTGTCGGGATTACTTTTGGTACCTTCTTACCAAACTTACGGCAAGGTTTACATCAGGTCTGGTACACAGCATGGCATACATAATAGATCCTATGGCTGAGGCATAGGGGATGACACTCATCTCTTCTTTATCTTTTTTCCGTGGTCGGGCATTGAGCCGAGCTCAATTTCACACCTTGCAAAACAGTAAGAACCCTTTCTTGGACTGATCCATTTTGAACTTCTTCAAAATCTTATCAAGGTATGTGCTTTGTGAAAGACCTATGAGGCGCCTCGATCTATCCCTATAGATTTTGATGCCTAATATGTAAGCAGCTTCTCCAAGGTCCTTCATTGAAAAACTCTTATTCAAGTAGGCCTTTAATGCTATCCAAAAGTTCTATATCATTTCCCATCAAAAGTATGTCATCTCGTGACATAATATGAGAAATGCCGCAGCTCCCACTCACTTTCTTGTAAACGCAGAGGCTTCTCCATAAGTCTCAAGATAAACCCAAACGCTTTGATCATCTCATCAAAGCGAATGTTCCAACTCCGAGATGCTTGCACCAGCCCATAAATGGATCGCTGGAGCTTGCATACCTTGTTAGCATTCTTAGGATCGACAAAACCTTCCGGCTGCATCATATACAGCTCTTCCTTAAGATAACCGTTAAGGAATGCCGTTTTGACGTCCATCTCCCATATCTCATAATCATAGTATGCGGCAATTGCTAACATGATTCAGACGGACTTAAGCTTCGCTACGGGAGAGAAAGTCTCATCGTAGTCAATCCCTTGAATATGCCGATAACCCTTAGCGATAAGTCGAGCTTTATAGATGGTAACATTACCATCCGCGTCCGTCTTCTTCTTAAAGATCCATTTGTTTTCTATCGCTCTTCAATCATTGGGCAAGTCTGTCAAAGTCCATACATTGTTTTCATACATGGATCCTATCTCGGATTGCATGGCTTCAAGCCATTTGTTGGAATCTGGTCCCGCCATCGCTTCTTCATAGTTCGAAGGTTCACCGTTGTCTAACAACATGATTTCCGTGACAGGGTTGCCATACCACTGGGTGTGGAACGTGTCCTTGTGGACCTCACGGTTCAAGAACAACTTGATCCGAAGTACCTTGATCATCATCATTAATTTCCTCTCCGCCGGTGGTAGGCACCACAGAACATTTTCCTGAGCTGCACTACTTTCCGGTTCAAGAGGTAGTACTTTCATCGAAGTTCTACTTTCCTCCCACTTACTCCTTTGAGAGAAACTCTTTTCCGTAGAAAGGATCCGTTCTTGGCAACAAAGATCTTGCCTTCGGATCTAAGGTAGAAGGCATACCCAATGGTTTCCTTAGGGTATCCTATGAAGACGATTTTTCCGACTTTGGGTTCGAGCTTTTCGGGTTGAAGTTTCTTGACATAAGCGTCGATCCCCAAACTTTTTTAGAAACGACAGCTTAGGTTTCCTCCCAAACCATAATTCATATGGTGTCGTCTTAACGGATTTAGACGGTGCCCTATTTAGAGTGAATGTAGCTATCTCTAGAGCGTATCCCCAAAATGATAGCGGTAAATCAGTAAGAGATATCATAGGTCGCACCATATCCAATAGAGTGCGATTACGACGTTCGGACACACCGTTACGCTGAGGTGTTCCAGCGGCGTGAGTTGTGAAACGATTCCACATTTCCTTAAGTGTGTACCAAATTGCGGACTTAAATATTCTCCTCCACGATCTGATCGTAAGAACTTTATTTTTCGATCACGTTGATTCTGTACCTCATTCTGAAATTCCTTGAACTTTTCAAAGGTCTCAGACTTGTGTTTCATCAAGTAGACATACCCATATCTACTTAAATCGTCTGTGAGAGTGAGAACATAACGATATCCTCCACGAGCCTCAACGCCATTAGACCGCATACATCGGTATGTATGATTTCCAATAAGTTGGTTGCTCGCTCCATTGTTCCGAGAACGGAGTCTTGGTCATTTTGCCCACAAGGCATGGTTCGCATGTGTCAAAATGATTCATAATCGAGAGACTCTAAAAGTCCATCAGCATGGAGCTTCTTCATGCGCTTGACACCAATGTGACCAAGGCGGCAATTACCACAAGTATGTGGGACTATCGTTATCAATTTTGCATCTTTTGGTATTCACACTATGAATATGTGTAACATTACGTTCGAGATTCATTAAGAATAAACCATTGACCATCGGAGCATGACCACAAAACATTTCTCTCATATAAATAGAACAACCATTATTCTCGGATTTAAATGAGTAGCCATCTCGTGTTAAACGAGATCCTGATACAATGTTCATGCTCAAACTTGGCACTAAATAACAATTATTGAGGTTTAAAACTAATCCCGTAGGTAAATGTAGAGGTAGCGTACGACGGCGATCATATCAACCTTGGAACCATTCCCGACGCCAAGATCGTCACCTCGCCCTTCGCCATCTCCGCTTATTCCGCAGCTCCTATTGTGAGTTACATATATGAGCAACGGCACCGTATCAAATACCTGTGGAGTTACTACGAGTTCTGGTAAGGTACATATCAATTACATGTATATCAAGTATACCTTTAGTGTTGCCGGCCTTCTTGTCTGCTAAGTATTTGGGGCAGTTCCGCTTCTAGTGACCCTTCCCTTTGCAATAAAAGCACTCAGTCTCAGGATTGGGCCCATTGCCTGACTTCTTCCTCGCAACTGGCTTACCAGGCGCGGCAACATCCTTGCCGCCCTTCTTGAAGTTCTTCTTACCCTTGCCCTTCTTGAACTTAGTGGTTTTATTGACCATCAACACTTGATGCTCCTTCTTGATTTCTACCTCTGCTGACTTCAGCATTGAAAATACTTCAGAATAGTTTTCACCATCCCCATATTGTAGTTCATCACAAAGCTCTTGTAGCTCGGTGGGAGCGATCAAGGATTCTGTCAATGACCGCCTCGTCTGGGAGGTTAATGTCCAGTTGGGGCAGTGCGGTTGTGCAACCCGACATTTTGAGTATGTGCTCACCGACATAACTATTTTCCTCCATCTTACAACTATAGAACTTGTCGGAGACTTCATATCTCTCGACCCGGGCATGAGCTTGGAAAACTAGTTTCAGCTCCTCGAAAATCTCATATGCTCCGTGTTGCTCAAAACGCTTTTGGAGCCCCGGTTCTAAGCTGTAAAGCATGCCGCACTGAACGAGGGAGTAATCATCAAGACGAGACTGCCAAGCCGCTCATAACGCCCTGGTTCTCTGGGATGGGTGCTTCACCTAGCGGTGCTTCTAGGACATATTGTTTCTTGGCAGCTATGAGGATGATCTCGTGGTTAGGACCCAGTCCGAATAGTTGCTGCCATCATCTTTCAGCTTGGTTTTCTCTATGAACGCGTTGAAGTTCATGGTGACATGAGCGTTGGCCATTTGATCTAAAAGACATTTTGCAAAGATTTTAGACTATTGTTCATAATAATGAAGTTCATCTAATCAAATTATTTAATGAACTCCCACTCAGATTTGACATCCCTCTAGTCATCTAAGTGTTACATGATCCGAGTCGACTCAGGCCGTGTCCGATCATCACATGAGACGGACTAGTCATCGTCGGTGAACATCTCCATGTTGATCGTGATCTTCCATACGACTCATGTTCGACCTTTCGTCTCTTGTGCTCCGAGGCCATGTCTCAGACATGCTAGGCTCGTCAAGTTAACCTAAGTGTTTTGCATGTGTAAAACTGTCTTACACCCGTTGTATGTGAACGTAAGGATCTATCACACCCGATCATCACGTGGTGTCAAACATTTAACTTTAGCAACGGTGCACAGTTAGGGAGAACACTTTCTTGAAATTGTTATGAGGATCATCTTATTTACTACCGTCGTTCTAAGTAAACAAGATGCATAAACATAATAAACATCACATGCAATTATATAGTAGTGACATGATATGGCCAATATCATATAGCTCCTTCGATCTCCATCTTGAGGCTCCATGATCATCTTGTCACCGGCATGACACCATGATCTCCATCATCGTGTCTTCATGATGTTGTCACGCCAACGACTACTTCTACTTCTATGGCTAACACGTTTAGCAATAAAGTAAAGTAATTTACATGGCGTTCTTCAATGACACGCAGGTCATACAAAAATAAAGACAACTCGTATGGCTCCTGCCAGTTGTCATACTCATCGACACACAAGTCGTGATTCCTATTACAAGAACATGATCTCATACATCACATATATCATTCATCATGCATCACAACTTTGGCCATATCACATCACAAAACACTTGCTGCAAAAACAAGTTAGACGTCCTCTAATTGTTGTTGCAAGTTTTACGTGGCTGCAATAGGGTTCTAGCAAGAACGTTTTCTTACCTACGTGAAAGCCACAACGTGATTTGTCAACTTCTATTTACCCTTCATAAGGACCCTTTTCATCGAATCCGCTCCAACTAAAGTGGGAGGCAGACACCCCTAGCCACCTTATGCAACTAGTGCATGTCAGTCGGTGGAACCTGTCTCACGTAAGCGTACGTGTAAGGTCGGTCCGGGCCGCTTCATCCCACAATACCGCTGAAGCAAGATAAGACTAGTAGCGGCTATAGAGTTGACAACATATACGCCCACAACAAATTGTGTTCTACTCGTGCAATAGAGAACTACGCATAGACCTAGCTCATGACGCCACTGTTGGGGAACGTTGCAGAAAATTAAAAAAATTTCTACGGTCTCACCAAGATCCATCTATGAGTTCATCTAAGCAACGAGTCATGGGAGAGAGATTGCATCTACATACCACTTGTAGATCAAGGTATGGAAGCGCTTCAATGGAACAGGGGATGATGGAGTCGCATCACCGTGATTCAAATCATCGATGACCAAGTGCTGAACGGATAGCACCTCCGCGTTCAACACACGTACGGAGCGGATGACGTCTCCTCCTTCTTGATCCAGCAAGGGGGAAGGAGAGGTTGAGGAGGAAGGCTCTAGCAGCAGCACGACGGGCGTGGTGTTGGTGGAGAGGCAGATCTCGGCCAGGCTTCGCCAAGCACTCAACGGAGGAGGAGAGGTGTTGGGGAGGGAGGGGCTGCGCCTTGGATCACGCTGCTCAGCCTCCCTCACCCCTCTATTTTTCGGGGATGGGGGATGGGGTCCGGCCCCCTCTAGATGAGATCTAGTGGGGGGGCGGCCACGGGGAGGGGGCTTGCCCCCCAAGCAAGGGGCGCCCACACTAGGGTTTCCCCCCAACCCTAGGAGCATGGTCCTGCGGGGCGCCACTGGGCCAGGGGCTGGTTCCCTGTCCCTTGCGGCCCATGAGGCCCTCCAAGAGGGGTGGCCCTCCCGATGGACTGACCCCTCACGGGGTCCCAGACAATACCGATATGCCCCAGAAACTTTCGGTGTCCGTATGACAACTTCCCATATATAAATCTTTACCTCCGGACCATTCCGAACTCCTCGTGACGTTCGGGATCTCATCCGGGACTCGAACAACATTCAGTAATCACATACAAGTCTTCCTAATAACCCTAAGCGCCACCGAACCTTAAGTGTGTAGACCCTACGGGTTAGGAGACATCTGGAACATGACGGAGACGACTCTCGGTCACTAACCAGCAGCGGGATCTGGATACCCATGTTGGCTCCCCACATGCTCCTCGATGATATCATCGGATGAACCACAATGTCGAGGATTCAATCAACCCCGTATACTATTCCTCTCGTCAGACGCAGTATGTTACTTGCCCGAGATTCGATCTGCCGGTATCCCAATACCTCGTTCAATCTCGTTGCCGGCAAGTCACTTTACTGCATCAGTAATGCATGATCCCGTGACCAAACACTTGGTCACTTTGAGCTCATTATGATGATGCACTACCGAGTGGGCCCATGATACCTCTCCGTCATACGGAGTGACAAATCCGATCTCGATCCGTGTCAACCCAATGTACACTTTCGGAGATACCTGTAGTGCACCTTTATAGTCACCCAGCTTATGTTGTGACGTTTGGTACACCCAAAGCACTCCTACGGTATCCGGAGTTACACGATCTCATGGTCTAAGGAAGAGATACTTGACATTGGAAAAGCTCTAGCAAAACGAACTACACGATCTTGTGCTATGCTTAGGATTGGGTCTTGTCCATCACATCATTCTCCTAATGATGTGATCCCGTTATCAATCGACATCCAATGTCCATAGTCGTGAAACCATGACTATCTCGTTGATCAACGAGCTAGTCAACTAGAGGCTCACTAGGGACATATTGTGGTCTATGTATTCACACGTGTATTACGATTTCCGGATAATACAATTATAGCATGAATAAAAGACAATTATCATGAACAAGGAAATATAATAATAATACTTTTATTATTGCCTCTAGGGCATATTTCCAACATACAAATATGTTGTAGACTTTAGAAATCTGCTGTACCTGTTAATTTATCCGGCTCAAGAAGAATTTACTTAACCCGGTTATAACATAAGGCTTTTTAAATTTGAAACATACATTAGCCCCCAAGTGTCAAGTACCTTTACTTCTAAGGTTCTTGAGACTTGTAATATATGCGGCCCAGTAAGATAAGGAAAAAATTCTTCAGCATACATTAGCCCCCAAGTGTCAAGTATCTTTACTTGTAAGGTGCTTGAGACTTCAATAATACCTTACCATAACCTTACTTGTAACCCGACGTTATTGCAGGTCTCCACCAGTCAATTTGAATTGGAAATTGTTGACTGAAAGGGCCATGGCGCCCAAACCCTTGAGATGCAAAAGCCGACTCCAAATTGCATTCAACATCTCTGAGCAAGAAAGGTTGAAGAAGGATTTTGACGGAGAAAAAGGCTGGGCGGATGAAAATCTTCACTTGTGACACGGGCGAGACAATGAAGCAGCTCTTGCCGGGCAAGCTCACGAACTATCCGGCTTAAAACACCAGATATCCCAAATGGTCTCAGCAATTTTCGGTAAGTTACTATGTGTAACTTTTTGAACATCACCATGATTTATTTGATAAGTATTTCAAAGATTATCTCCGGCTTAATCTTATATGTATAAACACAGGTCCCAGGAGTACCAACCTGAAGCAGAATATGCTGATCAAGCTTAAGGCGATGTACACTCTCGTGGAACAGCTGTACACCGGGTCACAACGTGCCTTGGCCGTTGTGGCTTTATCCAATGACACTCCTTATCTCCTGCAGGATGTGCTCAAACGGCTTGCGCGCATCTGGTAGAGCCGGGGCCATAGCCGCCTTAAGCCAGGCCAAAGAATTGGTTCCAGAGCTAGACTTAGCCGATGTTGCTCTTGGATATCCTAGCTTGAAAGAGGACGGCTCTGCATTCAATGAATCAGACTTCACCACCTGTGTAAGAATCGTGCATACAATGGCGACCATCATCGCCGGCAATGATATTGATCTTACAAAGTATCAACCGGTTATGACAGCGAACCGGAGGATTCCAACTCCGCATTATAATGATGTCAGCCTGATCCCTCCAACTCGTAAGCATACCTTTGCTCCTGAAGTTGACCCGGCCAGTTTAATAGATGATGAAGCTGAATTTGAAGCGTTAAGCGGCATTGACTGGACCTCGTCAACCTTCCAGGACAAAGGAGCAGACGAAGAGGCGGAGAAGGATAACCCGGAGTCGTCGAGTCCACCAAAGGAGTAAATCGCCAGGTGTTTGGCCAAAAAACAATGCTTCATCTATTCAGACTCGGGGAGTCTTGTAATAGGGTAGAAAGAAACTTCCCAATGCTTGTCATGCTTAATATTTTCCGCAAGCCGCCATGGCTGTATATTTTTCCTTGGCGTTTTATATTTTGCTTGCCATATCCTGTGACCCCTTGACACTCTTCCCGGCTCATATAATGTTCACCCGCACATAACAACCGGGGTGATTGAATATTAAACTGCAAGACAAAAGCATCTCCTAATGCTTTCCACAAGATTTTAGGATTATCAAAATACTTTACAGGCTTCTGATTCGAATACGATCAGTAAACCGTTCCAAAGAAGGGTGAAAAAAGGACAGAGGTCCTTCTTTATTACTTTATATAATATGTACATTGTTAAAAAGAAAAAAACAAATATACTCTGAGAACCGGTGGCTTAAGTATAGTAGGGCCGGAGAGGCGCTATGTTCCACGGCCGGCGGGTCTCTTGCTCCGACTTATGTGAGTCTTTGTGCTCTCGAACATCGATGAGGTAATATGACCCGTTATTCAGATTCTTGCTGACCACAAAGGGTCCTTCCCAAGGAGGGGATAGCTTGTGCATATCAGATTGATCCTGGATGAGCCGGAGCACTAAATCGCCTTCCTGAAAGGTTCTGCTTCTGACCCGGAGGCTATGATAACGGCGCAGGTCTTGCTGATAAATCGCCGAGCGGGCTATTGCCAAGTCTCGCTTTTCATCCAACAAGTAAAGTGCATCCTGACGAGCTTGTTCATTATCAGCCTCAACGTAAGCCACCACCCGGGGTGAATCATGCCAGATATCACTAGGCAGAACCGCCTCCGCTCCGTACACCATGAAGAAAGGTGTATAACCAGTAGATCTATTAGGCGTTGTGTTGATGCTCCATAGCACAGAGGGTAACTCCTCCACCCAACAACCCGGAGTTCTCTGCAAGGGAACTAAGAGCCGAGGTTTGATACCCTTCAGGAACTCCTGATTAGCTCTCTCTGCTTGACCATTGGATTGAGGATGAGCAACAGCCGAAACATCAAGCTGGATATGTTCTCGTTGACAGAACTCTTCCATGGCACCCTTGGAGAGATTAGTGCCATTATCAGTTATGATGCTGTGTGGAAAACCAAAACGAAATATCACCTTTTTGATGAACTGAACCCCGGTGGCTGCATCACACTTCTTGACCGCTCGATTCAACCCACTTGGTGAATTTATCCACTGCCACCAACAGGTGTGTCTTCTTATCCTTAGACCTTTTAAAAGGTCCAACCATATCAAGCCCCCGGACTGGAAACGGCCAAGTAATCGGAATCATCCTCAATTCTTGAGCCAGCACATGAGCTCGCCGTGAGAATTTTTGACATCCGTCACATTTACTGACCAGATCCTTCGCATCAGCATGAGCCGTCAGCCAATAAAAACCATGATGAAAAGCCTTGGCTACCAGAGATTTTGAACCGGCATGATGACCGCAATCACCTTCATGAATCTCACGAAGTATCTCCTGACCCTCTGTAGGTGATACACAACGTTGAAACGCCCCAGTGACGCTGCGGTGATTCAACTCGCCATGAACAATCGTCATGGACTTGGACCGCCTGATGATTTGTCTTGCCAAGGTCTCGTCCTCGTGTAACTCTCCCGGGTCATATAGGCCAAATATGGGACCGTCAATCCGGGATGGCATGGAGAGCCGCCACCGGCTGCACCTCCCGGATGCATCGCAAGCTCTTCCTCTGTAGGTACTCGGACATAAGGGTTATGCAAAATGTCAAGGAAAGTATTAAGCGGCACCGGCTTCTGTTTGAGACCCCAGCCCGGCTTAGAGCATCTGCCACCTCATTCTTCCTTCGATCAATGTGCTCTACTTGATAACCTTTGAAGTGCCCGACCACCGCATCGACTTCGCGATGATAAGCCGCCATAAGGGGATCCCTAAGTCACGTGCTCGACACCTATTGAGCGACGAGGTCTGAATCGCCCAAGCATCTTACCCGGCTCAAATTCATCTCTTTGGCCACAGGAGGCCATGGAGTAAAGACTAAATATTCAGCTGCATTGTTAGTACAGGCAAACATAAGCGGAGAACATAACAAAATTTGTCACCTCGGGAAGTTAAAAGCGACCTGACCCCGAGCCTTCCAACCGCTTTGGACCCATCAAAATGAATAGTCCAATATGTGTTATCCGGCTTCTCCTCTGGTGCCTGCAATTCCGTCCAATCATTGATAAAATCCACTAGGGCTTGAGATTTGATAGCTGTGCGCGGCATATACTTCAAACCGTGAGGCCCAAGCTCGATGGCCCACTTGGCAACCCCGTCACCGTGGCTTCCCTGCTCGGATGATGTCTCCCAAGGGGCTGAACTTACCACAGTTATAGGATGACCCAGAAATACTGCTTTAGCTTCCGACACCATGAACACCCCATAAACAAGTTTACGCCAATGCGGATACCTTTGCTTGGATTCTATGAGCACCTCAGCGATGTAATAAACCGGCGCTGAACTGGATGCTCCTTGCCGGTCTCCTTACGCTCCACCACAATGGCCACACTAACGGTAGCGTGAGTTAGCAAGAACATACAATAGCGGTGGCTCTTTATCAATTGGAGCCGCGAGAACCGGTGGCTCGAGACAATTGTCTCTTTAAATCCTCAAAGGCAGCATCGGCAGCCTTACTCTGAACAAAAGTGTCTGCTTTCTTCATCATCGATCTGATGGTAGAACCTTCTCCCTAACCGCTTATGAATCGGCTTAAAGCAGCAACGCGACCCGCTAGCCGCTGTACATCATTGATGCACTCTGGTTTAGCCAGAGAGCTAATCGCCTTGATCTTCTCCGGGTTAGCTTCAATGCCCCTGTTTGAGACCAAGAATCCCAAAAGTATGCCTGCAGGCACACCAAATACACACTTGTCCGGGTTAAGCATCATCTTGTAGACTCGGAGATTATCGAAGGTTTCCTTTAAATCGGAGATCAAGGTTTCCTTCTCTCTGGACTTCACCACAGTGTCATCCATGTAAGCATGAACATTGCGCCCAATCTGATTGTGGAGACAATTCTACACACACCGCTGATAAGTCGCCTGGGCACTCTTGAGCCCAAATGGCATAGACACATAGCAGAAGGCTCCTGCGGAGTAATGAACGCCCGTCTTCTCCTGGTCCTTAACCGCCATCTTGATCTAATGATAACCAGAGTAAGCATCCAAAAAACTCAACCGCTCGCAACCCGCTGTGGCATCGATGATTTGATCAATGCGGGGCAGAGCAAAGGGATCAGCCGGACAAGCTTTATTTAAGTCCGTGTAGTCCACACACATCCGCCAGGTGCCGTTCTTTTTTAGCACAAGCACCAGATTAGCCAACCACTCCGGGTGAAAAACTTCCACGATGAACCCGGCCGCTAAGAGTCGAGCGACTTCCTCCCCTATAGCCTTCCGTATTTCCTCATTGAATCGCCGGAGAAACTGCCTGACCGGCTTATACTTTGGATCAATATTAAGAGTGTGCTCAGCGAGTTCTCTCGGGACACCCAGCATGTCAGAAGGTTTCCATGCAAAGATGTCCCGGTTCTCACGGATGAACTCGATGAGCGCGCTTTCCTATTTGGGACCCAAATTGGTACTGATGCTGAACTGCTTGGAAGAGTCGCCTGGAGTGAAATCAACTAGTTTTGTCTCGGCGGCCGACTTAAATTTCAGCGCCGAGTCTTGCTCTGTGGTTGGCTTTTTCAAAGAGGTCATATCTGCCGGGTCAACATTAGTTTGATAAAACTTCAGCTCCTCTTCAGCACAAACAGATTCAGCATAAGCCGCATCGCCTTCCTCGCATTCCAAAGCCACCTTTCGACTCCCATGCACAGAATGGTGCCCTTGTAACCCGGCATCTTGAGCTGCAGATAAACATAACACGGCCGTGCCATAAACTTGGCATAAGCCGGCCGTCCAAACAGAGCGTGATATGGGCTCCGTGATTTTAACTACCTCAAATGTCACTTCTCAGCCACAGAATCATATTCGTCTCCAAAAGCCACTTCCGGCTCAATCTTTCCAGCTGGATATGCCGACTTACGGTACCACCCCATGAAAAACAGTGTTAGGCGTCCTCAAATCCTTATCCCGCCAGATCCATGCGCGCGAAAGGTCTCATAATAGAGAATGTTGATGCTGCTTCCCCGTCCATGAGCACCTTAGTGAATTTATATCCACCAACCTGAGGGGCCACCACCAAGGCCAACTGACCCGGATTGTCAACACGTGGCGGGTGATCCTCTCTGCTCCAAATGATGGGTTGCTCTGACCATCTTAAATAACGAGGAACTGCCGGCTCAACTGAATTTATAGCCCTTTTACGGACCTTCTGGTCACGTTTGCATAAGCTAGTGGTAAACACATGGTATTGCCCACCGCTCAACAGTTTTGGCTGGCTCTGGTAACCCTTGGCTAACCGCTTCTTCTTGTCCTCCTGACCAGATTGCCTTGATTATTTCCACCGGATGTCCTCGAAACCGGAATTTGAACGCCGCCGGGCCATGAAAGCCGCCAGCCACGAACCGCCGCTTTGATCCGTGATTGCCATCAAACATGTTTGAATTCTTGAAAGCCTTCATAATCGCGCAATCCTTCCATAAGTGGGTGGCAGGATTCTCCCGAGTGCCATGTCTGGGACATGGCTCATTCAGAAGCTGCTCATGGGAGGGACCTGAGCCACCAGATCGAGGGGGTGCTCTCCCCTTATGCTTCTTGTTATTACCTTGGGCATTAGCATTAGCCACAAACGCCGGGCTACCTTCTGGCTTACGCTTGTTGCCACCTTGATTTCCCGGGTGATGCTGCTGACCCTTTCCATTGCCGTTCTTCTTTCCTTTCCCTGTCTTTTCCTCCTCGAGACCGCGGGATCATCGGTAGTATCAGAATCGGCATATTTGACCAAAGCCGCCATTAAGCGTACCCATGTCATTGCAATCACGCTTAAGGCGCCCCGACTTTTGCTTTAGCGGCTCAAAGCGACAATTACGATGGAGTATAAGGACCGCGGAAACGGCGCCCATCTTATCAGATTTGTGTATGATTTCCTTGACCCGGACAAGCACCCAATGAGTTGTGGACTCACCCTCTTCCTGCTTACAATTGGTCAAGTCCACAATGGACATAGATTGCTTGCAAGTATACTTAAAGTTCTGGATAAACTAGGCCTTTAGCTCTGCCCATGAACTGATGGAATCGGGAGGCAAAGTTTTCAACCAAGATCGGGCAGTTCCATCTAACATCATGGTAAAGTACTTAGCCATTGCCGCGTCGCGGAATTCCAATAACTCCATGGCCATCTCATAACTTTCAATCCAAGCCCCCGGCTGTAAGTCGGCCGTGTAATTCGGCACCTTTCGAGGTCCCTTGAAATCCTTGGGCAGACGCACATCTCGCAGAGCCGGCACCAGACAAGGGACACCACCGGTTCTAGTGGCCACTCCTGCCCCAACAGAAGTCGTTGGATACCCCGGGAGACCATCATATGCCGTCTGTTGAGCCGCTAATTGAGCCGCCCGTTCATCCTCCTGACGCAATCGATCCTGCACCGGGTTATAGCCACCGGGTTGAATTCTGACGCTGGGCATTGCTTGATAAAGCTTTTGACTCCATGTGCCTGCTGTAACTTCGGACTCCGGTTGGACGCAGGCGCTATCCAAGGCTGAGAGTGGAATGAATCCTGTCCCCTTGGCCAGAAGAATAGGTCTCTTGCTTTGCCAGGGCCGTCTGGGACGAAGTTCCACGATCCTCCGGGTCTCCACCGCTGTTGGATCATCACCGTCCACTTTGGTAAAGCCGCCCGGACGCTGACCTGCGATTAAATTCTCCATGGGGTTGGAAAAGTGACCCTCGGTATCGGCACATAACGTGGCGGCGCCTTGCTCATATGAGGAGGCGGCATCTCCCGGCGCCGAGCCGCCCTCCAGCTGCGGGTGTCATAAATTGATTGGCCAGGCGGATTACTAGGACCAGCTCACGGGTGTCGTGAAAAGATTACGAGGATAAATGGCCCCGGAAGCGAGCGGGACTGGGTCTTCGATGTCTCCTTCTCATCACCTCATTGGACGCATTCAGACTCATGTTAGCTGGAAAGCCTCGGTGGAGTCATTTGTGCCCGATGCATCCAAAAGCCCGCAGCTCATGACTAACACAGGTGTCCTCGGTAGCCAAGGCCTCTTTGCGAGGCTATCTCCTCACGCACCTTTGCCACCTCCGCGTTATGTTCATCTAGATTTGCAGGAATAACCGTGGTGGTTAACAGTAAAATCAACTTATCCATAAGATCCATATTTTGAGCGGGCGTGGCTGGGGCCTCTGCCCAGGCCGCTCCTAACCCGACAGTAATTACAGCCGCGGCTGTAAAGTTTTGTCCGGGTTGAGTCCCAGCCATAAAGACTCCTGCCCAATTCAGCGACTCACAGGGGTCCAGAATAATGAAGCCATCGGAACAACCCCCATGCACCCCATCTTGAACATGGTACAGAGAATCTGTTGAACCGGCGGACGAATCACCATCAGAGTGGACGGCCGTCTCACCACCATCTTCGGGTCCTCCAGAAAGCTCTTCTCCGTGGATACAGCCCACAAAAACATGCTTCATGCGGGTTGAGCTCAGGCGGGTCTCGCCGCCTGAGCCGTCTCGATGAGGTCGGTGCAGATGTCCGGCTCAGGCCCCGGCTCACCAATCCGGCCGATGAAGACGTGGATTCCGCCAAAGGGGACCCGGTACCCGTACTCAATTGAGTTGGCCTCGGGGCCCCAGCCTTCGTTGTCGATGTAGATCTTGCCGCGACGACTCTTGGTCATCCGGCCCACTGCGTATCCCTTGAGCCCTTCGAAGCTGCCCTTCAAGAACTCAAATCCATCGTGCGCTGGCCCCACGGTGGGCGCCAACTGTCGTGGAATTGTCACGGCAGATGTCCTTTTGCAAGGACTTAGTCGCGGAGCCATCGCCACTAGGAAGCTTAAAGGGGTTAATCGGGACAAAGGACATGAGAGGTTTTATACTAGTTCGGCCCCTTACGGTGAAGGTAAAGCCTATGTCTAGTTTGGTTGGTATTGCTTGAGGTTTCGATGACGAGGAGCGAGATCACGCTATGCCCGGTTCTCGATTGGATGTTTCTTGCCCTAAGCCGCCGTGAGTCGTCCCCCTTATATACGGGTTGGCGCCCTTTGCGGCTTCTGAGTCGGCCGGTTCATAAACAGCGTCCGGCTCGGTGACTAGTTAAATCTACCTTATGATACAAGTCTTGTCATTATGGCGGTTTACTACAACGGGCCTTGAGTCGCCTGTGGGCCTTAAGTCCCTTGGTTGAGACGCCATCTTCATGCTTGGACTTGGGCTTCCGTCGTAATCACTTCACGTAACCCGGCCCCTCGGGCGGCTTACATAAATAGTTATATCCCGACAGGAAGCACATAAAAATACAAACAAAGCACGTGAAGGAAGCGGTGGGAGCGAGAAGAGACGACCAGGGTTAGCACTAGGAGTTAATCACACGTGATTTACGGGATTGGTGGTTGGCCTTGGTCGTTAGTAAACAAATCTCCGCATGCAAACTAGCAACGCATGTCCTGTTTTTACGGACCAATCTCCACGCTCCGGTCTCCTTAATTACCTAATCGGATGTACGCCTTGCTCTCAATCGGACGGTGTAAGATTGGCCTGATAGATGCAACCTCGCAGTAGTCTGATGCCCAGTGGTGTCCTATCTTATATAACTGATGATTTTGCAGGAGTTAAGTGGGGCGTTTAGTTTTGGTGGAAGTTACGATATGAACACGTAAGCTTTTAAGCAGGTCTAGGATTTTCATTTGGCGAGCCAACAGAGATAGTTTAGTTAATTTTTTACCAAGAACCTACCAATGTGCAGCCTGCACGGTGGTCGTATTGTAACGTGCAGCCTCAGCAGTGGGAGGACCTTCCCAAAGTGCAGATTGTACAGGATGGTCATATCACCCACTACATTCAGCCCAAACATCACGACCTGGAAGAATAGAGGAGCATCAAAAGAGGTGGGGTAAGTAGCAGCCATGCTGGGAGGTCGCGAACCATGCTTCGGTGTTAGAACTAATGTTGATGTTTTGTATCACATGTTTAAGTTTGATTTCTACATTTAGTTTAGGTGGTAGAGAGTAACTTGCCATTATGGCTGAAATGCGTCACGTAGTTTTGGTTCAGCGAGGGGTGGAAAGGCGAGATGTCGAAAGAAGGTCGTGCGAGGCAACAAAAAACTGACGAGATGCCGAGAGTACCACGAGACACGGTGCAACTATTTGAGACGTATTGCGAGAAGAATTGAAGCCAAGTGAGTTGGTGAGGTGGTTAGTAGTTGCATGCGTTGGGCTGGAGTCAAGCAGCCGGGCTAGATAGATAAGTCAGAGCTGAGAGAATCAGTTAGATGGTTAGCTAATTGCATGCACGCATGAGTTGTTAGCCGGTGGAGCATGCACGTCTTAGAGAGATTCTAGGAGTGGCGTTGTGTGTCTTTGTTAGTGACCGAGAGTGTGGCGGCCGTGACTTGGTGGCCTGGCCGGGATGTGCTTGAAGGCGAGCCTCCTGTGAATATAAGCTTTGCATTGAGTGATAGAAAGGAGAGAGAGAGCCGTGGGAGGCAGCAGTTGTGAGGAAGAAGACCGGCGCTATGAGGAGGTGGCGCCAACAATTGGTATCAGAGCCTTGTCGACCCAAGGGCGTTGACGGGCGCGCCGACAAATTCCATGTGAGGCGGAGGTCAGCGGCGCAAGGTGCACACCGTTAGCGGCCCTTGATGCGGTGGCGGCATTTTGTGGTGCGATGCCGCTAGAAGAGATGGCAATGCGACGCTGCCATGATAATGATCACAATGCCCTTATGAGGAGGCGACGCACGATGCTTTGGCTGAGAAGTTATACGCGGCGTGAGGCGCGTCATGTGGATTAGGCGTGAAGCTGGTCAATGCTTTGGTGTACATGGTGGTGTGATGCCATCCATGGGATGGAGTCGCTATCCGGGCGTGGCGATCGGCGTCGCGAAGGTGTCTTACACGTCAAGAGGTGGTCATCGGGTGCAGCAAGAGGACGTGTTGATGAGCGTTGAGATTGCGACGACCACAACAAGATGGTATGTGTTTGTGACCTTCGCTGCGATGGCTTCGTCCACAATAAGATGGGCCAGCGGTGATGTCTGCGGCGCTGCGGAGTCGACAAAGCTGCTGACTGATCCGGCGTCGAAAGTGACTTCAAGATTAGGGGTGAATGTTAAACTAATCTTGATGCTTTGTATCACATGTTTAAGATTGAGTTTTGCATTTAGTTTAGGTGGTAGAGTAACTTGTCATGTGGCTGAATGAAATGCGTACGTAGTTTTGGTTCAGCGAGGGTGCAAAGGTGAGATGTCGAAGAAGGTGGGTATATGTCACGACAAAAGGCGGCGAGATGCCGAGTACTGCGAGACACGGTGCAACCATGTGAGGCGGCTGCAGAAACAATTGAAGCCAAGTGATCTAGTGAGGTGGTTACTTGTTGCATGCATTGGGCTGGAGTCAAGCCGCCGGGCTGGATAAATAAGTCAGAGCTGAGAGAATCAGTTAGTTGGTTAGCTAATTGCATGCACGCATGAGTTGTTAGCCGGTGGTGCATGCACGTCCTAGAAAGATTCTAGGAGTGGCGTCGTGTGTGCTGTTAGTGGCCGAGTGTGGCGGCCGTGACTTGAGTGGCCTGGCAGGATGTGCTTGAAGGCCAGCCTCCATGTATATAAGCTTTGCATTGAGTGATAGAAAGGAGAGAGAGAGTTGTGGGAGGCAGCAGTTGTGAGGAAGAAGGCTGGCGCTGCAAGGCGAGGCGCCTCCACGGAGGTCTCGGGGACCAAACTCGGTCGGCCTGACATGTGAACTTGGCTCCATTGGTCCAATTGAACGAATACCTTACAGGTGAGGTCGGCACCGGTGTCAAGAGGCGACGAACCTGGCTGCCACACAGGAAGCTCGCACCTAGACACAAACAAAGCAGCAACCACACGCCCAAGCCCACACACCAGTGACACCACACGCGGTGCACGGGACGGTAGACCGCACCGGCCAAGTGAGCTAAGGTAGCCGTCGCATTCTAGCCGTCTTGCAGTTCACGCCGAGTATCACATTTTCTCTGACGCTAGCATAGCAGAAGCAACAACTCCTGACCACGACGACGCGATAAGGGCTCTAGTGCCGAGGAACGCTGGAACACCGGTGACCCGAACGGATGCGATGTTGCGGCGCAGCCGCGTGGGGTAGCTCGAGCCACGCGCGACCTCTCGTACTCCTATTCCCTGCTCCCCTGGCGTCTCCTCCACCGGTGCCGTCACCACCGGCCACCTCATCGCCGCCCTCGCCGCCCCCGTCCTCAAGAAGCTGCTCCCCGCCACGCTCATGCTCCCCGCCGTGCACCTCCTTTCCACTCCTGCAAGCTACAGACCCACCACAGGCCGACCCGATACACCAAGCGAAGCAGCAGGACGAACCGAAGCACCACGGCGGCCAACCACAGCCCCACGCAGCCGAGGAGGTCGACATGAACGCCAGCGGGACATTACTGACTAGGCGAAGAACAAACAGTAGCAGCTTCCGGTGCTCAACTAATTTTATAATCTAGCTAGTAGATTTTTTGCACGGTAATACATGTCTCATTCATATCATAAAAATCAAATCACAAGTCACGTAAAGACCGACATGACAAAACTGAAAAGACAGCAGAACATCGCTAAGCTTGACACCAACGTCCGTCAACTGCCTTCGGCACAGTACTAGGAAAAGGCATGCTAGTGGCGCACCAGTTTTGCCTACTAATGGCGCACTACTGGTGCACCACTAGCATCACGCCATTAGAATTTAATTCTAATGGCGCACCACTGGTGCGTCATTAGTATCTGGTGTTCTAATGGCGCACCATGCAGTGCGCCATTAGTATAGCCCACAGTGCGCCATTAGAATGCCTCCCAGGGGGCCATATGTACAATGTGCTTTGGCATACTAATGGCTCACCAGTGGGTGATGCGCCATTAGTGTGATTATCACCGGTGCGCCATTAGTGTCTTGTGTAGTGCGCCACTAGTATGAATATTCGGGATTTTTTTTTCTTTTCCGATATTTTCATAGGTTACAAAATATATTATTGAACAGAATTTAGACAACACCACACACAGTTAGAATAAGCAGATTCATCGAATACAATAGAAGATTAGTCTCCGGATACAATTCATCATATTAGTCTTCGAATTCAAAAGACCGAACAAACATAGAACATTACAAGTCTCGAGACCGCGAGTAGCGAGTTTGTCTTCACATTACAAGTTGATATCGATCATCTAAACTACCATCACATAGAAGAGAGCTGCGGTCATCACGATGAGCATCATCGCGATGAAACTGGTCTTCATCCGGTTCCTCCAACGCTCCCTCCTCTCTCCCGCTAGATAGCGGGCGTATCTAGATTCCGCCTCCACCCTAGTGGTGTACCCTTTGTAACTGTTACCGCTGAAACGGTGAACCTGTCTCCGACACTCCTCCCAGTCGTCGTAGACTCCGGGAACCTTACCCTTGTACACGACATACGACGGCATCTCTATGCACAAGCCAAAAAACAGACAATACATAAGCAATATATAAGTATGCAACAAAAGGATCGGAAGAGAAAAGCAAGACATTAATAGCACGATTCATGGTCCTACTAAATAACATCGATTACATCTAAGTTGAACGACTGTCCAAACCAAAGAGACATACAAGTTCATTAAAGTTTAATTACAACATGAGCTAATCGATGTTTCAGAACTACAAATAGCATCACTACTTTCGACTCGACTCATGGGACCGGAGCGTGGATGAAGCCGCCGTCTTTCGTGATGGTCATGAAGTCATGGCGTTGTCGACCTGCATTTGTAGCGTTGTTTCAATCTCCTTTGTTGGGCCGGTTGAGATCTGAGGCAGAACTGCCCCGAGGTATGAAGGACATCTTGATGGATGATTTCCGCAAACTCCGACTGGATGCGAAAGGATTCTTGTCTGATGTCCGCGTCCTGGATTGCCGACAAGCTAGTGGCCCAATCTTTGACATTATTTTGTAGCAGAAGGTGATTATGGTCCGCATTTATCGCCCTCATGTGATGGAGGCGTAGTAGGCATCCTTCGACCGCCCGGCCGGATGTAGACGCCAGAGGGAACGTAGTATTGTGGATGAACACCGCTGCTGTACCCATTTAACTGGCCTCTTAAAGGTGCTGCTCCAAATGTGGGCGTGGCCGGAGAGCATCATCAAGAACTTTCTTGATATTTGTGTAGTCTATCTTGGAGTCTTGGTCCGGTTCGAAATACGTGGCCGTGGAATATTTCCGGGCTTAAGAGGATGAGTGTGCAATGTGTGTCCCTGCACGTAACACGGAATGTTAGAAAAAAAGAACGATCAAAATCTAAGAAATCATATGTTACAGGCGGCGACGGGATGACTTACTCGGGAAAGTAAGGCACGAGGATGTTATCCTTATCTGGGTTTGCCAGAATGACGCCTTTGAGGTGTGAACTCGCGACTTGGCGGTCCCCAGCTCTGCCCAAGATCTTGAATGATCCGCATCTCCATACTCAGCGAAAACAGCTGAACGAAGGTGTAGTGCAGCGGATGAAGATTAAACATAGCAAAGATGTCATCAAAACGTAGGACGATCGTACCCCCGATGGCGCCATCCATAGAGCCCTTGCCCTCTGGCACCTTGGCCATGAAAACCGGGTATGCCACATCATTCTGGGAGAGACGCATCTTCTCCAAAGAAAGAACGCTGTCATGCAGACTCCGCATAGCACCGGTTGCAGCATTGAGCATATTTGTCGGTAGCATCACCCTACCTGCCACATGCACCCTCCTCGAGATATCCTGAGGTGAAGGTGGCCCGTCCTGAGCACGGATTGTACTCGGTGCCGGCTGGCTCGCACCGGCGGCCTTGTTAGTCTTTCGTTTCCGTCCCTTCTTCTTGATGTGTTGTAATGGGACCGAGTTACGCTCACGCACCGCCTTCTTGAAGCGTGTTGGGGCTGATAATATTTCGCACCTCAGCTAGGCGAGGCTCGGTGAAGGTGGGAGCTGGGCGTCTCCACGAGGCTGAGCAGCGAACGGCGGCGACCTTTGTTGCAATTGGATTTATCCGCGGTACCAGCTAGATCGCGGTCGTCTTGGTTGGGTTCTTGAGAAGGAGGCCCGCCATTAACTCGTCACCGTACCCATGTTCGGCAAAGTACTTATCGACGCGTTGGTAAATGTACCGTCGTCGTTGTCGTCGTCGTCCGGATCCCGTGCCATATGCATGTCCGCATCCCGTGCCATAGGGATGTCCGGCATGTCGGTAGCATTGCGGCGTTTTTGCCATTCTTGGCGCGCTACCGCACATTGGCGGACTTATGCGTGAGGTGGTGTCCCCACCCCAAAGCGTATCTCGGCTCTTGACCAGCGAGGCCAACAGGCAGCGCCGAGGGTCATCAGATCTTCTTCGTCGGCCCGGCGGGTCGAATCGGAGGTAACAACTTCGTCGCGGCTGGCAGCACCGAACAAGTTGAACCCTATACGGTGGGTGGCATCGGTTTACCGTGGAACACGAGGTTGCCGGTTGAGCGATTTTGCCCTTGGCGACATCGACCAACCTCGTCATTCCACGAAGGGCAAGAGAGTCCACGGAGCGTCGGCGGCGCCTGCGAAAACATCTAGGGCGTCGAGGATGCCCGATCAAAACAAAAGAGATGAAGTCCTCGGCCGAGAGGCTTAATTAGTTACCGTGATGATGGCATCGAGCTCGGCTAATGTCGAGGCACCGCCATCGGCGGGCGTCTAACTGACGGAGGGCCGCTGGTCTTTGGCGAGGTGCGCTGGCGTACACCCGGTGCATTAAGCTCCAATGCTGCGTCTTGCGGCCAGAGACACCAATACGGCCGCCGCCGATGACACCAATAATGGCGTGTCCGGAGACACCAAAAGGGCGCGCTGCGTGTTATCGCGTGTTGCTTGGCGTGAAGCTTGGGAATCGGGCGGCCCTGTTGGCCACCCGCAATCCACGTCGTCGACCCATGAATCAAGGTAGGCATAATGCCGGGTGGCGTCGTTCAGTTGTTGTTGCACTTGCTCTTGGATAATCTCACGGAATCTGAGCCACTTGTGCCTTGAGTTCTTCAACCTCATGGCGGTGGCTTTCTGAGCTGGTCTTTTTCTCCTTTCGCCCACCAGCGGTATAGTATGACGACCATTTTGTGGACAAGCCTTTGTCGGCCACACGACCAGCTGACGACGGCTTACTGAGCTTATCCTTGTTTTTCATTACGTTCAACGCCCTATTTAGAGTGCTGTCCCAAGCAGGGGTGCTCTGAGACGACCCCGCGCTACTGCTTTCAGTCTCCTTCGCCAGAACAAGCTCAAGCGCCCTGGTCTTCGGATCCGTGGTAAGCTCCTTTGTTATTGGGTCCTCCTTGTACCGGGCCTGACAAAGTTCCTGGTCTGCTTGTCACTGCTGTTGCAGGAGAAAATACAAATTTCTTTACTTGTGTTTTTTAACACAATGGCATATTCTGTGGGCTGGAAGAGAGAAGGACATTCTGGGGAAGCACTCAGGAGGAGTATGATTATGGTGATGCCAACACATGGTCAAGGGATATGATTAACTATGTATTGCTACATTTGGGATATGACATTGCTAGTCCTGAGCTGCATGCCTACTGGTGCTTGCTGATACGTCTCCAACGTATCTATAATTTTTTATTGCTCCATGCTACTTTATCTACTGTTTTAGGCAATATTGGGCTTTATTATCCACTTTTATATTATTTTTGGGACTAACCTATTAACCGGAGGCCCAGCCCAATTCTTTGTTTTATGCCTATTCGGTGTTTCGAGGAAAAGGAATAGCAGACGGAGTCAAAACGGAACGAAATCAACTGGAGAAGTTATTTTTGGAAGGAAAGCAACCTGATAGACTTGGAGTGCACGTCAGGGGAGTCCCGGGATGCCCACGAGGGTGGGGGCGCGCCCCCTGCCTCGTGAGCACCCCGGAGGTCCACCGACGTACCCCTTGCACCCATATATGCCTACGTACCCTAAAACTTCCAGAACAGAACCTAGATTGGGAGTTCCGCCGCCGCAAGCCTCTGTAGCCACCAAAAATCAATCGGGACCCTGTTCCGCACTGCGGAGGATCCCATCACCGGAGAGCCATCTTCATCATCGGCGCTCTCCATGACGAGGAGGGAGTAGTTCACCCTCGGGCTGAGGGTATGTACCAAAGAGCTATGTGTTTGATCTCTCTCTTTCGTGTTCTCTCTCATGTTCCCTCTATGGCACGATCTTTATGTATCGAGCTTTGCTATTGTAGTTGGATCTTATGATGTTTCTCCCCCTCTACTCTCTTGTGATGAATTGAGTTTCCCCTTTGAAGTTATCTTATCGGATTGAGTCTTTATGAGAACACTTGATGTATGTCTTGCCGTGATTATCTGTGGTGACAATGGGATATCATGTGCCACTTGATGTATGTTTTGGTGATGATCAACTTGCGGGTTTCGTGACATTGGGAACCTATGCATAGGGGGTTGGCACACGTTCTTGACTCTCGGTAGTAGCTTTGGGGCACTCATTGAAGTACTTTTATGTTGGTTGGATGAATCTGAGATTGTGTGGCGCATATCGTATAATCATGCCCACGGATACTTGAGGTGACAATGGAGTATCTAGGTGACATTAGGGTTTTGGTTGATTTGTGTCTTAAGGTGTTATTCTAGTATGAACTCTATGATGGATTGAGCGGAAAGAATAGCTTTATGTTATTTTACTACGAACTCTTGAATAGATAGAACAGAAAGGATAACTTTGAGGTGGTTTCCTACCCTACCATAATCTCTATGTTTGTTCTCCGCTATTAGTGGCTTCGGAGTGACTCTTTGTTGCATGTTGAGGGCTTGTTATATGATCTATCTATGTTATTATTGTTGAGAGAACTTGCACTAGTGAAAGTATGAACCCTAGGTCTTGTTTCCTACCAATACCGTTTACGCTCACTTTTACCACTTGTTACCTTGCTGTTTTTATTATTTCAGATTACAAAAACCTTTATCTACTATCCATATTGCACTTGTATCACCATCTCTTCGCCGAACTAGTGCACCTATACAATTTACCATTGTATTGGGTGTGTTGGGGACACAAGAGACTTTTCGTTATTTGGTTGCGGGGTTGTTTGAGAGAGACCATCTTCATCCTCGCCTCCCACGGATTGATAAACCTTAGGTCATCCACTTGAGGGAAATTTGCTATTGTCCTACAAACCTGTGCACTTGCAGGCCCAACAACGCCTACAAGAAAGAAGGTTGCGTAGTAGACATCAAGCTCTTTTAAAGGCGCCCGTTCTTGGGGAGGTTAGCGCTTGAAGGTATATCTTTAGATCTTGCAATCGAATCTTTTTGTTTCTTGTTTTAGCACTAGTTTAGTTTATAAAAGAAAACTACAAAAGAAATGGAGTTAAGTTTGTCTCATACGCTTTACCTTTTTAATATCTTTCGTGAGTATGATGGAAAGGATAATTGTGCCAAAGTGTTAGAATAAGAATGCTTTAAATTGTTTGGCACTTTATATTTGAATGATTAGCTTGATTGCTATGTTGTTAGTCTGAAATCTTTGAATATCCATGATGCTAATGATGATTGCACTAGTTATGATGAAAATATCTCTTATGAGCATGTCAACTTTTGTGGAGTGCTGCGTTTGCATGAACACACCAAATAGAGAAGATATTTATTGCAAGAGGCATAAGTACTTAGAAACCAAATTGTTGCAAGAAGAGCTAGATGAATGTCTTTGAAAGATTCAATATTTTTCGCTCCTTGTGAACTGCAATGAACATGGTCATTTAAAGCTCCAATGCTATTTGTTTCATGATCAAGTCGTGTCCAAATATTGTGATAATTTGATTACCCTTGAGCATCATAAAGATCTTAGCCTTCTTTTGGGTTATGAAGAAATGAAACGTATAACTGAGGGTGTTCCAAAATTTAGTCTTGATAAAATTCTTGATTTTGATCTAGAGAAAATTTATATGTATTATGCGGAGAATTGCATTGAAAATCCTTATATTGCCAATTACCTAAAGAAAAGAAAGCAAATGGAAGATGATGAGAATAATAATGAAAGGGAAGAGGCTTCCCAATCTCCTCCTATTATTTCTTATGATGAATCGGGTAACGAGGATGAGCTTTCTATTCAGCCAATCTCATCAATAAGTAGCTCAAAGAGGAAGGTTGAACCTACACATAATGTGCAAAAGAAAAAGAAAAGAAGGAGCAACAAAGGTAAAAAGGTATCCCTCCCAAATGATGTTGCTCCTACTACTACTTCTTATGATTATAATTGCTATACTATTGGTGCTATCCATATTTTTAATGATGAGAGTGATTATGCTTATGATATGAAAGGGCCCAAGCTTGGGGAAGCTATGTTTGATGAGGATGAAATATTTGACAATATATTTGCTGAAATTAATGATTGTCCCAAGCTTGGGGATGCTCGATTTAATGAAGATGATATTTTAGCATCCCAAGTTTTGATATGCAAAGTTGTTATGATGATAGCACGCCTCCTACCTATGATGATTATATTGATGAAAGTGGGTTCGGAAGAGTGTCAACTTTAGGAAGTAGTGATCCCACTATTTTGGAGGATGTTGAATTTTATTTTGATGAATATGAAAGTGGATTTGGAAGAGTGTCAACTTTATTTAGTGATTCCACTATCTTGGGAGCGGTTTCAAATGATTATGATGAGAACGAAGTTGCTACTTATGATGATTATTGTGATGAAACTTATGCTATAAAAAGTAGTGATGATTATATTTACAAACCTTGTCATGATTATGATTACCCTTTTTCTGAACATTACTCTTTTAATGTGGAAACAATTTTTAGTGTTCAAGTCTCTTATGATGCTCCCACTATTCATGAGAAGAATTTTGCTTATGTGGAGAGTAGTAAATTTTCTATGCTTGTAGATCATGAAAAGAATGCTTTAGGTGCTGGTTAAATTGTTGAATTCATTCATGATGCTACTGAAAATTATTATGAGAGAGGAACATATGCTTTTAGGAATTGCAATAATATCAAGTTTCCTCTCTATATGCTGAAAATCTTGAAGTTATGCTTGTTTTGCCATCCTATGCTAGTTGATTATTGTTCCCATAAGTTGTTTTCTCACAAAATCCCTATGCATAGGAAGTGGGTTAGACTTAAATGTGCTAGTCATATGCTTCATGATGCTCCGTTATGTTTCAATTCTTATCTTTTATGTGAGCATCATTGACATCATCATGCCTAGCTAGAAAAGCATTAAAGAAAAGCGCTTGTTGGGAGACAACCCAATATTTATACTTACTGTTTTTGTGTGTCCACATGATTATGCTACTGTAGTAATCATGTTTTATAGCTTTTGTTTCAATAAAGTGCCAAGTAGAGCCTTTGGGAAGACTTGGGTGAATTCTTTATGATCTTGCTGTAAAAACAGAAATTTAAGCGCTCACAAGAATAGCTGCCATTTTTCACTGAAGAGTGATTTTAGGTTGATTATTTTTTCATATGATTAATAGACAAATTTCTCAGGTCCAGCAATTTATTTCATAATTTTTGGGGTGCCAGAAGTATACGTTTTATACAGATTACTACAGACTGTTCTGTTTTTGACAGATTCTGTTTTCTATGTGTTGTTTACTTATTTTGATGCATCTATGGCTAGTATTAAGTGGTATGAACGATAGAGAAGTTAGAATACAGTAGATATTACACCAATATGAATTTAGAATGAGTTCATTACAGTACATAAGTGGTGGTTTTATTTTCTTATACTAACGGAGCTTACGAGTTTTGTTTTCAGTTTTGTGTGGTTGAACTTTTCATGTTTTGGGTAAAGATTCTATGGACTATGGAATAAGGAGTGGCAAGAGCCTAAGCTTGGGGATGCCCAAGGCACCCCAAGATAATATTCAAGGACAACCAACAGCCTAAGCTTGGGGATGCCCCGGAAGGCATCCCTTCTTTCGTCTTCGTTCATCGGTAACTTTACTTGGAGCTATATTTTTATTCACCACATGATATGTTTTTTGCTTGGATCATCATTTTATTTTGTTAGTTTTTATTTTCTGTTATTTAGAATAATGTTTTGCATCTTTAGTTTCAATAAAAAAAGTCAAGGATAGCCTTTGCCATGCTTATTTTGCTAGTATACATGTTGCTGTTTGAAAACAGAAAGTTTACAGCTGTTGCAAAAATTCCCTAGAAAAGTCAGAGCACGGTATTACGTTGAATCTTTTTGCATATTGAGCTCTGATAAATTTATTACAGTGGGAATTTTAGTTCATAATTTTTGGGGTCAGGGAAGTATTGATACTCTTGCATTCTTTACAGACTGTACTGTTTTGGCAGATTGCTGTTATGTTTGCATTGTTTGCGTATGTTCGCTTGTTTAATGATTCTATTTGAGGATAGGAGTGTTAAATATGCAGAGTCATTTAGTACGAAATGTTGAATAATAATTTTTAGTGATTTTTTACAGTATAAAATGATTAGATTTTGCATTGGTTTATACTAACCTATCTCACGAGTTCTTGTTTAGTTTGTTGTGAATGAAGCTTTTGATAAAAGAGAAACCATGATATAAGAGGAATTAAGGAGACACAAAGTTCAAGCTTGGGGATGCCCAAGGCACCCCAAGATAATATTTCAAGAATTCTCAAGCATCTAAGCTTGGGGATGCCCCGATGAGCATCCCACCTTTCTTCTTCAACAACTATCGGTTAGTATCGGTTGAGCCTAAGTTTTGCTTCTTCACATGAGTTGTGCTGTCCTTGCATTGTAGTTTTCTTTAGCTTTGCTTGCTGTTTGAATAAAGTACCAAGATCTGAATTCTTTAATGAGAGAGAGCCATACATAAATTGGAATTTGTTGGAATACTCAATGTGCTTCACTTATAGCTTTTGAGCTTTATAGTTTTGCTCATAGTGCTTCACTTATATCTTTTGAGCTTGATAATTTTTTCTCTAGTGCTTCACTTATATCCTTTAGAGCATGGTGGTGGATTTGTTTTAAAGAAACTATTGATCTCTCATGCTTCACTTAGATTATTTTGAGAGTCATAAATAGCATGGTAATTTTCTTTATATTAATATACTTGGTATTCAAGATATGTGAAATTTTCTTATGAGTGTGTTGAATACTAAGATAAGTTTGATGCTTGATAATTGTTTTGAGATATGGAGGTGATAATATCATAGTCGTGCTAGTTGGGTGATTGTGAATTTGAGAAATGCTTGTGTTGAAGTTTGTAAGTCCCGTAGCATGCACGTATGGTTAAAGTTGTGTAACACATTTGAAACATGAAGTGTACACGGCTTGTGCATCCTTATGAGTGGCGGTCGGGACGGCGATGGTCCTTTCCTACCAATCTATCCCCCTAGGAGCATGCGCGTAGTACTTGATTTTGATGACTTCTAAATTTTGAAATAAGTATATGAGTTCTTTTGACTAATGTTGAGTCCATGGATTATAGGCACTTTTACCTTTCCGCCATTGCTAGCCTCTTGATGCAGGTGCATTGCCCTTTCTCACCTTGAGAGTTGGTGCAAACTTCGCCGATGCATCCAAACAGCGTGATACGATACGCTCTATCAAACATAAACCTCCTTATATCTTCCTCAAAACAGCTTATGGCATTTCCATAGCCATTCCGAGATATATTGCCATGCAACTTCCATCATCATCATCATGACATACATTACTTTTGTCATATTGCCATTGCATGATCATGTAGTTGACATCGTATTTGTGGCAAAGCCACCATGCATTATTTTTCATACATGTCACTCTTGATTCATTGCACCATCCCGATTACATCATGGGAGGCATTCATATAGAGTCATATCTTGTTCTAAGTTTCGAGTTGTAATCCTTGTGTTGTAATCAATAGAAGTGTGATGATCATCATTATTAGAGCATTGCTCAAATAAAAAAAAGAAGAGAAAGGCCAAAAAGAAAAAAAAAGAAAGGCCCAAAAAAAAAGGGCAATGCTACTATCTCTTTTTCCACACTTGTGCTTCAAAGTAGCACCTTGTCCTTCGTATAGCAAGTTTCATATATTGTGCTTCAAAGTAGCACCTTGTTCTTCATGTAGTGAGTCTCATATATTGTGCTTCAAAGTAGCACCTCATTCTTCATGTAGTGAGTCTCATAAGTTGTCCTTTTTATACTAGTGGGAATTTTTCATTATAGAACTTGGCTTATATATTCCTACAATGGGCTTCCTCAAATGCCCTAGGTCTTCGTGAGCAAGCAAGTTGGATGCACACCCACTACTTTTCTTTTGTTGAGCATTCATAGCTCTAGCGCATCCGTTGCATGGCAATCCCTACTCCTCATGTTGACATCAATTTATGGGCATCTCCATAGGCCGTTGATTAGCCTCGTCAACGCGAGACTTTCTCCTTTTTTGTCTTCTCCACACAATCCCCATCATCATATTCTATTCCACCCATAGTGCTATATCCATGGCTCACGCTCATGTATTGCGTGAAAGTTGAAATTTTTTGAGATTATTTAAGTATGAAACAATTGCTTGGCTTGTCATCGGGGGTATAGAAGGTGGGAACATCTTTGTGTGAAGAAAATGAAGCATAGCCTAACTATATGACTTTGTAGGGATGAACTTTCTTTCGCCATATTATTTTGAGAAGACATGATTGCTTTGATTATGCTTGAAGTATTATTATTTTTGTGTCAATATGAACTTTTGTCTTGAATCTCTCGGATCTGAATATTCATATCACAATTAAGAAGATTTACATTGAAATTATGCCAAAGTATCACTCCGCATCAAGAATTCTTTTTCATCATTTACCTACTCGAGACTAGCAGGAATTAAGCTTAGGGATGCTTGATACGTCTCCAACGTATCTATAATTTTTGATTGCTCCATGCTACTTTATCTACTGTTTTAGGCAATATTAGGCTTTATTATCCACGTTTATATTATTTTGGGACTAACCTATTAATGCTTGGAGGCCCAGCCAATTGCATTTGTTTTATGCCTATTTCGGTGTTTCGAGGAAAAGGAATATCAGACGGAGTCAAAACGGAACGAAATCAACTGGAGAAGTTATTTTTGGAAGGAAAGCAACCTGATAGACTTGGAGTGCACGTCAGGGGAGTCCCGGGCTGCCCACGAGGGTGGGGGGCGCGCCCTACCCCCCTGGGCGCGCCCCTGCCTCGTGAGCACCCCGGAGGTCCACCGACGTACCCCTTGCACCCATATATACCTACGTACCCTAAAACTTCCAGAACAGAACCTAGATCGGGAGTTCCGCCGCCGCAAGCCTCTGTAGCCACCAAAAACCAATCGGGACCCTGTTCCGGCCATCTTCATCATCCCGGCGCTCTCCATGACGAGGAGGGAGTAGTTCACCCTCGGGGCTGAGGGTATGTACCAGTAGCTATGTGTTTGATCTCTCTCTCTCTCTCTCGTGTTCTCTCTCGTGTTCCCTCTATGGCACGATCTTGATGTATCCCGAGGTTTACTATTGTAGTTGGATCGTATGATGTTTCTCCCCCTCTACTCTCTTGTGATGAATTGAGTTTCCCCTTTGAAGTTATCTTATCGGATTGAGTCTTTATGAGAACACTTGATGTATGTCTTGCCGTGATTATCTATGGTGACAATGGGATATCATGTGTCACTTGATGTATGTTTTGGTGATCAACTTGCAGGTTTCGTGACATTGGGAACCTATGCATAGGGGTTGGCACACGTTCTTGACTCTCCGGTAGTAGCTTTGGGGCACTCATTGAAGTACTTTTATGTTGGTTGGATGAATCTGAGATTGCGTGACGATATCGTATAATCATGCCCACGGATACTTGAGGTGACAATGGAGTATCTAGGTGACATTAGGGTTTTGGTTGATTTGTGTCTTAAGGTGTTATTCTAGTATGAACTCTATGATGGATTGAGCGGAAAGAATAGCTTTATGTTATTTTACTACGAACTCTTGAATAGATAGAACGTAAAGGATAACTTTGAGGTGGTTTCGTACCCTACCATAATCTCTACGTTTGTTCTTCGCTATTAGTGGCTTGGAGTGACTCTTTGTTGCATGTTGAGGGCTTGTTATATGATCTATCTATGTTATTATTGTTGAGAGAACTTGCACTAGTGAAAGTATGAACCCTAGGCCTTGTTTCCTACCATTGCAATACCGTTTACGCTCACTTTTACCACTTGTTACCTTGCTGTTTTTTTATTTCAGATTACAAAAACCATTATCTACTATCCATATTGCACTTGTATCACCATCTCTTCATTGAACTAGTGCACCTATACAATTTACCATTGTATTGGGTGTGTTGGGGACACAAGAGACTTTTTGTTATTTGGTTGCAGGGTTGTTTGAGAGAGACCATCTTCATCCCACGCCTCCCACGGATTGATAAACCTTAGGTCATCCACTTGAGGAAATTTGCTACTGTCCTACAAACACTGTGCACTTGCAGGCCCAACAACGTCTACAAGAAGAAGGTTGCGTAGTAGACATCACTTGCCTGGGAAGGACATGCTCGATGGTATCATCTATTGTGATAATGAAGAAGCAATTACTGTCATGGCAAGAGCAGGCAAAGAGAACAGAAGCTTTCATGTTATTGTGGATTTGAAAATCATATCAAATCTTAATGGGATGATGCCATATACAGAGGGTGCCCTGAACTCCCAAGGGTAATGACTCCAAAGGAAAATGCCAACTGATTTTCACCCTGGTGAAGGAAGCTAAAGAATTAGCAATGCATCTATGGTTGTGATCAATGAAGCAGAGCCAGAAACTTATGTGCATCCAGTTCGTGAAGAGCTAGTACATGAAGAAAATGAAGAGGAAGCGGATAAAGATCTTCAAGAGGAATCAGAGGAGGTGGAGGGAGAGGACAGCGACATGGATGATGACTTTTATGAAAGTGATTATGATGTTGCGGATGGGGATGATGACCTCTTTGAGGAGAATGTGGACGAGAGTTTGAATGACCACAATGAAAAGAAGGAATACATAGAAGAAGATGATCCAGTCGATCGAGGATGACGATGATCTCAATTTGTCCAAGAAAAGAACTAGAAAGGTTGAAGTATTCTTTCAAGGCATTCAATCCAGGTGGATCTTGATAATCCTATTTTCAAAGTTGGACAAGTTTACGGTGAAATGAAAGAGCTTAGAGCTGCTTTGGCTGCATATAGTGTGAGGAGCAGTGAAAATTAACAAAGGTAGAAATGAGGCTGTGAGGTTGAATGCATTTTGTTGACAGCGGTTGCCCATGGATGATGAAAGCATCAAAGGACAATAGGACCTAAGCATTGTAATTAAGAAATACAATGGCAATCACACTTGTAAGAAATCTTGGGATGCCAAGTGTTTGTCGGTCAAACTACTTACGAAAAAGTTAATTGATGAGTTTAGAGACAACAAGAAGATGGACTTGATCACTTTTGGGAACAAAGTTCAGAGAGAGCTCAAGATCAGACCCCATAGAGTGAAGTTAGGAAGGATACGAAAAGCCGCATTGGATTTTATACATGGTGATGAAGAAGCTCAATATCGTCAGTTGTGGGACTATGGTAGAGAGCTTAGAAGAAGTAATCCTGGCAGTACTTTTCTTCTTAGTACTACTCCTGTTAAGGAGAAGAAAAATGAGGAGCCAGAGGATCATTTGTCATCATTGTATTGGTCATATGATGCTTGCAAGAGAGGCTTCTTAAATGGTTGTAGGCCTATTATTTTTGTTGACAGATTCCACCTAAAAAGTAGATTCAAAGGTCAGTTACTAACTGCTGTTGGCATAGACCCTAACGACTGCATCTATCCAATTGCTATGGGAATGGTTGAAGTGGAATCTACATATACTTGGGAGTGGTTTCTTACACATTGAAACATGATATGAACATAGTGACACTACTAGAGAAAAGCTTACCCGATGGCGCTTGGTTTTTGTGCTAACGATGATGGCGTTGGCACCTTCTTGCTACTACTGGCGCTATAGCTATTTTGTAGCAGTAGCGCGTTTTTAGGCCAGCGCTACTGGTAAGTTCAAATACTAGTAGCGCGTTTTTAGGCCAGCGCTACTGCTAACATTCGTGTTTTTTTAGCATTTTGGCGTTGTACATGTTTAAACAGATATATCTTTTATACAATAACAACTCATCATGAACTAATCTGTTTAAATAGCATATTCATTACCACTTGTCATCACCACCAAACAATGTTCGTCAATGAGACATCATATAACAAGTTGGTCACTAGTCATAATCATAACTCCTCCTCATCATCATCAACTCTAACATATTGTAGCACATAATAACACATTCTAGCTACGACCTACTCCTCTCATAGGACCTACTCTACCCTCTCTTAGGTAAAATATCATAAAGCAAGATAGACATTGACTCTCCATTAACAAAAAATGACTCTCCATAATAAAGAACGGTGGTCATCCTGTCTCCAAGTCTTGGCCTACGCACAATGTTGCTTCCAAGTAGCTCTCACGATGGTTCAAACATTTTTGAAATAATTTATTATCATGGCTTCCTTGCTTATAGAAATCCGGTATGGACAAGAGTGATGTGGATCTTTGCGGTTAACCTGGCCGTGGTGGCCGTAAGCTCATAACATTAACGCGACCTCTCGGCAACATCAGATGAGGCACACAATCCATCGGGATTTTCTATTCAAAAACATAGTAATAACTTTGTAGTTAGCAATGTAGTTTAGTTTTAGAAGAATTAATGCAAAAGATGCACAGATATCGTAATAGTAGAAAATCTTACCATGATATCTCCATCGATGTTGCGGTAGTTTAACACTTGCACTAGTGGCACGTATTGACCATAATGTGGAGGAGTTTGATAATAGCTATTGTAAATATCAAGATTAATAAAAAATGCGATAAGACCATCTTGCTCCTTATAAGTTAATTGTGCTTCATCATTGTAGTAGTAGGTTACATCTACCATTTTCCGTTACATTTTTAGAAGAATGAAAATAAGCTGTCAATGGAAATAAGCTGTCAAATATTTTGAAATAAACAATATAAATTACTTAGTAAATATGTTTAATAAACTCACACAATGGTAGAACTGGAAGCGTGTCAACAAGGACCCAAATGGTCATATCATTTTTAAATGCGATGTCGGGATCACCAAGATCGAAGGTGAGAAGCATACCCTCATGAAAATCATACGCCTTGCAAAGGGCTTCCCAATTCAGGCAACCAAAATTGGATGAGTTCACAGAATTGTATAGATTTACTGCAAAATCTTAACCTGATGGGTCCTTAATTGAATTATCTTTGTCTCCATTCTTTCATGATCTTCAAAACCCATCTTCTCCAAGACATAGAGTCTTCCATGGCATGGGATAAGCTAGTCGAATTGTAAAAGATGGAAATTACACGTTGAAGAAGCAGAGAAGTCGTGCAAAGAATAACAAAAAACACTTGTAAATGCGTTGCGTTACCGTTTCAACATCGAAGGTCTCTTGGAGCTTGATGTTGAAGCGCCGATCATAGTAGTTTGTAGCACAAACCGCGCTCATCTTTTGCATTCAATAAGCAAATAACTAATAGGTAATTAACAATCCATCATCGAATACATATATAGTAGTTTGTAGCAAAGATCATCATATAATATCACTAATACATCTCGAATAATAGCTCCTCTAGGTTCAGTGGGCCGCGGTGGACACCCAAAGAGAAGAATCTGCCAGGTATTGGAGAACCGGCCGTTCGCCAACGCAACCAAGTAGCGCTGGACGTGCGCGTTCTCCTCCGTGACACGGTGCTGTACCACCTGCACGGGGGACTCAAGCCTCTCCACCGATGCAGGCCCACGTGACCGCCACCAAAGAAGCTCCGGGTCGACGACGGGCTGGGTCCTCACTAAGCTGCGCTCACCAGAAGGTAGCACAACCCAGTACCAGCCCGGCGGAGCCCAGTCCCGGACATGGCCCCTCGGCTCAACCAGGAGTCCTCCGCCGAGTCGACGACGAGGATGCGGGATAGGCATCGTCGACGTCGAGAACAAAATGATTAATTATGAAAACAAAATTAATAAGCACTTAGCAAAATTTGGCATGACCTTTGCTAAAAACAGGACATATCGAGCACCTGAAATTTGCGAGCGTAAGCGAAATTGACATTTCTGGCAAAACATAGGCCACTCGAAAAAATATGACATGTCCAAAATGTGACATGTTCAAAATATGACATGTCCACTGCAAATTTGCATATAACAGGAAAAATTGCTTTAACTAAAAAAAAGAACAACAATTGCTTTAACTAAAAAATACCTAGAATTCTGTTAACTACACCTAAAACAACTAAAACACCTAAAATTCTGTTAACTACAACTAAAACACCTAAAACTCTTTTAAATACACTTAAAACAAATTCAACATTATTCTAAGAACACCTACATTATTCTAAAAACCTACATTTTTAACTAAAACACCTACAAATTTAACTAAAACACCTACAAATTCAACTAAAACACCTACATTATTCTAAGAACCTACTCCCTACGTCCCCAAAATGTAAGACGTTTTCTCACACTAGTGTATGTCAAAAAACGTCTTACATTATGGGACGGAGGGAGTACATCTTTTTCAACGAGATTCAAAATAATTAACTACTCTCTAATAACTATAACTAGGGAGGGAGGGAGGAGGAGGAAGGAGGGAGGAGTACCTCTCGGTGGAGGAGGGCCGCTGTGGGGGGGTTGGCGACACCGGCGGGGAGGATGGTCGGTCTGGGCGGCAGGAGGAGGGCGGGCAGGGAAGGCGGCCGACGGAGGAGGAGGGTCCCGCGCGGGGGAGGGCGGACGGAGTAGGACGCGGGGGCGGCGGCCGGATCGGGGGACGATTGAGGGATTAGATCTGGTGTGAGCGTGTGAGTGTGAGTGAGTGGAGAGGGGTGCGCGGGCCGGCGCGGGAGAGGAAGTAGAGGTGGGCTTAGCGGCAGCGCGGGGGAGGAGGCCCAGCGCTATAGCTAAAGCTGCAACAGGGGGCCGAGAGCGTGGCCCATTAGCGTAAGCTTCCGCCGTGAAATACAGCGCTATTGCTAACGATGCGCTTGTGGCCAGCTGGTGTCGGCCGCTCTTGCTAAATAGCAGTAGCATGGGGTCTCTAACCAATGCCACTGCTAAATGTCTACCTATAAGCATTTTCCTAGTAGTGTGAACACCTCTCCATTCACTATAATGAGTGACAAACAAAAGGTATATAATGTGTCAAACAAAAGGTATGTACAATTCCTGCATAAGATCTTGTATAACTACTAACATTTGTGAACTTATTGTATAGGGCTTAATAAATGCTGTTGGAAAGGTGTTCCCAGTTCGAATATAGATTTTGTGTTCGACATTTGTACCAAAACTTTCCTGGGATTTTCAAAGGAGGGACCTTGAAAAATGATCTCTGGGCAATTGCAAGATCCACTAATGAGACGAAGTTCAACATGAATAGAGAAAGGACGTGGCTAGAGAGTGCCGCGGTGCTCGTTTGTTGTCCGGAGCACACAACCGTATATAGTGATTACATGTCCTTGTGTCCAACTGTCTCACCGAGATCGAGATCGGAGAGAGCTGCCCTCGCTGGCTTTTTTTTGCAAACTTTACATGGCAAACTTGGCTGGAGGCGGGTGTGTTGGTCAACGAACAGCATGCACAAGATCTTGATCGAACTACCAACCATGAGGGGATTCAGGGAAGCACGAGGGTTTGCAGCTTTGATCAACGATTTCCTTGCTTAAAGAGGGTAGTAGAGGTCTACAACGACATGAGGTGATTTAGTCTGCTCCCAAACGGTTTTCTGTCCAGACTACGCAGTGTGAGAGGAAGATAGCCCGCCTGGCTCTGGCTGGGCTGAATCAATATTAACCTACACCAATTAGTCCAGACACAGTCAAACCCCTAGCCCGGCCTTGCTGTTAGAGAAAGGAAAGTCGAGGGCAGAGCAGACCATCGAGGTTGAGATGGCAGGTCCCAGCATGGACGATGCTACAGCGGAGACGAGCCAAATCAAGAAACGCCGATTGAAGGAACTGGGCGCTGATGTGACTTGCCAGGAAAAAGAGAAGAAGGTGAAGAAGATCAGCAGAAGGTACCCGCAGGAGTACATCGACTTCATACTGTCCTGGAACACCGACTGGAAGATCCGGATGCGCCCAAGAACGGCGAAGAGATGTCTGAGGAGATCCGCAGCATGCGCCTCCATGCCATCTAGTTCTTCACGGAGACTCCGTGCTGTGAAGCGTAGCGCTGCAGGGGAGTTCGTTAAGGCCCAGGTCGCCGTCCGTGGCTATGCCGAGATGCTCGAGGAGGCCACCGAACCTAGAAAGATATCTGACGGCGAGGACGGGGAGGAATTGGTTTATCTGGGGTTGGTATCTATGATGGATAGCTTAATTTTATTTGGCGGTTTGGGGCCGTGGTTAGTTGATACTGTAGTGAATGAAATCAGATGTCCCTGGTCAATTTTTTCAGTCATGTCGACTAGTGTATAGGCTAGGTCTGTGTGTGTGTGTGTGTGACCGTGCGCGGGGGTAGTTTCTAGCTAGCGATGGAGCCTTCTGTCTGCTGTGTTCGACGGCAACCATACAATATAATTTGTTGTTGAGAAATTCGTAGAGGGGGGGGGGGGGCGAGAAACTTGACCCTTTAAAGTGGACATCTATGAATGAGTACTAGATTTAATTGTGGCAGGCAACTGAAACCTGCTAGAGATGTTGTGAAGAGTGTCAAGTGATCTTGTAAGGCTGTTAGCACAGCCTGGAACATGATAGCTTGAGCATGTAACTATGTGAAGATCCACCACCAAACTGTACCATTGTTAATTACTCCTTGTTGTCAATAAGTGGACCATGATAATGTGATGGTTCATCTCAACGACAGCAGACACAATAAAAAATATGCAGCAAATAGATGATGTTAGGGGGGGCCAGGGCCCCTGCTGGTCCCTCCCTGTCTCCGCCACTGTTCTCGTTTTCCATCCGAATACCCTTGTAAAATATACAGGTCTCCGCCGCTCGTTTTGGTTTCCAGCTGAAAATAGATCTTGACCGGTAAGTTACACCCGGAAGTTAAATACACCTGTACCGAATTACAACCATACCAAGCACGGCCTAAGCCTGCCAGAGAAGGATAATCAGGCCAAGTTCAGCTAGCTTGCAGTGACTTCAAGAATCGAAGGGAGTGAAGCCAAGCTTTCCAATCGCACTTCATCAGAAAGTACTCAGATGAGTTCATCTTGATCCCTGTACACCTCTACCGGCCCTCGGCGGGGAACATGACAGTTCACCGGTGAGGAATCCTTTGAGATAGAAAGGGAAATCTTGATGCTATTCGAGGTTCTACAATACAAGGATTCAACCAACGAAGTGCGGGCGTTCTTGATGAAACCAAGACTCTGCTTTTCGTAGCTTGAGCTTTGGGAGATTGTGCTCAAGAAGTTCCCAATACCTTCCATTTCTATGAGTAGTTTTCATCAGAACCAAGCGTATAAATACAATGTGTGGCATTCTCTATTAGGATGGTAAGGCGAAACACTAGGTTAGGGACATGTGAGGAGGAGGAAGATATATATGCGAATTATTGATACGTACATCTTTCACTATGATGAGGTAGCACCATAAATGAAGGTGAGTCGGTACTCTATCTCAAACAATATATGCTTGAATTCCAAAATTTTAATCATCGCAGAATACACCAAAATAATTATTTGTTGGTTAAAGTGTTTCATTACTCAAGGAATGTTCAAACAATCAGATTGGCACAGGGAACAAATCTCATTCGGTCCACACCTCAGCCACACAGCTGTTCGTTCTAGTGTCCTGCCCATATGCGTCATTGCATGGCTTACTACATTCCACTCACGATAAACATGTCACGATGCGAGTATTCTCACCCTAAGCCCAGTAGCCCCTTGATCTGTTCTACCGTAGCAGCCATCGGTGATCTATCCTGCTCCCGATTACACATCAGGGACACTGCCGTTGCACAGTCCGACTCCAGCTGAAACAGTAGGGTACCCCAGCTGAAACAGTAGGGTACTCCAGCTGAAACAGTAGGGTTACACATGAGGGACACTGCCGTTACACATGAGCAATGCTTTCTCTGCATGCAGCTAACTCCGCCTCCAGAGCACTACAGCAAAACGGCAAGTGTCTACACGAAGCGAAGATGATGACCCCGGCGTGGTCCGGAGTACCATGCCTGTGCTGGCAATGCCGGCTGCTTCATCATGTGATCCATCGACATTCAGCTTGCTCAGCCCTCTGCTGGTCTGCACCAGTGTCTCCGTGGGCATGCTGCCGCTTCAGGTTGGGTGCATACCTCCATCGAATTCTGCATAATCGCCATTTTACCTCTTGCATGATCCACATCGGGGTGCTGCTTGATGCACAGGAGTGAGTTGATGTAGCTAGACAGGAAACGGCATGATGACTCGATTGGCGGCGCCCGGCTTCAAGCCTGTCGCCGTTCACGAACATCGACATCTACTATAGTGTCATCAGGAGTGGTAGCCGCTCCGCCTCACTACAAGTATCCAGGAGGTGCATCAACCAATCAGTGCCGGTGTTGACGACGTTCCCGAGTCGGGGCATGGGCCATTCCTCTCCCATCGCCTTCCATAGATTACGCGCCAATGGGCATAGAAGTGTGAAATGTATCCTCACATTCCACCCCAAACATCAGATTTCTCTATATGATGTTTGACTTTATTTTCACGAGTAGGAGTAGCGAGGGTATTAGACACCAAACGCCAAGCGAAAACTCGTACCTTGGGAGGGGCTGGGCACCTCAATTAATGCCTTCTAGACGGCACGCGTACCGTCCGGTGCCCTTCTCGTGTTTTGCTTCTATCATCTTAGCGCAATGTCATTTAATTGGGCAACACAATAGCACGGTCGAGTTGAATCAACCGTGGCTAGCATGATTTCAACAGAAGCCCTGTCCTTACCACATACTAGACATACCCGCGCGGCGGCACGCCGTGCACCATTGATACTTTATGTTGAGATTTCATACGTGGTAAGGGAAAGACTCATGTGTTGTTAATTTTTTTAGTTGTTTGATTGGTTCCTAGTTTGACATTCTCTTCTTTGCTTTCGGTGTTCAAGAATCATTGATGTATAACTGGATTGGTCGATTTGATGGTACCATAACTTTTTTTCCTTTTAAGTCTGATGTGTAACTGGATTGGTTGTGTATATAATGATGGACAACTTTGATGGAGTATATCATACTGAAATTATGCTAGGATGGGTGATAAGGGATCTTGAAAAGCGAAATTTTTCTTACATAAAATATGTGATACATTTCATACAGTAGAAACTACATTTCAATACTACACCTCAAAATTCTTCATTTCGTGGTCTATGATAATTCATATCATTCTTGTAAGGACATCTGTCAAAGTAGTGCCAGTGATGAAGTAGTAAAGAGCTTGTGGATACTCTTGAAAGCGTCCTGTGGTAGCTTTGGACCAATATGAAGAGATGAGTACATATGCAATGGTATATGAATATGAAACGTTCTCACATATGTTTGATAATATGTTGGTCTTGTGAATTCTTTCTGCTTGGTGGTGACTTGTTGGTGCGCCACGTTGAATTGCCATTGCTTCATGTGGGACCCACTCACGTGTGGAAAATAAGGTTCTCTCCGCGGCATCAAAAGCCTGATAGTTGCTGCATTATTTGGTACTGTTCACCTTGCACACAAGGATCATTCTTCGTTAAAAACATAAGATAATGAAAGAGATGAAATTGTTTCAAGACAAAGAGGCTAGTAATGTGTACACAACCCCATTAGTAGAGTTATTAAAGTAACCGGCATACTTTTCTAATCATTACCAGTCTTCTTCATATAACATATTGGAATTCTTTTTTCCAACTCGAAATGATTGATAAGGTATTGACACGTGTGACTTTATGGGGGATCTGTGGGGTGTAATATGTTGGTGCACCTAGTGAATTCTGTGGGATGTGAGAGATTCTTTTTTTGCATGGCTGCATGGATGTGACCACGGTTGCTGCACGTGATGTGACCAAGTGTATGTTTACTTGAATTTATACATTAATGTTAATTGCCTTCTTCTTTTTTGCAAGGAAAACATCAATTGCCTTCAATTGCTAGCTGACTGAACCTTTACCATACGTCATATAAAAATAAGTATTGAAAAGATTTTGTTCTCTTCTAAGTAGCGGAGAACTTCAAGCTCATATTACTTTATAATTTATTGTGAAGATTCATTGGACAGTCAACTGTACTAATTAGGAAATGAACATGCAATACACATTACGATCTCAAAGAGATAAAAATACATGCATGGACACATGGAATATTTTTATTAGGCTAGTTGTAATGGGGAGTATCATATAGTAGTATCATGCATATGCATGATACTAGTTTATGATACTACTGCTAGATTGATCTCTTCCCCAATGGGCCCAACGGCCCATTGGACACTTGACCCACACCCTGATCGGGGTGTCCAGCCTAGGCAAGGCTGGTGGGCCCTGTCAGCGCAACCCTATAAAAGAGGAGGTGGGAACCAGGGCACACGATACGAGGTTGGTCGCCGCCACTGTTTCTCCACCGTCCTAACCCTAGTCCGATCTAGAAGGTAAGGCTGTCAGCGACGGGAAGCGCCACCAGCAACTTCACCGTCGACCTCTACGTCGAGCTCCTCGCCGTTCACCACCGGCACTGGAGTTCACCGTCATCACCATCACCTTCAGGCACCACGATGGCCAACAGCTCGAGCTCCTCGAGCCAATGACAAGGTGAATCACCGCAAACCCTAAGCCTACCACTACAAGAAATCTATTAATCCATGACGGATTTCTGGTGACGTTCACCAGAACCGTCATGAAAACCGTCACATGTAAGCAAGATACGAATGGGCCTGAAAACAGTAGCCCCTTTATGACAGACTTTGTGGAACCGTCACAAAAATTGTCATGGACCGACCAGCTGCGCCTAGTCGGGCCTAGCCTTTATTTTCTTCATATACCATTTGCACTTTCATGGATGGTTCTAGCTGATGTGCCATTTGTTTGGCCCACGGGTCAGTCGAATGCAATAACGCCAAGAACCGAAACGGCCAGGCTGTGGCAGTGAAAGAAAATTTTAAGTCGCCATTGGGTGTCGAAATTTTTGAGCCGCCCATTTAACTACAAAGTCCACGCTTAGCTTCAACCCTAATTTCCCTTCTCCCAGCTCCTCTCCTACCAACCTTCACCGCCACCACTCTACTGTCCTCCTCTCGTGCCACTCCACGGCTGCTTGGCGCTTGAACCACCCAGCCGCTTCACCACCACGGTGACTGAACCACCCCACGCCGGGCCGCTCCCCACCATTCCCTCCCTCGACATTCGGATCTCCGCCAGTCCCTACCCTCGAGCCGAGGCGGCAGCGGTGGCAGCGGGACCAACGGACGGACTTGGAAGTCCTCGAGGTCACCAATGGGCGGGGCCGACGACATGATTTGGAAGTCTCGGAGGTCACCGGCGGCGGGCACGGATCCAGCTCCATCCAACGGAGAGCCCATGTGAGTAAGGAATCACCCATCTTGGTTGCTCGTCGGGATTGAGTGCTTACATAGTTTCATATTTGGGTTGGGGATCTGCAGGTCGGTCTCATGGGGATGGTTAGCTTAGCTGCAAGGCAGAGCGGAACACATACATGTCCTTCACGCCGACGCAGTATTTCACTGCGTGATCGATTTCATCAGGATGGTGAGTGAAGAGCACCGGTAGCCTTTAATGGCGATGTTGGCTATTAGTACGACGGTGCAAGAAATCCAAAGAATAAGGAATAAGGCCCACGATTCTTAACCATCTCTGATTAGTTCAGTATAATTGAGTTCCAGACTTGTTTTAGGATACAAGTTGCCCGCGATTGAGACAGGTTTTCCAATTTACATGTTGCGCAAGATTCATCTCGCTTTCCACCCCTTTGTCTTGCCTTTGGTCTTCCGGCTTGCTTGTTGTTCACTTCTTACATAATACTTGTTCTTCCTAGAATACTGTCGAGACACCATACTCCATGTTATTTATTGATGATTTTTAGGGGTTCTCATGCTTGTTTATTCTAGATTGCTCTGTCAGAACTGCTTGTGTGTCCATCTGCGACAATGGCTGCTGGACAGTTCGTCTATTTCTTGCCTTCCTTGCTCCCTAGTGATGTTCATTATACTGTCTATTAGGAACCTCAATTACTTATTTCTGTCTACTGTGAGGTATTTGTTCAGTTTCAATCTGAATCGCCTTAACTTGGAGTGACAATCCTGCATTTTAATTTTGATATAACTTCAAACATTTTAATTTTGGAAGATAATGATTACCCCAATGCAATTGGAGTTCAGTTAGTGTTTACTATTGCTCACTTGTTATACAATGTACTGTCTATCTATGTTAGAACACTTGTTGGTTCTTTTAGGAATGGTAAATCTCACCACGGACTCGAGGGCAAGAATTGAACCGATTCAATTAATTACAATAGAACAATTACACAATAAAAGAGAAAATAAAGGAGGTATTTGTTGGCAGTAGATGGGTTTTACTAAATCAAAATTGTGATTCTTTAGTTATTTATTTTAGATTTGCAATCCTTATAATTTGTACTTTTTTCTAATTGTTTGCGCATCAAAAACACTTGTGTTTATTATTACTAATCTTATGCCAATTGACAATTATTAGTGAGCAAACAGAAGTGATGGCCGCATTGTGAAGAGCACCTTATATATGCATCAGGTTTGGTCGCCTGTGAATGTTTAGACAGTTGTGGTGGTGTATCCACTTCAGATTTTCATTAAAACCTGAAGTAATATTGCATTTCTTTAATGTGGTCAATACTTTCATGTAGTCTGGAACATGATAGTCACTATTGCACGTGTTTCAGTATGCCAAAGCTAAACTTGTGTGGCACATCTTGTGAAAACTATCTTACTTTTGGTTGTGTCGTGTGTGCTATCTCTGCATCTGCACTTGCATGCTATTGGACAGCTTAATCTTATGTTAATAACTATGCATTTATTACTATATGACATGTAAAGTTAATTTAAAATTAATCGATCATTTAGCTAGCTCCACACATGTTACAGTGTTATACTCTGTCACCTAGCTAGCTTGTCATATCAGGGTAAATGTTTTGGTTTGGCATGGCTATCATAAGCAGATGATGCTTTTGTAATCCTTTTTCTTTTCTATTGGCGGCGCGTCTAACATTGCCAATACCATGATGTGGTCTATGTTCATTCACAGTTCACCATGATGGCAGGGTGCGGCAACGCGCTCCTTCAGGTTCTAGTATGTTCGTAATTTACCAATGTATGCTGAAATCTATTAATTCAGTGTACTATTGTTGTCTCATAGGTCCTGAACATGCTTAACTGGGAACTTAACTGGGAAGCTCAGAATGCTAATTCATGTCAATTGTAAACAAGCATCCCTTTGTGATTTATGAACTTTGAGGTATGAACTCTGAACTTTTTTCGACAGAGATAATTGTGTGCCTTGTATCTCATCTTATATGGAAGTGTGGGCGGAGATAATTATGTACCTTTTATGCCATGAAGAGAGAATGCATGCTTTTTTTTTCTTCCAACATATTTTACTGTTCTTCACAATTCCTAGGTGTGGTTAAAAGATGTGAAGGTTTGGTCTGAAAGCATTAGACTAAATTTGAACCATTAGGTTCATCTTTGTTCTAAGGAACGTGCTACATATTGGTCAGCAGATCTTTTAAGTCCGTCACGTCTGGGCATCCACGACGGTTTTTCATTGATCCATGACAGCTTGGGACTGTCATCGATTAACAGGTTTCTTGTAGTGTACCCGATCCAATAGAGCTATCAATGGTATCAGCCATGTTTTCAGTTTAGGATTTCAGTACAAATCAAAGAACTCAACACCCTCCCTTAGAACCGTAAAGAGAAGGGCAAAAGAAATCACGGGAGAGAGCCTCGTGCTAGCCGGAATGGTCGCGCCGCCGCACCGGCCGCGCCGTTCCTCTCGATCCCTTCGCGCATCAGCAAGCCGAGGCGATCGGGAAGAAGAACTCACCCCCCAGAGGGGCAAAGGGCGCCGCTCGCCACACCGTTCGACGGTGGCGTGCTCACCGCAAGGGGAATGCACCACCGGCGAAGGTGATGGCAACCCGTCGCTGCAATATGCTCCTCCATCGTCCGGCGCGCCAAGGGGAGAGAAGGTCATCGAAGCTTCGATCTCTGTCTCTCTGTGGCGGTGGACTGGAAAGGACAGAGAACAGGAAGGGGAAAGAAGAAAGAGGAGGCGGCTGGGCTCGCGCAGCGCCGTGGCTGTCTGCCGCCGGCGGCGGCCGGGGCGTTGCCCTGTTTTGTCGATAGAAAGGGGCGGAGAAAGCAGCACAGAGAAAAGTGAAGAGGAAAAGGCGCAGCGTCGCGGGGTGGCATCCACCGGCGTCGGCGGCGCTCGGGCCGTCGCAGGCGCCCCGACGGGAGAGAGAGCGGAGAGAACGAGAAGGGGAGGAGGAACGAGAACGACTGTGGCATAGGTTTCGGTCAGGCTCTCTCTCTCCCACGTTTTTGAACTAGCTATATTCGCGCTGGGCCGTTGGATGAAGATCAATGGCAAAGATCAATAACCTAGCTCCGCCTTGGCTTTTGGGCTGAAAGTAGAAGTGCGCTGTAGGTCTGGCGAGACCAGGCTAGAGTGGCTTGATGCTGCTGGCCTTTGGGCCGAAAGTGGAGGCGGACCAGGCCCAGCTGCAATTTTTTTTTTCAAATTATTCAAAGAAATTTTTTTTGTCAAGAAAATAGAAAAGTAAAGAATAGCTTCTGAACCGTGCTATTTCAATGAATTTTATTCATGTTTTCCACTATGAAAGATTAAATTGTCGCTTCCCTAATTCAATTTTGAACCAACCGGTTAAAATAGCTTAGAGAGTAAAACAATACAGAATTGTTTCTGAATAGAATATTGTAAAGTTTACGTTGCACAATAAAAGTTTTGTCCTCCAATTAAATTGGAACCAACGGGAAAATTTAATTGGAGGAACTGTTCCTGCAATGTTTTTCCCTGTGGGTGGAATCAGATTCAGATAGTTTTCATTATGACTACAGAAAGATATTTGTTTTAAAGTTAAAATATGGTATTGTTATTTTCTGACCAACGTTGATGATAACAGTACTATAAATCTATGAGTCTTATGTTCAAAGCTTAAATCTCTGATAAATTTTGTATCAAAGTGATCAATTTTCAGAGAACAGATAAAGATCAAGAAATGCTCTTGAACTAGAGAAATGTATATTTCTTGTTCCCACTGCAGTAAAGTTGTTGATGATGATTATTTCTTAGCAAAGTTGTTTAATAGATATACTATTATCACATTGTTTATGAGTTATATGCATTATTTCCATTTCCGCCCAACGTTAATATGGAATTAATGTAGAAGGATGATGTTTTATTCTAATTCTGCCCAACGGTGATTCAGAATATAAAAGAAAGTTTTAAAGGTTTAATGTGCATATTTTTTAACCAGACCAACATGGGGTTACTTATATGCTCATTATTGTTGATTATTGGCTAAGTTTTCTCAGAAGTTTTCCATGCTTCCATTCATGAAAGCGAATGGCTGGGTACTTATGCACGAAAGATAACCAAGAAAGGTCATAACATGAGGGTGTATGTTCTCTCTAAAGAATGGCATCAAAAGAAAAGATATAGATCATTAAGAGTCTTTGTTGATGAATGTCTTTCATGTACTCTCTATGAAGAAGATTTCTCAGTTAACATGATTTGAGATGAAACAAGCAACATGCGTGTTTAATATGATCAACGTCGGATCAAGCATGTGTGTCAAAGAGCATTCTGATTTATTTCTAAATTTGATTCTTGAATATGCAGTCAAAAGAGCCAATTCTGGCATTATGTCCCTTTACAGGGAATTACCCGCATGGCTGGAAAATATGATTATGATAAACCCCGCATGGTAGGAAAAGTGCAGGGAAAATACTGCGTAACCCGTATGGTGGCAGAAATTTTGGCAAACGACTTATCCCGTATGACAGAGAAAGATATGATGACTCATGTGCTTTTAATGTGTCTCACTGGGAGAAAAGTATGGAGTAGCTATTATGCTTTCCTAGTATCGACCGTACACCTTATGTGTAACTGCTATTAAGCACTCAATAAATCCAAAGAGAACACAAGTTACGAGATGATCCTAAATATAAGAATGATATGCAAGTGTGTCTTGCAAAACTATTAATGACAAAGAACTCTGTTGAGTTTACGAAATGGAATAAGGAAAAGTACTCCCATATCGTTAATAGATAACTTCACATTTATGAAGTAATCGGATAAATGAAGTAGATAATCAAGTTTCCTCACTTCACAAGTGTTGTGAATGGTTTTTGAAGTTGTGGCGTAAAAGTTCTTGCCACATTTCGAGGGGGAGAAAGAAATACGAATCCATTAATGAAGAATGTGATAAATGCGGGGGGAGTCTGACGGTCATAATAATACCCCTAAAGAAAAGAAATAGTTGTATTCCTGGATCTTTTACAGTTCCAAAAGCAGACTAAGAATACTAAGACGGTGCTTAAAGTGCCGTAAAGAAGAAAGTTTTAACAGAATAAACCCAAATAAAAAAGTTTAAAGATACACCATTTTTAGAGAAGATGCACGATGTCACTGGGGAGCATGTTGTATGATCTATACAAAGACTTGTTGTCAGCTCCATAAAGGATGAATGAGTAAACATGGATCTTGTGATACAGGTCCTCAGAAAACCTATTGCCTCTTGGAAATGAAAGACTATAGAATTAATTTGCCTCTTGGCAATGACAGAGCAAGAACAAGCCCATATGAAAGAAGTGCCAGTACCTGAGACACAGATGGTCTCAAGGAATAACAAAATCAGATACTTCTGATTACTATAAAGTCTATGTTAGTGAAATTCAAATGGAGGTTGATCACACCTCATTTAAAGCGCTAAATGGAGGTCTACAAGGCCAATGTGACTCCAAAGGAAATATGTCAAGTTGTAAAGCATGACTTAAATCGAAAGTTTTGTGCAAAGATAATGAATAGATTACAATGAGTGTTAGTGGCACATCATCGTCGACATCATGATCTGTGTTACATCAGATGAAAGTAAAGAACACAAGGGATACTGCTTCAAGAAGTTTTTTTATGGACTAGAGCAAGTCTCTAGACAGTGGCATTTAAAGTTAAAAGAATCGGATGTTCTTTTGGGTTAAAGAAAATGAGAGGACAATTGTATTCATGCAAAGTTATAGAATAGGAAATTCAATCTAATCATGTGCATGTGGATGACGTCCTACTTGCTAATGGTCATGTCAATCTACTACAGGAGGAGTAAAGAAGTTCTTGCCCTCAAAGTTCAAAAGAATGTTCTCAGTAGAGTGTCTCTCGTTATAATTATCGAGATTCACCAAGAAAAGAATAAAAAAGGGGGCATTAGGAATGTCGCTTGGACATGCTAAGAGAGGTCTCTAAAGTATGCATGCGAGAAAAACCTACGCATGTTCTTATAGTCAAGGGTAATGGAACTGGAAACTTTGGTGTTCCAAAAGTTGATGAGAAAAGATTTAAAATGGATATGGTGCCATATGCTTCAGCTGTTGGAAGCTCAATATATTACCCTGACACAGTTCACGATCCGGGTTCTTTTGGCAATGTCCACCCATATATAGATCACAGGAATGGAGTCAAAAATATTGGCCTCATGATGAAAGAACTAAGTGCTCTCAATAGATTGTGAGTACAAAGACATGACTTGTGAAATGTATAGAGAAATCCACAATTGTCGCTAACTTTCACACTAGGAGTTTTTTGTGTGGAAAAGCTCCAAAGAATGAAACAATTATCATCAATGTGATGCAAAAAATGTTATAGCTTGATATGTGGCTGAGGGACAGGAAAAATGTTTAAGGAGACATGTACCCGGAGTTGATAATGGTTGACAACAGCGATAACCATTTTAAGTTTTTCGCTCCTATGACAACGAGTCAAGTGTGATGCCAAACACACTGACACAGAGTTATGCGTTATAATGGAGAAAGTCCAGAATTATGTAGAAATGCTTGAAGCAAAAAAGTGACAAACAAGTGTTTGCAGATCTGCTTTTTAAAAACTTACCGCCCAGTGTGTCCGGAGAACATAGTCGACATGGGTTTTATGGTAAAGTCTAAGATTTCCGGACAATAAAATGACCCAAGGTTAAAGAATATGTTTCAAAACAGAGGAGCGTGTTGTAGGTGTTGACTCTATCGGGGATAGACCGTGAGGATGAGACATGCTCTACATACAAATCTGTGATGGAACGAGTACTTCGAAAAAAAAATGTTTCGAAGTATAAAGTTAAAAGTATATGATGAGATCAAGGGGGAGAATGCTAGATTGATCTCTTCCCCAATGGGCCAAACGACCCATTGGACCCTTGACCCACACCCTAATCGGGGGTGTCCAGCCCAGACAAGGCTGGTGGGCCCCCGTCGTGCAGCCCTATAAAGAGGAGGTAGGGACCAGGGGCACACGATACGAGGTTCGTCGCCGCCACTGTTTCTCCACCGTCCTAACCCTAGTCCGATCTAGAGGGTAAGGCTGTCAGCGACGGGAAGCGCCACCAGCAACTTCACCATCGACCTCTACGTCGAGCTCCTCGCCGTTCACCACCGGCACTGGAGTTCACCATCATCACCATCACCTTTAGGCATCACGATGGCCAACAGCTCGAGCTCCTCGAGCCAAAGACAAGGTGAATCACCGCAAACCCTAAGCCTACCCGATCCAAAGAGAGCTATCAACTACATCCGTAATGCATGGTATCATATAGGACTACATTTATTGTCATGCATGACACAAAGTAGCATTATAATTTAATATGATACGCTATCACGATATCATACTCAAGCCTCTCTTTCTTCATTTAATTCTATGCCACCTCATCAAAATTGCTTTGTTGGCGTGCATGATACTACCTATGATACTTCCATTACGACCAACATTAAGAATGCATTTCTTCAACTACATCAACATCATTAACTCTCTTGCCTCGCCTTAATAACAATCTATCACATCAGTAAGGCCTAGGCCTTTGATACAACTTCAGTTTAACACCGGCTAGCGAGCAATAGTTCATCTGGGGCAGATTGTTACATATCTTATGGGGAAACACTTATAATCAAGAGGCCGATTAGAGACATCCTCGGACAATAGACCATCGTTGATTCTAATCCAATCACACGGTCGTCCATCATTGCGTATTGGCAAAAAAAAGAGAAAACACATCCGGTCAACGCATTGAAAAGCATCCGCATCCTCAACGCATAACCCGAACCTAATCACTCGCCCGAATAATGCCTCTGAATCTCTCCCGCACTGCTCCGAGCTCGCCGTCAATCGCTACAACCCCGTCCTCTCCGTAAACACAGTTGCTGTTTTGTCCGCTCTAATCTGATCCAAAACGAGAAGCGCATTGCCACCAATGCGTTCAGCGGCGATGAGATGAGGCAGCACGCCGGTGACCTTCCTCGTCTCCTATTCCCATATCTCATCACGACCACGCCTGCTTCCCGGGCACCAACCTGCGTATCATCACCGTCTCCATTAGGCCGCAAGCCGGGTGCACTCAGAGATCGCTCGGGCAATCCGGCGGGCGCATTAACGAGCGTGGCGACTTACTCCGGCGCATACAGGATGGGGCTCGCACACCATGACAATGATGTGGAGGTCGCATGCAACTTTCGCCTCCTTGGGTCTTCATCAATAGATCTAGATAATTCATCTCCTCAACTACTTCACCATCAATTGGAATCTCGGCTAATGGTGCATCCATGGTGCAGCGTCACTCCGTCGATGCCACTCCTCAATTGACATCACTTTGATCTGGTGCAACACCTAGCGGTGGAAGGAAGCATGGACAAATGAAGGGAAGCAAATCTATAATTTGTAAGATACATATGATATGAGCTTATGAAGCATTGTACTCCTCACGACTTGAAGGAAAGAAAATTTTAGTGTGTCTGAAAAATGTTATATGAACAATTGAAGCACAGATGCACGACCACCATGGGAAGGAAGCACGATCCTCTTCATATGGTGCATCCATTTGGTAGCTTCGTTCTGTCCATGTCGCTCCTTGTTTATGCAATTTCGATCTGTCTGGCGGTGGAAGAGAGCAGGTCCACAATCTGAAGGAAGCACGATCATCGTCAAATGGTGCATCCATGTTGCAGTGTCGCAATGTCTCTATCACTCCTCATTGACACCATTCTAATCCCTTGGTTCGTCCGGTGGCGTAAGAAAGCACAACCACCATATGTAGGGAAGCACGCCCGAAGCATGGCCCTTGCTTAATGATTCATGGTCACCATTAAAAGGAAGCATATACACCATCAAAAGGAAGCACTAACACCATAGGAAGGACACATGCCACCATTGGATTGTTGGCCTGCATTGGCGCAAAAGCATACCTTATATGTCATACTTTGCTTTCTAAGGAAATTCAGATTCTTTTGGATGTATATTTCAATTTCTTTGGAAACAAAAATATAGTAATTTGTTACAAACCAACACAACTTTTGGTGTAATAATTCTCTTTGGAAACAAAAAAATGTTTGGTTGGAAGCAATTTATAATGATAAATAATTCTTGATCCTTCAAAATATTTTTTGGTGTGCATGCAAAAATAATACGTTATTTACTATGGCATAAATTTCACCAAATCTAAAACAATATCATGTTATCATGGAAGCATATTTTTGAGCAGACGGAAAGAAAATAAATTGTTTATTCCTTAGCATGATTACATTTAGTAAAAACATGTTTCCATGTATGAAAAGATGGAAGCACATAAAAAGACAAACGAAGCACGTGAAGGAAGCAGTGGGAACGAGAAGAGACGACCGGGGTTAGCGCTAGGAGTTAATCTCACGTGATTTACCGGATTGGTGGTTGGCCTTGGTCGTTAGTAAACAAATCTCCGCATGCAAACTAGCAACGCATGTCCTGTTTTTACGGACCAATCTCCACGCTCCGGTCTCCTTAATTACCTAATCGGATGTACGCCTTGCTCTCAATCGGACGGTGTAAGATTGGCCTGATAGATGCAACCTCGCAGAAGTCCTGATGCCCGTGGTGTCCTATCTTATATAAATGATGATTTTGCAGGAGTTAAGGGGCGTTTAGTTTGGTGGAAGTTACGTATGAACACGTAAGCTTTTAAGCAGGTCTAGGATTTTCATTGGCGAGCCAACGAGATAGTTTAGTTAATTTTTTTACCAAGAACCTACCAATGTGCAGCCTGCATGTGTGGTCAGATTGCCCAACGATGCAGCTTCAACAGTGGAGGACCTTCCCAAAGTGCAGATTGTACAGGATGGTCATATCACCCACTACATTCAGCCCAAACATCACGCACGGAAGAACAGAGAGCATCAAAAGAGGTGGCGTAAGTAGCAGCCATGCCGGAGGTCGCCGAACCATGCTTCGGAGTGTTAGAACTAATCTTGATGTTTTGTATCACATGTTTAAGTTTGAGTTCTACATTTAGTTTACATGGTAGAGTAACTTGCCGTATGGCTGGTACGTACGTAGTTTTGGTTCAGCAGGGGTGCAAAGGCGAGATGTCGAAGAAGGTCGTGCGAGGCAACAAAGACGACGAGATGCCGAGTACCGCGAGACACGGTGCAACCATTTGAGACGGCGCTGCAGAAACAATTGAAGCCAAGTGATCTGGTGAGGTGGTTAGTTGTTGCATGCGTTGGGCTGGAGTCAAGCAGCCGGGCTAGATAGATAAGTCAGAGCTGAGAGAATCAGTTAGATGGTTAGCTAATTGCATGCACGCATGAGTTGTTAGCCGGTGGAGCATGCACGTCTTAGAGATATTCTAGGAGTGGCGTTGTGTGTGCTGTTAGTGGCCGAGTGTGGCGGCCGTGACTTGGTGGCCTGGCCGGGATGTGGTTGAAGGCGAGCCTCCTGTGAATATAAGCTTTGCATTGAGTGATAGAAAGGAGAGAGAGAGCTGTGGGGAGGCAGCAGTTGTGAGGAAGAAGAGCGCGCCACGAGGAGGTGGCGCCAACAATTGATATCAGAGCCTTGTCGATCCCAGGCAGTGACGGCGGGGCGACACACTCCATGAGAGGCGGAGGTCGACGGCGCAAGGTGCACACCGCTGGCGACGATGCGCGGCCGGAGGCATTTTGTGGTGCGATGTCCGCTTAAGAGGAGATGGCGGCGACGCTGCCATGATGACGGTGCAAAGCCGTTCTGAGGAGACGCTGACCGCGATGCTGCTGAGAAGTTGTCTGGGCGCGCGAGGCCGTCATGTGGATTGGCGTGAAGCTGGTCAATGGTGGTGTGCATGGTGGTGTGATGCCATCCATGGGATGGGTCGCTGTCACGGCGTGGCAATCGCCGTCGCGAAGCTGTCTTCCACGTCAAGAGGTGGTCATCGGGTGCGGCTAGAGGACGTGGTGATGGGCGTTGCGATGGCGTCGACCACAACAAGAAGTTATGTGGTTGTGACCGGCGCTGCGATGGCGTCGTCCACAATAAGGTGGAGCGCGGTGGTCTGCGGTGCTGCGACGGAGTCGACAAGAAGCTGCGGGTGATCCGCGTCGAAGACTGGCTTCAAGATTAGGGGGTGAATGTTAGAACTAATCTTGATGTTTTGTATCACATGTTTAAGTTTGAGTTTTGCATTTAGTTTAGGTGGTAGAGTAACTTGCCGTGTGGCTGGTACATACGTAGTTTCGGTTCAGCAGGGGTGCAAAAGGCGAGATGTCGAAGAAGGTCAAAGCGATGCGACAAAGACGATGAGATTCCCCGAGTACCCGCATGAGACACGCAGTGCAACCATGTGAGACGGCGCTGCAGAAACAATTGAAGGCAAGTGATCTGGTGAGGTGGTTAGTTGTTGCATGCGTTGGGCTGTAGTCAAGCCGCCAGGCTGGAGATAAGTCAGAGCTGAGGGAATCAGATAGTTGGTTAGCTAATTGCATGCACTCTTGAGTTGTTAGCCGGTGGTGCATGCACGTCCTAGAGAGATTCTAGGAGTGGCGTCGTGTGTGCTATTAGTGGCCGAGTGTGGCGGCCGTGACTTGGTGGCCTGGCCGGGATGTGCTTGAAGGCCAGCCTCCTGTGAATATAAGCTTTGCATTGAGTGATAGAATGAAGAGAGAGAGAGAGAGAGAGAGAGAGCTGTGGGAGGCAGCAGTTCTGAGGAAGAAGAGCAGCGCTACGAGGAGGCGGCGCCAACAATTGGTATCAGAGCCTTGTCGATCCGAGGTGGCGACGGCGGCGCGGCAAACTCCATGTGAGGCGAAGGTCGTCGGCGCAAGGTGGACACCGTTGGCGACGCGATGCTACCGGCGGCCTGTTGCGGTGCGATGCCGCTAAGAGGAGTTGGCGGTGCGACGCTGCCATGATGACGGTGCAATGCCGTTACTAGGAGACGCGGCACGATGCTGCTGAGAAGTTGTACGGCGGCGCGTGGACGTCATGTGGATTGGCGTGAAGCTGGTCAATGGTGGTGTACATGGCGGTGTGATGCCATCCATGGGATGGGTCGCTGTCACGGGCGTGGAAGCGGCGTCACAAGGTGTCGTCCACGTTAAGAGGTGGTAATCGGGTGCAGCAAGAGGACGTGGTGATGGGCGCTGAGATGGCGTCGACCACAACAAGATGGTATGTGGTTGTGATCGGCGCTGCGATGGCGTCGTCCACAATAAGATGGAGCGCGGTGGTCTGCGGCACTGCGACGGAGTAGACAAGAAGCTGCGGCTGATCCGCGTCGAAGACTGACTTCAAGATTAGGGGGTGAATGTTAGAACTAATCTTGATGCTTTTTATAACATGTTTAAGATTGAGTTTTGCATTTAGTTTAGGTGGTAGAGTAACTTGTCATGTGGCTGGTACGTACGTAGTTTTGGTTCAGCAGGGGTGCAAAGGCGAGATGTCGAAGAAGGTCGTGCGATGCGACAAAGACGGCGAGATGCCGAGTACCGCGAGACACGGTGCAACCATGTGAGACGGCGCTGCAGAAACAATTGAAGCCAAGTGATTTGTGAGGTGGTTACTTGTTGCATGCATTGGGCTGGAGTCAAGCCGCCGGGCTGGATAGATAAGTCAGAGCTGAGATAATCAGTTAGTTGGTTAGCTAATTGCATGCACGCATGAGTTGTTAGCCGGTGGTGCATGCACGTCCTAGAGATATTCTAGGAGTGACGTCGTGTGTGCTCTTAGTGGCCGAGTGTGGCGGCCGTGACTTGGTGGCCTGGCCAGGATGTGCTTGAAGGCCAGCCTCCTGTGTATATAAGCTTTGCATTGAGTGATAGAAAGGAGAGAGAGAGTTGTGGGAGGCAGCTGTGAGGAAGAAGAAGAGCGGGCGCTGCAAGGAGGCGGCGCCACACGGAGGTCTCGGGGACCAAACTCGGTCGGCCTGACATGTGAACTTGGCTCCGTTGGTCCAATTGAACGAATACCTTACAGGTGAGGTCGGCACCGGTGTCAAGAGGCGACGAAACTGGCTGCCACGCAGGAAGCTCGCACGTAGACACAAACAAAGCTGCAACCACACGCCCAAGCCCACACACCAGTGACACCACACGCGGTGCACGGGACGGTACACCGCACCGGCCAAGTGAGCAAGGTAGCGGTCGCATTCTAGCCGTCTTGCAGTTCACGCCGAGACTGATTGACAGGGAGCTTGGGGTACCTCATCACATTGGCTCCGGCGCTAGCATAGCAGAAGCAACAACTCCTGACCACGACGACGCGAGAAGGGCTCTAGTGCCGAGGAAAGCTGGAACGCCGGTGACCCAGACGGACGCGATGTTGCGGCCTTGAGCAGACGTGGGAGTAGCTCGAGCCACGCCGCGACCTCTCGTACTCCTATTCCCTGCTCCCCGCCATCTCCTCCACCGTGCCGTCACCACCGCCACCTCGCCGCCGCCCTCGCCGCCCCGTTCTCAACAAGCTGCTCTCGCCACGCTCATGCTCCCGCCCGTGCACCTCCTTTCCACTCCTGCAAGCTGCTGCACTCCACCACAGGCCGACCCGATACACCAAGCGAAGCAGCAGGACGAACCGAAGCACCACGGCAGCCAACCACAGCCCCATACAGCCGAGGAGGTCGACATGAACGCCGCGGGCCATTACAGCTAGACGAAGAACAAACAGTAGCAGCTTTCAGTGCTCAACTAACTTTTATAATCTAGCTAGTAGATTTTTTGCACGGTAATACATGTCTCATTCATATCATAAAAATCAAATCACAAGTCACGTAAGGACCGACATGACAAACCTGAAAAGATAGCAGAACATCGCTAAGCTTGACACCAACGTCCGTCAACTGCCTTCGGCACACTACTAGGAAAAGGCATGCTAGTGGCGCACCAGTTTTGCCTACTAATGGTGCACTACTTGTGCGCCACTAGCATCACACTAATAGAATTAAATTCTAATGGCGCACCACTGGTGCGCCATTAGTATCTGGTGTTCTAATGGAGCACCATGCAGTGCACCATTAGTATAGCCCACAGTGCGCCATTAGAATGCCTCCCAGGGGGCCATATGTACCCATGTGCTTTGGCATACTAATGGCGCACCAATGGATGATGCGTCATTAGTGTGATTATCACAGTGCGCCATTAGTGCCTTGTGTGGTGCGCCACTAGTATGAATATTAGGGATGTTTTTTTCTTCTCTGATATTTTCACAGGTTACAAAATATATTATTGAACAGAATTTACACAACACCACACAGCAACAGCAGATTCATCGAATACAATAGAAGATTAGTCTCCGAATACAATTCATCATATTAGTCTCCGAATTCAAAAGACCGAACAAAGATAGAACATTACAAGTCTTGAGACCGCGAGTAACGAGTTTATCTTCACATTACAAGTCGATATCGATCATCTAAACTACCATCACATAGAAGAGAGCTGCGGTCATCACGATGAGCATCATCGCGATGAAACTGGTCTTCACCCGGTTCCTCCAACGCTCCCTCCTCTCTCCCGCTAGATACCGGGCATATGTAGATTCTGCCTCCGCCTCTAGTGGTGTACCCTTTGTAACTGTTATCAGCTGAAACGGGTGAACCTGTCTCCGACACTCCTCCCAAATCATCGTAGACTCCGGGAACCTTACCCTTGTACACGACATACGACGGCATCTCTATGCACAAGCCAAACGACGGACAATACATAAGCAATATATAAGTATGCAACAAAAGGATCGGAAGAGAAAAGCAAGACATTAATAGCACGATTCATGGTCCTACTAATAAATAGCATCAATTATACCTAAGTTGAACGACTGTCCAAACCAAAGAGACATACAAGTTCATTAAAGTTTAATTACAACATGAGCTAATCGATGTTTCAGAACTACAAATAGCATGCATCACTACTTTTGACTTGACTCACGGGACCGGAGCGTGGATGAAGCCGCCGCCTTCGTGGATGGTCATGAAGTCGCGAGCGTTGTCGCCTACATTTGAAGTGTTGTGTCTATCTCACTGTTGGACGGTTGCTCTCCGAGGTAGAACTGACCCGAGGCACGGCGACATCTTGATGGATGATTTCTGCAAACTCCATCGGATGCGAAAAGAATTCTTGTCGGAGGTCCGGCGTTCTAGATTGCCGCCAAGCTATGCGGCCCAATCTCGACATTATTTTGTAGCGGAAGGTGATTATGGTCCCGTACAATCGCCCTCATGTGATGGAGGGCATAGTAGGCATCCTTCTGACCGCCAGGCGGCTGCTTGACGCAGGGGAACGTCGTATTGTGGGTGAACACGTGCCTGCCGTACCTACGAACTGGCCTCTTAAAGGTGCCTCCAGATGTGGCGTAGCCGGGGAGAGCATCATCAAGAACTTTCTTGATATTTGTGTAGTCTATCTTGGAGTCACGGTCCGGGTCGAAATACGTGGCCGTGGAATATTTCGGGCTTAAGAGGATGAGTGTGCAATGTGTGTCACTGCATAGAACACAGAATGTTAGAAAAAAAAGAACAATCGAAATCTAAGAAATCATATGTTACGGGGCGGTGAGGGGATGACTTACTCGGGAAAGTAAGGCACGGGGAAGTTATCCTTATCCGGTTTGCCGTAATGACGCCGAGGTGTGAACTCGCGACTTGCCGGCCCCCTAGCTGCAAAGATCTTGGCACGCATGTAGAAGGGGTCGACTATCCACGACGCCCGTGGTCTTGTCTCGAATGATCCGCATCTCCATACTCAAATAAAAACAGCGTAACGAAGGTGTAGTGCAGCGGATGAAGATTAAACATAGCAAAGATGTCGCCAAACCGCAGGACGATCGCACCCCGATGGCGCCATCCACAAAGCCCTTGCCCTCGGCACCTTGGCCATGAAAACCGGGTATGCCACATCATTCGGGAGAGACGCATCTTCTCCAAAGAAAGAACGCTGTCATGCAGACTCCGCATAGCACCGGTTGCAGCATTGAGCATATTTGTCGGTAGCATCGCCCTACCCGCCACATGCACCCTCCTTGAGATATTCTGAGGTGAAGGTGGCCCGTCCTAAGCACGGATCGTACTCGGTGCCGGCTAGCTTGCACCGGCGGCCTTGTTAGTCTTTCGTTTCCGTCCCTTCTTCTTGATCTGCTGTAATGGGACCGAAGTTACGCTCTGCACTGCCTTCTTGAGCGCCTTGGGGCTGATAATATTTCGCACCTCAACTATGAGGCTCGGTGAAAGGCGGGGAGCCGAGGCGTCTCCCGAGAACCCGAACGCCAGATGACGCCTGTTGCAATTGGATTTATCCGCCCGTACCAGCTAGATCGCTTGATGCGTCTTGGTTGGGTTCTTGAGAAGGAGGCCCGCCGAACTTCGTCACCGCGTACCCATGTTCGGCAAAGTACTTATCGACGTTGGTATATGTACCGTCGTTGTCGTCGTCGTCCGGATCCTGTGCCATATGCATGTCCGGATCCTTTGCCATAGGGATGTCCGGCATGTCCGATAGCGTTGCGACGTTCTTCCCATGGCGCGGTGCCGGCAAGACTGGCGGTCTTGTCTGTGGGGTGGAGTCCCCCGCCCCCAAACGAATCTGGCTCTTCGGCCAAAGCAGGGGCTAGCTTAGGCAGGCGCTGAGGGTCATCAAATCTTCTTCGTCTGCCCCGGTGGGTCGAATCGGAGGTAGCAACTCGTCGCAGCCTGGCAGCACCCGAACCAGTTAAACCCTATACACGGTGGGTGGCATCGGTTTACCGTGGAACACGGGTTGCCGGTTGAACGATTTTGCCCTTGGCGACATCGACCAACTCGTCGTTCACGAAGTGCGGGAGAGTGCACGCAGGCGTCGGCGGCCCTCCGAAAACATGTAGGGCGTCAGGGATGCCCAGTCAAAGGCAAAAGGAGATGAAGTCCTCGGCCGAGAGGCTTAATTAGTTACCGTGATGATGGCGTCGAGCTCGACTAATGTCGAGGCACCGCCAACGGCGGGCGTGCAACTGACGGAGGGGCCGCTTGCTGGGGAGGTGCCGACCGGCATACACCCGGGTGCATTAAGCTCCAATGCTCGTGCCGGCACCGGAGACACCAAAACCGCCTCCGCCGGTGACACTAATGGCGCCACCGGAGACACCAATGGCGCCGCCTGCGCGTTGTGCGAGTTGCTGGCCGTGAAGCTGGGAATCGGGGCGGCCCCTGTTGGCCACCCGCAATCCACGTCGTCAGCCCATGAATCAAGGTAGGCATAATGCCGGTGAGCGTCGTTCCTAGTTGTTGTTGCACTTGCTCTTGGATCGGAATCCGCGCCACTTGTGCCTTGAGTTCTTCAACCTCGCGCGACTGGCTTTCCGAGCTGGTCTTTTTCTCCTTTCGCCCACCAGCGGTATAGTATGACGACCATTTTGTGGACAAGCCATTCTGCGGCCACACGACCAGCTGATGACGACTTCATCGAGCTTATCCTTGTTTTTCATTACGCTCAACGCCTCTATTTAGAGTGCTGCCCTGAAGGGGTGCCCGAGGCGACCCTGCTTCGCTATCGCTTTCGGGTCTCCTTCGCTGAGAATCAAGCTCAAAGCGCCCGGTCTTCCGGATCCGTGGTAAGCCCCTTTGTTGTCGGGTCCTCCTTGTACCGGGCCCCGACAAAGTTCCCGGTCCGCTTGTCACCGCTGTATTTCTCGAAAGCCGGGCGGTAGGGCTTGCTTCAACGCAGCGTCCTCCTTGTCCCATATAGGCTCCGCCACTCAGAATCGCCCGGGACCGAGTTTGTGTTCCCCTAAGTTCAACTCCCGCATTTCTTTCCCCATCGACTTGATTCGGAGGTTGCATCGCTCTCAAGACTTGATCTTAAACTCCTTCTAGTCATCTTCGCTGATCGAAGGATTTTTCGCCTTGATCTTCTCATAACTATCACCTTTCTCAATCATTCTCTTCACCGCGCTTCTCCAAGTAGACAGGGCCGTGCTCATCCTCATGAGGGCGGCACAGTTCACTTTATTCCCTGAGAGGCGTGTGTTTTCAAATTCAGCGGGGAACTTGTATCATTCGTGCAGCTTCGTGAAGAGGAGGTTGCGCAAATTTCCTCCTGTCCTTATGCCTAAGGTTCTCGGTGTTGATCGAGACGGTGCCCCGGAGAATGCACCCGAGCAGAACCGAGTACCCCTCGACTATATGTTTGGGCTCCGTTGGATGCCCGTCGGAGTTCACTTGAGTAAATTCCTCCTTGACGGTGCGGAGCGCGTTCGGGCGCCGGTCCTTCCGTTGCCTCTTCGGTTGGCTGCCATCTGTGCGTGCGCCGCCATCATCAGTGGTGGCATCCTCGGCGGCACCATCAGTGGTGGCATCCTTGGCGGCACCATGAGTGGTGTCATCCCCGACCCCACTAGGGGTTGTGTAGTCAGGATCAGTGTCTTCTGCGGCGTCCTCATAACGGTGAGGTTGTTCCTCCATCTCCTGGAGATTCTTCGTCTTCTCGCCCGCCCGAGCCGCGATGGTTGTCTTGCTGCCCTTCCTCATTTCTTGCCCGGCCCCCATGGACGACTTCATAATCATCTTCATCACCTTGCCACTGATAGCCATCCATGAAACCACGCAAGGGCAGGTGGTCTCACACCTGTCTGGAATCCGGGTCCATAAGGCTCTTCAGCTTGCATCTTCGACACGGACATCTTATCTCCGTCTCGTTCTTTTGAAGCATCTCGGCCTTCGTGGAGCTCAAAAACCTATTCATGATGCCTTCGGGTCATCGCGGCGGACCATGGTCGCCTGCGGGTAGAGCAAAACGATATTTTAGAACCAAGAAAAAATTGGCATGACTTTCCATAAAATAGGACCCGGAAAAGAATGCATAGTGCCAAAATTCTCAGAAACCGAAATGAATCAACATTCCGCAAAATATTGGCAACTATTGCATTTCAAATATCGGTACCTGCAAACACAAAACATATATGCAACACCACAAACATATGCAACACCATTTAACATACATAGATCTAGCTAGGCCACAAAAAGTGCATGTGCACGTTGTTGGAGAGGAAGAACAACATAAAGATAGCTTCCCCCCTTACTTACATATCAGAAAAAGGTAATTTATCCACTTAATGTGGATGAATCTATGGTGCCCGGCGGGCCTAGGGACAGATCTGTGACGGCCAAAAACCGTCAAGGAAGGTACTGTGTCAAATTATGACGCGATATACATGACGAATTTCAAGTCCGTCACGTCTGGGCATCCACGACGGTATTTCATTGATCCATGACAGCTTGGGACTGTCATCGGTTAACAGGTTTCTTGTAGTGTACCCGATCCAATAGAGCTATCAATGGTATCAGCCATGTTTTCAGTTTAGGATTTCAGTACAAATCAAAGAACTCAACACCCTCCCTTAGAACCGTAAAGAGAAGGGCAAAAGAAATCACCGGAGAGCCTCGCGTTAGCCGGAAGGTCGCGCCACAAGACTGCCGCGCCGCCGCAAGCCGAGGCGACGGAAGAAGAACTCACGCCTGCAGGGGCAAGGGCGCCGCCATTAATGTTCGGCGGCGCGCCACCGCAGGGGAACGCGCCACCGGCGAAGGTGATGGCAACGGCCGGCCGCTGCAAGATAAGCAGCTTTCGCCATCGTCCGGCGCCAAGGGGAGAGAAGGTCATCGAAGCCGACCGCTCTCTGTGGCCGTGGACTGGAAAGGACGGAGAACGGGAAGGGGAAAGAAGAAAGAGGAGGCGGCTTGGCTCGCGCGGCGCCGTGGCTGTCTGCCGCCGCCGGCGGTCGGGGCGTTGCCCTGTTTTGTCGATAGAAAGGGGCGGAGAAAGCAGCACAGAGAAAAGTGAAGAGGAAAAGGCGCAGCGTCGCGGTGGCATCCACCGGCCGCGGCGGCGCCGGGCCCGTCAGAGGCGCCCACGGAGAGACAAATGGAGATAACGAGTAGGCGAGGAGGAACGTGAACGACTGTGGCATAGGTTTCGGCCAGGCTCTCTCTCTCCCACGTTTTTGAACTAGCTATATTCGCGCTGGGCCGTTGGATGAAGATGATTGGCCAAGATCAATAACCTAGCTCCGCCCGGGCTGTTGGGCTGAAAGTAGAAGTGCGCTGTAGGCTGGCAGACCAGGCTAGAGTGGCTTGCGCCCGCGCGGGCCTTTTGGGCCAAAAATGGAGGCGGACCAGGCCGAGCTGCAGTTTTTTTTTCAAATTATTCAAAGAAAATTTTTTTGTCAAGAAAATAGAAAAGTAAAGAATAGCTTCTGAACCGGGCTATTTTCATGAATTTTATTCATGTTTTCCGCTATGAAAGATTAAATTATCGCTTCTCTAATTCAATTTTGAACCAACCGGTTAAAATAGCTTAGAGAGTAAAACAATATAGAATTGTTTCTGAATAGAATATTGTAAAGTTTACGCTGCACAATAAAAGTTATATCCTCCAATTAAATTGGAACCAACGGGAAAATTTAATTGGAGGAACTGTTCCTAGCAATGTTTTTCCCCTGTGGGTGGAATCAGATTCAAATAGTTTTCATTATGACTACAGAAAGATATTTGTTTTAAAGTTAAAATATGGTATTGTTATTTTCTGACCAACGTTGATGATAACAGTACTATAAATCTATGAGTCTTATGTTCAAAGCTTAAATCTCTGATAAATTTGTATCAAAGTGATCAATTTTCAGAGAATAGATAAAGATCAAGAAATGCTCTTGAACTAGAGAAATGTATATTTATTGTTCCCACTGCAGTAAAGTTGTTGATGATGATTATTTCTTAGCAAAATTGTTTAATAGATATACTATTATCACATTGTTTATGAGTTATATGCATTATTTCCATTTCCGCCCAACGGTAATATGGAATTAATGTAGAAGGATGATGTTTTATTCTAATTCTGCCCAACGGTGATTTAGAATATAAAAGAAAGTTTTAAAGGTTTAATGTGCATATTTTTTAACCAGACCAACATGGGGTTACTTATATGCTCATTATTGTTGATTATTGTCTAAGTTTTTTCTCGGAAGTTTTCCATGCTTCCATTCATGAAAGCGAATGGCTGGGTACTTGTGCACGTAAAGATAACGAAGAAAGGTCATAACATGAGGGTGTATGTTCTCTCTAAAGAATGGCATCAAAAGAAAAGATATAGATCATTAAGAGTCTTTTGTTGATGAATGTCTTTCATGTACTCTCTATGAAGAAGATTTTTCAGTTAACATGATTTGAGATGAAACAAGCAACACGCTGCGTGTTTAATATGACCAACGCCGGATCAAGCATGTGTGTCAAAGAGCATTCTGATTTATTTCTAAATTTGATTCTTGAATATGCAGTCAAAAGAGCCAATTACGGCATTATGTCCCTTACAGGAATTACCGCATGGCTGGAAAATATGATTATGATAAACCCCGCATGGTAGGAAAAGTTCGGGAAAATACCTGCAGAACCCGTGATGGTGGCAGAAATTTTGGCAAAGGACTTATCATGCATGACAGAGAAAGATATGATGACTCATGTGCTTTTAATGTGTCTCACTCTGGGAGAAAAGTATGGAGTAGCTATTATGCTTTCCTAGTATCGACCGTACACCTTATGTGTAACTGTCATTAAGCACTCAATAAATCCAAAGAGAACACAAGTTACAGATGATCCTAAATATAAGAATGATATGCAAGTGTGTCTTGCAAAAGTATTAATGACAAAGAACTCTGTTGAGTTTCCGAAATGGAATAAGGAAAAAGTACTCCCATATCAGTTAATAGATAACTTCGTTACGTATGAAGTAATCAGATAAATGAAGTAGATAATCGAAGTTTCCACACTTCACAAGAGTTGTGAATGGTTTTTCGAAGTTGTGGCAGAAAAGTTCTTGCCACATTTCGAGGGGGAGAAAGAAATACGAATCCATTAATGAAGAATGTGATCGTCTGGGTGAGTACGACTGTCATAATAATACCCCTAAAGAAAAGAAATAGTTGTATTCCTGGATCTTTACGGTTCCAAAAGGAGACTAAGAATACTAAGAGCGGTGCTTAAAGTGCGATAAAGAAGAAAGTTTTAACAGAATAAACCCAAATAATAAAGTTTAAAGATACACCATTTTTAGAGAAGATGCACGAACTGGGGAGCATGTTGTATGATCTATACGGCACTTGTTGTCACTCCATAAAGGATGAATGAGTAAACATGGATCTTGTGATACAGGTCCCCTCAAAACCTATTGCCTCTTGGAAATGAAAGACTATAGAATTAATTTGCCTCTTGGCAATGACAGAGCAAGAACAAGCCCATATGAAAGAAGTGCGCATGCACGAGAGACACAGATGGTCTCAAGGAATAACAAAATCAGATACTTCTGATTACTATAAAGTCTATGTTAGTGAAATTCAAATGGAGGTTGATCACACCTCATTTAAAGCGCTAAATGGAGGTCTACAAGGCCAATGTGACTCCAAAGGAAATATGTCAAGTTGTAAAGCATGACTTAAATCGAAAGTTTTTGTGCAAAGAGAATGAATAGATTACAATGAGTGTTAGTGGCACATCATCGTCGACATCATGATCTGTGTTACATCAGATGAAAGTAAAGAACACAAGGGATACTGCTTCAAGAAGTTTTTTTATCGACTAGAGCAAGTCTCTAGACAAAGGGCATTTAAAGTTAAAAGAATTGGATGTTCTTTTGGGTTAAAGAAAATGAGAGGACAATTGTATTCATGCAAAGTTATAGAATAGGAAATTCATTCTAATCATGTGCATGAGGATGACGTCCTACTTGCTAATGGTCATGTCAATCTACTTCAGGAGGAGTAAAGAAGTTCTTGCCCTCAAAGTTCAAAAGAATGTTCTCAGTAGAGTGTCTCTCGTTATAATTATCGAGATTCACCAAGAAAAGAATAAAAAAGGGGTATTAGGAATGTCGCATGGACATGCTAAGAGAAGTCTCTAAAGTATGCATGCGAGAAAAACCTACGCATGTTCTTATAGTCAAGGGTAATGGAACTGGAAACTTTGGTGTTCCAAAAGTTGATGAGAAAAGATTTAAAATGGATATGGTGCCATATGCTTCAGCTGTTGGAAGCTCAATATATTACCCTGACACAGTTCACGTATCCGGGTTCTTTTGGCAATGTCCAGTCCATATATAGATCACTGGAATGGAGTCAAAAATATTGGCCTCATGATGAAAGAACTAAGTGCTCTCAATAGATTGTGAGTACAAAGACAGGACTTGTGAAATGTATAGAGAAATCCACAATTGTCGCTAACTTTCACTCTAGGAGTTTTTTGTGTGGAAAAGCTCCAAAGAATGAAACAATTATCATCAATGTGATGCAAAAAAATGTTATAGCTTGATATGTGGCCGAGGGACAGGAAAAATGTTTAAGGAGACATGTACCCGGAGTTGATAATGGTTGACAACAGCGATAACAATTTTAAGTTTTTCGCTCCTATGACAACGAGTCAAGTGTGATGCCAAACGCACTGACGCAGAGTTATGCGTTGTAATGGAGAAAGTCCAGAATTATGTAGAAATGCTTGAAGCAAAAAAGCAACAAACAAGTGTTTGCATATCTGCTTTTTAAAGACTTACCGCCCAGGTTGTCCGGAGAACATAGTCGACATGGGTTTTATGGTAAAGTCTAAGATTTCCGGACAATAAAATGACCCAAGGTTAAAGAATATATTTCAAAACAGAGGAGCGTGTTGTAGGTGTTGACTCTATCGGGATAGACCGTGAGGATGAGACATGCTCTACATACAAATCTGTGATGGAACGAGTACTTCAAAAAAAAATGTTTCGAAGTATAAAGTTAAAAGTATATGATGAGATCAAGGGGGAGAATGCTAGATTGATCTCTTGCCCAATGGGCCAAACGACCCATTGGACCCTTGACCCAAACCCTAATCGGGGGTGTCCAGCCCAGACAAGGCTGGTGGGCCCCCGTCGTGCAGCCCTATAAAGAGGAGGTAGGGACCAGGAGCACATGATACGAGGTTCGTCGCCGCCACTGTTTCTCCACCGTCCTAACCCTAGTCCGATCTAGAGGGTAAGGCTGTCAGCGACGGGAAGCGCCACTAGCAACTTCACCATCGACCTTTAGGCATCACGATGGCCAACAGCTCGAGCTCCTCGAGCCAAAGACAAGGTGAATCACCGCAAACCCTAAGCCTACCCGATCCAGTAGTGCTATCAACTACATCCGTAATGCATGGTATCATATAGGATTACATTTATTGTCATGCATGACACAAAGTAGCACATAATTTAATATGATACGTTATCATGATATCATACTCAAGCCTCTCTTTCTTCATTTAATTATATGCCACCTCATCAAAATTGCTTAGTTGGCGTGCATGATACTATCGATGATACTTCCATTACGACCAACCTTAAGAATGCACTTCTTCAACTACATCAACATCATTAACTCTCTTGCCTCGCCTTAATAACAATCTATCACATTAGTAAGGCCTAGGCCTTTGATACAACTTCAGTTTAACACCGGCTAGCGAGCAATAGTACATCTGCTGGCAGATTGTTACATATCTTATGGGAAACACTTATAATCGTGAGGCTGATTAGAGACATCCCTCAGACCAATAGACCATCGTTGATTCTAATCCAATCACACGGTCGTCCATCATTGCGTATTGGCAAAAAAAAAGAGAAAACACATCCGGTCAGCGCATTGAAAAGCATCCGCATCCTCAACGCATAACCCGAACCTAATCACTCGCCCGAATAATGCCTCTGAATCTCTCCCGCACTGCCCGAAGCTCGGGCCGTCAATCGCTACAACCCCGTCCTCTCCGTAAACACAGTTGCTGTTTTGTCCGCTCTAATCTGATCCAAAACGAGAAGCGCATTGCCACCAATGCGTTCAGCGGCGATGAGATGAGGCAACACGCCGGTGACCTTGCTCGTCTCCTATTCCCATATCTCATCACGACCACGCCTGCTTCCCGGGCACCAACCTGCGTATCATCACCGTCTCCATCAGGCCGCAAGCCGGGTGCACTCAGGAGATCGTTCGCAGTCCGCGGGCGATTAACGAGCGTGGCGACTTACTCCGGCCAAGATACAGGATGGGGCTCGCACACCATGACAATGATGTGGAGGTCGCATGCAACTTTCGCCTCCTTGGGTCTTCATCAATAGATCTAGATAATTCATCTCCTCAACTACTTCACCATCAATTGGAATCTCGGCTAATGGTGCATCCATGGTGCAAGGCCACTCCGTCGATGCCACTCCTCAATTGACATCACTTTGATCTGGTGCAACACCTAGCGGTGGAAGGAAGCATGGACAAATGAAGGGAAGCAAATCTATAATTTGTACGATACATATGATATGAGCTTATGAAGCACTGTACTCCTCGTGACTTGAAGGAAAGAAAATTGTGAAAAGGCCTGAAAAATGTTATATGAACAATTGAAGCACAGATGCACGACCACCATGGGAAGGAAGCACGATCCTCTTCTTATGGTGCATCCATTTGGTAGCTTCGTTCTGTCCATGTCGCTCCTTGTTGATGCAATTTCGATCTGTCTGGCGGTGGAAGAGAGCAGGTCCATAATCTGAAGGAAGCACGATCATCGTCAAATGGTGCATCCATGTTGCAGTGTCGCAATGTCTCTATCACTCCTCATTGACACCATTCTAATCCCTTGGTTAGTCTGGTGGCAGAAGAAAGCACAACCACCATATGTAGGAAGCACGCCCGAAGCATGGCCCTTGCTTAATGATTCATGGTCACCATTAAAAGGAAGCATATACACCATCAAAAGGAAGCACTAACACCATAGGAAGGACACATGCCACCATTGGATTCTTGGCCTGCATTGGCGCAAAAGCATACCTTATATGTCATACTTTGCTTTCTAAGCAAATTCAGATTCTTTTGGATGTATATTTCAATTTCTTTGGAAACAAAAATATAGTAATTTGTTACAAACCAACACAACTTTTGGTATAATAATTCTCTTTTTAAACAAAAAAATGTTTGGTTGGAAGCAATTTATAATGATAAATAATTCTTCAGTCCTTCAAAATATTTTTTTGGTGTGCACAAACAAAATAATACGTTATTTACTATGGCATAAATTTCACCAAATCTAAACAATATCATGTTATCATGGAAGCATATTTTTGAGCAGACGGAAAGAAAATAAATTGTTTATTCCTTAGCATGATTACATTTAGTAAAACATGTTTCCATGTATGAAAAGATGCTTCCTAGCCCTGACCATCTAAAAGATGCACGGGAAGCACATAAAAGACAAACGAAGCTAACGTGAAGGAAGCAGTGGAACGAGAAGAGACGACCGGGTTAGCGCTTAGGAGTTAATCTCACGTGATTTACAGGATTGGTGGTTGGCCTTGGTCGTTAGTAAACAAATCTCCGCATGCAAACTAGCAACGCATGTCCTGTTTTTACGGACCAATCTCCACGCTCCGGTCTCCTTAATTACCTAATCGGATGTACGCCTTGCTCTCAATCGGACGGTGTAAGATTGGCCTGATAGATGCAACCTCGCAGTAGTCTGATGCCCAGTGGTGTCCTATCTTATATAAATGATGATTTTGCAGGAGTTAAGGGGGGCGTTTAGTTTTGGTGGAAGTTACGTATGAACACGTAAGCTTTTAAGCAGGTCTAGGATTTTCGCTGGCGAGCCAACAGATAGTTTAGTTAATTTTTTTTACCAAGAACCTACCAATGTGCAGCCTGCACAGGTGGTCGTATTGCCCAACGTGCAGCTTCAACAGTGGGAGGACCTTCCCAAAGTGCAGATTGTACAGGATGGTCATATCACCCACTACATTCAGCCCAAACATCACGACCTGGAAGAATAGAGGAGCATCAAAAGAGGTGGCGTAAGTAGCAGCCATGCCGGAGGTCGCCGAACCATGCTTCAGAGTGTTAGAACTAATCTTGATGTTTTGTATCACATGTTTAAGTTTGAGTTCTACATTTAGTTTAGGTGGTAGAGTAACTTGCCGTATGGCTGGTACGTACGTAGTTTTGGTTCAGCAGGGGTGCAAAGGCGAGATGTCGAAGAAGGTCGTGCGAGGCAACAAAGACGACGAGATGCCGAGTACCGCGAGACACGGTGCAACCATTTGAGACGGCGCTGCAGAAACAATTGAAGCCAAGTGATCTGGTGAGGTGGTTAGTTGTTGCATGCGTTGGGCTGGAGTCAAGCAGCCGGGCTAGATAGATAAGTCAGAGCTGAGAGAATCAGTTAGATGGTTAGCTAATTGCATGCATGCATGAGTTGTTAGCCGGTGGAGCATGCACGTCTTAGAGAGATTCTAGGAGTGGCGTTGTGTGTGCTGTTAGTGGCCGAGTGTGGCGGCCGTGACTTGGTGGCCTGGCTGGGATGTGCTTGAAGGCGAGCCTCCTGTGAATATAAGCTTTGCATTGAGTGATAGAAAGGAGAGAGAGAGCTGTGGGAGGCAGCAGGTTGTGAGGAAGAAGAGCGGCGCTACGAGGAAGTGGCGCCAACAATTGGTATCAGAGCCTTGTCGATCCAAGGCAGTGACGGCGGCGCGACAAACTCCATGTGAGGCGGAGGTCGATGGCGCAAGGTGCACACCGTTGGCGACGCCACTACTAGAAAAAGGGCTATAGATGGGATTGACACTAATGGCGCACCAGAAAGTTGGTGCGGCATTAGTATATACTAATGGCGCACCACCTTCTGATGCGCCCTTAGAGTTGAAACTACTAATGGCGCACCATTCACAGGGAGCGCCATTAGTATCAATTTGTTTTTTTGAACTAGTGCGCCTGTTCCAAACATACTAATGGCGCATCCTGCTAAGTGCGCCATTAGTAGTTGTAACTACTAATGGCGCACTGCAAAAGGTGCGCCATTAGTATAGAAATTTTTTGAACTAGTGCGCTGTCCAAACATACTAATGGCGATCCCGCCAAGTGCGCCATTAGTAGTTGTAACTACTAATGGCGCACCATGCAAGTGGTGCGCCATTAGTATCAAAAATTGTTTTTTTGAACTAGTGCGCCTGTCCAAACATACTAATGGCGCATCCAGATGAAGTGCGCCATTAGTAATTGTAACTACTAATGGCGCACCGTGCCAAGGGTGCGCCATTAGTATTTTTATTTTGCAAATCGCCTCACTCAGACGATCCCTCTCTCCCTCGCCTCGCCACGATCCCTTCCCTCTCCTCTCCCGACGCCGCCCGCCGCCTCGGGACGCCCGACACCAGCGCCGCCCGTCCCACACCACACCACCCGACGCCTCCCTCTCCCCATCCTCCTTCCTCCCCTCCGACCCCACCCCACTCTCGCCGAGCAGCGCCCAGCAGGCCGACACCAACCTCGCCCTCGCCACAGGCCAAGAACCTCCGCCTTGCCAAGTCCGGAGCTGCTCAGGAGGAGACGTGGTGGAGGCGATCTCCGGGAGGTGCCTGATCTACCGCCACGCCTCGAGCGCCAGTTAAATCGCCTCGAGCGCCCAAGACGCCAAGGTGACCGCCTCACTCGCCGCCCCACCTCGCCTTCCACGCTGGCCCACTATGCTGTTAGGGTTAAGATTTTTAGTTCCCGCCCGACTCGCTGCTGAAATTACCGTTGAAATCGAGGTAAAATCACTGTTGAACTGGGTGTAAAATCACTACTGTTGAAATTCAAATTTAAACTTGAAAATGAAAATTGAATTGGAGAATTAAATCACTGTTTTTAGTCCCCATTTCTGAACGTATGCTAACCTTGCAAGCAGCATAACAGGCAATGTACTCCAAAATACTATAAGAACTGGAGTAAAAGATGACTGCATCTCACGTAATATAAGAAATGGGGACTCTTGGCTAAGTATGGCAATGCCACAGTATAAGAAGTACTCCTGCATCTTACACAATGATAGGTCTAATTTATGCTACTCAACGAAAGAAGAAGAAAAATGCACTGGACATACATCGAAGAAAAATGCAATTGTATCATCGGGTAATTGTCCATGGTTTATACCTGAAAATAAGTTTATCTCACGGCATGAATGTAAGTATACATTCCGCATTCATGGGCTATCTACCCAAGGTAAACCTAGAAAATGAGTTATATCCAGGACAAGCCACTGTCAATTAACACTATATACACTGCCAACTGTATTTAGTTAACATTACACTGCTACTACTATTCAGCACAAACGTTTGCTCATCTCACTCTACTTATCGTCAATTGACACTGTATAACTGTCGACTCTATTCACTAGCAGCAGCCAGCACTTGAATCTAATCTTTCTTGGGCAAGCTCGGCTACTTGTTGTTAGTCATTCACTAAAAGATCCTCAACAGATCGCATGCATCTAGTATTAAATTTCTTGGACGGATCATCTCTTTTAGCAAAGGACTGTAATAATTAACTAACTGAAAATTTGACATTACGGACTATGCTTGGCTCTGGTTTTGTGAAATCTCATCTCTTTTCTAGTGCCATGACTAGTCATGAATTTTATTTTACTTTCCCCACTTTATAACATTCAGAAATTGTTTACTAGCTCAAGCTTCTCCTTTGCACTTTATCACTTCAATCTGCTGCTACCTCAAGCTTCTCATTTACACTTGTGCCAAGTAGCATTTTTCCTTGTATAATTATATGGTGGTTGACTGAGCTTCTCCTTTTTGCTTGTAGAAGATCGCAGGTCGAGTGGGAGGGATCCAGTTGCGACGACACCGAATCACTAGCAAGGCAGCTGCCTAGAATAATAGGTTGACTCACCTATATATACTACTATCTTGCATCTCTCTCTTGTTTCTTCTTCTACTACAATACAAAGAGAGTCATTTCAGTTACTTGTCTTAGTGTGTGGTGTGGCTGTTTATTGTTCAACACCAGCAGCTAGCTATATTTAGGTCCAGAGAAAGCGACATGGCTCTCCAATTTTTAAGTAATCTTGCATATGTTAGAAACTACATATATGGTCTCCGGTTTTCTTACCTCTACTCTAAAACACCAACGCATCAACAAAAAGAAGATGGTATTTTGTTACGCTTTCAGTTCGTGGTCAGCAGGAGATATAATGTTTTATAATCTTTCCGGTTATATTGGAGTTAGGTTTTTGAATATGAGTAGCAAAGTGACTTGGATATACCTTATGGAGTTGTAACAGTTCCTCTTGGTGCTTAGGTGCATTTTCTTTGTGTAACTTGGTTTAAAATGTGATTTGGTCTTTTGTGGCATTTGGATGCCTAAATCCCATTTTCTTAATCATATTGCTTGGAAACTTTTGGTTATCTCCTCTCGGTGATGAAATAATTTATATGTACTGCACTTTTTTCATAATTAGGTAATAACGTTGGTTACAGTTTTGGTAGTTCAAACGGAATGTATCTCATTTTGTAGACAGATTATTTTCTGGAATATCATATATTCAAATTTGTAATGAATGATGGCTTCTACCTGAATTATATTCAAAGACTAATCTTCTATTGTATTCGATGAATCTGTTGTTGATGTGTGCTGTCTATATTTTGTCAAATTATACATTTTGTAACCTGTGCAAAAAACAGAAAAAAATATATAAAAAAAACTAATATTCATACTAATGGCGCATCACATGACAGTGCGCCATTAGTATGACAAAGCATACTAATGGCGCATCACTGGTCAGTGCGCCATTAGTATGCCGCGGTTACTAATGGCGCATCCCGTGGTTGTGCGCCATTAGTATGCCAAAGCACCTGGGTATACATGGCCCCTGGGAGGCATACTAATGGCGCATCACTGGTCAGTGCGCCATTAGTATGCCATGGTTACTAATGGCGCATCTCGTGGTCGTGCGCCATTAGTAAAAATTACTAATGGCGTGCTAGTAATGGCGCACCAGTGATGCGCCATTAATGGCCAAATTAGGTGCGCATTAGTAGCGGTTTTTCTAGTAGTGCGCGATGCGGCTGGCGGCATTTTGTGGTGCGATGCCGCTAAGAGGAGATGGCAGTGCGACGCTGCCATGATGATGGTGCAATGCCGTTACGAGGAGACGCGGCACGATGCTGCTGAGAAGTTGTACGGCGGCGCGAGGCCGTCATGTGGATTGGCGTGAAGCTGGTCAATGGTGGTGTACATGGTGGTGTGATGCTTTCCATGGGATGGGTCGTTGTCACGGCGTGGCAATCACCGTCGCGAAGGTGTCTTCACGTCAAGAGGTGGTCATCGGGTGCGGCAAGAGGACGTGGTGATGGGCGTTGCGATGGCGTCGACCACAACAAGATGGTATGTGGTTGTGACCGGCGCTGCGATGGCGTCGTCCACAATAAGATGGAGCGGTGGTTCATGTGCGGTGCTGCGACGGAGTTGACAAGAAGCTGCGGGTGATCCGCGTCGAAGACTGACTTCAAGATTAGGGGGTGAATGTTAGACCTAATCTTGATGTTTTGTATCACATGTTTAAGTTTGAGTTTTGCATTTAGTTTAGGTGGTAGAGTAACTTGCCGTGTGGCTGGTACATACGTAGTTTTGGTTCAGCAGGGGTGCAAAGGCGAGATGTCGAAGAAGGTCGTGCGATGCGACAAAGACGATGAGATTCCGAGTACCGCGAGACACGGTGCAACCATGTGAGACGGCGCTGCAGAAACAATTGAAGGCAAGTGATCTGGTGAGGTGGTTAGTTGTTGCATGCGTTGGGTTGTAGTCAAGCCGCCAGGCTGGAGATAAGTCAGAGCTGAGAGAATCAGTTAGTTGGTTAGCTAATTGCATCCACTCTTGAGTTGTTAGCTGGTGGTGCATGCACGTCCTAGAGAGATTCTAGGAGTGGCGTCGTGTGTGCTGTTAGTGGCCGAGTGTGGCGGCCGTGACTTGGTGGCCTGGCCGGGATGTGCTTGAAGGCCAGCCTCCTGTGAATATAAGCTTTGGATTGAGTGATTGAATGGAGAGAGAGAGAGAGTTGTGGGAGGCAGCAGTTCTGAGGAAGAAGAGCAGCGCTACGAGGAGGCGGCGCCAACAATTGGTATCAGAGCCTTGTCGATCCGAGGTGGCGGCAATGGCGGCAAACTCCATGTGAGGCGAAGGTCGTCGGCGCAAGGTGGACGCTGTCGGCGGCGACGCTGCTACCGGCGGCCTGTTGCGGTGTGATGCCGCTAAGAGGAGTTGGTGGTGCGACGCTGCCACGATGACGGTGCAATGCCGTTACTAGGAGACGCGGCACGATGCTGCTGAGAAGTTGTACGGTGGCGCGAGGACGTCATGTGGATTGGCGTGAAGCTGGTCAATGGTGGTGTACATGGCGGTGTGATGCCATCCATGGGATGGGTCGCTGTCACGGCGTGGCAATCAGCGTCGTGAAGGTGTCGTCCACGTTAAGAGGTGGTAATCGGGTGCAGCAAGAGGACGTGTTGATGGGCGTTGAGATGGCGTGGACCACAACAAGATGGTATGTGGTTGTGATCGGCGCTGCGATGGCGTCGTCCACAGTAAGATGGAGCGCGGTGGTCTGCGGCGCTGCGACGGAGTAGACAAGAAGCTGCGGGTGATCCACGTTGAAGACTGACTTCAAGATTAGGGGGTGAATGTTAGAACTAATCTTGATGTTTTTTATAACATGTTTAAGATTGAGTTTTGCATTTAGTTTAGGTGGTAGAGTAACTTGTCATGTGGCTGGTACGTACGTAGTTTTGGTTCAGCAGGGGTGCAAAGGCGAGATGTCGAAGAAGGTCGTGCGATGCGACAAAGACGGCGAGATGCCGAGTACCGCGAGACACGGTGCAACCATGTGAGACGGCGCTGCAGAAACAATTGAAGCCAAGTGATCTGGTGAGGTGGTTACTTGTTGCATGCATTGGGCTGGAGTCAAGCCGCCGGGCTGGATAGATAAGTCAGAGCTGAGAGAATCAGTTAGTTGGTTAGCTAATTGCATGCACGCATGAGTTGTTAGCCGGTGGTGCATGCACGTCCTAGAGAGATTCTAGGAGTGACGTCGTGTGTGCTCTTAGTGGCCGAGTGTGGCAGCCGTAACTTGGTGGCCTGGCCAGGATGTGCTTGAAGGCCAGCCTCCTGTGTATATAAGCTTTGCACTGAATGATAGAAAGGAGAGAGAGAGTTGTGGGAGGCAGCAGCTGTGAGGAAGAAGAGCGGCGCTGCAAGGAGGCGGCGCCTACACGGAGGTCTCGGGGACCAAACTCGGTCGGCCTGACATGTGAACTTGGCTCCGTTGGTCCAATTGAACGAATACCTTACAGGTGAGGTCGGCACCGGTGTCAAGAGGCGATGAACCTGGCTGCCACGCAGGAAGCTCGCACGTAGACACAAACAAAGCAGCAACCACACGCCCAAGCCCACACACCAGTGACACCAGACGCGGTGCACGGGACGGTACACCGCACCGGCCAAGTGAGCAAGGTAGCCGTCGCATTCTAGCCGTCTTGCAGTTCACGCCGAGATTGATTGACAGGGAGCTTGGGGTACCTCATCACAATCGCTCCGGCGCTAGCATAGCAGAAGCAACAACTCCTGACCACGATGACGCGAGAAGGGCTCTAGTGCCGAGGAACGCTGGAACGCCGGTGACCCGGACGGACGCGATGTTGCGGCGCAGACGCGTGGGGTAGCTCTAGCCACGCCATGACCTTCTCGTACTCCTATTCCCTGCTCCCTGCCATCTCCTCCACCGGTGCCGCCACCATCGGCCACCTCATCGCCGCCTCGCCGCTTCTGGCCTCAAGAAGCTGCTCCCCGCCACGCTCACGCTCCCCGCCGTGCACCTCCTTTCCACTCCTGCAAGCTACAGACCCACCACAGGCCGACCCGATACACCAAGCGAAGCAGCAGGACGAACCGAAGCACCACGGCGGCCAACCACAGCCCCACACAGCCGAGGAGGTCGACATGAACGCCGCGGGCCATTACGGCTAGACGAAGAACAAACAGTAGCAGCTTTCAGTGCTCAACTAATTTTTATAATCTAGCTAGTAGATTTTTTGCACGGTAACACATGTCTCATTCATATCATAAAAATCAAATCACAAGTCATGTAAGGACCGACATGACAAAACTGAAAAGATAGCAGAACATCGCTAAGCTTGACACCAACGTCCGTCAACTGCCTTCGGCAAACTACTAGGAAAAGGCATGCTAGTGGCGCACCAGTTTTGCCTACTAATGGTGCACTACTTGTGCGCCACTAGCATCACGCCATTAGAATTAAACTCTAATGGCGCACCACTGGTGCGCCACTAGTATCTGGTGTTCTAATGGAGCACCATGCAGTGCGCCATTAGTATAGCCCACAGTGCGCCATTAGAATGCCTCCCAGGGGGCCATATGTACCCATGTGCTTTGGCATACTAATGGCGCACCAATGGATGATGCGTCATTAGTGTGATTATCACAGTGTGCCATTAGTGTCTTGGGTGGTGCGCCACTAGTATGAATATTAGGGATTTTTTTTCTTTTATGATATTTTCACAGGTTACAAAATATATTATTGAAAAGAATTTAGACAACACCACACAGCAACAACAGATTCATCGAATACAATAGAAGATTAGTCTCCGAATACAATTCATCATATTAGTCTCCGAATTCAAAAGACCGAACAAAGATAGAACATTACAAGTCTCGAGACCGCGAAAGTAACGAGTTTGTCTTCACATTACAAGTCGATATCGATCATCTAAACTACCATCACATAGAAGAGAGCTGCGGTCATCATGATGAGCATCATCGCGATGAAACTGGTCTTCACCCGGTTCCTACAACGCTCCCTCCTCTCTCCCGCTAGATACCGGGCGTATGTAGATTTCGCCTCCGCCCTAGTGGTGTACCCTTTGTAACTGTTACCGCTGAAACGGTGAACCTGTCTCCGACACTCCTCCCAGTCATCGTAGACTCCGGGAACCTTACCCTTGTACACGACATACGACGGCATCTTTATGCACAAGCCAAACAACAGACAATACATAAGCAATATATAAGTATGCAACAAAAGGATCGGAAGAGAAAAGCAAGACATTAATAGCATGATTCATGGTCCTACTAATAAATAGCATCGATTACATCTAAGTTGAACGACTATCCAAACCAAAGAGACATACAAGTTCATTAAAGTTTAATTACAACATGAGCTAATCGATGTTTCAGAACTACAAATAGCATGCATCACTACTTTTGACTCGACTCACGGGACCGGAGCGTGGATGAAGCCGCCGTCTTTCGTGATGGTCATGAAGTCGCGGGCGTTGTCAGCCTGCATTTGAAGTGTTGTGTCTATCTCACTGTTGGACGGTTGCTCTTCTCGAGGCGTAACTGACCCGAGGTACGGCGACATCTTGATGGATGATTTACGCAAACTCCGCCTGGAAGCGAAAGAATTGTTGTCGGAGGTCCGCGTCCTAGATTGCCGCCAAGCTTGCAGCCCAATCTTCGACATTATTTTGTAGCAGAAGGTGATTATGGTCCCGTACGATCGCCCTCATGTGATGCAGGCGAGTAGGCATCCTTCGACCGCCAGCGGCTTGCTTGACGCAGGGGAACGTCAGACATTGTGGGTGAACACGTGCCTGCCGTACTTCCACGAACTGGCCTCTTACAGTGCCTCCAGATGTGGCGAGCTGGGAGAGCATCATCAAGAACTTTCTTGATATTTGTGTAGTCTATCTTGGAGTCACGGTCAGTGTCGAATTACGTGGCCGTGGAATATTTCGGGCTTAAGAGGATGAGTGTGCAATGTGTGTCACTGCATAGAACACGGAATGTTAGAAAAAAAAAGAACGATCGAAATCTAAGAAATCATATGTTACGGGGCGGTGAGGGGATGACTTACTCGGGAAAGGAAGGCACGAGGAAGTTATCCTTATCCGGGTTAGCGAATGACGCCGAGGTGTGAACTTCGCGACTTGCCGCTCCCAGCCGCTGCCCAAGATCTTGGCACGCATGTAGAAGGGGTCGACTATCACGATGTCCCGGTCTTGTCTCGAATGATCCGCATCTCCATACTCAAATAAAACAGCCGAATGAAGGTGTAGTGCAGCGGATGAAGATTAAACATAGCAAAGATGTCATCAAACCGCAGGACGATCGCACCCGATGGCGCCATCCACAAAGCCCTTGCCCTCTGGCACCTTGGCTATGAAAATCGGGTATGCCACATCATTCTGGGAGAGACTCATCTTCTCCAAAGAAAGAACGCTCTCATGCAGACTCCGCATAGCACCGGTTGCAGCATTGAGCATATTTGTCGGTAGCATCGCCCTACCCGCCACATGCACCCTCCTTGAGATATCCCGAGGTGAAGGTGGCCTGGCCCCGAGGAGGAGGGTCCCGCCGGGAGGGCGGCCGGAGTAGGACGCAGGCGGCACCGGATCGGGGGACGATTAAGGGATTCGATCTGGTGTGAGCGTGTGAGTGTGAGTGAGGGAAGAGGGGTGCGCGGGCCGGCGCGGGAGAGGAAGTAGAGGTGGGCTTGGTGGCAGCGCTGGGGAGGAGGCCCAGCGCTATAGCTAAAGCTGCAACACGGAGCCGAGAGCGTGGCCCATTAGCAGTAGCGCTAGCTGTGAAATACAGCGCTACTGCTAACGTGCGCTTGTAGCGCTGGTGCTGGCCGGCGCTACTGCTAAATAGCAGTAGCATGGGGTCTCTAACCAATGCTACTGCTAAATGTCTACCTATAAGCATTTTCCTAGTAGTGTGAACACCTCTCCATTCACTATAATGAGTGACAAACAAAAGGTATATAATGTGTCAAACAAAAGGTATGTACAATTCCTGCATAAGATCTTGAATAACTACTAACATTTGTGAACTTATTGTATAGGGCTTAATAAATGCTGTTGGAAAGGTGTTCCCGGATTCAATATAGATTTTGTGTTCGACATTTGTACCAAAAACTTTTTCTGGGATTTTCAAAGGAGGGACTTTGAAAAATGATCTCTCTCGGCAATTGCAAGATCCACTAATGAGACGAAGTTCAACATGAATAGAGAAAGGACGTGGCTAGAGAGTGCCGCGGTGCTCGTTTGTTGTCCGGAGCGCACAACCGTATATAGCGATTACATGTCCTTGTGTCCAACTGTCCCGAGACTGAGACCGAGAGAGAGCTGCCCTCGCTGGCTTTTTTGCAAACTTTACATGGCAAACTTGGCTGGAGGCGGGGTGTTGGTCCAACGAACAGCATGCACAAGATCTTGATCGAACTACCAACCATGAGGGGATTCAGGAAGCACGAGGGTTTGCCAGTTTGATCAACGATTTCCTGCTTAAAGAGGGTAGTAGAGGTCTACAACGACATGAGGTGATTTAGTCTGCTCCCAAACGGTTTCTGTCCGACTCACGAGTGTGAGAGGAAGATAGCCCGCCTGGCTCGCTGGGCTGAATCAATATTAACCTACACCAATTAGTCCAGACACTGCCAAACCCCTAGCCCGGCCTTTGTTAGAGAAAGGAAAGTCGAGGGCAGAGCAGACCATCGAGGTTGAGATGGCAGGTCTCAGATGGACGATGCTACAAATGGGAGACGCAGCCAAATCAAGAAACGCCGATTGAAGGAACTGGGCGCTGATGTGACCTGCCAGGAAAAAGAGAAGAAGGTGAAGAAGATGAGCAGAAGGTACCCGCAGGAGTACATCGGCTTCATACTGTCCTGGAACACCGATCGGAAGATCCCGGATGCGCCAAGGACGGCGAAGAGATGTCTGAGGAGATCCGCAGCATGCGCCCATGCCATCTAGTTCTTCACGGAGCTCCGTGTTGTGAAGCGCGCTGCAGAGTTCGTCAAGGCCTGTGTCGCCGTCCGTGGCTATGCCGAGATGCTCGAGGAGGCCACCGAACCTAGAAAGATATCTGACGACGAGGACGGGGAGGAAATTGGTTTATCTGGGGTTCGGTATCTATGATGGATAGCTTAATTTTATTTGGCGTGTTAAATGGGGCCGTGGTTAGTTGATACTGTAGTGAATGAAATCAGATGTCCCTGGTCAATTTTTTCAGTCTTGTCTGACTAGTGTATAGGCTAGGTCTGTGTGTGTGTGTGACCGCATGCTGGGTAGTTTCTACCTAGCGATGGAGCCTTCTGTCTGCTGTGTTCGACGGCAACCATACAATATAATTTGTTGTTGAGAAATTCGTAGAGGGGGGGGGGGGGCGAGAAACTTGACACTTTAAAGTGGACATCTAGGAATGAGTACTAGACGAATTGTAAGCAGGCAACTGAAACCTGCTAGAGATGTTGTGAAGAGTGTCAAGTGATCTTGTAAGGCTGTTAGCACAGCCTGGAACATGATAGCTTGAGCATGTAACTATGTGAAGATCCACCACCAAACTGTACCATTGTTAATTACTCCTTGTTGTCAATAAGTGGAACATGATAATGTGATGATTGATCTCAACGACAGCAGACACAATAAAAAATATGCAGCAAATAGATGATGTTAGGGGGGGCCAGGGCCCCTGCTGGTCCCTCCCTGTCTCCGCCACTGTTCTCGTTTTCCATCCGAATACCCTTGTAAAATATACAGGTTCTCCGCCGCTCGTTTTGGTTTCCAGCTGAAAATAGATCTTGACCGGTAAGTTACACCCGGAAGTTAAATACACCTGTACCGAATTACAACCATACCAAGCACGGCCTAAGCCTGCCAGGAGAAGGATAATCAGGCCAAGTTCAGCTAGCTTGCAGTGACTTCCAATCGAAGGGAGTGAAGCCAAGCTTTCCAATGTGCACTTCATCAGAAAGTACTCAGATGAGTTCATCTTGATCCCTGTACACCTCTACCGGCCCTCAGCAGGAACATGACAGTTCACCAGTGAGGAATCCCTTGAGATAGAAAGGGAAATCTTGATGCTATTCGAGGTTCTACAATACAAGGATTCAACCAACGAAGTGCCGGGACGTTCTTGATGAAACCAAGACTCTGCTTTTCGTAGCTTGAGCTTTGGGAGATTGTGCTCAAGAAGTTCCCAATACCTTCCATTTCTATGAGTAGTTTTCATCAGAACCAAGCGTATAAATACAATGTGTGGCATTCTCTATTAGGATGGTAAGACGAAACACTAGGTTAGGGACATGTGAGGAGGAGGAAGATATATATGCGAATTATTGATACGTACATCTTTCACTATGATGAGGTAGCACCATAAATGAAGGTGAGTCGGTACTCTATCTCAAACAATATATGCTTGAATTCCAAAATTTTAATCATCGCATGAGAATACACCAAAATAATTATTTGTTGGTTAAAGTATTTCATTACTCAAGGAATGTTCAAACAATCAGATTGGCACAGGAACAAATCTCATTCGGTCCACACCTCAGCCACACAGCTGTTCGTTCCAGTGTCCTGCCCATATGCGTCATTGCATGGCTTACTACATTCTACTCACGATAAACATGCGATAGCGAGTATTCTCACCCTAAGCCCAGTAGCCTCTTGATCTCTTCTACCGTAGCAGCCATCGGTGATCTATCCTGCTCCCGATTACACATGAGGGACACCGCCGTTGCACAGTCCGACTTCAGCTGAAACAGTAGGGTACCCCAGTCCAGCGTTAGAGCAACGCTTTCTCTGCATGCAGCTAACTCCGCCTCCAGAGCACTACAGCAAAACGGCAAGTGTCTACACGAAGCGAAGATGATGACCCCGGCGTGGTCCGGAGTACCATGCCGGCGCTGGCAATGCCGGCTGCTTCATCATGTGATCCATCGACATTCAGCTTGCTCAGCCCTCTGCTGGTCTGCACCAGTGTCTCAGTGGGCATGCTGCCGCTTCAGGTTGGGTGCATACCTCCATCGAGTTCTGCATAATCGCCATTTTACCTCTTGCATGATCCACATCGGGGTGCTGCTTGATGCACAGGAGTGAGTTGATGTAGCTAGACAGGAAACGACATGATGACTCGATTGGCGGCGCCGGCTTCAAGCCTGTCACTTCGTTATGAACATGCGACGTCCACTATAGTGTCATCAGGAGTGGTAGCCGCTCCGCCTCACTACAAGTATCCAGGAGGTGCAGCAACCAATCAGTGCCGGTGTTGACGACGTTGCCGAGTCGGGGCATGGGCCATTCCTCTCCCATCGCCTTCCATAGATTACGCGCCAATGTGCATAGAAGTGTGAAATGTATCCTCACAATCCACCCCAAACATCAGATTTCTCTATATGATGTTTGACTTTATTTTCATGAGTAGGAGTAGCGAGGGTATTAGACACCAAACGCCAAGCGAAAACTCGTACCTTGGGAGGGGCTGGGCACCCCCACAATGCCTTCTAGATGGCACGCGTACCGTCCGGTGCCCTTCTCGTGTTTTGCTTCCATCATCTTAGCGCAATGTCATTTAATTGGGCAACACAATAGCACGGTCGAGTTGAATCAACCGTGGCTAGCATGATTTCAACAGAAGCCCTGTCCTTACCACATACTAGACATACCCGCGCGGCGGCACGCCGTGCACCATTGATACTTTATGTTGAGATTTCATACGTGGTAAGGGAAAGACTCATGTGTTGTTAATTTTTTTAGTTGTTTGATTGGTTCCTAGTTTGACATTCTCTTCTTTGCTCGGGTGTTCAAGAATCATTGATGTATAACTGGATTGGTCGATTTGATGGTACCATAACTTTTTTTCCTTTTAAGTCTGATGTGTAACTGGATTGGTTGTGTATATAATGATGGACAACTTTGATGGAGTATATCATACTGAAATTATGCTAGGATGGGTGATAAGGGATCTTGAAAAGCGAGATTTTTCTTACATAAAATATGTGATACATTTCATACAGTAGAAACTACATTTCAATACTACACCTCAAAATTCTTCATTTCGTGGTCTATGATAATTCATATCATTCTTGTACGGACATCTGTCAAAGTAGTGCCAGTGATGAAGTAGTAAAGAGCTTGTGGATACTCTTGAAAGCGTCCTGTGGTAGCTTTGGACCAATATGAGGAGATGAGTACATATGCAATGGTATATGAATATGAAACGTTCTCACATATGTTTGATAATATGTTGGTCTTGTGAATTCTTTCTGCTTGGTGGTGACTTGTTGGTGCGCCATGTTGAATTGCCATTGCTTCATGTGGGACCCACTCATGTGTGGAAAATAAGGTTCTCTCCGCGGCATCAAAAGCCTGATAGTTGCTGCATTATTTGGTACTGTTCACCTTGCACACAAGGATCATTCTTCGTTAAAAACATAAGATAATGAAAGCGATGAAATTGTTTCAAGACAAAGAGGCTAGTAATGTGTACACAACCCCATTAGTAGAGTTATTAAAGTAACCGGCATACTTTTCTAATCATTACCAGTCTTCTTCATATAACATATTGGAATTCTTTTTTCGAACTCGAAATGATCGATAAGGTATTGACACGTGTGACTTTATGGGGGATCTGTGGGGTGTAATATGTTGGTGCACCTAGTGAATTCTGTGGGATGTGAGAGATTCTTTTTGCATGGCTGCATGGATGTGACCACGGTTGCTGCACGTGATGTGACCAAGTGTATGTTTACTAGAATTTATACATTAATGTTAATTGCCTTCTTCTTTTTTGCAAGGAAAACATCAATTGCCTTCAATTGCTAGCTGACTAAACCTTCACCATACGTCATATAAAATAAGTATTGAAAAGATTTTGTTCTCTTCTAAGTAGCGGAGAACTTCAAGCTCATATTACTTTATAATTTATTATGAAGATTCATTGGACAGTCAACTGTACTAATTAGGAAATGAACAGCAATACACATTACGATCTCAAAGAGATAAAAATACATGCATGCACACATGGAATATTTTTATTAGGCTAGTTGTAATGGGGAGTATCATATAGTAGTATCATGCATATGCATGATACTAGTGTATGATACTACTGCTAGATTGATCTCTTCCCCAATGGGCCCAACGGCCCATTGGACACTTGACCCACACCCTGATCGGGGGTGTCCAGCCTAGGCAAGGCTGGTGGGCCCCTGTCACGCAACCCTATAAAGAGGAGGTGGCGACCAGGGGCACACGATACGAGGTTGGTCGCCGCCATCAAGCTTTCTCCACCGCCCCAACCCTAGTCCGATCTAGAAGGTAAGGCTGTCACGACGGGAAGCGCCACCAAGAACTTCACCGTCGACCTCACGCCGAGCTCCTCGCCGTTCACCACCGGCACTGGAGTTCACCGTCATCACCATCACCTTCAGGCACCACGATGGCCAACAGCTCGAGCTCCTCGAGCCAATGACAAGGTGAATCACCGCAAACCCTAAGCCTACCACTACAAGAAATCTGTTAATCCATGACGGATTTCTGGTGACGTTCACCAGAACCGTCATGAAAACCGTCACATATAAGCAAGATACGAATGGGCCCGAAAACAGTAGCCCCTTTATGAGAGACTTTGTGGAACCGTCACAAAAATTGTCATGGACCGACCAGCTGCGCTTAGTCGGGCCTAGCCTTTATTTTCTTCATATACCATTTGCACTGTCATGGATGGTTCTAGCTGATGTGCCATTTGTTTGGCCCACGGGTCAGTCGAATGCAATAACGCTGAAGAAACCGAAACTGAGAGCGCGCGCGGTGAAGGAAAATTTTAAGTCGCCAGCGCGGGGTGTCGAAATTTTTGAGCCGGCCCATTTAACTACAAAGTCCACGCTAGCCTAACCCTAATTTCCCTTCTCCCAGCTCCTCTCCTACCAACCTTCAGCCGCCACCACTCTACCTGTCCTCCTCGTGCCACTCCACCGGCGTCGGCGCTAAACCACCCCGCGCCGCTTCACCACCACCGGCGCTGAACCACCCTACGCCGGGCCGCTCCCCACCATTCCCCTCCCCTCGACATTCAGATCTCCGCCAGTCCTACCCCTCGAGCCGAGGCGGCAGCGGTGGCAGCGGGACCAACGGCCGGACTTGGAAGTCCTCGAGGTCACCAGCGGCGGGGCCGACGACATGATTTGGAAGCCCCGGAGGTCACCGGCGGCGGGCACGGATCCAGCTCCATCCAACGGAGAGCCCATGTGAGTAAGGAATCACCCATCTTGGTTGTTCGTCGGGATTGAGTGCTTACATAGTTTCATATTTGGGTTGGGGATCTGCAGGTCAGTCTCATGGGGATGGTTAGCTTAGCTGCAAGGCAGAGCGGAACACATACATGTCCTTCACGCTCGACGATGGCACCGACTGCATCGATTTCATCAGATGGTGAGTGAAGAGCACCGGTAGCCTCGACGATGTTGGCTATTAGTACGACAGTGCAAGAAATCCAGTAATAAGGGAATAAAGCCCACAGATTCTTAACCATCTCTGATTAGTTCAGTATAATTGAGTTCCAGACTTGTTTTAGGATACAAGTTGCCCGCGATTGAGACAGGTTTTCCAATTTACATGTTGCGCAAGATTCATCTCGCTTTCCACCCCTTTGTCTTGCCTTTGGTCTTCCGGCTTGCTTGCTGTTCACTTCTTACATAATACTTGTTCTTCCTAGAATACTGTCGAGACACCATACTCCATGTTATTTATTGATGATTTTAGGGTTCTCATGCTTGTTTATTCTAGATTGCTCTGTCAGAACTGCTTGTGTGTCCATCTGCGACAATGGCTGCTGGACAGTTCGTCTATTTCTTGCCTTCCTTGCTCCCTAGTGATGTTCATTATACTGTCTATTAGGAACCTCAATTACTTATTTCTGTCTACTGTGAGGTATTTGTTCAGTTTCAATCTGAATCGCCTAACTTGGAGTGACAATCCGCATTTTAATTTTGATATAACTTCAAACATTTTAATTTTGGAAGATAATGATTACCCCAATGCAATTGGAGTTCAGTTAGTGTTTACTATTGCTCACTTGTTATACAATGTACTGTCTATCTATGTTAGAACACTTGTTGGTTCTTTTAGGAATGGTAAATCTCACCACGGACTCGAGAGGGCAAGAATTGAACCGATTCAATTAATTACAATAGAACAATTACACAATAAAAGAGAAAATAAAGGAGGTATTTGTTGGCAGTAGATGGGTTTTACTAAATCAAAATTGTGATTCTTTAGTTATTTATTTTAGATTTGCAATCCTTATAATTTGTACTTTTTCTAATTGTTTATGCTAACAAAAAACACTTGTGTTTATTATTACTAATCTTATGCCAATTGACAATTATTAGTGAGCAAACAGAAGTGATGGCCGATTGTGAAGAGCACCTTATATATGCATCAGGTTTGGTCGCCTGTGAATGTTTAGACAGTTGTGGTGGTGTATCCACTTCAGATTTTCATTAAAACCTGAAGTAATATTGCATTTTCTTTAATGTGGTCAATACTTTCATGTAGTCTGGAACATGATAGTCACTATTGCACGTGTTTCAGTATGCCAAAGCTAAACTTGTGTGGCACATCTTGCGAAAACTATCTTACTTTTGGTTGTGTCGTGTGTGCTATCTCTGCATCTGCACTTGCATGCTATTGGACAGCTTAATCTTATGTTAATAACTATGCATTTATTACTATATGACATGTAAAGTTAATTTAAGGCGACCGATCATTTAGCTAGCTCCACACATGTTACAGTTGTTATACTCTGTCACCTAGCTAGCTTGTCATATCAGGGTAAATGTTTTGGTTTGGCATGGCTATCATAAGCAGATGATGCTTTTGTAATCCTTTTTCTTTTCTATTGGCGCGCGTCTAACATTGCCAATACCATGATGTGGTCTATGTTCATTCACAGTTCACCATGATGGCAGGGTGCGGCAACGCTTCCTTCAGGTTCTAGTATGTTCGTAATTTACCAATGTATGCTGAAATCTATTAATTCAGTGTACTATTGTTGTCTCATAGGTCCTGAACATGCTTAACTGGAACTTAACTGGAAGCTCAGAATGCTAATTCATGTCAATTGTAAAAAAGAAACCCTTTGTGATTTATGAACTTTGAGTAATGAAATCAGAACTTTTTTCGACAGAGATAATAGTGTGCCTTGTATCTCATCTTATATGGAAGTGTGGGCGGAGATAATTATGACCTTTTATGCCATGAAGAGAGAATGCATGCTTTTTTTTTCTTCCAACATATTTTACTGTTCTTCACAATTCCTAGGTGTGGTTAAAAGATGTGAAGGTTTGGTCTGAAAGCATTAGACTAAATTTGAACCATTAGGTTCATCTTTGTTCCAAGGAACGTGCTACACATTGGTCAGCAGATCTTTTAAAAATATCCGCCGAGTACTGATCTGTCAGATCTTTTTTTGTAACATAGGTCTTCTTGCATAATTTCTTTTGCAACAGATGTCTTGTTGCAGAAAAAAATTGCGTCTCCCTTTTTAGCGACATAGTTTTTGTTGCGGAAGGGACTTCTGCAACACAAGTGATGTTGCAAAAAAAATCACAACAAAGATGTAGTTAGAATAGTGTGGTGTGCGAGCCACACATGGGACACGCATCACGCGCCGGAGGTGACGGACGCCCGTGTTGGATCAGTCGGTTGTTCCCAAGCTTTTCTCTTGTTCTAAAGTGGTTAACTGAAGTTCTATCATGCTCGTGAAAGAATTCTACTGTTAGAATAATGAGATCACTAGGTGGATCATTTAATTGCCTAAAATTGTTTTGCTTTTAAGTGTTTTTTATTTTACATGAAAAAAGCAAGTTTGATAGGAATTAACTTTAATTGGTGAAGAAAGTAGGCCTCCGGTATTACTTTTTCTCGTTTTCTAACTACAAACTACAGTACATTGTATTGTATGAACCATCCTGTAGTGTATGAACCATCTGTTTTGATAGACCAAGCCCTATCAGTGTATATAAACTTGATTTTTTGTGGTACTTGATGAATAAGAAATGATGTCTCCTTCCTTTGCTTAAAATTTGCTTGGAAAGTCAACTATATTATTACTCTCTAGATTCATTTGGGGGCTGGCTGTTATTACTTACTATAATTTTTTATATGTTTTGGATTCTATGCAGGTTGGCACTCAGCTGGAGATTGAAGTTTTTAGCAGGAATTACTTGGCCTCGAATAACTACCTGGAAGCATTAGTGGCGTAGCGTTGGAGATTAAATCCAGCTAGTAGTATATTTACTCGAAATTATTATTTTTTGCTTATAGCGCTTTCTAGATATGTATGTGATGTTTTGATACAAATATTTGTTATTAGAAATCAGTCTAGATTGTTGGAAGTTTGTATTTTCTTGTGACCAGATGCTATTGTGTGAATGAATTTGTCTTGTTGCAAATTGGGTTGCATGAAAAAACATGCTGGACAAAAAATGGGCTAATGGTTGGACAAAAAGAATAGGTATTCTAATGGGTAGAACTGAAATAAGTGGCTAATGGGTTGGACTGGACCAAAGTTATTGGGCTAAAACCTTAATTGGGTTGGTTACTACATGGGCCATGTTCGCTGCCACGTCAGATCCATGTAGACGCCACCTTTGGTCCATGCTGCTACCAGGTCATGTAAATCTATGACGGCTTAGTCTGTCATGGAATCTTGGGCCCGGCGGGCCTAGGGACAGATCTATGACGGCCAAAAACTGTCAAGGAAGGTACTGTGTCAAATTATGACGCGATATACATGACGGATTTCAAGTCCGTCACGTCTGGGCATCCACGACGGTTTTTCATTGATCCATGACAGCTTGGGACTGTCATCGATTAACAGGTTTCTTGTAGTGTACCCGATCCAATAGAGCTATCAATGGTATCAGCCATGTTTTCGCTTTAGGATTTCAAGACAAATCAAAGAACTCAACACCCTCCCTTAGAACCGTAAAGAGAAGGGCAAAAGAAATCACCGGAGAGAGCCTCATGCTAGCCGGAAAGGTCGCGCCGTCAGACTCCGGCCGCGCCGTTTTCCTCGATCCCTTCAAGCAGACAAGAAGGCGAGGCGATCGGGAAGAAGAACTCACCCCCCAGAGGGGCAAAGGGCACCGCTCGCCACACCGTTCGACAGCGGCGCGCTCACCGCAAGGGGAACGCGCCACCGGCGAAGGTGATGGCAACGGTCGCCGCTGCAGTATGCTCCGCCATCGTCCGGCGCCAAGGGGAGAGAAGGTCATCGAAGCCGATCTCTCTGTGGCGGTGGACTGGAAAGGACGGAGAACGGGAAGCGGAAAGAAGAAAGAGGAGGCGGCTGGGCTCGCGCGGCGCCGTGGCTGTCTGCCGCCGCCGGCGGCCGGGGCGTTGCCCTGTTTTGTCGATAGAATGGGGCGGAGAAAGCAGCACAGTGGAAAAGTGAAGAGGAAAAGGCGCAGCGTCGCGGTGGCATCCACCGGCGCCGTGGCGCCGCCGTCAGCAGCGCCTGACGGGAGAGAGAGCGGAGAGAACGAGAAGGGGAGGAGGAACGAGAACGACTGTGGCATAGGTTTTGGTCAGGCTCTCTCTCTCCCACGTTTTTGAACTAGCTATATTCGCGCTGGGCCGTTGGATGAAGATCAATGGCCAAGATCAATAACCTAGCTCCGCCCGGGCTGTTGGGCTGAAAGTAGAAGTGCTACAGAGGCTGGTAGACCAGGCTAGAGTGGCTTGATACCGCTGGCCTTTTTAATAAAATGGAGGCGGACTAGGCCGAGCTGCAGTTTTTTTTTTTCAAATTATTCAAAGAAAATTTTTTTGTCAAGAAAATAGAAAAGTAAAGAATAGCTTCTGAACCGTGCTATTTTCATGAATTTTATTCATGTTTTCCACTGTGAAAGATTAAATTGTCGCTTCTCTAATTCAATTTTGAACCAACCGGTTAAAATAGCTTAGAGAGTAAAACAATATAGAATTGTTTCTGAATAGAATATTGTAAAGTTTACGCTGCACAATAAAAGTTTTATCCTCCAATTAAATTGGAACCAACGGGAAAATTTAATTGGAGGAACTGTTCCTAGCAATGTTTTTCCCCTGTGGGTGGAATCAGATTCAGATAGTTTTCATTATGACTACAGAAAGATATTTGTTTTAAAGTTAAAGTATGGTATTGTTATTTTCTGACCAACATTGATGATAACAGTACTATAAATCTATGAGTCTTATGTTCAAAGCTTAAATCTCTGATAAATTTTGTATCAAAGTGATCAATTTTCAGACAACAGATATAGATCAAGAAATGCTCTTGAACTAGAGAAATGTATATTTCTTGTTCCCACTGCAGTAAAGTTGTTGATGATGATTATTTCTTAGCAAAATTGTTTAATATATATACTATTATCACATTGTTTATGAGTTATATGCATTATTTCCATTTCCGCCCAACGGTAATATGGAATTAATGTAGAAGGATGATGTTTTATTCTAATTCTGCCCAACGGTGATTTATAATATAAAAGAAAGTTTTAAAGGTTTAATGTGCATATTTTTTAACCAGACCAACATGGGGTTACTTATATGCTCATTATTGTTGATTATTGGCTAAGTTTTCTCAGAAGTTTTCCATGCTTCCATTCATGAAAGCGAATGGCTGGTTACTTGTGCACGAAAGATAACCAAGAAAGGTCATAACATGAGGGTGTATGTTCTCTCTAAAGAATGGCATCAAAACAAAAGATATAGATCATTAAGAGTTTTTGTTGATGAATATCTTTCATGTACTCTCTATGAAGAAGATTTTTCAGTTAACATGATTTGAGATGAAACAAGCAACATGCGTGTTTAATATGACCAACGTCGGATCAAGCATGTGTGTCAAAGAGCATTCTGATTTATTTCTAAATTTGATTCTTGAATATGCAGTCAAAAGAGCCAATTGGGCATTATGTCCCTTATAGGAATTACCGCATGGCTGGAAAATATGATTATGATAAACCCCGCATGGTAGGAAAAAGTCTAGGAAAATACTCACAGAACTCCGTATGGTGGCAGAAATTTTGGCAAAGGACCTATCATGTATGACAGGAGAAAGATATGATGACTCATGTGCGTTTAATGTGTCCCACTCTGGGAGAAAAGTATGGAGTAGCTATTATGCTTTCCTAGTATCGAACGTACACGTTATGTGTAACTGTCATTAAGCACTCAATAAATCCAAAGAGAACACAAGTTACAGATGATCCTAAATATAAGAATGATATGCAAGTGTGTCTTGCAAAAGTATTAATGACAAAGAACTTTGTTGAGTTTCTGAAATGGAATAAGTTAAAAGTACTCCCATATCAGTTAATAGATAACTTCGTTACGTATGAAGTAATCAGATAAATGAAGTAGATAATCGAAGTTTCCACACTTCACAAGAGTTGTGAATGAGCCAAAGTTGTGGCAGAAAAGTTCTTGCCACATTTCGAGGGGGAGAAAGAAATACGAATCCATTAATGAAGAATGTGATCGTCTGGGGGAGTACGACTGTCATAATAATACCCCTAAAGAAAAGAAATAGTTGTATTCCTGGATCTTTTACAGTTCCAAAAGGAGACTAAGAATACTAAGACGGTGCTTAAAGTGCCATAAAGAAGAAAGTTTTAACAGAATAAACCCAAATAATAAAGTTTAAAGATACACCATTTTTTAGAGAAGATGCAGTAATCTGGGGGAGCATGTTGTATGATCTATACAGCACTTGTTGTCAGCTCCATAAAGGATGAATGAGTAAACATGGATCTTGTGATACAGGTCCCTGTAAAACCTATTGCCTCTTGGAAATGAAAGACTATAGAATTAATTTGCCTCTTGGCAATGACAGAGCAACAACAAGCCCATATGAAAGAAGTGCCAGTACCTGAGACACAGATGGTCTCAAGGAATAACAAAATCAGATACTTCGATTACTATAAAGTCTATGTTAGTGAAATTCAAATGGAGGTTGATCACACCTCATTTAAAGCGCTAAATGGAGGTCTACAAGGCCAATGTGACTCCAAAGGAAATATGTCAAGTTGGAAAGCATGACTTAAATCGAAAGTTTTTGTGCAAAGAGAATGAATAGATTACAATGAGTGTTAGTGGCACATCATCATCGACATCATGATCTGAGTTACATCAGATGAAAGTAAAGAACACAAGGGATACTGCTTCAAGAAGTTTTTTTATGGACTAGAGCAAGTCTCTAGACAGTGGCATTTAAAGTTAAAAGAATCGGATGTTCTTTTGGGTTAAAGAAAATGAGAGGACAATTGTATTCATGCAAAGTTATAGAATAGGAAATTAATTCTAATCATGTGCATGTGGATGACGTCCTACTTGCTAATGGTCATGTCAATCTACTGCAGGAGGAGTAAAGAAGTTCTTGCCCTCAAAGTTTAAAAGAATGTTCTCAGTAGAGTGTCTCTCGTTATAATTATCGAGATTCACCAAGAAAAGAATAAAAAAAGGGGGTATTAGGAATGTCGCATGGACATGCTAAGAGAGGTCTCTAAAGTATGCATGCGAGAAAAACCTACGCATGTTCTTATAGTCAAGGGTAATGGAACTGGAAACTTTGGTGTTCCAAAAGTTGATGAGAAAAGATTTAAAATGGATATGGTGCCATATGCTTCAGCTGTTGAAGCTCAAGATATTACTCGACACGCTCACGATCCGGTTCTTTTTCGCAATGTCCATTCCATATATAGATCACTGGAATGGAGTCAAAAATATTGGCCTCATGATGAAAGAACTAAGTGCTCTCAATAGATTGTGAGTACAAAGACAGGACTTGCGAAATGTATAGAGAAATCCACAATTGTCACTAACTTTCACTCTAGGAGTTTTTTGTGTGGAAAAGCTCCAAAGAATGAAACAATTATCATCAATGTGATGCAAAAAAATGTTATAGCTTGATATGTGGCTGAGGGACAGGAAAAATGTTTAAGGAGACATGTACCCGGAGTTGATAATTGTTGACAACAGCGATAACCATTTTAAGTTTTTCGCTTCCTATGACAACGAAGTCAAGTGTGATGCCAAACACACTGACACAGAGTTATGCGTTGTAATGGAGAAAGTCCAGAATTATGTAGAAATGCTTGAAGCAAAAAGCGACAAACAAGTGTTTGCATATCTGCTTTTTAAAGACTTACCGCCCAGTGTGTCCGGAGAACATAGTCGACATGGGTTTTATGGTAAAGTCTAAGATTTCTGGACAATAAAATGACCCAAGGTTAAAGAATATGTTTCAAAACAGAGGAGCGTGTTGTAGGTGTTGACTCTATCAGGGATAGACCGTGAGGATGAGACATGCTCTACATACAAATCTGTGATGGAACGAGTACTTCAAAAAAAAATGTTTCGAAGTATAAAGTTAAAAGTATACGATGAGATAAAGGGGGAGAATGCTAGATTGATCTCTTCCCCAATGGGCCAAACGACCCATTGGACCCTTGACCCACACCCCAATCGGGGGTGTCCAGCCCAGACAAGGCTGGTGGGCCCCCGTCGTGCAGCCCTATAAAGAGGAGGTAGGGACCAGGGGCACACGATACGAGGTTCGTCGCCGCCACTGTTTCTCCACCGCCCCTAACCCTAGTCCGATCTAGAGGGTAAGGCTGTCAGCGACGGGAAGCGCCACCAGCAACTTCACCATCGACCTCTACGTCGAGCTCCTCGCCGTTCACCACCGGCACTGGAGTTCACCATCATCACCATCACCTTTAGGCATCACGATGGCCAACAGCTCAAGCTCCTTGAGCCAAAGAGAAGGTGAATCACCGCAAACCCTAAGCCTACCCGATCCAGTAGAGCTATCAACTACATCCGTAATGCATGGTATCATATAGGACTACATTTATTGTCATGCATGACACAAAGTAGCACATAATTTAATATGATACGTTATCATGATATCATACTCAAGCCTCTCTTTCTTCATTTAATTCTATACCACCTCATCAAAATTGCTTAGTTGGCATGCATGATACTACCTATGATACTTCCATTACGAACAACCTTAAGAATGCACTTCTTCAACTACATCAACATCATTAACTCTCTTGCCTCGCCTTAATAACAATCTATCACATCAGTAAGGCCTAGGCCTTTGATACAACTTCAGTTTAACACCGGCTAGCGAGCAATAGTACATCTGCTGGCAGATTGTTACATATCTTATGGGGAAACACTTATAACCAGTAGGCTCATTAGAGACATCCTCGCACCAATAGACCATCGTTGATTCTAATCCAATCACACGGTCGCCCATCATTGCGATTGGCAAAAAAAGAGAAAACACATCCGGTCAACAGCGATTGAAAAGCATCCGCATCCTCAACGCATAACCCAACCTAATCACCGCCTGAATAATGCCTCTGAATCTCTCCCGACCGCCTTCCGAAGCTCGCCACAATCTTTACAACCCCGTCCTCTCTCCGTGAAACACGGCTTGCTGTTTTGTCCGCTCTATTCTGATCCAAAACGAGAAGCGCATTGCCACCAATGCGTTCAGCGGCGATGAGATGAGGCAGCACGCCGGTGACCTTCCTCGTCTCCTATTCCCATATCTCATCACGACCACGCCTGCTTCCCGGGCACCAACCTGCATATCATCACCGTCTCCATCAGGCCGCAAGCCGGGTGCACTCAGGGAGATCGTTCGGCAGTCAAGGGCGCATTAATCCAGCGTGGCGACTTACTCCGCCAAGATACAGGATGGGGCTCGCACACCATGACAATGATGTGGAGGTTGCATGCAACTTTCGCCTCCTTGGGTCTTCATCAATAGATCTAGATGATTCATCTCCTCAACTACTTCACCATCAATTGGAATCTCATTAATGGTGCATCCATGGTGCAGCTGCCATCTGGCCGATGCCACTCCTCAATTGAAATCACTTTGATTCGTGCAACACCTAGCGGTGGAAGGAAGCATGGACAAATGAAGGGAAGCAAATCTATAATTTGTACGATACATATGATATGAGCTTATGAAGCATTGTACTCCTCACGACTTGAAGGAAAGAAAATTGTAGTGTGTCTGAAAAATGTTATATGAACAATTGAAGCACAGATGCACGACCACCATGGGAAGGAAGCACGATCCTCTTCTTATGGTGCATCCATTTGGTAGCTTCGTTCTGTCCATGTCGCTCCTTGTTGATGCAATTTCGACCGTCTGGCGGTGGAAGAGAGCAGGTCCACAATCTGAAGGAAGCACGATCATCGCCAAATGGTGCATCCATGTTGCAAAGGTCGCAATGTCTCTATCACTCCTCATTGACACCATTCTAATCCCTTGGTCTGCCGGGTGGCACAAGAAAGCACAACCACCATTATATGTAGGAAGCACGCTCAAGCATGGCCCTTTGCTTAATGATTCATGGTCACCATTAAAAGGAAGCATATACACCATCAAAAGGAAGCACTAACACCATAGGAAGGACACATGCCACCATTGGATTCTTGGCCTGCATTGGCAAAAGCATACCTTATATGTCATACTTTTGCTTTCTAAGCAAATTCAGATTCTTTTGGATGTATATTTCAATTTCTTTGGAAACAAAATATAGTTATTTGTTACAAAACCAACACAACTTTTGGTATAATAATTCTCTTTGGAAACAAAAATGTTTGGTTGGAAGCAATTTATAATGATAAATAATTCTTCAGTCCTTCAAAATATTTTTGGTGTGCACAAACAAAATAATACGTTATTTACTATGGCATAAATTTCACCAAATCTAAACAATATCATGTTATCATGGAAGCATATTTTTGAGCAGACGGAAAGAAAATAAATTGTTTATTCCTTAGCATGATTACATTTAGTAAAACAAGTTTCCATGTATGAAAAGATGCTTCCTAGCCCTGACCATCTAAAAGATGCACGGGAAGCACATAAAAAGACAAACGAAGCACGTGAAGGAAGCAATGGGAACGAAGAAGACGCACCGGGTTAGCGCTTAGGAGTTAATCTCACGTGATTTACGGGATTGGTGGTTGGCCTTGGTCGTTAGTAAACAAATCTCCGCATGCAAACTAGCAACGCATGTCCTGTTTTTACGGACCAATCTCCACGCTCCGGTCTCCTTAATTACCTAATCGGATGTACGCCTTGCTCTCAATCGGACGGTGTGAGATTGGCCTGATAGATGCAACCTCGCAGTAGTCTGATGCCCAGTGGTGTTCTATCTTATATAAATGATGATTTTGCAGGAGTTAAGGGGGGCGTTTAGTTTTGGTGGAAGTTACGTATGAACACGTAAGCTTTTAAGCAGGTCTAGGATTTTCGCTGGTGGACCCCCGGAACCCCTCCGGGGGCCCCGGTACAATACCGATATGCCCCCGAAACTTTCCGGTGTCCGTATGACAACTTCCCGTATATAAATCTTTACCTCCGGACCATTCCGGAACTCCTCGTGACGTTCGGGATCTCATCCGGACTCGAACAACATTCGCAATCACATACAAGTCTTCCTAATAACCCTAGCGCCACCGAACCTTAAGTGTGTAGACCCTACGGTTCGGGAGACATGCGCATATGACGGAGACGACTCTCCGGTCAATAACCAGCAGCGGATCTGGATACCCATGTTGGTTCTACATGCTCCTCGATGATATCATCGGATGAACCACGATATCGAGGATTCAATCAACCCCGTGATACTATTCCCTTTGTCGACGGTATGTTACTTGCCCGAGATTCGATCGTTGGTATCCCAATACCTCGCTCAATCTCGCTGTCGGCAAGTCACTTTACTCGCATCAGAATGTGATGATCCCGTGACCAAACACTTGGTCACTTTGAGCTCATTATGATTATGCACTACCGAGTGGGCCCAAGGATACCTCTCCGTCATACACGGAGTGACAAATCCCGCCTCGATCCGTGTCAACCCAATGACACTTTCGGAGATACCTGTAGTGCACCTTTATAGTCACCCAGTTACGTTGTGACGCTTTGGTACACCCAAAGCACTCCTACAAGATCCGGGAGTTACACGATCTCATGGTCTAAGGAAGACATACTTGACATTGGAAAAGCTCTAGCAAAACGAACTACACGATCTTGTGCTATGCTTAGGATTGGGTCTTGTCCATCACATCATTCTCCTAATGATGTGATCCCGTTATCAACGACATCCAATGTCCATAGTCGAAACCATGACTATCTGTTGATCAACGAGCTAGTCAACTAGAGGCTCACTAGGGACATATTGTGGTCTATGTATTCACACGTGTATTACGATTTTCGGATAATACAATTATAGCATGAATAAAAGACAATTATCATGAACAAGGAAATATAATAATAATACTTTTATTGTTGCCTCTAGGGCATATTTCCAACATACAAATATGTTGTAGACTTTAGAAATCTGTTGTACCTGTTAATTTATCCGGCTCAAGAAGAATTTACTTAACCCGGTTATAACATAAGGCTTTTTAAATTTGCAACATACATTAGCCCCCAAGTGTCAAGTACCTTTACTTGTAAGGTTCTTGAGACTTGTAATATATGCGGCCCAGTAAGATAAGGAAAAAATTCTTCAGCATACATTAGCCCCCAAGTGTCAAGTATCTTTACTTGTAAGGTGCTTGAGACTTCAATAATACCTTACCATAACCTTACTTGTAACCCGATGTTATTGCAGGTCTCCACCAGTCAATTTGAATTGGAAATTGTTGACCTGAAGGGCCAGCTGGCGGCCAAAACCCTTGAGATGCAAAAAGCCGACTCCAAATTCGCATTCAGCATCTCTGAGCAAGAAAGGTTGAAGAAGGATTTTGACGCGGAGAAAAAGGCCTGGGCGGATGAAAAATCTTCACTTGTGACACGGGCCGAGACAGCAGAAGCAGCTCTTGCCGAAGCAACTGCCGAACTATCCGGCTTAAAACACCAGATATCGCAAATGGTCTCAGCAATTTTCGGTAAGTTACTATGTGTAACTTTTTGAACATCACCATGATTTATTTGATAAGTATTTCAAATATTATCTCCGGCTTAATCTTATATGTATAAACACAGGTCCCAGGAGTACCAACCTGAAGCAGAATATGCTGATCAAGCTTAAGGTGTACACTCGTGGAACAGTCAGACACCGGTCACAACGTGCCTTTGGCCGCTAGGATTTATCCAATGACACTCCTTATCTCCTGCAGGATGTGCTCAAACGGCTTATGCCAAGATTCTGGTAGAGTCGGGCATATAGCCGCTTTTAAGCCAGGCCAAAGAATTGGTTCCAGAGCTAGACTTAGCCGATATTGCTCTTGGATATCCTAGCTTGAAAGAGGACAGCTCTGCATTCAATGAATCAGACTTCACCACCTGTGTAAGAATCGTACGCCCTGTGGCGACCATCATCGGCAATGATATTGATCTTACAAAGTATCAACCGGGTTATGACAGCGAGAACCGGAGGATTCCAACTCCGCATTATAATGATGTCACCGATCCTCCAACTCGTAAGCATACCTTTGCTCCGAAGTTGACCCGCCAGTTAATAGATGATGAAGCTGAATTTGAAGCGTTAAGCGGCATTGATCGACCTCGCCAACCTTCCAGACAAAGGAGCAGACGAAGAGGTGGAGAAGGATAACCTGAGTCGCCGAGTCCACCAAAGGAGTAAATCGCTGTGTGTTTGGCCAAAAAACAATGCTTCATCTATTCAGACTCGGGGAGTCTTGTAATAGGGTAGAAAGAAACTTCCCAATGCTTGTCATGCTTAATATTTTCCGCAAGCCGCCATGGCTGTATATTTTTCCTTGGCGTTTTATATTTTGCTTGCCATATCCTGTGACCCCTTGACACTCTTCCCGGCTCATATAATGTTCACCCGGCACATAACAACCCGGGGTGACGAATATTAAACCGGCAAGACAAAAAACATCTCCTAATGCTTTCCACAAGGTTTCAGGATTATCAAAATACTTTACAGGCTTCTGATTCGAATACGATCAGTAAACCGCTCCAAAGGGGTTAAGCTAAGATTCGAATACGATCATATAGCCCCCAGTGGCTTGGCGATGCCGATCAAGTGGGTATCGACAGCTATGTTCTCTTTGGTTCGAATACGACCTATGTTTGAACAGGAAGCCCCCAAGTGATCATAGGATTTGTTTAATGAAGCTGGTTCAGTATCTGATCCACGCCGCACTCTAATGGGGTTAAGCCGTGATTCAAATATGATCAAGGAGCCCCAAGTAGGTTTGGCAATTATGCCGATCAAGTGGGTATCGACAGCTATGCTCTCTTTGGTTCGAATACGACCTATGTTTGAGCAGGAAGCCCCCAAGTGACCATGGCTAGATTCAGATATAATCATAAGCCGGACCAAAGGTAAAGCCTGATTCAGATATGATCCGGTCCCTATTGGTTGTTTCCACCACCTGTCAAAGAGACATATACACTTTTTTGAGGGTGAAAAAAGGACAGAGGTCCTTCTTTATTACTTTATATAATATGTACATTGTTAAAAAGAAAAAAACAAATATACTCCGAGAACCGTGGCTTAAGTATAGTAGGGCCGGAGAGGCGCTTATGTTCCACTACCGGGCGGGTCTCTTGCTCCGACTTATGTGAGTCTTTGTGCTCTCGAACATCGATGAGGTAATATGACCCGTTATTCAGATTCTTGCTGACCACAAAGGGTCCTTCCCAAGGAGGGGATAGCTTGTGCATATCAGATTGATCCTGGATGAGCCGGAGCACTAAATCGCCTTCCTGAAAGGTTCTGCTTCTGACCGGAGGCTATGATAATGGCGCAGGTCTTGCTGATAAATCGCCGAGCGGGCTATTGCCAAGTCTCGCTTTTCATCCAACAAGTAAAGTGCATCCTGACGAGCTTGTTCATTATCAGCCTCAACGTAAGCCGCCACCCGGGGTGAATCATGCCGGATATCACTAGGCAGAACCGCCTCCGCTCCGTACACCATGAAGAAAGGTGTATAACCAGTAGATCTGTTAGGCGTTGTGTTGATGCTCCATAGCACAGAGGGTAACTCCTCCACCCAACAACCCGGAGTTCTATGCAAGGGAACTAAGAGCAGTGGTTTGATACCCTTCAGGATCTCCTGATTAGCTCTCTCTGCTTGACCATTGGATTGAGGATGAGCAGCAGCCGAAACATCAAGCCGGATATGTTCTCGTTGACAAAACTCTTCCATGGCACCCTTGGAGAGATTAGTGCCATTATCAGTTATGATGCTGTGTGGAAAACCAAAACGAAATATCACCTTTTTGATGAACTGAACCGCCGTGGCTGCATCACACTTACTGACTGGCTCTGCTTCAACCCACTTGGTGAATTTATCCACTGCCACCAACAGGTGTGTCTTCTTATCCTTAGACCTTTTAAAAGGTCCAACCATATCAAGCCCCTAGACTGCAAACGGCCAAGTAATCGAAATCATCCTCAATTCTTGAGCCAAAGACATGAGCTTCGCTGGTGAGAATTTTTGACATCCGTCACATTTACTGAACAGATCCTTCGCATCAGCATGAGCCGTCAGCCAATAAAAACCATGACGAAAAGCCTTGGCTACCAGAGATTTTGAACCGGCATGATGACCGCAATCACCTTCATGAATCTCACGAAGTATCTCCTGACCCTCTGTAGGTGATACACAATGTTGAAACGCCTGATGACGCTGCGGTGATTCAACTCGCCATGAACAATCGTCATGGACTTGGACCGCTGATGATTTGTCTTGCCAAGGTCTCGCCCTCGTGCAACTCTCCCCGGTCATATAGGCCAAATATGGGACCGTCAATCCGGGATGGCATGGAGAGCCGCCACCACCGCGCCTCCGGGTCTGGTAATCGCAAGCTCTTCCTCCGTAGGGTACTCTGACGTAAGGGTTATGCAAAATGTCAAGGAAAGTATTAGGCGGCACCGGCTTACGCCGAGACCCCACCCGCTTAGAGCATCTGCCACCTCATTCTTCCTTCGATCAATGTGCTCTACTTGATAACCTTTGAAGTGCCCAGCCACCGCATCGACTTCGCGACGATAAGCCGCCATAAGGGGATCCCTAGAATCCCACGTGCCTGACACCTATTGAGCGACGAGGTCTGAATCGCCCAAGCATCTTACCCGGCTCAAATTCATCTCTTTGGCCACCCGGAGGCCATGGAGTAAAGCCTCGTATTCAGCTGCATTGTTAGTACAGGCAAACATAAGCCGGAGAACATAACAAAATTTGTCACCTCGGGGAAGTTAAAGCGACCACGTTCTCGAGCCTTCCAACTGCCTGGACCCATCAAAATGAATAGTCCAATATGTGTTATCCGGCTTCTCCTCTGGTGCCTGCAATTCCGTCCAATCATTGATAAAATCCACTAGGGCTTGAGATTTGATAGCTGTGCGCGGCATATACTTCAAACCGTGAGGCCCAAGCTCGATGGCCCACTTGGCAACCCGTCCTGTGGCTTCCCTGTTCTGGATGATGTCTCCCAAGGGGGCTGAACTTACTACGCTTATAGGATGACCCAGAAATACCGCTTAGCTTCCGGCTTGCCATGAACACCCCATAAACAAGTTTCTGCCAATGCGGATACCTTTGCTTGGATTCTATGAGCACCTCACTGATATAATAAACAGGCCGCTGAACTGGATGCTCCTTGCCAGCCTCCTTACGCTCCACCACAATGGCCACACTAACAGCACGTGAGTTAGCAGCAACATACAATAGCAGTGGCTCTTTATCAATTGGAGCCGCGAGAACCGGCGGCTCAGACAATTGTCTCTTTAAATTCTCAAAGGCAGCATCAGCAGCCTTACTCTAGACAAAAGTGTCTGTTTTCTTCATCATCTGATACAGCGGTAGAACCTTCTCCCCTAACCGGCTTATGAATCGGCTTAAAGCAGCAACGCGACCCGCTAGCCGCTGTACATCATTGATGCACTCTGGTTTAGCCAGAGAGCTAATCGCCTTGATCTTCTCCGGGTTAGCTTCAATGCCCCCTGCTTGAGACCAAGAATCCCAAAAGTATGCCCGCAGCACACCAAATACACACTTGTCCGGTTAAGCATCATCTTGTAGACTCGGAGATTATCGAAGTTTCCTTTAAATCGGAGATCAAGGTTTCCTTCTCTCGACTTCACCACAAAGTTGTCATCCATGTAAGCATGAACATTGCGCCCAATCTGATTGTGGAGACAATTCTACACACACCGCTGATAAGTCGCCTGGGCACTCTTGAGCCCAAATGGCATAGACACATAGCAGAAGGCTCCACACGGAGTAATGAACGCCGTCTTCTCCTGGTCCTTAACCGCCATCTTGATCTAATGATAACCAGTAAGCATCCAAAAACTCAACCGCTCGCAACTCCGCTGTGGCATCGATGATTTGATCAATGCGGTGAGCAAAGGGATCAGCCGAAAGCTTTATTTAAGTCCGTAGTCCACACATCCGACATGTGCCGTTATTTTTTAGCACAAGAACCAGATTAGCCAACCACTCCGGGTGAAAAACTTCCACGATGAACCCGGCTGCTAAGAGTCGAGCGACTTCCTCCCCTATAGCCTTTCGACTTTCCTCATTGAATCGCCGGAGAAACTGCCTGACCGGCTTATACTTTGGATCAATATTAAGAGTGTGCTCAACGAGTTCTCTCGGGACACCCGGCATGTCAGAAGGTTTCCATGCAAAGATGTCCCGGTTCTCACGGATGAACTCGATGAGCGCTTTCCTATTTGGGATCCAAATTGGTACCGATCTCGAATCGCTTGGAAGAGTCGCCTGGAGTGAAATCAACCAGTTTTGTCTTGCGGCCGACTTAAATTTCAGCGCCGAGTCTTGCTCTGTGGTTGGCTTTTTCAAAGAGGTCATATCTGCCGGGTCAACATTAGTTTGATAAAACTTCAGCTCCTCTTCAGCACAAACAGATTCAGCATAAGCCGCATCGCCTTCCTCGCATTCCAAAGCCACCTTTCGACTCCCATGCACAGTGATGGTGCCCTTGTAACCCGGCATCTTGAGCTGCAGATAAACATAACACGGCCGTGCCATAAACTTGGCATAAGCCGGCTGTCCAAACAGAGCGTGATATGGGCTCCTGATTTTAACTACCTCAAATGTCAGCTTCTCAGCCCTGGAATCATATTCGTCTCCAAAAGCCACTTCCAGCTCAATCTTTCCAATAGGATATGCCGACTTACCAGGTACCACCCCATGAAAAACAGTGTTAGACGTCCTCAAATCCTTATCAGTCAGACCCATGCGGCGAAAGGTCTCATAATAGAGAATGTTGATTCTTCTTCCCGTCCATGAGCACCTTAGTGAATTTATATCCACCAACCCGAGGGGCCACCACCAAGGCCAATCGACCGGATTGTCAACACGTGGCGGGTGATCCTCTCGCTCCAAATGATGGGTTGCTCGACCATCTTAAATAACGAGGAACCGCCGCTCAACTGAATTTATAGCCCTTTTACGGACCTTCTGGTCACGTTTGCATAAGCTAGTGGTAAACACATGGTATTGCCCACCGCTCAACAGTTTTGGCTGGCTCTGGTAACCCGACTGCTGCTGCTGCTGTCCTCCCTGACCAGATTGCTGCTGATTATTTCCACCCGGATGTCCCTGAAAACCGGAATTTGAACCGCCGCCCGGGCCATGAAAGCCGCCAGCCCCTGAACCGCCGCCTGATCCGTGATTGCCATCAAACATGTTTGAATTCTTGAACGCCTTCATAATCGCGCAATCCTTCCATAAGTGGGTGGCAGGATTCTCCCGAGTGCCATGTCTGGGACAGGGCTCATTCAGAAGCTGCTCATGGGAGGGACCTGAGCCACCAGATCGAGGGGGTGCTCTCCCCTTATTCTTCTTGTTATTACCTTGGGCATTAGCATTAGCCACAAACGTCGGGCTACCTTCGCTTACGCTTGTTGCCACCTTGATTTCCGGGTGATGTCGCCAATTTTCCATTGCCGTTCTTCTTTCCTTTCCCTGTCTTTTCCTCCTCAGACACGGGATCATCGGTAGTATCAGAATCGGCATATTTAACCAAAGCCGCCATTAGCGTACCCATGTCATTGCAATCACGCTTAAGGCGCCCCAGCTTTTGCTTTAGCGGCTCAAAACGACAATTCTGATGGAGTATAAGGACCGCAGAAACGGCGTCCATCTTATCAGATTTGTGTATGATTTCCTTGACCCGACGCACCCAATGAGTTGTGGACTCACCCTCTTCCTGCTTACAATTGGTCAAGTCCACAATCGACATAGATTGCTTGCAAGTATCCTTAAAGTTCTGGATAAACTAGGCCTTTAGCTCTGCCCATGAACTGATGGAATCGGGAGGCAAACTTTTCAACCAAGATCGGGTAGTTCCATCTAACATCATGGTAAAGTACTTAGCCATTGCCGCGTCGCGGACTTCCAATAACTCCATGGCCATCTCATAACTTTCAATCCAAGCCCCCGGCTGTAAGTCGGCCGTGTAATTCGGCACCTTTCGAGGTCCCTTGAAATCCTTGGGCAGACGCACATCTCGCAGAGCCCGCACCAGACACGGGACACCACCGGTTCTAGTGGCCACTCCTGCCCCAACAGAAGTCATTGGATACCCCGGGAGACCATCATATGCCGTCTGTTGAGCCGCTAATTGAGCCGCCCGTTCATCCTCCTGACGCAATCGATCCTGCACCGGGTTATAGCCACCGGGTTGGTTACGACGCTGGGCATTGCTTGATAAAGCTTCTGACTCCATGTGCCTGCTGTAACTCGGACTCCGGTTCGGACGAGGCGCTATCCAAGGCTGAGGAGTGGAATGAATCATGTCCCTGCTGTAAGAATAGGTCTCTTGCTGTGCCAGGGCCGTCTGGACGAGTTCCCTGATCCTCCGGGTCTCCACCGCTGTTGGATCATCACCGTCCACTGGTAAAGCCGCCAGACGCTACCGACCTCGCGATTAAATTCTCCATGGGGTTGGAAAAGTGACCCTCCGGTATCGGCACATAACGTGGCGGCGCCTTGCTCATATGAGGAGGCGGCATCTCCCGACGCTGAGCCGGCCCTCCAGTTCCGGGTGTCATAAATTGATTGGCTTCGGGCGGATTGCTAGGACCAGCTCTGGGTGTCATAAATCGGCATAAAAGATTCCGAGGATCGTAAACCGGAGGCAGACGGGACTGGGTCTTCTGATGTCTCCTTCTCATCACCTCATTGGACGCATTCAGACTCATGTTAAGCTGGAAAGCCTCAGACTGGAGTCGCTGTGCCCGTGCATCCAAAGCCGCCCGCTCCGCAGCTAACCTGGTGTCCTCAGCCGCCAAGGCCTCTTTGGCGAGGGCTATCTCCTCACGCACCTTTGCCACCTCCGCGTTATGTTCATCTAGATTTGCAGGAATAACCGTGGTGGTTAACAGGGCCGTCAACTTATCCATAAGATCCATCAGCACCTGAGCCGGCGGGCGCGCGGGGCCTCCTGCCCAGGCCGCTCCTAACCCGGCAGTAATTACAGCCGCGGCTGTAATGTTTTGTCCGGGTTGAGTCCCAGCCATAAAGACTCCTGCCCAATTCAGCGACTCACAGGGGTCCAGAATAATGAGGCCATCGGAACAGCCCCCGAGTACCCCATCTTGAACTTGGTACAGAGAATCTGTTGAACCGGCGGACGAATCACCATCAGAGTGGACGGCCGTCTCACCACCATCTTCGGGTCCTCCAGAAAGCTCTTCTCCGTGGATGCAGCCCACAAAAACATGCTTCATGCCGGGTTGAGCTCGGGCGGGTCTCGCACGCTGAGCCGTCTCGACGAGGTCGGTGCAGATGTCCGGCTCAGGCCCCGGCTCACCGATCCGGCCGATGAAGACATGGATTCCGCCAAAGGGGACCCGGTACCCGTACTCAATTGAGTCGGCCTCGGGGCCCCAGCCTTCGTTGTCGATGTAGATCTTGCCGCGACGACTCTTGGTCATCCGCCCATCACAGATCCCTTGAGCCCTTCAAGCTGCCCTTCGAGAACTCAGATCCATCGTGGCGCTGGCCCCACGGTGGGCGCCAACCGTCGTGGAATTGTCACGGCAGATGTCCTTTGCAAGGACTTAGTCATGGAGCCATCGCCACTAGGAAGCTTAAAGGGTTAATCGGACAAAGGACATGAGAGGTTTTATACTAGTTCGGCCCCTTACGGTGAAGGTAAAGCCTATGTCTAGTTTGGTTGGTATTGCTTGAGGTTTCGATGACCAGGGAGCGAGATACGCTATGCCCGGTTCTCGATTGGATGTTTCTTGCCCTAAGCCGCCGGCGGGTCGTCCCCTTATATACACGGGTTGACGCCCTTGCGGCTTACAGAGTCCCGGCCGGTTCATAAACAGCGTCCGGCTCGGTGACTAGTTAAATCTACCTTATGACACAAGTCTTGTCATTATGGCGGTTTACTACAACGGGCCTTGAGTCGCCTGTGGGCCTTAAGTCCCTTGGTTGAGACGCCATCTTCATGCTTTGACTTGGGCTTCCGTCTGGTAATCACTTCACGTAACCCGGCCCCTCCCGGGCGGCTTACATAAATAGTTATATCCCCGACAGGAAGCACATAAAAATACAAACAAAGCACGTGAAGGAAGCAGTGGGAACGAGAAGAGACGACCAGGGTTAGCACTAGGAGTTAATCACACGTGATTTACGGGATTGGTGGTTGGCCTTGGTCGTTAGTAAACAAATCTCCGCATGCAAACTAGCAACGCATGTCCTGTTTTTACGGACCAATCTCCACGCTCCGGTCTCCTTAATTACCTAATCGGATGTACGCCTTGCTCTCAATCGGACGGTGTAAGATTGGCCTGATAGATGCAACCTCGCAGTAGTCTGATGCCTAGTGGTGTCCTATCTTATATAAATGATGATTTTGCAGGAGTTAAGGGGGGCGTTTAGTTTTGGTGGAAGTTACGTATGAACACGTAAGCTTTTAAGCAGGTCTAGGATTTTCGCTGGCGAGCCAACAGATAGTTTAGTTAATTTTTTACCAAGAACCTACCAATGTGCAGCCTGCATGTGTGGTCGTATTGCCCAACGTGGAGCCTCAACAGTGGGAGGACCTTCCCAAAGTGCAGATTGTACAGGATGGTCATATCACCCACTACATTCAGCCCAAACATCACGACCTGGAAGAATAGAGGAGCATCAAAAGAGGTGGCGTAAGTAGCAGCCATGCCGGAGGTCGCCGAACCATGCTTCGGAGTGTTAGAACTAATGTTGATGTTTTGTATCACATGTTTAAGTTTGATTTCTACATTTAGTTTAGGTGGTAGAGTAACTTGCCGTATGGCTGGTACGTACGTAGTTTTGGTTCAGCAGGGGTGGAAAGGCGAGATGTCGAAGAAGGTCGTGCGAGGCAACAAAGACGACGAGATGCCGAGTACCACGAGACACGGTGCAACTATTTGAGACGGCGCTGCAGAAACAATTGAAGCCAAGTGATTTGGTGAGGTGGTTAGTAGTTGCATGCGTTGGGCTGGAGTCAAGCAGCCGGGCTAGATAGATAAGTCAGAGCTGAGAGAATCAGTTAGATGGTTAGCTAATTGCATGCACGCATGAGTTGTTAGCCGGTGGAGCATGCACGTCTTAGAGAGATTCTAGGAGTGGCGTTGTGTGTGCTGTTAGTGACCGAGTGTGGCGGCCGTGACTTGGTGGCCTGGCCGGGATGTGCTTGAAGGCGAGCCTCCTGTGAATATAAGCTTTGCATTGAGTGATAGAAAGGAGAGAGAGAGCTGTGGGAGGCAGCAGTTGTGAGGAAGAAGACCGGCGCTACGAGGAGGTGGCGCCAACAATTGGTATCAGAGCCTTGTCGACCCAAGGCAGTGACGGCGGCGCGACAAATTCCATGTGAGGCGGAGGTCGACGGCGCAAGGTGCACACCGTTGGCGACGCGATGCGGCTGGCGGCATTTTGTGGTGCGATGCCGCTAAGAGGAGATGGCAGTGCGACGCTGCCATGATGACGGTGCAATGCCGTTACGAGGAGACGCGGCACGATGCTGCTGAGAAGTTATACGGCGGCGCGAGGCCGTCATGTGGATTGGCGTGAAGCTGGTCAATGCTGGTGTACATGGTGGTGTGATGCCATCCATGGGATGGGTCGCTGTCACGGCGTGGCGATCGGCGTCGCGAAGGTGTCTTCCACGTCAAGAGGTGGTCATCGGGTGCAGCAAGAGGACGTGGTGATGAGCGTTGAGATGGCGTCGACCACAACAAGATGGTATGTGGTTGTGACCGGCGCTGCGATGGCGTCGTCCACAATAAGATGGAGCGCGGTGGTCTGCGGCGCTGCGACGGAGTCGACAAGAAGCTGCGGCTGATCCGCGTCGAAGACTGACTTCAAGATTAGGGGGTGAATGTTAAACTAATCTTGATGCTTTGTATCACATGTTTAAGATTGAGTTTTGCATTTAGTTTAGGTGGTAGAGTAACTTGTCATGTGGCTGGTACGTACGTAGTTTTGGTTCAGCAGGGGTGCAAAGGTGAGATGTCGAAGAAGGTCGTGCTATGCGACAAAGACGGCGAGATGCCGAGTACCGCGAGACATGGTGCAACCATGTGAGACGGCACTGCAGAAGCAATTGAAGCCAAGTGATCTAGTGAGGTGGTTACTTGTTGCATGCATTGGGCTGGAGTCAAGCCGCCGGGCTGGATAAATAAGTCGAGCTGAGAGAATCAGTTAGTTGGTTAGCTAATTGCATGCACGCATGAGTTGTTAGCCGGTGGTGCATGCACGTCCTAGAAAGATTCTAGGAGTGGCGTCGTGTGTGCTGTTAGTGGCCGAGTGTGGCGGCCGTGACTTGGTGGCCTGGCCGGGATGTGCTTGAAGGCCAGCCTCCTGTGTATATAAGCTTTGCATTGAGTGATAGAAAGGAGAGAGAGAGTTGTGGGAGGCAGCAGTTGTGAGGAAGAAGAGCGGCGCTGCAAGGAGGCGGCGCCTCCACGGAGGTCTCGGGGACCAAACTCGGTCGGCCTGACATGTGAACTTGGCTCCATTGGTCCAATTGAACGAATACCTTACAGGTGAGGTCGGCACCGGTGTCAAGAGGCGACGAACCTGGCTGCCACACAGGAAGCTCGCACGTAGACACAAACAAAGCAGCAACCACACGCCCAAGCCCACACACCAGTGACACCACACGCGGTGCATGGGACGGTAGACCGCACCGGCCAAGTGAGCTAAGGTAGCCGTCGCATTCTAGCCGTCTTGCAGTTCACGCCGAGACTGATTGACAGGGAGCTTGGGGTACCTCATCACATTTTCTCTGACGCTAGCATAGCAGAAGCAACAACTCCTGACCACGACGACGCGATAAGGGCTCTAGTGCCGAGGAACGCTGGAACGCCGGTGACCCGAACGGACGCGATGTTGCGGCGCAGCCGCGTGGGGTAGCTCGAGCCACGCGCGACCTCTCGTACTCCTATTCCCTGCTCCCCTGCCGTCTCCTCCACCGGTGCCGTCACCACCGGCCACCTCATCGCCGCCCTCGCCGCCCCCGTCCTCAATAAGCTGCTCCCGCCACGCTCATGCTCCCCGCCGCACCTCCTTTCCATTCCTGCAAGCTACACACCCACCACAGGCCGACCCGATACACCAAGCGAAGCAGCAGGATTTAACAAAGCACCACGGCGCCAACCACAGCCCCACGCAGCCGAGGAGGTCGACATGAACGCCATGGGCCATTACGGCTAGACGAAGAACAAACAAAGTAGCAGCTTTGTGCTCAACTAATTTTTATAATCTAGCTAGTAGATTTTTTTGCACGGTAATACAGGTCTCATTCATATCATAAAAATCAAATCACAAGTCACGTAAAGACCGATATGACAAAACTGAAAAGACAGCAGAACATCGCTAAGCTTGACACCAACGTCACAACCGCCTTCGCACAAGATTAGGAAAAGGCATGCTAGTGGCGCACCAGTTTTGCCTACTAATGGCGCAGACCATCGGTGCGCCACTAGCATCACGCCATTAGAATTTAATTCTAATGGCGCACCACCGTGCGCCATTAGTATTCGGTGTTCTAATGGCGCACCATGCAAAGGCGCCATTAGTATAGCCCACATTGCGCCATTAGAATGCCTCCCAGGGGGCCATATGTACAATGTGCTTTGGCATACTAATGGCTCACCAGTGGGTGATGCGCCATTAGTGTGATTATCACAGTGCGCCATTAGTGTCTTGTGTGGTGCGCCACTAGTATGAATATTCGGGATTTTTTTTCTTTTCTGATATTTTCATAGGTTACAAAATATATTATTGAACAGAATTTAGACAACACCACACAGCAACAGCAGATTCATCGAATACAATAGAAGATTAGTCTCCGGATACAATTCATCATATTAGTCTTCGAATTCAAAAGACCGAACAAAGATAGAACATTACAAGTCTCGAGACCGCGAGTAGCGAGTTTGTCTTCACATTACAAGTTGATATCGATCATCTAAACTACCATCACATAGAAGAGAGCTGCGGTCATCACGATGAGCATCATCGCGATGGAACTGGTCTTCACCCGGTTCCTCCAACGCTCCCTCCTCTCTCCCGCTAGATAGCGGGCGTATCTAGATTCCGCCTCCACCCTAGTGGTGTACCCTTTGTAACTGTTACCGCTGAAACGGTGAACCTGTCTCTGACACTCCTCCCAAATCGTCAGAGACTCGGGAACCTTACCCTTGTACACCTATATACGACGGCATCTCTATGCACAAGCCAAACAACAGACAATACATAAGCAATATATAAGTATGCAACAAAAGGATCGGAAGAGAAAAGCAAGACATTAATAGCACGATTCATGGTCCTACTAAATAACATCGATTACATCTAAGTTGAACGACTGTCCAAACCAAAGAGACATACAAGTTCATTAAAGTTTAATTACAACATAATTAAAAAAGATGTTTTAGAACTACAAATAGCATCACTACTTTCGACTCGACTCATGGGACCGGAGCGTGGATGAAGCCGCCGTCTTTCGTGATGGTCATGAAGTCGCGGGCGTTGTCAGCCTGCATTTGTAGCGTTGTTTCAATCTCACTGTTGGACGGTTGAGATCTGAGGTAGAACTGCCCCGAGGTATGAAGGACATCTTGATGGATGATTTCCGCAAACTCCGACTGGATGCGAAAGGATTCTTGTCTGATGTCCGCGTCCTGGATTGCCGAAAAGCTAGTGGCCCAATCTTTGACATTATTTTGTAGCAGAAGCTGATTATGGTCCCGCACGATCGCCCTCATGTGATGGAGGGCGTAGTAGGCATCCTTCTGACCGCCAGGCGGCTGCTAGACGCAGGGGAACGTAGTATTGTGGATGAACACCGCCTTGTACCATTTAACTGGCCTCTTAAAGGTGCCTCCAGATGTGGCGTGAGTCGGGAGAGCATCATCAAGAACTTTCTTGATATTTGTGTAGTCTATCTTGGAGTCACGGTCCGGTCGAAATACGTGGCCGTGGAATATATCGGGCTTAAGAGGATGAGTGTGCAATGTGTGTCACCGCACGTAACACGGAATGTTAGAAAAAAGAACGATCAAAATCTAAGAAATCATATGTTACGGGGCGGTGACGGGATGACTTACTCGGGAAAGTAAGGCACGAGGATGTTATCCTTATCTGGGTTTGCCAGAATGACGCCTTTGAGGTGTGAACTCGCGACTTGGCGGTCCCCAGCTCTGCCCAAGATCTTGAATGATCCGCATCTCCATACTCAGCGAAAACAGCTGAACGAAGGTGTAGTGCAACGGATGAAGATTAAACATAGCAAAGATGTCATCAAACCTAGGACGATCGTACCCCCGATGGCGCCATCCATAGAGCCCTTGCCCTCTGGCACCTTGGCCATGAAAACCGGGTATGCCACATCATTCTGGGAGAGACGCATCTTCTCCAAAGAAAGAACGCTGTCATGCAGACTCCGTGATAGCACCGGGTTGCAGCATTGAGCATATTTGTCGATAGCATCACCCTACCTGCCACATGCACCCTCCTCGAGATATCCCGAGGTGAAGGTGGCCCGCCCCGAGCACGGATTGTACTCGTGCGGCTTTGTCGCACCGGGCGCCTTGTTAGTCTTTTCGCTTCCGTCCCTTCTTCTTGATGTGTTGTAATGGGACCGAGTTCTGCTCACAGACCGCCTTCTTGAGCGTGTTGGGGCTGATAATATTTCGCACCTCAGCTAGCTGAGGCTCGGTGAAGGCGGGAGCTGGTGGCGTCTCCTGAGAACTGAACGCCAGACGACGCCTGTTGCAATTGGATTTATCCGCGGTACCAGCTAGATCACGGTCGTCTTGGTTGGGTTCTTGAGAAGGAGGCCCGCCAAACTCGTCACCGTACCCATGTTCGGCAAAGTACTTATCGACGTTGGTAATTGTACCGTCGTCGTTGTCGTCGTCGTCCGGATCCTGTGCCATATGCATGTCCCCATCCTGTGCCATAGGGATGTCTGGCATGTCCGGTAGCGTTGCGGCGTTTTTGCCATTGCGCGGCGCCGGCACGACTGGCGGACTTGTCTGTGGGGTGGTGTCCCCCACCCCCAAACGTATCTGGCTCTTCGGCCAAAGCAGGGGCCAGCTTAGGCAGGCGCTGAGGGTCATCAGATCTTCTTCGTCGGCCCCGGCGGTCGAATCGGAGGTAACAACTCGTCGCAGGCTGGCAGCACCCGAACAAGTTGAACCCTCTACACGGTGGGTGGCATCGGTTTACCGTGGAACACAGGGTTGCCCGGTTGAACGATTTTGCCCTTGGCGACATCGACCAACTCGTCATTCACGAAGTGCAAGAGAGTCCACGGAACGTCGGCGCCCTCGCGAAAACATGTAGGGCGTCGGGGATGCCCGATCAAAAGGCAAAAGGAGATGAAGTCCTCGCCGAGAGGCTTAATTAGTTACCGTGATGATGGCGTCGAGCTCGGCTAATGTCGAGGCACCGCCATCGTGGGCGGTAACCGACGGAGGGGCCGCTTCTTTGGCGAGGTGCCGGCTGGCGTACACCCGAGTGCATTAAGCTCCAATGCCCGTGCCGGCGCCAGAGACACCAATACGGCCGCCGCCGGTGACACCAATGGCGCCGCCGGAGACACCAAGGGCGCTGCCTGCGCGTTGTGCGTGTTGCTTGGCGTGAAGCTGGGAATCGGGGCGGCCCCTGTTGGCCACCCGCAATCCACGTCGTCAGCCCATGAATCAAGGTAGGCATAATGCCGGTGAGCGTCGTTCCCAGTTGTTGTTGCACTTGCTCTTGGATAATCTCCGGAATCCGCGCCACTTGTGCCTTGAGTTCTTCAACCTCGCGCGACTGGCTTTCCGAGCTGGTCTTTTTCTCCTTTCGCCCACCAGCGGTATAGTATGACGACCATTTTATGGACAAGCCATTGTCGGCCACACACCAAATTGTACCGACACGGCCATCGAGCTTATCCTTGTTTTTCATTACGCTCAACGCCTCTATTTAGAGTGTTGTCCCAAGCAGTGGGGTGCTCCGAGACGACCCCGCCATCGCTTTCTCGGCCCCTTCGCCAACAAGCTCAAGCGCCCTGGTCTACGGATCCGTGGTAAGCTCCTTTGTTATTGGGTCCTCCTTGTACCGGGCCTGACAAAGTTCCTGGTCTGCTTGTCACTGCTGTTGCAGGAGAAAATACAAATTTCTTTACTTGTGTTTTTTAACACAATGGCATATTCTGTGGGCTGGAAGAGAGAAGGACATTCTGGGGAAGCACTCATGAGGAGTATGATTATGGTGATGCCAACACATGGTCAAGGGATATGATTAACTATGTATTGCTACATTTGGGCTATGACATTGCAAGTCCTGAGCTGCATGCCTACTGGTGCTTGCTGATACGTCTCCAACGTATCTATAATTTTTGATTGCTCCATGCTACTTTATCTACTGTTTTAGGCAATATTGGGCTTTATTATACACTTTAATATTATTTTTGGGACTAACCTATTAACCGGAGGCCCAGCCTGCATTTGTTGCTTTTATGCTTATTTCGTTGTTTCGAGGAAAAGGAATATCGACGGAGTCAAAACGGAACGAAATCAACTGGAGAAGTTATTTTTGGAAGGAAAGCAACCTGATAGACTTGGAGTGCACGTCAGGGGAGTCCCGGGCTGGCCACGAGGGTGGGGGGCGCGCCCCTGCCTCGTGAGCACCCCAGAGGTCCACCGACGTACCCCTTGCACCCATATATGCCTACGTACCCTAAAACTTCCAGAACAGAAGATAGATTGGGAGTTCCGCCGCAAGCCTCTGTAGAGCCACCAAAAACCAATCGGGACCCTGTTCGCACCTGTAGGAGGGGGATCCCATCACCGAGGCCATCTTCATCATCCCGGGCGCTCTCCATGACGAGGAGGGAGTAGTTCACCCTCGGGGCTGAGGGTATGTACCAAAGAGCTATGTGTTTGATCTCTCTCTTTCGTGTTCTCTCTCATGTTCCTCTATGGCACGATCTTTATGTATCCCAAGCTTTGCTATTGTAGTTGGATCTTATGATGTTTCTCCCTCTACTCTCTTGTGATGAATTGAGTTTCCCCTTTGAAGTTATCTTATCGGATTGAGTCTTTATGAGAACACTTGATGTATGTCTTGCTGTGATTATCTGTGGTGACAATGGGATATCATGTGTCACTTGATGTATGTTTTGGTGATCAACTTGCGGGTTTCGTGACATTGGGAACCTATGCATAGGGGTTGGCACACGTTCTTGACTCTCGGTAGCAGCTTTGGGCACTCATTGAAGTACTTTTATTTTGGTTGGATGAATCTGAGATTGTGTGACGCATATCGTATAATCATGCCCACGGATACTTGAGGTGACAATGGAGTATCTAGGTGACATTAGGGTTTTGGTTGATTTGTGTCTTAAGGTGTTATTCTAGTATGAACTCTATGATGGATTGAGCGGAAAGAATAGCTTTATGTTATTTTACTACGAACTCTTGAATAGATAGAACAGTAAAGGATAACTTTGAGGTGGTTTCACCCTACCATAATCTCTATGTTTGTTCTCCGCTATTAGTGGCTTCGGAGTGACTCTTTGTTGCATGTTGAGGGCTTGTTATATGATCTATCTATGTTATTATTGTTGAGAGAACTTGCACTAGTGAAAGTATGAACCCTAGGTCTTGTTTCCTACCATGGCAATACCGTTTACGCTCACTTTTACCACTTGTTACCTTGCTGTTTTTATTATTTCAGATTACAAAAACCTTTATCTACTATCCATATTGCACTTGTATCACCATCTCTTCGTCGAACTAGTGCACCTATACAATTTACCATTGTATTGGGTGTGCCGGGGACACAAGAGACTTTTTGTTATTTGGTTGCAGGGTTGTTTGAGAGAGACCATCTTCATCCTACGCCTCCCACGAATTGATAAACCTTAGGTCATCCACTTGAGGGAAATTTGCTATTGTCCTACAAACATGTGCACTTGCAGGCCCAACAACGCCTACAAGAAGAAGGTTGCGTAGTAGACATCAAGCTCTTTTCTGGCGCCGTTGCCGGGGAGGTTAGCGCTTGAAGGTATATCTTTAGATCTTGCAATCGAATCTTTTTGTTTCTTGTTTTAGCACTAGTTTAGTTTATAAAAGAAAACTACAAAAAAAATGGAGTTAAGTTTGTCTCATACGCTTTACCTTTTTAATATCTTTCGTGAGTATGATGGAAAGGATAATTGTGCCAAAGTGTTAGAAGAAGAATGCATTAAATTGTTTGACACTAAATCTTTGAATGATGAGCATGATTGCAATGTTGTTAGTACGAAATCTTTGAATATCCACGATGCTAATGATGATTGCACTAGTTATGATGAAAATATCTCTTATGAGCATGTCAACTTTTGTGGAGTGCATGTCTGCATGAACACACCAAATAGAGAAGATATTTATTGCAAGAGGCATAAGTACTTAGAAACCAAATTGTTGCAAGAAGAGCTAGATGAATGTGCTGAAAGATTCAATATTTTTCGCGCTCCTTGTGAACTTTGCAATGAACATGGTCATTTAAAGCTCCAATGCTATTTGTTTCATGATCAAGTCGTGTCCAAATATTGTGATAATTTGATTACCCTTGAGCATCATAAAGATCTTAGCCTTCTTTTGGGTTATGAAGAAATGAAACGTATAACTGAGGGTGTTCCAAAATTTAGTCTTGATAAAATTCTTGATTTTGATCTAGAGAAAATTTATATGTATTATGCGGAGAATTGCATTGAAAATCCTTATATTGCCAATTACCTAAAGAAAAGAAAGCAAATGGAAGATGATGAGAATAATAATGAAAGGGAAGAGGCTTCCCAATCTCCTCCTATTATTTCTTATGATGAATCAGGTAACGAGGATGAGCTTTCTATTTAGCCAATCTCATCAATAAGTAGCTCAAAGAGGAAGGTTGAACCTACACATAATGTGAAAAAAAAAAGAAAAGAAGGAGCAACAAAGGTAAAAAGGTATCCCTCCCAAATGATGTTGCTCCTACTACTACTTCTTATGATTATAATAGCTATACTATTGGTGCTATCCATATTTTTAATGATGAGAGTGATTATGCTTATGATATGAAAGGGCCCAAGCTTGGGGAAGCTATGTTTGATGAGGATGAAATATTTGACAATATATTTGCTGAAATTAATGATTTTCCCAAGCTTGGGGATGCTACGTTTAATGAAGATGATATTTTTAGCATCCCAAGTTTTGATATGCAAAGTTGTTATGATGATAGCACGCCTCCTACCTATGATGATTATATTGATGAAAGTGGGTTCGAAGAGTGTCAACTTTAGGAAGTAGTGATCCCACTATTTTGGAGGATGTTGAATTTTATTTTGATGAATATGAAAGTGGATTTGGAAGAGTGTCAACTTTATTTAGTGATTCCACTATCTTGGGAGCGGTTTCAAATGATTATGATGAGAACGAAGGTTGCTACTTATGATGATTATTGTGATGAAACTTATGCTATAAAAAAGTAGTGATGATTATATTTACAAACCTTGTCATGATTATGATTACCCTTTTTCTGAACATTACTCTTTTAATGTGGAAACAATTTTTAGTGTTCAAGTCTCTTATGATGCTCCCACTATTCATGAGAAGAATTTTGCTTATGTGGAGAGTAGTAAATTTTCTATGCTTGTAGATCATGAAAAGAATGCTTTAGGTGCTGGTTATATTTTTGAATTCATTCATGATGATACTGAAAATTATTATGAGAGAGGAACATATGCTTTTAGGAATTGCAATAATATCAATTTTCCTCTCTATATGCTGAAAATCTTGAAGTTATGCTTGTTTTGCCATCCTATGCTAGTTGATTATTGTTCCCATAAGTTGTTTTCTCACAAAATCCCTATGCATAGGAAGTGGGTTAGACTTAAATGTGCTAGTCATATGCTTCATGATGCTCCCGTTATGTTTCAATTCTTATCTTTTATGTGAGCATCATTGACATCATCATGCCTAGCTAGAAAAGCATTAAAGAAAAGCGCTTGTTGGGAGACAACCCAATATTTATACTTACTGTTTTTGTGTGTCCACATGATTATGCTACTGTAGTAATCATGTTTTATAGCTTTTGTTTCAATAAAGTGCCAAGTAGAGCCTTTGGGAAGACTTGGGTGAATTCTTTATGATCTTGCTGTAAAAAACAGAAATTTAGCGCTCACAAGAATAGCTGCCATTTTTTCACTGAAGAGTGATTTTAGGTTGATTATTTTTTCATATGATTAATAGACAAATTTCTCAGGTCCAGCAATTTATTTCATAATTTTTGGGGTGCCAGAAGTATACGTTTTATACAGATTACTACAGACTGTTCTCTTTTTGACAGATTCTGTTTTCTATGTGTTGTTTACTTATTTTGATGCATCTATGGCTAGTATTAAGTGGTATGAACGATAGAGAAGTTAGAATACAGTAGATATTACACCAATATGAATTTAGAATGAGTTCATTACAGTACCTAAGTGGTGGTTTTATTTTCTTATACTAACGGAGCTTACGAGTTTTGTTTTGAGTTTTGTGTGGTTGAAGTTTTCAAGTTTTGGGTAAAGATTCGATGGACTATGGAATAAGGAGTGGCAAGAGCCTAAGCTTGGGGATGCCCAAGGCACCCCAAGGTAATATTCAAGGACAACCAAGCGTCTAAGCTTGGGGATGCCCGGAAGGCATCCTTCTTCTTTCGCCTTCGCTCATCGGTAACTTTACTTGGAGCTATATTTTTTTTCACCACATGATATGTGTTTTGCTTGGAGCATCATTTTATTTTGTTAGTTTTTATTTTCTGTTAGTTAGAATAATGTTTTGCATCTTTAGTTTCAATAAAAAAAGTCAAGGATAGCCTTTGCCATGCTTATTTTGCTAGTATACATGTTGCTGTTTGAAAACAGAAAGTTTACCGCTGTTGCAAAAATTCCTAGAAAAGTCAGAGCACGGTATTATGTTGAATCTTTTTGCATATTGAGCTCTGATAAATTTATTACAGTGGGAATTTTAGTTCATAATTTTTGGGGTCAGGGAAGTATTGATACTCTTGCATTCTTTACAGACTGTACTGTTTTGGCAGATTGCTGTTATGTTTGCATTGTTTGCGTATGTTGGCTTGTTTAATGATTCTATTTGAGGATAGGAGTGTTAAATATGCAGAGTCATTTAGTACGAAATGTTGAATAATAATTTCAGTGATTTGTTACAGTATAAAATGATTAGGTTTTGCATTGGTTTATACTAACCTATCTCACGAGTTCTTGTTGAGTTTGTTGTGAATGAAGCTTTTGATAAAAAGAGAAACCATGATATGAGAGGAATTAAGGAGACACAAAAGTTCAAGCTTGGGGATGCCCAAGGCACCCCAAGATAATATTTCAAGAATTCTCAAGCATCTAAGCTTGGGGATGCCCCGGTAGGCATCCCACCTTTCTTCTTCAACAACTATCGGTTAGTATCGGTTGAGCCTAAGTTTTGCTTCTTCACATGAGTTGTGCTATCCTGGCATTGTAGTTTTCTTTACCTTTGCTTGCTGTTTGAATAAAGTACCAAGATCTGAATTCTTTAATGAGAGAGAGCCATACATAAATTGGAATTTGTTGGAATACTCAATGTGCTTCACTTATATCTTTTGAGCTTTATAGTTTTGCTCATAGTGCTTCACTTATATCTTTTGAGCTTGATAATTTTTGCTCTAGTGCTTCACTTATATCCTTTAGAGCATGGTGGTGGATTTGTTTTAAAGAAACTATTCATCTCTCATGCTTCACTTACATTATTTTGAGAGTCATAAATAGCATGGTAATTTTCTTTATATTAATATACTTGGTATTCAAGATATGTGAAATTTTCTTATGAGTGTGTTGAATACTAAGATAAGTTTGATGCTTGATAATTGTTTTGAGATATGGAGGTGATAATATCATAGTCGTGCTAGTTGGGTGATTGTGAATTTGAGAAATGCTTGTGTTGAAGTTTGTAAGTCCCGTGAGCATGCACGTATGGTTAAAGTTGTGTAACACATTTGAAACATGAAGTGTACCGGCTTGTGCATCCTTATGAGTGGCGGTCGGGACGGCGATGGTCCTTTCCTACCAATCTATCCCCTAGGAGCATGCGCGTAGTACTTGATTTTTGATGACTTCTAAATTTTTGCAATAAGTATATGAGTTCTTTTTGACTAATGTTGAGTCCATGGATTATAGGCACTTTACCTTTCCGCCATTGCTAGCCTCTTCGGTACCGTGCATTGCCCTTTCTCACCTTGAGAGTTGGTGCAAACTTCGCGATGCATCCAAACAGCGTGGATACGACACGCCTATCAAACATAAACCTCCTTATATCTTCCTCAAAACAGCCACCATACCTACCTATTATGGCATTTCCATAGCCATTCCGAGATATATTGCCATGCAACTTCCATCATCATCATCATGACATACATTACTTTTGTCATATTGCCATTGCATGATCATGTAGTTGACATCGTATTTGTGGCAAAGCCACCATGCATTATTTTTCATACATGTCACTCTTGATTCATTGCACCATCCCGGCACACCGCCGGAGGCATTCATATAGAGTCATATCTTGTTCTAAGTTTCGAGTTGTAGTCCTTGTGTTGTAATCAATAGAAGTGTGATGATCATCATTATTAGAGCATTGCGCAAATAAAAAAAAGAAGAGAAAGGCCAAAAAGAAAAAAAAAGAAAGGCCCAAAAAAAAAGGGCAATGCTACTATCTCTTTTTCCACACTTGTGCTTCAAAGTAGCACCTTGTCCTTCGTATAGCGAGTTTCATATATTGTGCTTCAAAGTAGCACCTTGTTCTTCATGTAGTGAGTCTCATATATTGTGCTTCAAAGTAGCACCTCATTCTTCATGTAGTGAGTCTCATAAGTTGTACTTTTTATACTAGTGGGAATTTTTCATTATAGAACTTGGCTTGTATATTCCTACAATGGGCTTCCTCAAATGCCCTAGGTCTTCGTGGAGCAAGCAAGTTGGATGCACACCCACTAGTTTTCTTTTGTTGAGCATTCATAGCTCTAGTGCATCCGTTGCATGGCAATCCCTACTCCTCATGTTGACATCAATTTATGGGCATCTCCATAGGCCGTTGATTAGCCTCGTCAACGCGAGACTTTCTCCTTTTTTGTCTTCTCCACACAATCCCCATCATCATATTCTATTCCAACCATAGTGCTATATCCTTGGCTCACGCTCATGTATTGCGTGAAAGTTGAAATTTTTTGAGATTATTTAAGTATGAAACAATTGCTTGGCTTGTCATCGGGGGTATAGAAGTTGGGAACATCTTTGTGTGAAGAAAATGAAGCATAGCCTAACTATATGACTTTGTAGGGATGAACTTTCTTTCGCCATATTATTTTGAGAAGACATGATTGCTTTGATTAGTATGCTTGAAGTATTATTATTTTTGTGTCAATATGAACTTTTGTCTTGAATCTCTCGGATCTGAATATTCATATCACAATTAAGAAGATTTACATTGAAATTATGCCAAAGTATCACTCCGCATCAAAAATTCTTTTTTATCATTTACCTACTCGAGGACGAGCAGGAATTAAGCTTAGATGCTTGATACGTCTCCAACGTATCTATAATTTTTGATTGCTCCATGCTACTTTATCTACTGTTTTAGGCAATATTGGGCTTTATTATCCACGTTTATATTATTTTTGGGACTAACCTATTAACCGGAGGCCCAGCCCAGATTTGCTGTTTTATGCCTATTTCAAAGGTTTCGAGGAAAAGGAATATCGACGGAGTCAAAACGGAACTAAATCAACTGGAGAAGTTATTTTTGGAAGGAAAGCAACCTGATAGACTTGGAGTGCACGTCAGGGGAGTCCCGGGCTGCCCACGAGGGTGGGGGGGCGCCCTACCCCCCTGGGCGCGCCACCTGCCTCGTGAGCACCCCGGAGGTGCACCGACGTACCCCTTGCACACATATATACCTACATACCCTAAAACTTCCAGAACAGAACCTATATCGGGAGTTCCGCCGCCGCAAGCCTCTGTAGCCACCAAAAACCAATCGGGAACCTGTACCGGCACCCAGCCGGAGGGGGATCCCATCACCGGAGGCCATCTTCATCATCCCAGCGCTCTCCATGACGAGGAGGGAGTAGTTCACCCTCGGGGTTGAGGGTATGTACCAGTAGCTATGTGTTTGATCTCTCTCTCTCTCTCTCTCGTGTTCTCTCTCGTGTTCCCTCTATGGCACGATCTTGATGTATCCCAAGGTTTGCTATTGTAGTTGGATCTTATGATGTTTCTCCCCCTCTACTCTCTTCTGATGAATTGAGTTTCCCCTTTGAAGTTATCTTATCGGATTGAGTCTTTATGAGAACACTTGATGTATGTCTTGCCGTGATTATCTGTGGTGACAATGGGAAATCATGTGTCACTTGATGTATGTTTTGGTGATCAACTTGCAGGTTTCGTGACATTGGGAACCTATGCATAGGGGTTGGCACACGTTCTTGACTCTCCGGTAGTAGCTTTGGGGCACTCATTGAAGTACTTTTATGTTGGTTGGATGAATCTGAGATTGCGTGACGCATATCGTACAATCATGCCCACGGATACTTGAGGTGACAATGTAGTATCTAGGTGACATTACGGTTTTGGTTGATTTGTGTCTTAAGGTGTTATTCTAGTATGAACTCTATGATGGATTGAGCGGAAAGAATAGCTTTATGTTATTTTACTACGAACTCTTGAATAGATAGAACAGAAAGGATAACTTTGAGGTGGTTTCGTACCCTACCATAATCTCTACGTTTGTTCTTCGCTATTAGTGGCTTCGGAGTGACTCTTTGTTGCATGTTGAGGGCTTGTTATATGATCTATCTATGTTATTATTGTTGAGAGAACTTGCACTAGTGAAAGTATGAACCCTAGGCCTTGTTTCCTACCATTGCAATACCGCTTACGCTCACTTTTACCACTTGTTACCTTGCTGTTTTTATTATTTCAGATTACAAAAACCTTTATCTACTATCCATATTGCACTTGTATCACCATCTCTTCGAACTAGTGCACCTATACAATTTACCATTGTATTGGGTGTGTTGGGGACACAAGAGACTTTTTGTTATTTGGCTGCAGGGTTGTTTGAGAGAGACCATCTTCATCCTATGCCTCCCACGGATTGATAAACCTTAGGTCATCCACTTGAGGGAAATTTGCTACTGTCCTACAAACCTGTGCACTTGCAGGCCCAACAACGTCTACAAGAAGAAGGTTGCGTAGTAGACATCACTTGCCTGGGAAGGACATGCTCGATGGTATCATCTGTTGTGATAATGAAGAAGCAATTACTGCCATGGCAAGAGCAGGCAAAGAGAACAGAAGCTTGCATGTTATTGTGGATTTGAGAAATCATATCAAATCTTCATGGGATGATGCCATATACAGAGGGTGCCCTGAACTCCCAAGGGTAATGACTCCAAAGGAAAATGCCAACTGATTTTCACCCTAGTGAAGGCAGCTAAAGAATTAGCAATGCATCTATGGTTGTGATCAATGAAGCAGAGCCAGAAACTTATGTGCATCCAGTTCGTGAAGAGCAAGTACATGAAGAAAATGAAGAGGAAGCGGATAAAGATCTTCAAGAGGAATCAGAGGAGGTGGAGGGAGAGGACAGCGACATGGATGATGACTTTATGAAAGTGATTATGATGTTGCGGATGGGGATGATGACCTCTTTGAGGAGAATGTGGACGAGAGTTTGAATGACCACAATGAAAAGAAGGAATACATAGAAGAAGATGATCCAGTCGATCGAGGATGATGATGATCTCAATTTGTCCAAGAAAGAACTAGAAAGGTTGAAGTATTCTTTCAAGGCATTCAATCCAGAGGTGGATCTTGATAATCCTATTTTCAAAGTTGGACAAGTTTACGGTGAAATGAAAGAGCTTAGAGCTGCTTTGGCTGCATATAGTGCGAGGAACAGAGTGAAAATTAACAAAGGTAGAAATGAGGCTGTGAGGTTGAATGCATTTTGTTCAGAAGGTTGCCCATGGATGATGAAAGCATCAAAGGACAATAGGACCGGAAGCATTGTAATTAAGAAATACAATGGCAATCACACTTGTAAGAAATCTTGGGATGCCAAGTGTTTGTCGGTCAAACTACTTACGAAAAAGTTAATTGATGAGTTTAGAGACAACAAGAAGATGGACTTGATCACTTTTGGGAACAAAGTTCAGAGAGAGCTCAAGATCAGACCCCATAGAGTGAAGTTAGGAAGGATACGAAAAGCCGCATTGGATTTTATACATGGTGATGAAGAAGCTCAATATCGTCAGTTGTGGGACTATGGTAGAGAGCTTAGAAGAAGTAATCCTGGCAGTACTTTTCTTCTTAGTACTACTCCTGTTAAGGAGAACAAAAATGAGGAGCCAAAGGATCATTTGTCATCATTGTATTGGTCATATGATGCTTGCAAGAGAGGCTTCTTAAATGGTTGTAGGCCTATTATTTTGTTGACAGATTCCACCTAAAAGTAGATTCAAAGGTCGGGCCATTAACTGCTGTTGGCATAGACCCTAACGATCGTGATCTATCCAATTGCTATGGGAATGGTTGAAGTGGAATCTACATATACTTGGGAGTGGTTTCTTACACATTGAAACATGATATGAACATAGTGACACTACTAGAGAAAAGCTTACCAGTAGCGCTGGTTTTTGTGCTAACGATGGCGGGCACCAAGCGCTCTGCTACGGGCGCCACTGACTATTTTGTAGCAGTAGCGCGTTTTTAGGCCAGCGCTACTGGTAAGTTCAAGTACTAGTAGCGCGTTTTTAGGCCAGCGCTACTGCTAACATTCGTGTTTTTTAGCATTTTGGCGCTGTACATGTTTAAACAGATATATCTTTTATACAATAACAACTCATCATGAACTAGTCTGTTTAAATAGCATATTCATTACCACTTGTCATCACCACCAAACAATGTTCGTCAATGAGACATCATATAACAAGTTGGTCACTAGTCATAATCATAACTCCTCCTCATCATCATCAACTCTAACATATTGTAGCACATAATAACACATTCTAACTACGACCTACTCCTCTCATAGGACCTACTCTACCCTCTCTTAGGTAAAATATCATAAACCAAGATAGACATTGACTCTCCATTAACAAAAAATGACTCTCCATAATAAAGAACGGTGGTCATCCTGTCTCCAAGTCTTGGCCTACGCACAATGTTGCTTCCAAGTAGCTCTCTACGATGGTTCAAACATTTTTTGAAATAATTTATTATCATGGCTTCCTTGCTTATAGAAATCCGGTATGGACAAGAGTGATGTGGATACTGCGGTTAACCTGGCCGTGGTGGCCGTAAGCTCATAACATTAACGCGACCTCTCGGCAACATCAGATGAGGCACACAATCCATCGGGATTTTCTATTCAAAAACATAGTAATAACTTTGTAGTTAGCAATGTAGTTTAGTTTTAGAAGAATTAATGCAAAAGATGCGAGATGTCGTAATAGTAGAAAATCTTACCATGATATCTCCATTGATGTTACGGTAGTTTAACACTTGCACTAGTGGCACGTATTGACCATAATGTGGAGGAGTTTGATAATAGCTATTGTAAATATCAAGATTAATAAAAAAATGCGATAAGACCATCTTGCTCCTTATAAGTTAATTGTGCTTCATCATTGTAGTAGTAGGTTCTGTCTACCATTTTCCGTACATTTTTAGAAGAATGAAAATAAGCTGTCAATGGAAATAAGCTGTCAAATATTTTGAAATAAACAATATAAATTACTTAGTAAATATGTTTAATAAACTCACACAGCGGTAGAACTGGAAGCGTGTCAACAAGGACCCAAATGGTCATATCATTTTAAATGCGATGTCGGGATCACCAAGATCGAAGGTGAGAAGCATACCCTCATGAAAATCATACGCCTTGCAAAGGGCTTCCCAATTCAGGCAACCAAAATTGGATGAGTTCACAGAATTGTATAGATTTACAGCAAAATCATAACCATGATGGGTCCTTAGTTGAATTATCTTTGTCTCCATTCTTTCATGATTTTCAAAACCCATCTTCTCCAAGACATAGAGTCTTCCATGGCATGGGATAAGCCAGTCGAATTGTAAAAGATGGAAATTACACGTTGAAGAAGCAGAGAAGTCGTGCAAAGAATAACAAAAACACTTGTCGTCGTTGCGTACCGTTTCAACATCGAAGGTCTCTTGGAGCTTGATGTTGAAGCGCCAATCATAGTAGTTTGTAGCACAAACTGCGCTCATCTTTTGCATTCAATAAGCAAATAACTAATAGGTAATTAACAATCCATCACCGAATACATATATAGTAGTTTGTAGCAAAGATCATCATATAATATCACTAATACATCTCGAATAATAGCTCCTCTAGGTTCAGTGGGCGCGGTGGACACCCAAAGAGAAGAATCTGCCGGTGTATTGGAGAATCCGTCTGCTCGCCAACGCAACCAAGTAGCGCTGGACGCGCGTTCTCCTCCGTGACACGGTGCTGTACCACCCGCGCTGGGGACTCAAGCCTCTCCACCGATGCAGGCCCACGTGACCGCCACCAAAGAAGCTCGGGTGGACGACGGGCTGGCTCCTCACTAAGCTGCGCGCCACGTAAGGTAGCACAACCCAAGACCAGCCCGGCGGAGCCTGGGCCCCTGACATGGCCCCTCGGCTCAACCAGGAGTCCTCACGGAGTCAACGACGAGGATGCGGGATAGGCATCTTCGACGTCGAGAACAAAATGATTAATTATGAAAACAAAATTAATAAGCACTTAGCAAAATTTGGCATGACCTTTGCTAAAAACAGGACATATCGAGCACCTGAAATTTGCCAGAACGTAAACGAATTGAAATTTGCCAGAACGTAAACGAATTTGCCAGAACGTAAACGAACATAGGCCACTCGAAAAAATATGACATGTCCAAAATGTGACATGTTCAAAATATGACATGTCCACTGCAAATAACAGGAAAAATTGCTTTAACTAAAAAAAAATAACAACAATTGCTTTAACTAAAAAATACCTAGAATTCTGTTAACTACACCTAAAATTCTGTTAACTACAACTAAAACACCTAAAACTCTTTTAAATACACTTAAAACAAATTCAGCATTATTCTAAGAACACCTACATTATTCTAAAAACCTACATTTTTAACTAAAACACCTACAAATTTAACTAAAACACCTACAAATTCAACTAAAACACCTACATTATTCTAAGAACCTACTCCCTCTGTCCCAAAATGTAAGACGTTTTCTCACACTAGTGTATGTCAAAAAACGTCTTACATTATGGGACGGAGGGAGTACATCTTTTCAACGAGGATTCAAAATAATTAACTACTATCTAATAACTATAACTTGGGCGGGAGGGAGGAGGAGGAAGGCGGTAGGAGTACCTCTCGGTGGCGGAGGGCCGCTGGGGGGTTGGCACCGGGGGAGGATGGTCGGTGGGGGGGCGGCGGGCAGGGGAGGAGGGTCAAGGGAAGGGCGGCCGACGGAGGAGGAGGGTCCTGAGGGAGGCGGACATGAGGGACGCGGGGCGGGCCGGATCGGGGACGATTGAGGGATTAGATCTGGTGTGAGCGTGTGAGAGAGTGAGGGGAGAGGGGTGCGCGCTCGGGCCGGCGAGGGAGAGGAAGCAGAGGTGGGCCTAGCGGCAGCGTGGGGGAGGAGGCCCAGCGTTATAGCTAAAGCTGCAACAGGGGCCGAGAGCGTGGCCCATTAGCAGTAGCGCTGGCCCTGAAATACAGCGCTACTGCTAACGTGCGCTTGTAGCGCTGGTGCTGGCCGGCGCTACTGCTAAATAGCAGTAGCATGGGGTCTCTAACAAACGCTACTGCTAAATGTCTACCTATAAGCATTTTCCTAGTAGTGTGAACACCTCTCCATTCACTATAATGAGTGACAAACAAAAGGTATATAATGTGTCAAACAAAAGGTATGTACAATTCCTGCATAAGATCTTGTATAACTACTAACATTTGTGAACTTATTGTATAGGGCTTAATAAATGCTGTTGGAAAGGTGTTCCCGGATTCCGAATATAGATTTTGTGTTCGACATTTGTACCAAAACTTTCCTGGGATTTTCAAAGGAGGGACTTTGAAAAATGATCTCTGGGCAATTGCAAGATCCACTAATGAGACGAAGTTCAACATGAATAGAGAAAGGACGTGGCTAGAGAGTGCCGCGGTGCTCGTTTGTTGTCCGGAGCGCACAACCGTATATAGCGATTACATGTCCTTGTGTCCAACTGTCCTGAGACTGAGACTGAGAGAGCTGCCCTCGCTGGCTTTTTTTTGCAAACTTTACATGGCAAACTTGGCTGGAGGCGGGGGTGTTGGTCCAACGAACAGCATGCACAAGATCTTGATCGAACTACCAACCATGAGGGGATTCAGGGAAGCACGAGGGTTTGCCAGTTTGATCAACGATTTCCTTGCTTAAAGAGGGTAGTAGAGGTCTACAACGACATGAGGTGATTTAGTCTGCTCCCAAACGGTTTTCTGTCCGACTACGAGTGTGAGAGGAAGATAGCCCGCCTGGCTCTGGCTGGGCTGAATCAATATTAACCTACACCAATTAGTCCAGACACCGTCAAACCCCTAGCCTGGCCTTGCAGTTAGAGAAAGGAAAGTCGAGGGCAGAGCAGACCATCGAGGTTGATATGGCAGGTCTCAGCATGGACGATGCTACAGCGGAGACGAGCCAAATCAAGAAACGCCGATTGAAGGAACTGGGCGCTGATGTGACTTGCCAGGAAAAAGAGAAGAAGGTGAAGAAGATCAGCAGAAGGTACCCGCAGGAGTACATCGACTTCATACTGTCCTGGAACACCGACTGGAAGATCCCGGATGCGCCCAAGAACGGCGAAGAGATGTCTGAGGAGATCCGCAGCATGCGCCTCCATGCCATCTAGTTCTTCACGGAGCTCCGTGCCAGGAAGCGCGCGCTGCAGGAGTTCGTTAAGGCCCAGGTCGCCGTCCGTGGCTATGCCGAGATGCCTGAGGAGGCCACCGAACCTAGAAAGATATACGACGACGAGGACGGGGAGGAATTGGTTTATCTGGGGTTCGGTATCTATGATGGATAGCTTAATTTTATTTGGCGGTTTGGGGCCGTGGTTAGTTGATACTGTAGTGAATGAAATCAGATGTCCCTGGTCAATTTTTTCAGTCATGTCTGACTAGTGTATAGGCTAGGTCTGTGTGTGTGTGTGTGACCGTGCGCGTGGGTAGTTTCTAGCTAGCGATGGAGCCTTCTGTCTGCTGTGTTCGACGGCAACCATACAATATAATTTGTTGTTGAGAAATTCGTAGAGGGGGGCGGGGAAGTAGAAACTGGACACTTTAAAGTGGACATCTATGAATGAGTACTAGACGAATTGTAAGCAGGCAACTGAAACCTGCTAGAGATGTTGTGAAGAGTGTCAAGTGATCTTGTAAGGCTGTTAGCACAGCCTGGAACATGATAGCTTGAGCATGTAACTATGTGAAGATCCACCACCAAACTGTACCATTGTTAATTACTCCTTGTTGTCAATAAGTGGAACATGATAATGTGATGGTTCATCTCAACGACAGCAGACACAATAAAAAATATGCAGCAAATAGATGATGTTAGGGGGGGCCAGGGCCCCTGCTGGTCCCTCCCTGTCTCCGCCACTGTTCTCGTTTTCCATCCGAATACCCTTGTAAAATATACAGGTCTCCGCCATTGCGTTTTGGTTTCCAGCTGAAAATAGATCTTGACCGGTAAGTTACACCCGGAAGTTAAATACACCTGTACCGAATTACAACCATACCAAGCACGGCCTAAGCCTGCCAGAGAAGGATAATCAGGCCAAGTTCAGCTAGCTTGCAGTGACTTCGCAATCGAAGGGAGTGAAGCCAAGCTTTCCAATGTGCACTTCATCAGAAAGTACTCAGATGAGTTCATCTTGATCCCTGTACACCTCTACCGGCCCTCAGCAGGAACATGACAGTTCACCAGTGAGGATTCCCTTGAGATAGAAAGGGAAATCTTGATGCTATTCGAGGTTCTACAATACAAGGATTCAACCAACGAAGTGCCGGGACGTTCTTGATGAAACCAAGACTCTGCTTTTCGTAGCTTGAGCTTTGGGAGATTGTGCTCAAGAAGTTCCCAATACCTTCCATTTCTATGAGTAGTTTTCATCAGAACCAAGCGTATAAATACAATGTGTGGCATTCTCTATTAGGATGGTAAGACGAAACACTAGGTTAGGGACATGTGAGGAGGAGAAAGATATATATGCGAATTATTGATACGTACATCTTTCACTATGATGAAGTAGCACCATAAATGAAGGTGAGTCGGTACTCTATCTCAAACAATATATGCTTGAATTCCAAAATTTTAATCATCGCAGAATACACCAAAATAATTATTTGTTGGTTAAAGTATTTCATTACTCAAGGAATGTTCAAACAATCAGATTGGCACAGGGAACAAATCTCATTCGGTCCACACCTCAGCCACACAGCTGTTCGTTCCAGTGTCCTGCCCATATGCGTCATTGCATGGCTTACTACATTCTACTCACGATAAACATGCGATAGCGAGTATTCTCACCCTAAGCCCAGTAGCCTCTTGATCTGTTCTACCGTAGCAGCCATCGGTGATCTATCCCGCTCCCGATTACACATGAGGGACACCGCCGTTGCACAGTCCGACTCCAGCTGAAACAGTAGGGTACCCCAGTCCAGCGTTAGAGCAACTCTTTCTCTGCATGCAGCTAACTCCGCCTCCAGAGCACTACAGCAAAACGGCAAGTGTCTACACGAAGCGAAGATGATGACCCCGGCGTGGTCCGGAGTACCATGCCTGCGCTGGCAATGCCGGTTGCTTCATCATGTGATCCATCGACATTCAGCTTGCTCAGCCCTCCGCTGGTCTGCACCAGTGTCTCCGTGGGCATGCTGCCGCTTCAGGTTGGGTGCATACCTCCATCGAATTCTGCATAATCGCCATTTTACCTCTTGCATGATCCACATCGGGGTGCTGCTTGATGCACATGAGTGAGTTGATGTAGCTAGACAGGAAACGGCATGATGACTCGATTGGCGGTGCCAGCTTCAAGCCTGTCACTTCGTTACGAACATGCGACGTCTACTATAGTGTCATCAGGAGTGGTAGCCGCTCCGCCTCACTACAAGTATCCAGGAGGTGCAGCAACCAATCAGTGCTGGTGTTGACGACGTTCCCGAGTCGGGGCATGGGCCATTCCTCTCCCATCGCCTTCCATAGATTACGCGCCAATGGGCATAGAAGTGTGAAATGTATCCTCACATTCCACCCCAAACATCAGATTTCTCTATATGATGTTTGACTTTATTTTCACGAGTAGGAGTAGCGAGGGTATTAGACACCAAACGCCAAGCGAAAACTCGTACCTTGGGAGGGGCTGGGCACCCCCACAATGCCTTCTAGACGGCATGCGTACCGTCCGGTGCCCTTCTCGTGTTTTGCTTCTATCATCTTAGCGCAATGTCATTTAATTGGGCAACACAATAGCACGGTCGAGTTGAATCAACCGTGGCTAGCATGATTTCAACAGAAGCCCTGTCCTTACCACATACTAGACATACCCGCGCGGCGGCACGCCGTGCACCATTGATACTTTATGTTGAGATTTCATACATGGTAAGGGAAAGACTCATGTGTTGTTAATTTTTTTAGTTGTTTGATTGGTTCCTAGTTTGACATTCTCTTCTTTGCTCGGGTGTTCAAGAATCATTGATGTATAACTGGATTGGTCGATTTTATGGTACCATAGCTTTTTTTCCTTTTAAGTCTGATGTGTAACTGGATTGGTTGTGTATATAATGATGGACAACTTTGATGGAGTATATCATACTGAAATTATGCTAGGATGGGTGATAAGGGATCTTGAAAGCTTAGATTTTTCTTACATAAAATATGTGATACATTTCATACAGTAGAAACTACATTTCAATACTACACCTCAAAATTCTTCATTTCGTGGTCTATGATAATTCATATCATTCTTGTAAGGACATCTGTCAAAGTAGTGCCAGTGATGAAGTAGTAAAGAGCTTGTGGATACTCTTGAAAGCGTCCCGTGGTAGCTTTGGACCAATATGAGGAGATGAGTACATATGCAATGGTATATGAATATGAAACGTTCTCACATATGTTTGATAATATGTTGGTCTTGTGAATTCTTTCTGCTTGGTGGTGAATTGTTGGTGCGCCATGTTGAATTGCCATTGCTTCATGTGGGACCCACTCATGTGTGGAAAATAAGGTTCTCTCCATGCATCAAAAGCCTGATAGTTGCTGCATTATTTGGTACTGTTCACCTTGCACACAAGGATCATTCTTCGTTAAAACATAAGATAATGAAAGCGATGAAATTGTTTCAAGACAAAGAGGCTAGTAATGTGTACACAACCCCATTAGTAGAGTTATTAAAGTAACCGGCATACTTTTCTAATCATTACCAGTCTTCTTCATATAACATATTGGAATTCTTTTTTCCAACTCGAAATGATTGATAAGGTATTGACACGTGTGACTTTATGGGGGATCTGTGGGGTGTAATATGTTGGTGCACCTAGTGAATTCTGTGGGATGTGAGAGATTCTTTTTGCATGGCTGCATGGATGTGACCACGGTTGCTGCACGTGATGTGACCAAGTGTATGTTTACTTGAATTTATACATTAATGTTAATTGCCTTCTTCTTTTTTGCAAGGAAAACATCAATTGCCTTCAATTGCTAGCTGACTGAACCTTTACCATACGTCATATAAAATAAGTATTGAAAAGATTTTGTTCTCTTCTAAGTAGCGGAGAACTTCAAGCTCATATTACTTTATAATTTATTGTGAAGATTCATTGGACAGTCAACTGTACTAATTAGGAAATGAACATGCAATACACATTACGATCTCAAAGAGATAAAATACATGCATGCACACATGGAATATTTTTATTAGGCTAGTTGTAATGGGGAGTATCATATAGTAGTATCATGCATATGCATGATACTAGTGTATGATACTACTGCTAGATTGATCTCTTCACCAATGGGCCCAACGGCCCATTGGACACTTGACCCACACCCTGATCGGGGGTGTCCAGCCTAGGCAAGGCTGGTGGGCCCCTGTCGCGCAACCCTATAAAGAGGAGGTGGGGACCAGGGGCACACGATACGAGGTTGGTCGCCGCCACTGTTTCTCCACCGTCCTAACCCTAGTCCGATCTAGAGGGTAAGGCTGTCAACCACGGGAAGCGCCACCAGCAACTTCACCGTCGACCTCTACGTCGAGCTCCTCGCCGTTCACCACCTGCACTGGAGTTCACCGTCATCACCATCACCTTCAGGCACCACGATGGCCAACAGCTCGAGCTCCTCGAGCCAAAGACAAGGTGAATCACCGCAAACCCTAAGCCTACCACTACAAGAAATCTATTAATCCATGACGGATTTCTGGTGACGTTCACCAGAACCGTCATGAAAACCGTCACATGTAAGCAAGATACGAATGGGCCTGAAAACAGTAGCCCCTTTATGACAGACTTTGTGGAACCGTCACAAAAATTGTCATGGACCGACCAGCTGCGCCTAGTCGGGCCTAGCCTTTATTTTCTTCATATACCATTTGCACTTTCATGGATGGTTCTAGCTGATGTGCCATTTGTTTGGCCCACGGGTCAGTCGAATGCAATAACGCTGAAGAAACCGAAACTGAGAGCGCGCGCGGTGAAAGAAAATTTTAAGTCGCCAGCGCGGGGTGTCGAAATTTTTGAGCCGGCCCATTTAACTGCAAAGTCCACGCTAGCCTAACCCTAATTTCCCTTCTCCCAGCTCCTCTCCTACCAACCTTCAGCCGCCACCACTCTACATGTCCTCCTCGTGCCACCCCGCGCCGCTTCACCACCATCGGCGCTGAACCACCCCACGCCGGGCCGCTCCCCACCATTCCCCTCCCCTCGACATTCAGATCTCCGCCAGTCCTACCCCTCGAGCCGAGGCGGCAGCGGTGGCAGCGGGACCAACGGCCGGACTTGGAAGTCCTCGAGGTCACCAGCGGCGGGGCCGACGACATGATTTGGAAGTCCCGGAGGTCACAGGCGGCAGGCACGGATCCAGCTCCATCCAACGGAGAGCCCATGTGAGTAAGGAATCACCCATCTTGGTTGTTCGTCGAGATTGAGTGCTTACATAGTTTCATATTTGGGTTGGGGATCTGCAGGTCGGTCTCATGGGGATGGTTAGCTTAGCTGCAAGGCAGAGCGGAACACATACATGTCCTTCACGCTCGACGACAGTACCGACTGCATCGATTTCATCAGATGGTGAGTGAAGAGCACCGGTAGCCTCGACGATGTTGGCTATTAGTACGACAGTGCAAGAAATCCAGTAATAAGGGAATAAAGCCCACAGATTCTTAACCATCTCTGATTAGTTCAGTATAATTGAGTTCCAGACTTGTTTTAGGATACAAGTTGCCCGCGATTGAGACAGGTTTTCCAATTTACATGTTGCGCAAGATTCATCTCGCTTTCCACCCCTTTGTCTTGCCTTTGGTCTTCCGGCTTGCTTGCTGTTCACTTCTTACATAATACTTGTTCTTCCTAGAATACTGTCGAGACACCATACTCCATGTTATTTATTGATGATTTTAGGGTTCTCATGCTTGTTTATTCTAGATTGCTCTGTCAGAACTGCTTGTGTGTCCATCTGCGACAATGGCTGCTGGACAGTTCGTCTATTTCTTGCCTTCCTTGCTACCTAGTGATGTTCATTATACTGTCTCTTAGGAACCTCAATTACTTATTTCTGTCTACTCTGAGGTATTTGTTCAGTTTCAATCTGAATCGCCTAACTTGGAGTGACAATCCGCATTTTAATTTTGATATAACTTCAAACATTTTAATTTTGGAAGACAATGATTACCCCAATGCAATTGGAGTTCAGTTAGTGTTTACTATTGCTCACTTGTTATACAGTGTACTGTCTATCTATGTTAGAACACTTGTTGGTTCTTTCAGGAATGGTAAATCTCACCACGGACTCGAGGGCAAGAATTGAACCGATTCAATTAATTACAATAGAACAATTACACAACAAAAGAGAAAATAAAGGAGGTATTTGTTGGCAGTAGATGGGTTTTACTAAATCAAAATTGTGATTCTTTAGTTATTTATTTTAGATTTGCAATCCTTATAATTTGTACTTTTTTCTAATTGTTTGCGCAACAAAAAACACTTGTGTTTATTATTACTAATCTTATGCCAATTGACAATTATTAGTGAGCAAACAGAAGTGATGGCCGCATTGTGAAGAGCACCTTATATATGCATCAGGTTTGGTCACCTGTGAATGTTTAGACAGTTGTGGTGGTGTATCCACTTCAGATTTTCATTAAAACCTGAAGTAATATTGCATTTCTTTAATGTGGTCAATACTTTCATGTAGTCTGGAACATGATAGTCACTATTGCACGTGTTTCAGTATGCCAAAGCTAAACTTGTGTGGCACATCTTGCGAAAACTATCTTACTTTTGGTTGTGTCGTGTGTGCTATCTCTGCATCTGCACTTGCATGCTATTGGACAGCTTAATCTTATGTTAATAACTATGCATTTATTACTATATGACATGTAAAGTTAATTTAAGGCGACCGATCATTTAGCTAGCTCCACACATGTTACAGTGTTATACTCTGTCACCTAGCTAGCTTGTCATATCAGGGTAAATGTTTTGGTTTGGCATGGCTATCATAAGCAGATGATGCTTTTGTAATCCTTTTTCTTTTCTATTGGCGGCGCGTCTAACATTGCCAATACCATGATGTGGTCTATGTTCATTCACAGTTCACCATGATGGCAGGGTGCGGCAACGCGCTCCTTCAGGTTCTAGTATGTTCGTAATTTACCAATGTAAATGCTGAAATCTATTAATTCAGTGTACCATCGTTGTCTCATAGGTCCTGAACATGCTTAACTGGGAACTTAACTGGGAAGCTCAGAATGCTAATTCATGTCAATTGTAAACTAGCATCCCTTTGTGATTTATGAACTTTGAGGTATGAACCCTGAACTTTTTTCGACAGAGATAATTGTGTGCCTTGTATCTCATCTCATATGGAAGTGTGGGCGGAGATAATTATGTACCTTTTATGCCATGAAGAGAGAATGCATGCTTTTTTTTCTCTTCCAACATATTTTACTGTTCTTCACAATTCCTAGGTGTGGTTAAAAGATGTGAAGGTTTGGTCTGAAAGCATTAGACTAAATTTGAACCATTAGGTTCATCTTTGTTCTAAGGAACGTGCTACACATTGGTCAGCAGATCTTTTAAGTCCGTCACGTGCAGGGCATCCACGACGGTTTTTCATTGATCCATGACAGCTTGGGACTGTCATCGATTAACAGGTTTCTTGTAGTGTACCCGATCCAATAGAGCTATCAATGGTATCAGCCATGTTTTCAGTTTAGGATTTCAGTACAAATCAAAGAACTCAACACCCTCCCTTAGAACCGTAAAGAGAAGGGCAAAAGAAATCACCGGAGAGAGCCTCGTGCTAGCCGGAAAGGTCGCGCCGCCGCACCGGCCGCGCCGCCGCAAGCCGAGGCGATCGGGAAGAAGAACTCACGCCCCAGAGGGGCAAAGGGCGCCGCTCGCCACACCGTTCGGCGGCGGCGCGCTCACCGCAAGGGGAACGCGCCACCGGCGAAGGTGATGGCAACGGTCGCCGCTGCAGTATGCTCCTCCATCGTCCGGCGCCAAGGGGAGAGAAGGTCATCGAGCTTCGATCTCTGTCTCTCTGTGGCGGTGGACTGGAAAGGACAGAGAACAGGAAGGGGAAAGAAGAAAGAGGAGGCGGCTGGGCTCGCGCGGCGCCGTGGCTGTCTGCCGCCGCCGCCGGCCGGGGCGTTGTCCTGTTTTGTCGATAGAAAGGGGCGGAGAAAGCAGCACAGAGAAAAGTGAAGAGGAAAAGGCGCATCGTCGCGGGGTGGCATCCACCGGCGCCGGGCGGGCGCCGGGCCGTCGCAGGCGCCTGACGAGAGAGAGAGCGGAGAGAACGAGAAGGGAGGAGGAACGAGAACGACTGTGGCATAGGTTTCGGTCAGGCTCTCTCTCTCCCACGTTTTTGAACTAGCTATATTCGCGCTGGGCCGTTGGATGAAGATCAATGGCAAAGATCAATAACCTAGCTCCGCCCGGGCTGTTGGGCTGAAAGTAGAAGTGCGCTGTAGGCTGGCAGACCAGGCTAGAGTGGCTTGCGCCCGCGCGGGCCTTTTGGGCCGAAAGTGGAGGCGGACCAGGCCCAGCTGCAGTTTTTTTTTCAAATTATTCAAAGAAATTTTTTTTGTCAAGAAAATAGAAAAGTAAAGAATAGCTTCTGAACCGTGCTATTTCCATGAATTTTATTCATGTTTTCCACTGTGAAAGATTAAATTTTCGCTTCCCTAATTCAATTTTGAACCAACCGGTTAAAATAGCTTAGAGAGTAAAACAATACAGAATTGTTTCTGAATAGAATATTGTAAAGTTTACGCTGCACAATAAAAGTTTTGTCCTCCAATTAAATTGGAACCAACGGGAAAATTTAATTGGAGGAACTATTCCTAGCAATGTTTTTCCCTGTGGGTGGAATCAGATTCAGATAGTTTTCATTATGACTACAGAAAGATATTTGTTTTAAAGTTAAAATATGGTATTGTTATTTTCTGACCAACGTTGATGATAACAGTACTATAAATCTATGAGTCTTATGTTCAAAGCTTAAATCTCTGATAAATTTGTATCAAAGTGATCAATTTTCAGAGAAACGAGATAAAGATCAAGAAATGCTCTTGAACTAGAGAAATGTATATTTCTTGTTCCCACCGCAAAGAAAGTTGTTGATGATGATTATTTCTTAGCAAAGTTGTTTAATAGATATACTATTATCACATTGTTTATGAGTTATATGCATTATTTCCATTTCCGCCCAACGTTAATAAGGAATTAATGTAGAAGGATCATGTTTTATTCTAATTCTGCCCAACGGTGATTCAGAATATAAAAGAAAGTTTTAAAGGTTTAATGTGCATATTTTTTAACCAGACCAACATGGGGTTACTTATATGCTCATTATTGTTGATTATTGGCTAAGTTTTCTCAGAAGTTTTACATGCTTCCATTCATGAAAGCGGATGGCTGGGTACTTATGCACGAAAGATAACCAAGAAAGGTCATAACATGAGGGTGTATGTTCTTCTAAAGAATGGCATCAAAAGAAAAGATATAGATCATTAAGAGTCTTTGTTGATGAATGTCTTTCATGTACTCTCTATGAAGAAGATTTTTGAGTTAACTTGATTTGAGATGAAACAAGCAACATGCGTGTTTAATATGACCAACGTCGGATCAAGCATGTGTGTCAAAGAGCATTCTGATTTATTTCTAAATTTGATTCTTGAATATGCAGTCAAAAGAGCCAATTCTGGCATTATGTCCCTTACAGGGAATTACCTGCATGGCTGGAAAATATGATTATGATAAACCCCGCATGGTAGGAAAAGTCTGGGAAAATACCTGCGTAACCCGTATGGTGGCAGAAATTTTGGCAAACGACTTATCCTGTATGACAGGAGAAAGATATGATGACTCATGTGCTTTTAATGTGTCTCACTCTGGGAGAAAAGTATGGAGTAGCTATTATGCTTTCCTAGTATCGACCGTACACCTTATGTGTAACTGTCATTAAGCACTCAATAAATCCAAAGAGAACACAAGTTCTGAGATGATCCTAAATATAAGAATGATATGCAAGTGTGTCTTGCAAAACTATTAATGACAAAGAACTCTGTTGAGTTTCTGAAATGGAATAAGGAAAAAGTACTCCCATATCAGTTAATAGATAACTTCGTTACGTATGAAGTAATCAGATAAATGAAGTAGATAATCGAAGTTTCCTCACTTCACAAGAGTTGTGAATGGTTTTTCGAAGTTGTGGCAGAAAAGTTCTTGCCACATTTCGAGGGGGAGAAAGAAATACGAATCCATTAATGAAGAATGTGATCGTCTGGGGGAGTACGACGGTCATAATAATACCCCTAAAGAAAAGAAATAGTTGTATTCCTGGATCTTTTACAGTTCCAAAAGCAGACTAAGAATACTAAGACGGTGCTTAAAGTGCCGTAAAGAAGAAAGTTTTAACAGACTAAACCCAAATAAAAAAGTTTAAAGATACACCATTTTTTAGAGAAGATGCGATGTCACTGGGGAGCATGTTGTATGATCTATACAGCACTTGTTGTCAGCTCCATAAAGGATGAATGAGTAAACATGGATCTTGTGATATAGGTCCCTGTAAAACCTATTGCCTCTTGGAAATGAAAGACTATAGAATTAATTTGCCAAGAAAAGAATAAAAGAGGGGGTATTAGGAATGTCGCATGGACATGCTAAGAGAGGTCTCTAAAGTATGCATGCGAGAAAAACCTACGCATGTTCTTATAGTCAAGGGTAATGGAACTGGAAACTTTGGTGTTCCAAAAGTTGATGAGAAAAGATTTAAAATGGATATGGTGCCATATGCTTCAGCTGTTGGAAGCTCAATATATTTCCCCATACACAGTTCACGATCCGGTTCTTTTGGCAATGTCCGATCCATATATAGATCACTGGAATGGAGTCAAAAATATTGGCCTCATGATGAAAGAACTAAGTGCTCTCAATAGATTGTGAGTACAAAGACAGGACTTGTGAAATGTATAGAGAAATCCACAATTGTCGCTAACTTTCACACTAGGAGTTTTTTGTGTGGAAAAGCTCCAAAGAATGAAACAATTATCATCAATGTGATGCAAAAAAATGTTATAGCTTGATATGTGGCTGAGGGACAGGAAAAATGTTTAAGGAGACATGTACCCGGAGTTGATAATGGTTGACAACAGCGATAACCATTTTAAGTTTTTCGCTCCTATGACAACGAGTCAAGTGTGATGCCAAACACACTGACACAGAGTTATGCGTTGTAATGGAGAAAGTACAGAATTATGTAGAAATGCTTGAAGCAAAAAAGTGACAAACAAGTGTTTGCAGATCTGCTTTTTAAAAACTTACCGCCCAGTGTGTCCGGAGAACATAGTCGCATATGGGTTTTATGGTAAAGTCTAAGATTTCGGACAATAAAATGACCCAAGGTTAAAGAATATGTTTCAAAACAGAGGAGCGTGTTGTAGGTGTTGACTCTATCGGGGATAGACCGTGAGGATGAGACATGCTCTACATACAAATCTGTGATGGAGCAGTACTTGAAAAAAAATGTTTCAAGTATAAAGTTAAAAGTATATGATGAGATCAAGGGGGAGAATGCTAGATTGATCTCTTCCCCAATGGGCCAAACGACCCATTGGACCCTTGACCCACACCCTAATCGGGGGTGTCCAGCCAAGACAAGGCTGGTGGGCCCCCGTCGTGCAGCCCTATAAAGAGGAGGTAGGGACCAGGGGCACACGATACGAGGTTCGTCACCACCACTATTTCTCCACCATCCTAACCCTAGTCCGATCTAGAGGGTAAGGCTGTCAGCGACGGGAAGCGCCACCAGCAACTTCACCATCGACCTCTACGTCGAGCTCCTCGCCGTTCACCACCGGCACTGGAGTTCACCATCATCACCATCACCTTTAGGCATCACGATGGCCAACAGCTCGAGCTCCTCGAGCCAAAGACAAGGTGAATCACCGCAAACCCTAAGCCTACCCGATCCAGTAGAGCTATCAACTACATCCGTAATGCATGGTATCATATAGGACTACATTTATTGTCATGCATGACACAAAGTAGCACATAATTTAATATGATACGTTATCACGATATCATACTCAAGCCTCTCTTTCTTCATTTAATTCTATGCCACCTCATCAAAATTGCTTTGTTGGCATGCATGATACTACCTATGATACTTCCATTACGACCAACCTTAAGAATGCATTTCTTCAACTACATCAACATCATTAACTCTCTTGCCTCGCCTTAATAACAATCTATCACATCAGTAAGGCCTAGGCCTTTGACACAACTTCAGTTTAACACCGGCTAGCGAGCAATAGTACATCTGGGGCAGATTGTTACATATCTTATGGGGAAACACTTATAATCAGTAGGCTGATTAGAGACATCCCTCAGACCAATAGACCATCGTTGATTCTAATCCAATCACACGGTCATCCATCATTGCGTATTGGCAAAAAAAAAAGAGAAAACACATCCGGTCAACACATTGAAAAGCATCCGCATCCTCAACGCATAACCCGAACCTAATCACTCGCCCGAATAATGCCTCTGAATCTCTCCGCCTTTGCCGAGCTCGCCGTCAATCGCTACAACCCCGTCCTCTCCGTAAACACAGTTGCTGTTTTGTCCGCTCTAATCTCATCCAAAACGAGAGGCACATTGCCACCAATGCGTTCAGCGGCGATGAGATGAGGCAGCACGCCGGTGACCTTCCTCGTCTCCTATTCCCATATCTCATCACGACCACGCCTGCTTCCCGGGCACCAACCTGCGTATCATCACCGTCTCCATTAGGCCGCAAGCCGGGTGCACTCAGGGAGATCGTTCGGCAGTCCGCGGGGCGCATTAACGAGCGTGGCGACTTACTCCGGCGCATACAGGATGGGGCTCGCACACCATGACAATGATGTGGAGGTCGCATGCAACTTTCGCCTCCTTGGGTCTTCATCAATAGATCTAGATAATTCATCACCTCAACTACTTCACCATCAATTGGAATCTCGGCTAATGGTGCATCCATGGTGCAGCGTCACTCCGTCGATGCCACTCCTCAATTGACATCACTTTGATCTGGTGCAACACCTAGCGGTGGAAGGAAGCATGGACAAATGAAGGGAAGCAAATCTATAATTTGTACGATACATATGATATGAGCTTATGAAGCATTGTACTCCTCACGACTCTGAAGGAAAGAAAATTGTAGTGTGTCTGAAAAATGTTATATGAACAATTGAAGCTAATGTATGCACGACCACCATGGGAAGGAAGCACGATCCTCTTCTTATGGTGCATCCATTTGGTAGCTTCGTTCTGTCCATGTCGCTCCTTGTTGATGCAATTTCGATCTGTCTGGCGGTGGAAGAGAGCAGGTCCACAATCTGAAGGAAGCACGATCATCGTCAAATGGTGCATCCATGTTGCAGTGTCGCAATGTCTCTATCACTCCTCATTGACACCATTCTAATCCCTTGGTTCGTCTGGTGGCACAAGAAAGCACAACCACCATATGTAGGAAGCACGCTCAAGCATGGCCCTTGCTTAATGATTCATGGTCACCATTAAAAGGAAGCATATACACCATCAAAAGGAAGCACTAACACCATAGGAAGGACACATGCCACCATTGGATTGTTGGCCTGGATTGGCGCAAAAGCATACCTTATATGTCATACTTTGCTTTCTAAGCAAATTCAGATTCTTTTGGATGTATATTTCAATTTCTTTGGAAACAAAAATATAGTAATTTGTTACAAACCAACATAACTTTTGGTGTAATAATTCTCTTTGGAAACAAAAAAATGTTTGGTTGGAAGCAATTTATAATGATAAATAATTCTTCAGTCCTTCAAAATATTTTTTGGTGTGCACAAACAAAATAATACGTTATTTACTATGGCATAAATTTCACCAAATCTAAACAATATCATGTTATCATGGAAGCATATTTTTGAGCAGACGGAAAGAAAATAAATTGTTTATTCCTTAGCATGATTACATTTAGTAAAACATGTTTCCATGTATGAAAAGATGGAAGCACATAAAAAGACAAACGAAGCACGTGAAGGAAGCAGTGGGAACGAGAAGAGACGCATCAAGTTAGCGCTTAGGAGTTAATCTCACGTGATTTACTGGATTGGTGGTTGGCCTTGGTCGTTAGTAAACAAATCTCCGCATGCAAACTACCAACGATGTCCTGTTTTTACGGACCAATCTCCACGCTCCGGTCTCCTTAATTACCTAATCGGATGTACGCCTTGCTCTCAATTGGACGGTGTAAGATTGGCCTGATAGATGCAACCTCGCAGTAGTCTGATGCCCAGTGGTGTCCTATCTTATATAAATGATGATTTTGCAGGAGTTAAGGGGCGTTTAGTTTTGGTGGAAGTTACGTATGAACACGTAAGCTTTTAAGCAGGTCTAGGATTTTCATTTGGCGAGCCAATGATAGTTTAGTTAATTTTTTTTACCAAGAACCTACCAATGTGCAGCCTGCACAGGTTGTCGTATTGCCCAACGTGCAGCTTCAACAGTGGGAGGACCTTCCCAAAGTGCAGATTGTACAGGATGGTCATATCACCCACTACATTCAGCCCAAACATCACGACCTGGAAGAACAGAGGAGCATCAAAAGAGGTGGCGTAAGTAGCAGCCATGCTGGAGGTCGCCGAACCATGCTTCGGAGTGTTAGAACTAATCTTGATGTTTTGTATCACATGTTTAAGTTTGAGTTCTACATTTAGTTTACATGGTAGAGTAACTTGCCGTATGGCTGGTACGTACGTAGTTTTGGTTCAGCAGGGGTGCAAAGGCGAGATGTCGAAGAAGGTCGTGCGAGGCAACAAAGACGACGAGATGCCGAGTACCGCGAGACACGGTGCAACCATTTGAGATGGCGCTGCAGAAACAATTGAAGCCAAGTGATCTGGTGAGGTGGTTAGTTGTTGCGTGCGTTGGGCTGGAGTCAAGCAGCCGGGCTAGATAGATAAGTCAGAGCTGAGAGAATCAATTAGATGGTTAGCTAATTGCATGCACGCATGAGTTGTTAGCCGGTGGAGCATGCACGTCTTAGAGAGATTCTAGGAATGGCGTTGTGTGTGCTGCTAGTGGCCGAGTGTGGCGGCCGTGACTTGGTGGCCTGGCCGGGATGTGCTTGAAGGCGAGCCTCCTGTGAATATAAGCTTTGCATTGAGTGATAGAAAGGAGAGAGAGCTGTGGGAGGCAGCAGTTGTGAGGAAGAAGAGCGGCGCTACGAGGAGGTGGCGCCAACAATTGGTATCAGAGCCTTGTCGATCCAAGGCAGTGACGGCGGTGCGACAAACTCCATGTGAGGCGGAGGTCGACGGCGCAAGGTGCACACCGTTGGCGACGCGATGCGGCTGGAGGCATTTTGTGGTGCGATGCCGCTCAGAGGAGATGGCAGTACGACGCTGCCATGATGACGGTGCAATGCCGTTCTGAGGAGACGCGGCACGATGCCGAGAAGTTGTACGCGCGCGAGGCCGTCATGTGGATTGGCGTGAAGCTGGTCAATGGTGGTGTACATGGTGGTGTGACGCCATCCATGGGATGGGTCGCTGTCACGGCGTGGCAATCGCCGTCGCGAAGGTGTCTTCCACGTCAAGAGGTGGTCATCGGGTGCGGCTAGAGGACGTGGTGATGGGCGTTGCGATGGCGTCGACCACAACAAGAAGGTATGTGGTTGTGACCGGCGCCGATGGCGTCGCCCACAATAAGATGGAGCGCGGTGGTTCATGCGGTGCTGCGACGGAGTCGACAAGAAGCTGCGGGTGATCCGCGTCGAAGACCGACTTCAAGATTAGGGGTGAATGTTAGAACTAATCTTGATGTTTTGTATCACATGTTTAAGTTTGAGTTTTGCATTTAGTTTAGGTGGTAGAGTAACTTGCCGTGTGGCTGGTACATACGTAGTTTTGGTTCAGCAGGGGTGCAAAGGCGAGATGTCGAAGAAGGTCGTGCGATGCGACAAAGACGATGAGATTCCGAGTACCGCGAGACACAGTGCAACCATGTGAGACGGCGCTGCAGAAACAATTGAAGGCAAGTGATCTGGTGAGGTGGTTAGTTGTTGCATGGGTTGGGCTGTAGTCAAGCCGCCAGGCTGGAGATAAGTCAGAGCTGAGAGAATCAGTTAGTTGGTTAGCTAATTGCATGCACTCTTGAGTTGTTAGCCGGTGGTGCATGCACGTCCTAGAGAGATTCTAGGAGTGGCGTCGTGTGTGCTGTTAGTGGCCGAGTGTGGCGGCCGTGACTTGGTGGCCTGGCCGGGATGTGCTTGAAGGCCAGCCTCCTTTGAATATAAGCTTTGCATTCAGTGATAGAATGGAGAGAGAGAGAGTGAGAGAGAGAGAGAGAGCTGTGAGGCAGTTACGAGGAAGAAGAGCAGCGCTACGAGGAGGCGGCGCCAACAATTGGTATCGAGCCTTGTCGATCCGAGGTGGCGACGGCGGGGCGGCAAACTCCATGTGAGGCGAAGGTCGCCGGGCGCAAGGTGGACACCGCTGGCGACGCTGATGCTACCGGGACTGTTGCGTGCGATGCCGCTTAAGAGGAGTTGGCGGTGCGACGCTGCCATGATGACGGTGCAATGCCGTTACTAGGAGACGCGGCACGATGCTGCTGAGAAGTTGTACGGCGGCGCGTGGACGTCATGTCGATTGGTGTGAAGCTGGTCAATGGTGGTGTACATGGCGGTGTGATGCCATCCATGGGATGGGTCGCTGTCACGGCGTGGCAATCGGCGTCGCGAAGGTGTCGTCCACGTTAAGAGGTGGTAATCGGGTGCAGCAAGAGGACGTGGTGATGGGCGTTGAGATGGCGTCGACCACAACAAGATGGTATGTGGTTGTGATCGGCGCTGCGATGGCGTCGTCCACAATAAGATGGAGCGCGGTGGCCTGCGGCACTGCGACGGAGTAGACAAGAAGCTGTGGCTGATCCGCGTCGAAGACTGACTTCAAGATTAGGGGGTGAATGTTAGAACTAATCTTGATGCTTTTTATAACATGTTTAAGATTGAGGTTTGCATTTAGTTTAGGTGGTAGAGTAACTTGTCATGTGGCTGGTACGTCGTAGTTTTGGTTCAGCAGGGTGCAGGCGAGATGTCGAAGAAGGTCGTATGATGCGACAAAGACGGGCGTAGATGCCGAGTACCATGAGACACGGTGCAACCATGTGAGACGGCGCTGCGTAAAACAATTGAAGCCAAGTGATCTGGTGAGGTGGTTACTTGTTGCATGCATTGGGCTGGAGTCAAGCCGCGGGCTAGATAGATAAGTCGAGCTGAGAGAATCAGTTAGTTGGTTAGCTAATTGCATGCACGCATGAGTTGTTAGCCCGGTGGAGCATGCACGTCTTAGAGATTCTAGGAATGGCGTTGTGTGTGCTGCTAGTGGCCGAGTGTGTGGCGGCCGTGACTTGGTGGCCTGGCCGGGATGTGCTTGAAGGCGAGCCTCCTGTGAATATAAGCTTTGCATTGAGTGATAGAAAGGAGAGAGAGAGCTGTGGGAGGCAGCAGTTGTGAGGAAGAAGAGCGGAGCTACGAGGAGGTGGCCCAACAATTGGTATCAGAGCCTTGTCGATCCAAGGCAGTGACGGCGGTGCGACAAACTCCATGTGAGGCGGAGGTCGAGGGCGCAAGGTGCACACCGTTGGCGACGCGATGCGGCTGGCGGCATTTTGTGGTGCGATGCCGCTAAGAGGAGATGGCAGTGCGACGCTGCCATGATGACGGTTCAATGCCGTTACGAGGAGACGCGTACGATGCGTCTTTGAGAAGTTATGCTGCGCGCGAGGCCGTCATGTGGATTGGCGTGAAGCTGGTCAATGGTGGTATACATGGTGGTGTGATGCCATCCATGGGATGGGTCGCTGTCACGGCGTGGCAATCGCCGTCGCGAAGGTGTCTCCCACGTCAAGAGGTGGTCATCGGGTGCGGCTAGAGGACGTGGTGATGGGCGTTGCGATGGCGTCGACCACAACAAGAAGGTATGTGGTTGTGACCGGCGCTGCGATGGCGTCGTCCACAATAAGATGGAGCGCGGTGGTCTGCGGTGCTGCGACGGAGTCGACAAGAAGCTGCGGGTGATCCGCGTCGAAGACTGACTTCAAGATTAGGGGGTGAATGTTATAACTAATCTTGATGTTTTGTATCACATGTTTAAGTTTGAGTTTTGCATTTAGTTTAGGTGGTAGAGTAACTTGCCGTGTGGCTGGTACATACGTAGTTTTGGTTCAGCAGGGTGCAAAGGCGAGATGTCGAAGAAGGTCGATGCGATGCGACAAAGACGATGAGATTCCGAGTACCGCGAGACACAGTGCAACCATGTGAGACGGCGCTGCAGAAACAATTGAAGGCAAGTGATCTGGTGAGGTGGTTAGTTGTTGCATGGGTTGGGCTGTAGTCAAGCCGCCAGGCTGGAGATAAGTCAGAGCTGAGAGAATCAGTTAGTTGGTTAGCTAATTGCATGCACTCTTGAGTTGTTAGCCGGTGGTGCATGCACGTCCTAGAGAGATTCTAGGAGTGGCGTCGTGTGTGCTGTTAGTGGCCGAGTGTGGCGGCCGTGACTTGGTGGCCTGGCCGGGATGTGCTTGAAGGCCAGCCTCCTTTGAATATAAGCTTTGCATTCAGTGATAGAATGGAGAGAGAGAGAGAGAGAGAGAGCTGTGGGAGGCAGCAGTTCTGAGGAAGAAGAGCAGCGCTACGAGGAGGCGGCGCCAACAATTGGTATCAGAGCCTTGTCGATCCGAGGTGGCGACGGCGGCGCGGCAAACTCCATGTGAGGCGAAGGTCGTCGGCGCAAGGTGGACGCTGCTGGCGACGCGATGCTACCGGCGGCCTGTTGCGGTGTGATGCCGCTAAGAGGAGTTGGTGGTGCGACGCTGCCACGATGACGGTGCAATGCCGTTACTAGGAGACGCGGCACGATGCTGCTGAGAAGTTGTACGGCGGCGCGTGGACGTCATGTGGATTGGTGTGAAGCTGGTCAATGGTGGTGTACATGGCGGTGTGATGCCATCCATGGGATGGGTCGCTGTCACGGCGTGGCAATCGGCGTCGCGAAGGTGTCATCCACGTTAAGAGGTGGTAATCGGGTGCAGCAAGAGGACGTGGTGATGGGCGTTGAGATGGCGTCGACCACAACAAGATGGTATGTGGTTGTGATCAGCGCTGCGATGGCGCAAGGCCCACAATAAGATGGAGCGCGGTGGTCTGCGGCGCTGCGACGGAGTAGACAAGAAGCTGTGGCTGATCCGCGTCGAAGACTGACTTCAAGATTAGGGGGTGAATGTTAGAACTAATCTTGATGCTTTTTATAACATGTTTAAGATTGAGTTTTGCATTTAGTTTAGGTGGTAGAGTAACTTGTCATGTGGCTGGTACGTACGTAGTTTTGGTTCAGCAGGGGTGCAGAGGCGAGATGTCGAAGAAGGTCGTGCGATGCGACAAAGACGGCGAGATGCCGAGTACCGCGAGACACGGCACAACCATGTGAGACGGCGCTGCAGAAACAATTGAAGCCAAGTGATCTGGTGAGGTGGTTACTTGTTGCATGCATTGGGCTGGAGTCAAGCCGCCGGGCTAGATAGATAAGTCAGAGCTGAGAGAATCAGTTAGTTGGTTAGCTAATTGCATGCACGCCTGAGTTGTTAGCCGGTGGTGCATGCACGTCCTAGAAAGATTCTAGGAGTGACGTCGTGTGTGCTCTTAGTGGCCGAGTGTGGCGGCCATGACTTGGTGGCCTGGCCAGGATGTGCTTGAAGGCCAGCCTCCTGTGTATATAAGCATTGCATTGAGTGATAGAAAGGAGAGAGAGAGTTGTGGGAGGCAGCAGCTGTGAGGAAGAAGAGCGGCGCTGCAAGGAGGCGGCGCCTACACGGAGGTCTCGGGGCCAAACTCGGTCGGCCTGACATGTGAACTTGGCTCCGTTGGTCCAATTGAACGAATACCTTACAGGTGAGGTCAGCACCGGTGTCAAGAGGCGATGAACCTGGCTGCCACGCAGGAAGCTCGTGACGTAGACACAAAAAGCTGCAACCACACGCCCAAGCCCACACACGGTGACACCACACGCGGTGCATCGGACGGTACACCGCACCGCCAAGTGAGCAAGGTAGCGGTCGCATTCTAGCCGCCTTGCGCTTCACGCCGACCGATTGACAGGGAGCTTGGGGTACCTCATCACATTGGCTCCGGCGCTAGCATAGCAGAAGCAACAACTCCTGACGACGACGACGCGAGAAGGGCTCTAGTGCCGAGGAAAGCTGGAACGCCGGTGACCCGGACGGACGCGATGTTGCGGCGCAGACGCGTGGGGTAGCTCGAGCCACGCGCGACCTCTCGTACTCCTATTCCCTGCTCCCCTGCCATCTCCTCCACCGGTGCCGTCACCATCGGCCACCTCATCGCCGCCCTCGCCGCCCCCGTTCTCAAGAAGCTGCTCCCCGCAACGCTCATGCGCCCCGCCGTGCACCTTCTTTCCACTCCTGCAAGCTACAGACCCACCACAGGCCGACCCGATACACCAAGCGAAGCAGCAGGACGAACCGAAGCACCACGGCGGCCAACCACAGCCCCACGCAGCCGAGGAGGTCGACATGAACGCCGCGGGACATTACGGCTAGACGAAGAACAAACAGTAGCAGCTTTCGGTGCTCAACTAATTTTTATAATCTAGCTAGTAGATTTTTTGCACGGTAATACATGTCTCATTCATATCATAAAAATCAAATCACAAGTCACGTAAGGACCGACATGACAAAACTGAAAAGATAGCAGAACATCGCTAAGCTTGACACCAACGTCCGTCAACTGCCCTCGGCACACTACTAGGAAAAGGCATGCTAGTGGCGCACCAGTTTTGCCTACTAATGGTGCACTACTTGTGCGCCACTAGCATCACGCTAATATAATTAAATTCTAATGGCGCACCACTGGTGCACCATTAGTATCTGGTGTTCTAATGGAGCACCATGCAGTGCACCATTAGTATAGCCCACAGTGCGCCATTAGAATGCCTCCCAAGGGGCCATATGTACCCATGTGCTTTGGCATACTAATGGCGCACCAATGGATGATGCGTCATTAGTGTGATTATCACAGTGCGCCATTAGTGTCTTGTGTGGTGCGCCACTAGTATGAATATTAGGGATTTTTTTTCTTTTCTGATATTTTCACAGGTTACAAAATATATTATTGAACAGAATTTAGACAACACCACACAGCAACAGCAGATTCATCGAATACAATAGAAGATTAGTCTCCGAATACAATTCATCATATTAGTCTCCGAATTCAAAAGACCGAACAAAGATAGAACATTACAAGTCTCGAGACCATGAGTAACGAGTTTGCCTTCACATTACAAGTCGATATCGATCATCTAAACTACCATCACATAGAAGAGAGCTGCGGTCATCACGATGAGCATCATCGCGATGAAACTGGTCTTCACCCGGTTCCTCCAACGCTCCCTCCTCTCTCCCGCTAGATACTGGGCGTATGTAGATTCTGCCTCCGCCCTAGTGGTGTACCCTTTGTAACTGTTACCGCTGAAACGGTGAACCTGTCTCCGACACTCCTCCCAGTCATCGAGACTCAGGGAACCTTACCCTTGTACCCACGACATCTGACGGCATCTCTATGCACAAGCCAAACAACGGACAATACATAAGCAATATATAAGTATGCAACAAAAGGATCGGAAGAGAAAAGCAAGACATTAATAGCACGATTCATGGTCCTACTAATAAATAGCATCAATTACATCTAAGTTGAACGACTGTCCAAACCAAAGAGACATACAAGTTCATTAAAGTTTAATTACAACATGAGCTAATCGATGTTTCAGAACTACAAATAGCATGCATCACTACTTTTGACTTGACTCACGGGACCGGAGCGTGGATGAAGCCGCCGTCTTTCGTGATGGTCATGAAGTCGCGAGCGTTGTCAGCATGCATTTGAAGTGTTGTGTCTATCTCACTGTTGGACGGTTGCTCTCTGAGGTAGAACTGACCCGAGGTACGAAGGACATCTTGATGGATGATTTCTGCAAACTCCGACTGGATGCGAAAGAATTCTTGTCGGAGGTCCGCGTCCTAGATTGCCGCCAAGCTTGCGGCCCAATCTTCGACATTATTTTGTAGCAGAAGGTGATTATGGTCCGCATTTATCGCCCTCATGTGATGGAGGGCGTAGTAGGCATCCTTCGACCACCAGCGGTGACTGCTTGACGCAGGGGAACGTCGTATTGTGGGTGAACACGTGCTGCCGTACCTGAACTGGCCTCTTAAAGGTGCCTCGGATGTGGCGTGGCAGGAGAGCATCATCAAGAACTTTCTTGATATTTGTGTAGTCTATCTTGGAGTCACGGTCCGGGTAAATACGTGGCCGTGGAATATTTCGGGCTTAAGAGGATGAGTGTGCAATGTGTGTCACTGCATAGAACACGGAATGTTAGAAGAAAAAAAAGAACAATCAAAATCTAAGAAATCATATGTTACGGGGCGGTGAGGGGATGACTTACTCGGGAAAGTAAGGCACGAGGAAGTTAACCTTATCTGGGTTTGCCAGAATGACGCCTTCGAGGTGTGAACTCGCGGTTTGCCGGTCCCCAGCGCTGCCCAAGATCTTGGCACGCATGTAGAAGGGGTCGACTATCACGATGTCCGGGGTCTTGTCTCGAATGATCCGCATCTCCATACTCAGCGAAAACAGCAGAACGAAGTTGTAGTGCAGCGGATGAAGATTAAACATAGCAAAGATGTCGTCAAACCGCAGGACGATCGTACCCCCGATGGCGCCATCCACAAAGCCCTTGCCCTCTGGCACCTTGGCCATGAAAACCGGGTATGCCACATAATTCTGGGAGAGACGCATCTTCTCCAAAGAAAGAACGCTGTCATGCAAACTCGCATAGCACCGGTTGCGACATTGAGCATATTTGTCGGTAGCATCGCCCTACCCGCCACATGCACCCTCCTTGAGATATTCTGAGGTGAAGGTGGCCCGTCATGAGCACGGATCGTACTCGGTGCCGGCTAGCTTGCACCGGCGGCCTTGTTAGTCTTTCGTTTCCGTCCCTTCTTCTTGATCTGCTGTAATGGGACCAAGTTCTGCTCACAGACTGCCTTCTTGAGCGTCTTGGGGCTGATAATATTTCGCACCTCAGCTATCGAGGCTCGGTGAAGGCGGAGCTGAGGCGTCTCCTGAGAACTGAACGCCAGATGACGCCTGTTGCAATTTGATATATCCGCCGTACCAGCTAGATCGCGGTCGTCTTGGTTGGGTTCTTGAGAAGGAGGCCCGCCGAACTCGTCACCGTACCCATGTTCGGCAGAGTACTTATCGACGTTGGTAAATGTACCGTCGTCGTTGTCGTCGTCGTCCGGATCCTGTGCCATATGCATGTCCGGATCCTTTGCCATAGGGATGTCTGGCATGTCCGATAGCGTTGCGACGTTCTTCCCATGGCGCGGTGCCGGGACGACTGGCGGTCTTGTCTATGGGGTGGAGTCCCCCGCCCCCAAACGAATCTTGCTCTTCGGCCAAAGCAGGGGCTAGCTTAGGCAGGCGCTGAGGGTCATCAAATCTTCTTCGTCTGCCCCGGTGGGTCAAATCGGAGGTAGCAACTCGTTGCAGCCTGGCAGCACCAGAACCAGTTAAACCCTATACACGGTGGGTGGCATCGGTTTACCGTGGAACACGGGGTTGCCCGGTTGAACGATTTTGCCCTTGGCGACATCGACCAACTCGTCGTTCACGAAGTGCAGGAGAATGCGGAACGTCGGCGCCCTCGAAAACATGTAGGGCGTCGAGGATGCCCGATCAAAGGCAAAAGGAGATGAAGTCCTCGCCGAGAGGCTTAATTAGTTACCGTGATGATGGCGTCGAGCTTGACTAATGTCGAGGCACCGCCAACGGCGGGCGTGCAACTGACGGAGGGGCCGCTTGCTGGCGAGGTGCCTACCGGCATACAACCGGGTGCATTAAGCTCCAATGCTCGTGCCGGCGCCAGAGACACCAATACCGCCTCCGCCGGTGACACTAATGGCGCCACCGGAGACACCAATGGCGCCGCCTGCGCATTGTGCGAGTTGCTGGCCGTGAAGCTGGGAATCGGGGCGGCCCCTGTTGGCCACCCGCAATCCACGTCGTCAGCCCATGAATCAAGGTAGGCATAATGTCGGTGAGCGTCGTTCCTAGTTGTTGTTGCACTTGCTCTTGGACCGGAATCTGCGCCACTTGTGCCTTGAGTTCTTCAACCTCGCGCGACTGGCTTTCCGAGCTGGTCTTTTTCTCCTTTCGCCCACCAGCGGTATAGTATGATGACCATTTTGTGGACAAGCCATTGCCGGCCACACGACCAGCTGATGACGGCTTACTGAGCTTATCCTTGTTTTTCATTACGTTCAACGCCCTATTTAGAGTGCTGTCCCAAGCAGGGGTGCTCCGAGACGACCCCGCGCTACTGCTTTCAGTCTCCTTCGCCAGAACAAGCTCAAGCGCCCCGGTCTTCGGATCCGTGGTAAGCCCCTTTGTTGTCGGGTCCTCCTTGTACCGGGCCCTGACAAAGTTCCATGTCTGCTTGTCACTGCTGTATTTCTCGAAGCGGGGCGGTAGGCCTTGCTCGGCACGCTTCGCGTCCTCCTTGTCCCATATAGGATCCGCCACTCTGTAACAGCCGGGACCGAGTTTGTGTTCCCCTAAGTTCAACTCCCGCATTTCTTTCCCCCACTGACTTGATTCGGAGGTTGCATTGCTCTCGCACTTGATCTTGAACTCCTTCTAGTCATCTTCGCTGATCGAAGGATTTTTCGCCTTGATCTTCTCATAACTATCACCTTTCTCAATCATTCTCTTCACCGCGCTTCTCCAAGTAGAGAGGGCCGTGCTCATCCTCGTGAGGGCGGCACAGTTCACTTTATTCCCTGAGAGGCGTGTGTTTTCAAATTCAGCGGGGAACTTGTACCATTCGTGCAGCTTCGTGAAGAGGAGGTTGCGCAAATTCCCTCCTGTCCTTATGCCTAAGGTTCTCGGTGTTGATCGAGACGGTGCCCCGGAGAATGCACCCGAGCAGAACCGAGTACCCCTTGACTATATGTTTGGGCTCTGTTGGATGCCCGTCGGAGTTCACTTGAGTAAATTCCTCCTTGATGATGCGGAGCGCGTTGCTCGGCGCCGGTCCTTCCGTTGCCTCTTCGGTTGGCTGCCATACGCAAATGCGCCGCCATCATCAGTGGTGGCATCCTCGGCGGCACCATCAGTGGTGGCATCCTTGGCGGCACCATGAGTGGTGTCATCCCCGACCCCACTAGGGGTTGTGTAGTCAGGATCAGTGTCTTCTGCGGCGTCCTCATAACGGTGAGGTTGTTCCTCCATCTCCTGGGACAGCTCCCAGAATTGCTTGTCGCTCAACCGCCCGGCCTCATCATTGTGGGCCATGTTTCCCTTTAAATAGGAAAAAAGTTTGGTCAAAAAGTTGGTTATTGTCAAGGAACAAGATAATGGTCTCATCATTTAGGGTTTGTCGACACCGAGGCATCCTAAAAGCTAAGCTTTTATCATTTAGGGCTTGTCAACGCGGAGGCACCCTAAAAGCCTAAGCGTACATCATTTAGGTTCTCATCGACACCGAGGCACCCTATGGAAGCCAAGGTTTCATCATTTAGGGTTTGTCGACGCCGAGGCATCCTAGGTTGGGCCGAATCACTTGGCACTAATCACTTGGCTCTATTGCCACCTATGTTGGGTTTATCATCTAGGGTTTATCGATGCTAAGGAGAATTCTAAGTTGGGCCTAATCATGTGGCTCTATTGCCACCTATGGTTTAATGCAGCAAGAATAAAGGGCGATTGATCCTACTTAACTAAGTACTAAGATACTGGCCCATGCATTAGTCTCTCAAGTACCCCATATGTCCTATTTTTACCAAAGTCATGCTAAAATTCACGGAAAATTTCAGCATGACCTTTGCTGAAAATAGGACATATGGAAAATACCAATTTGCTGGAACGGAAGTTAATCGACATTCCGGCAAACTCAAGGGCCTCTCGGGGTACCTGCAAATTCATCACGACACAATGGTCGGAGACAAAACCCAGCAAACTAGCACCACAATGTGCCTCTACTTTCATATGGATGAAAAGGCCAGAGACCATATGGACAAAAATCATTTCAACTTATGTGAGCTTCCATTCCTGATCTAATAGGTCACCCAACAAAAAATCATCAATAGCAGCTTTCTCCCCATTCCTTGCTTCTCCAAACTAAATAAGCAAGCAAAGCAGAGTAGCAAACAAGCAATGCAATAGGTAGATAATATCACAAGTAGTCCAAAGTGACTATCGACAACACAACTAGCAGCAGCACATCACCAAAGACAATTAATGAATTAAAGCTTTAAACACTTGCTAAATATTTATAGGAGCACATCACAAGTAAGTACTAAGTAAACAAAGCAGTCGGCTGACACAACACAACTAACTAGCAGCAGCAGAAAGCACAAAACAACACACTATGTATATCAGCAAGCAACGATTGCGGCATAGCACAAGGAAACACAATCTGAGCACCACCGCATCAAAGATATACAAGAACTACAGCAATGAGCAGAGCATGACCAGCCGCAAGAAAAACAGCACCAGCAACCAGCAGCTTGAAAATGTTCAATTAGAATCAAAATGGTTGGCCATAGTCCACAGATCCAATAAATCTGCTATGTGTGCTATGTGTGCTTCTCTGGCTGCCAAACGGATTGACTCCATCGGTGCTAGCACCCAGCACGATGTTCCTTGGATCCTTCCCAAATTCTGGGTTTTCGAAGTTCAACGCTTGCCACTGGCTCGCATCCTTTGGGTGACTCAGCATCTTGTCTTTTTTATTTATCTCCGGATCATTTGCGACATCTTCTCGCTTCTTCTCCTCCCTATCCGCGTGCCAACGCAGGAGCTTTGCTACCTTAGGGTCCGTGAGATACCGCTGCAGGCGAGGAGTGATCGGAAAGTACCACACCACTTTTCGAGGAGCTTTCTTCCTCTTCTTGTATCGAGTGACGCCGCACACCATACATATGGTAGACTCCGCGTGCTCGTCCCGATAAATGATGCAATTGTTCATGCACACATGGTATTTCACGTGCGGTAAATCCAGAGGACACACGATTTTCTTCGCCTCCTCGAAACTGGTCGGTCACTTGTTCCCCTTGGGAAGACGTTCGTGCCAGAATGACATGTTCTCGTCAAAGCATGCGTAGGTCATTTTGTGTTTTACCTTCATCTCCAGAGCCATGAGCGTTACTTTCAGGCGGGTATCCTCGGGCCTGCATCCTTCATACAATGGAGTAAAGCGTCTATCTCCAGTTGATCCAGCTTGGCTTTCTCTCGGGCGGCAGCTCATGCGTTATCCGTCTGCTTGAGAAGCAGCTCTTGAATATGAGGGTCCTGCTCCCAGCCCATTGATGGTCCATCGTCGTCTGCTCCGCTGGCATCTTCATCTTCATGATCATGCCCTTCGTCTGCTCCGGCATCTTCCTCATCATCATGTCCGGCATCTTCTACATGATGACTATGTACAGCATCACTGTCGTGATCATGTCCTGGAGATTCTTCGTCTTCTCGCCCCGCCTCGAGCAGCGCTTGATTGTCTTGCTGCCCTTCCTCATTTCTTGCCCGGCCCCATGGACGACTTCATAATCATCTTCATCACCTTGCCACCGATAGCCATCCATGAAACCACGCAAGAGCAGGTGGTCTCGCACCTGCCCGAATCCGGGTCCGCAATAAGGCTCTTCACTTGCATCTTCGACACGGACATCTTATCTCCGTCTCGTTCTTTTGAAGCATCTCGGCCTTCGGAGCTCAAAACCTATTCACGATGCCTTGGTCATCGTATGCGGACCATCAATGGTCGCCTGCGGGGTAGAGCAAAACGATATTTTAGAACCAAGAAAAAAATTGGCATGACTTTCCATAAAAATAGGACCAGAAAGAATGCATAGTGCCAAAATTCTCGCAGAAACCGAAATGAATCAACATTCCGGCAAAATATTGGCAACTATCGCATTTCAAATATCGGTACCTGCAAACACAAACATATATGCAACACCACAAACATATGCAACACCACGAACATACATAGATCTAGCTAGGCCACAAAAAGTGCATGTGCACATTGTTGGAGAGGGAGAACAACATAAAGATAGCTTCTCCCTTACTTACCTATCAGAAAAAGGTAATTTATCCACTTAATGTGGATGAATCTATGGTGCCCGCGGGCCTAAGGGACAGATCTGTGACGGCCAAAAACCGTCAAGGAAGGTCTTGTGTCAAATTATGACGCGATATACATGGCCAATTTCAAGTCCGTCACGTTCGGGCATCCACGACGGTTTTCTTTGATCCATGACAGCTTGGGGCGTCATCGATTAACAGGTTTCTTGTAGTGTACCCGATCCAATAGAGCTATCAATGGTATCAGCCATGTTTTCAGTTTAGGATTTCAGTACAAATCAAAGAACTCAACACCCTCGGAGAGAGAAGGGCAAAAGAAATCACCGGAGAGAGCCTCGTGCTAGCCGGAAAGGTCGCGCCGCGGCACCGGCCGCGCCGTTCCTCTCGATCCCTTCGCGCATCAGCAAGCCGAGGCGATCGGGAAGAAGAACTCACCCCCCAGAGGGGCAAAGGGCGCCGCTCGCCACACCGTTCGACGGCGGCGCACTCACCGCAAGGGGAACGCGCCACCGGCGAAGGTGATGGCAGCCATGCCGCTGCGGTATGCTCGCCATCGTCCGGCGCCAAGGGGAGAGAAGGTCATCGAGCTTGATCTACCTCTCATGGCGGTGGACTGGAAAGGACGGAGAACGGGAAGGGAAAGAAGAAAGAAAGAGGCGGCTTGGCTCCGGCAGCTCGTGGCTGTCTCTGCCGCCGGCTTGGCCGGGCGATGCCCTGTTTTGTCGATAGAAAGGCGGAGAAAGCAGCAGAGAAAAGTGAAGAGGAAAAAGCGCAGCGTCGCGGTGGCATCCACCGGCGTCGGCGGCGCGCTGGCCGTCTGCAGCGCCCGGCAGGAGAGACAGCGGAGAGAACGAGTAGGCGAGGAGGAACGAGAACGACTGTGGCATAGGTTTCGGCCAGGCTCTCTCTCTCCCACGTTTTTGAACTAGCTATATTCGCGCTGGGCCGTTGGATGAAGATGATTGGCCAAGATCAATAACCTAGCTCCGCCCGGGCTGTTGGGCTGAAAGTAGAAGTCTGTTGTAGGCTGGCGAACCGAGGCTAGAGTGGCTAGCACATGTAGCAGACCTTTTAGACCAAAAATGGAGGCGGACCAGGCCGAGCTGCAGTTTTTTTCAAATTATTCAAAGAAAATTTTTTGTCAAGAAAATAGAAAACTAAAGAATAGCTTCTCAACGTGCTATTTTCATGAATTTTATTCATGTTTTCCTTATGAAAAGATTAAATTGTCGCTTTCTCTAATTCAATTTTGAACCAACCAGTTAAAATAGCTTAGAGAGTAAAACAATATAGAATTGTTTCTGAATAGAATATTGTAAAGTTTACGCTGCACAATAAAAGTTATATCCTCCAATTAAATTGGAACCAACGGGAAAATTTAATTGGAGGAACTATTCCTAACAATGTTTTTCCCACATGGGTGGAATCAGATTCGAGATAGTTTTCATTATGACTACAGAAAGATATTTGTTTTAAAGTTAAAATATGGTATTGTTATTTTACGACCAACGTTGATGATAACAGTACTATAAATCTATGAGTCTTATGTTCAAAGCTTAAATCTCTGATAAATTTTGTATCAAAGTGATCAATTTTCAGAGAATAGATAAAGATCAAGAAATGCTCTTGAACTAGAGAAATGTATATTTCTTGTTCCCCTTTGCGATAAAGTTGTTGATGATGATTATTTCTTAGCAAAATTGTTTAATAGATATACTATTATCACATTGTTTATGAGTTATATGCATTATTTCCATTTCCTACCAACGGTAATATGGAATTAATGTAGAAGGATGATGTTTATTCTAATTCTGCCCAACGGTGATTTAGAATATAAAAGAAAGTTTTAAAGGTTTAATGTGCATATTTTTTAACCAGACTAACATGGGGTTACTTATATGCTCATTATTGTTGATTATTAGCTAAGTTTTCTCGGAAGTTTCCATGCTTCCATTCATGAAAGCGAATGGCTGGGTACTTGTGCACGAAAGATAACGAAGAAAGGTCATAACATTAGGGTGTATGTTCTCTCTAAAGAATGGCATCAAAAGAAAAGATATAGATCATTAAGAGTCTTTGTTGATGAATGTCTTTCATGTACTCTCTATGAAGAAGATTTTTCAGTTAACATGATTTGAGATGAAACAAGCAACACGCGTGTTTAATATGACCAACGTCAGATCAAGCATGTGTGTCAAAGAGCATTCTGATTTATTTCTAAATTTGATTCTTGAATATGCACGATCAAAAGAGCCAATTACGGCATTATGTCCCTTACAGGGAATTACCTGCATGGCTGGAAAATATGATTATGATAAACCCCGCATGGTAGGAAAAGTCTGGGAAAATACCTGCGTAACCCGTATGGTGGCAGAAATTTTGGCAAAGGACTTATCATGCATGACAGGAGAAAGATATGATGACTCATGTGCTTTTAATGTGTCTCACTCTGGGAGAAAAGTATGGAGTAGCTATTATGCTTTCCTAGTATCGACCGTACACCTTATGTGTAACTGTCATTAAGCACTCAATAAATCCAAAGAGAACACAAGTTACAGATGATCCTAAATATAAGAATGATATGCAAGTGTGTCTTGCAAAAGTATTAATGACAAAGAACTCTGTTGAGTTTCCGAAACGGAATAAGGAAAAAGTACTCTCATATCAGTTAATAGATAACTTCGTTACGTATTAAGTAATCAGATAAATGAAGTAGATAATCGAAGTTTCCACACTTCACAAGAGTTGTGAATGGTTTTTCGAAGTTGTGGCAGAAAAGTTCTTGCCACATTTCGAGGGGGAGAAAGAAATACGAATCCATTAATGAAGAATGTGATAAATGCAGGTGAGTACTGTTGTCATAATAATACCCCTAAAGAAAAGAAATAGTTGTATTCCTGGATCTTTTACAGTTCCAAAAGGAGACTAAGAATACTAAGACGGTGCTTAAAGTGCCATAAAGAAGAAAGTTTTAACAGAATAAACCCAAATAATAAAGTTTAAAGATACACCATTTTTTAGAGAAGATGCGATGTCTGGGGAGCATGTTGTATGATCTATACATCACTTGTTGTCGACTCCATAAAGGATGAATGAGTACACATGGATCTTGTGATACAGGTCCCTGTAAAACCTATTGCCTCTTGGAAATGAAAGACTATAGAATTAATTTGCCTCTTGGCAATGACAGAGCAAGAACAAGCCCATATGAAAGAAGTGCCATTACCTGAGACACAGATGGTCTCAAGGAATAACAAAATCGAATACTTGATTACTATAAAGTCTATGTTAGTGAAATTCAAATGGAGGTTGATCACACCTCATTTAAAGCGCTAAACGGAGGTCTACAAGGCCAATGTGACTCCAAAGGAAATATGTCAAGTTGTAAAGCATGACTTAAATCGGAAGTTTTTGTGCAAAGAGAATGAATAGATTACAATGAGTGTTAGTGGCACATCATCGTCGACATCATGATCTGTGTTACATCAGATGAAAGTAAAGAACACAAGGGATACTGCTTCAAGAAGTTTTTTTATCGACTAGAGCAAGTCTCTAGACAGTGGCATTTAAAGTTAAAAGAATTGGATGTTCTTTTGGGTTAAAGAAAATGAGAGGACAATTGTATTCATGCAAAGTTATAGAATAGGAAATTCATTCTAATCATGTGCATGAGGATGACGTCCTACTTGCTAATGGTCATGTCAATCTACTTCAGGAGGAGTAAAGAAGTTCTTGCCCTCAAAGTTCAAAAGAATGTTCTCAGTAGAGTGTCTCTCGTTATAATTATCGAGATTCACCAAGAAAAGAATAAAAAAAGGGGGTATTAGGAATGTCGCATGGACATGCTAAGAGAAGTCTCTAAAGTATGCATGCGAGAAAAACCTACGCATGTTCTTATAGTCAAGGGTAATGGAACTGGAAACTTTGGTGTTCCAAAAGTTGATGAGAAAAAGATTTAAAATGGATATGGTGCCATATGCTTCAGCTGTTGGAAGCTCAATATATTACCACGACACGGTTCACGTATCCGGGTTCTTTTGGCAATGTCCAGCCCATATATAGATCCTGGAATGGAGTCAAAAATATTGGCCTCATGATGAAAGAACTAAGTGCTCTCAATAGATTGTGAGTACAAAGACAGGACTTGTGAAATGTATAGAGAAATCCACAATTGTCGCTAACTTTCACTCTAGGAGTTTTTTGTGTGGAAAAGCTCCGAAGAATGAAACAATTATCATCAATGTGATGCAAAAAAATGTTATAGCTTGATATGTGGCTGAGGGACAGGAAAAATGTTTAAGGAGACAGGTACCCGGAGTTGATAATTGTTGACAACAGCGATAACCATTTTAAGTTTTTCGCTCCTATGACAACGAGTCAAGTGTCATGCCAAACACACTGACGCAGAGTTATGCGTTGTAATGGAGAAAGTCCAGAATTATGTAGAAATGCTTGAAGCAAAAAAGCGACAAACAAGTGTTTGCATATCTGCTTTTTAAAGACTTACCGCCCAGTGTGTCCGGAGAACATAGTCGACATGGGTTTTATGGTAAAGTCTTAGATTTCCGGAAAATAAAATGACCCAAGGTTAAAGAATATATTTCAAAACAGAGGAGCGTGTTGTAGGTGTTGACTCTATCGGGATAGACCGTGAGGATGAGACATGCTCTACATACAAATCTGTGATGGAACGAGTACTTCAAAAAAAAATGTTTCGAAGTATAAAGTTAAAAGTATATGATGAGATCAAGGGGGAGAATGCTAGATTGATCTCTTGCCCAATGGGCCAAACGACCCATTGGACCCTTGACCCCACCCTAATCGGGGTGTCCAGCCCGAACAAAGGCTGGTGGGCCCCGTCGTGCAACCCTATAAAGAGGAGGTAGGGACCGGGGCACTTTCGTCTGAGGTTAAATGCGTCACTTTGCTTTCTCCACCGTCCTAACCCTAGTCCGATCTAGAGGGTAAGGCTGTCAGCGACGGGAAGCGCCACTAGCAACTTCACCATCGACCTTTAGGCATCACGATGGCCAACAGCTCGAGCTCCTCGAGCCAAAGACAAGGTGAATCACCGCAAACCCTAAGCCTACCCGATCCAGTAGTGCTATCAACTACATCCGTAATGCATGGTATCATATAGGATTACATTTATTGTCATGCATGACACAAAGTAGCACATAATTTAATATGATACGTTATCATGATATCATACTCAAGCCTCTCTTTCTTCATTTAATTCTATGCCACCTCATCAAAATTGCTTAGTTGGCGTGCATGATACTACCTATGATACTTCCATTACAACCAACCTTAAGAATGCACTTCTTCAACTACATCAACATCATTAACTCTCTTGCCTCGCCTTAATAACAATCTATCACATCAGTAAGGCCTAGGCCTTTGATACAACTTCAGTTTAACACCGGCTAGCGAGCAATAGTACATCTGCGGGCAGATTGTTACATATCTTATGGGGAAACACTTATAATCAGTAGGCTGATTAGAGACATCCCTCAGACCAATAGACCATCGTTGATTCTAATCCAATCACACGGTCGTCCATCATTGCGTATTGGCAAAAAAAAAGAGAAAACACATCCGGTCAGCGCATTGAAAAGCATCCGCATCCTCAACGCATAACCCGAACCTAATCACTCGCCCGAATAATGCCTCTGAATCTCTCCCGCACTGCTCCGAGCTCGCCGTCAATCGCTACAACCCCGTCCTCTCTCAGTAAACACGATTGCTTTGTTTTGTCGCTCTAATCGATCCAAAGCGAAGCGCGCCAGCCACCAATGCGTTCAGCAGCGATGAGATGAGGCGACACGCGGTGACCTTCCTCGTCTCCTATTCCCATATCTCATCACGACCACGCCTGCTTCCGGGCACCAACCTGCGTATCATCACCGTCTCCATCGGGCCATAAGCTGGGTGCACTTTCGGGGAGATCGTTCAGCGATCAGCGAAGCGCGATTAACAGCGTGGCGGCGACTTACTCCGGCGCATACAGGATGGGGCTGCGCACACCATGACAATGATGTGGAGGTCGCATGCAACTTTAAGCCTCCTTGGGTCTTCATCAATAGATCTAGATAATTCATCTCCTCAACTACTTCACCATCAATTGGAATCTCGGCTAATGGTGCATGGTGCAGCGTCACTCCGTCGATGCCACTCCTCAATTGACATCACTTTGATCTGGTGCAACACCTAGCGGTGGAAGGAAGCATGGACAAATGAAGGGAAGCAAATCTATAATTTGTACGATACATATGATATGAGCTTATGAAGCATTGTACTCCTCATGACATGAAGGAAAGAAAATTGTAGTGTGTCTGAAAAAATGTTATATGAACAATTGAAGCACAGATGCACGACCACCATGGGAAGGAAGCATGATCCTCTTCTTATGGTGCATCCATTTGGTAGCTTCGTTCTAACCATGTCGCTCCTTGTTGATGCAATTTCGATCTGTCTGGCGGTGGAAGAGAGCAGGTCCACAATCTGAAGGAAGCACGATCATCGTCAAATGGTGCATCCATGTTGCAGTGTCGCAATGTCTCTATCACTCCTCATTGACACCATTCTAATCCCTTGGTTGATGCGGTGGCACAAGAAAGCACAACCACCATATGTAGGAAGCACGCCCGAAGCATGGCCCTTGCTTAATGATTCATGGTCACCATTAAAAGGAAGCATATACACCATCAAAAGGAAGCACTAACACCATAGGAAGGACACATGCCACCATTGGATTCTTGGCCTGCATTGGCGCAAAAGCATACCTTATATGTCATACTTTGCTTTCTAAGCAAATTCAGATTCTTTTGGATGTATATTTCAATTTCTTTGGAAACAAAAATATAGTTATTTGTTACAAACCAACACAACTTTTGGTATAATAATTTTCTTTGGAAACAAAAAAAATGTTTGGTTGGAAGCAATTTATAATGGTAAATAATTCTTCAGTCCTTCAAAATATTTTTTGGTGTGCACAAACAAAATAATACGTTATTTACTATGGCATAAATTTCACCAAATCTAAACAATATCATGTTATCATGGAAGCATATTTTTGAGCAGACGGAAAGAAAATAAATTGTTTATTCCTTAGCATGATTACATTTAGTAAAACATGTTTCCATGTATGAAAAGATGCTTCCTAGCCCTGACCATCTAAAAGATGCACGGGAAGCACATAAAAAGACAAACGAAGCACGTGAAGGAAGCAATGGGAACGAGAAGAGACGACCGGGGTTAGCGCTAGGAGTTAATCTCACGTGATTTACCGGATTGGTGGTTGGCCTTGGTCGTTAGTAAACAAATCTCCGCATACCAAACTAACGCGCATTTCCTGTTTTACGGACCAATCTTCCACGCTCCGGTCTCCTTAATTACCTAATCGGATGTACGCCTTGCTCTCAATCGGACGGTTGTAAGATTGGCACGATAGATGCAACCTCGCGATAGTCACGATGCCCGGTGGTGTCCTATCTTATATAAATGATGATTTTGCAGGAGTTAAGGGGGCGTTTAGTTTTGGTGGAAGTTACGTATGAACACGTAAGCTTTTAAGCAGGTCTAGGATTTTATTTGGCGAGCCAGCAGATAGTTTAGTTAATTTTTTTTACCAAGAACCTACCAATGTGCAGCTGCACGGTGGTAAATGTTACTTAGCGATGCAGCTTCAACGGTGGGAGGACCTTCCCAAAGTCGCAGATTGTGCAGGATGGTCATATCACCCACTACATTCAGCCCAAACATCACGACACGGAAGAATAGAGGAGCATCAAAAGAGGTGGGCGTAAGTAGCAGCCATGCGGGGTCGCCCGAACCATGCTTCGAGTGTTAGAACTAATCTTGATGTTTTGTATCACATGTTTAAGTTTGAGTTCTACATTTAGTTTAGGTGGTAGAGTAACTTGCCGTATGGCTGGTACGTGCGTAGTTTTAGTTCAGGCGAGGGTGCAAAGGCGAGATGTCGAAGAAGGTCGTGCGAGGCAACAAAGACGCATTGACGAGATGCCGAGTACCGCAAGACACGCAGTGCAACCATTTGAGGCAATGGCTGCAGAAACAATTGAAGCCAAGTGATCTGGTGAGGTGGTTAGTTGTTTGCATGCGTTGGGCTGGAGTCAAGCAACCGGGCTAGATAGATAAGTCAGAGCTGAGAGAATCGGGTTAGATGGTTAGCTAATTGCATGCACGCATGAGGTTGTTAGCCGGTGGAGCATGCCGTCTTAGAGATTCTAGGAGTGGCGTTGTGTGTGCTGTTAGTGGCGAGTGTGGCGGCCGTGACTTGGTGGCCTGGCGGGATGTGCTTGAAGGCGAGCCTCACGTGAATATAAGCTTTGCATTGAGTGATAGAAAGGAGAGAGAGAGCTGTGGGAGGCAGCGGTTGTGAGGAAGAAGAGCGGCGCTTCTGAGGAGGTGGCGCCAACAATAGATATCGAGCCTTGTCGATCCAAGGCAGTGTGTGTACGACAAACTCCATGTGGTAGTCTGACGGGCGCAAAGGTGCACATCGTTGGCGTAGCGATGCGGTGGCGGCATTTGTGGTGCGATGCCGCTAAGAGGAAGATGGCGATCTGCGGCTGCCATGATGACGGTGCAATGCCGTTCTGAGGAGGCAGACGCGATGCTTTGCTGAGAAGTTGTCTGGCCTTGAGGCCGTCATGTGGATTGGCGTGAAGCTGGTCAATGGTGGTGTACATGGTGGTGTGATGCCATCCATGGGATGGGTCGCTGTCACGGCGTGGCAATCACCGTCGCGAAGGTGTCTTCCACGTCAAAGAGGTGGTCATCGGGTGCGGCAAGAGGACGTGGTGATGGGCGTTGCGATGGCGTCGACCACAACAAGATGGTATGTGGTTGTGACCGGCGCTGCGATGGCGTCGTCCACAATAAGAAGGAGCGCGGTGGTCTGCGGTGCTGCGACGGAGTCGACAAGAAGCTGTGGGTGATCCGCGTCGAAGACTGACTTCAAGATTAGGGGGTGAATGTTAGAACTAATCTTGATGTTTTGTATCACATGTTTAAGTTTGAGTTTTGCATTTAGTTTAGGTGGTAGAGTAACTTGCCGTGTGGCTGGTACATACGTAGTTTTGGTTCAGCAGGGGTGCAAAGGCGAGATGTCGAAGAAGGTCGTGCGATTTGACAAAGACGATGAGATTCCAGTATTGCATGGAGACACGGTGGAACCATGTGAAGACGGCGCTGCAGAAACAATTGAAGGCAAGTGATACGGTGAGGTGGTTAGTTGTTTGCTTGCGTTGGGCTGTAGTCAAGCCGCCATGGTCGGAGATAAATCGGTGAGAGAATCAGATTAGTTGGTTAGCTAATTGCATGCACTCTTGAGTTGTTAGCTGATGGTGCATGCACGTCCTGAAGAGATTCTAGGAGTGGCGTCGTGTGTGCTGTTAGTGGCCGAGTGTGGCGGCCGTGACTTGGTGGCCTAGCCGGGATGTGCTTGAAGGCGAGCCTCCTGTGAATATAAGCTTTGCATTGAGTGATAGAATGGATAGAGAGAGAGAGCTGTGGGAGGCAGCAGTTCTGAGGAAGAAGAGCAGCGCTACGAGGAGGCGGCGCCAACAATTGGTATCAGAGCCTTGTCGATCCGAGGTGGCGGCGTCGGTATGACAAACTCCATGTGAGGCGAAGGTCATCGGCGAAAAGGTGGGCGCTTCGTTGGCGTAGCGATGCTACCGGGCGGCCTTTGTTGCGGTGCGCTGCCGCTAAGAAGGAGTTGGCGGTGCGGCGCTGCCCGCGATAACGGTGCAATGCCGTTACTAGAGAGGCAACACGATGCTGCCGAGAAGTTGTGCGGTGGCGCGAGGGCGTCATGTGGGTTGGCGTGAAGCTGGTCAATGGTGGTGTACATGGCGGTGTGATGCCATCCATGGGATGGGTTACATTTATCCGCAGCGTGGCAATCAGCGTCGTGAAGGTGTCGTCCACGTTAAGAGGTGGTAATCGGGTGCAGCAAGAGGACGTGGTGATGGGCGTTGAGATGGCGTGGACCACAACAAGATGGTATGTGGTTGTGATCGGCGCTGCGATGGCATCGTCCACAATAAGATGGAGCGTGGTGGTCTGCGGCGCTGCGACGGAGTAGACAAGAAGCTGCGGCTGATCCGCGTCGAAGACTGACTTCAAGATTAGGGGGTGAATGTTAGAACTAATCTTGATGCTTTTTATAACATGTTTAAGATTGAGTTTTGCATTTAGTTTAGGTGGTAGAGTAACTTGTCATGTGGCTGGTACGTACGTAGTTTTGGTTCAGCAGGGGAGCAAAGGCGAGATGTCGAAGAAGGTCGTGCGATGCGGCAAAGACGGCGAGATGCCGAGTACCGCGAGACACGGTGCAACCATGTGAGACGGTAGCTGCGAGAAACAATTGAAGCCATGTGATCTGGTGAGGTGGTTACTTGTTGCATGCATTGGGCTGGAGTCAAGCCGCGGGCTGGATAGATAAGTCCGAGAAATTTGAGAGAATCAGTTAGTTGGTTAGCTAATTGCATGCACGCATGAGTTGTTAGCGGTGGTGCATGCACGTCCTAGAGATATTCTAGGAGTGGCGTCGTGTGTGCTCTTAGTGGCGAGTGTGGCGGCCGTGACTTGAGTGGCCTGGCCAGGATGTGCTTGAAGGCCAGCCTCCTGTGTATATAAGCTTTGCATTGAGTGATAGAAAGGAGAGAGAGAGAGAGTTGTGGGAGGCAGCTGTGAGGAAGAAGAGGCGAGGCGCTGCAAGGAGGCGGCGCCTACACGGAGGTCTCGGGGACCAAACTCGGTCGGCCTGACATGTGAACTTGGCTCCGTTGGTCCTATTGAACGAATACCTTACAGGTGAGGTCGGCATCGTGTCAAGAGGCGACGAACCTGGCTGCCACACAGGAAGCTCGCACGTAGACACAAACAAAGCAGCAACCACATGCCCAAGCCCACACACCAGTAACACCACACGCGGTGCACGGGACGGTAGACCGCACCGGCCAAGTGAGCTAAGGTAGCCGTCGCATTCTAGCCGTCTTGCAGTTCACGCCGAGACTGATTGACAGGGAGCTTGGGGTACCTCATCACATTTTCTCTGACGCTAGCATAGCAGAAGCAACAACTCCTGACCACGACGACAGCGATAAGGGCTCTAGTGCCGAGGTATTTGAACGCCCGGTGACCCGAGCAGACGCGATGTTGCTGGGCGCAGCCCGCGTGGGAGTAACTCGAGCCACGCAGCGCGACCTCTCGTACTCCTATTCCTGCTCCCTGCCGTCTCCTCCACCGGTGCCGTCACCACCGGCCACCTCATCGCCGCCCTCGCCGCCCCGTCCTCAAGCTGCTCCCCGCCACGCTCCACGCTCCCGCCCGTGCACCTCCTTTCCACTCCTGCAAGCTACAGACCCACCACAGGCCGACCCGATACACCAAGCGAAGCAGCAGGGCGAACGAAGCACCACGGCAGCCAACCACAGCCCCCATGGCCGAGAGGAGGTGCGACATGAACGCCAAGGGCCATTACAACTAGACGAAGAACAAACAGTAGCAGCTTTCGGTGCTCAACTAATTTTTATAATCTAGCTAGTAGATTTTTTGCACGGTAAAACATGTCTCATTCATATCATAAAAATCAAATCACAAGTCACGTAAAGACCGACATGACAAAACTGAAAAGACAGCAGAACATCGCTAAGCTTGACACCAACGTCCGTCAACTGCCTTCGGCACAGTACTAGGAAAAGGCATGCTAGTGGCGCACCAGTTTTGCCTACTAATGGCGCACTACTGGTGCGCCACTAGCATCACGCCATTAGAATTTAATTCTAATGGCGCACCATAATCGCGCCATTAGTATCTCGGTGTTCTAATGGAGCACCATGCGATCGCCATTAGTATAGCCGACGGTCGCGCCATTAGAATGCCTCGAGGGGGCCATATGTACCCATGTGCTTTGGCATACTAATGGCGCACCAATGGATGATGCGTCATTAGTGTGATTATCACAGTGCGCCATTAGTGTCTTGTGTGTTGCGCCACTAGTATGAATATTAGGGATTTTTTTTTCTTTTATGATATTTTCACAGGTTACAAAATATATTATTGAACAGAATTTAGACAACACCACACAGCAACAACAGATTCATCGAATACAATAGAAGATTAGTCTCCGAATACAATTCATCATATTAGTTTCCGAATTCAAAAGACCGAACAAAGATAGAACATTACAAGTCTCGAGACCGCGAGTAACGAGTTTGTCTTCACATTACAAGTCGATATCGATCATCTAAACTACCATCACATAGAAGAGAGCTGCGGTCATCACGATGAGCATCATCGCGATGAAACTGGTCTTCACCCGGTTCCTCCAACGCTCCCTCCTCTCTCCCGCTAGATACCGAGCGTATGTAGATTTCGCCTCCGCCCTAGTGGTGTACCCTTTGTAACTGTTACCGCTGAAATGGTAGACTCCGGGAACCTTACCCTTGTACACGACATACGACGGCATCTCTATGCACAAACCAAACAACAGACAATACATAAGCAATATATAAGTATGCAACAAAAGGATCGGAAGAGAAAAGCAAGACATTAATAGCACGATTCATGGTCCTACTAATAAATAGCATCGATTACATCTAAGTTGAACGACTGTCCAAACAAAAGAGACATACAAGTTCATTAAAGTTTAATTACAACATGAGCTAATCGATGTTTCAGAACTACAAGTAGCATGCATCACTACTTTTGACTCGACTCACGGGACCGGAGCGTGGATGAAGCCGCCGTCTTTCGTGATGGTCATGAAGTCGCGGGCGTTCTCAGCCTGCATTTGAAGTGTTGTGTCTATCTCACTATTGGACGGTTGCTCTCTGAGGTAGAACTGAACCGAGGTACGAAGGACATCTTGATGGATGATTTCTGCAAACTCCGCCTGGAAGCGAAAGAATTGTTGTCGGAGGTCCGCGTCCTAGATTGCCGCCAAGCTTGCAGCCCAATCTTCGACATTATTTTGTAGCAGAAGGTGATTATGGTCCCGTACGATCGCCCTCATGTGATGGAGGGCGTAGTAGGCATCCTTCTGACCGCCAGGCAGCTGCTTGACGCAGGGGAACGTCGTATTGTGGGTGAACACGTGCCTGCCGTACCTACAAACTGGCCTCTTAAAGGTGCCTCCAGATGTGGCGTAGCCGGGGAGAGCATCATCAAGAACTTTCTTGATATTTGTGTAGTCTATCTTGGAGTCACAGTCCGGGTCGACATACGTGGCCGTGGAATATTTCGGGCTTAAGAGGATGAGTGTGCAATGTGTGTCACTGCATAGAACACGGAATGTTAGAAAAAAAAGAACGATCGAGAAATCATATGTTACGGGGCGGTGAGGGGATGACTTACTCGGGAAGTAAGGCACGAGGAAGTTATCCTTATGGGTTTGCCGAATGGCGCCTTCGAGGTGTGAACTTCGCGGTTTGCGGTCCCAGCGCTGCCCAAGATCTTGGCACGCATGTAGAAGGGGTCGACTATCACGATGTCCGGGGTCTTGTCTCGAATGATCCGCATCTCCATACTCAGCGAAAACAGCAGAACGAAGTTGTAGTGCAGCGGATGAAGATTAAACATAGCAAAGATGTCGTCAAACCGCAGGGCGATCGTACCCCGATGGCGCCATCCACAAAGCCCTTGCCCTCTGGCACCTTGGCCATGAAAACCGGGTATGCCACATAATTCTGGGAGAGACGCATCTTCTCCAAAGAAAGAACGCTGTCATGCAAACTCCGCATAGCACCGGTTGCAGCATTGAGCATATTTGTCGGTAGCATCGCCCTACCCGCCACATGCACCCTCCTTGAGATATTCTGAGGTGAAGGTGGCCCGTCATGAGCACGGATCGTACTCGGTGCCGGCTGGCTCGCACCGGCGGCCTTGTTAGTCTTTCGTTTCCGTCCCTTCTTCTTGATCTGCTGTAATGGGACCAAGTTCTGCTCACAGACGGCCTTCTTGAGCGTCTTGGGGCTGATAATATTTCGCACCTCAGCTATCTGAGGCTCGGTGAAGGCGGGAGCTGGAGGCGTCTCCTGAGAACTGAACGCCAGATGACGCCTGTTGCAATTTGATATATCCGCCGTACCAGCTAGATCGCGGTCGTCTTGGTTGGGTTCTTGAGAAGGAGGCCCGCCGAACTCGTCACCGTACCCATGTTCGGGCAGTAGTACTTATCGGCGTTGGTAAATGTACCGTCGTCGTTGTCGTCGTCGTCCGGATCTGTGCCATATGCATGTCCGGATCACATGCCATAAGGGATGTCCGGCATGTCCGGTAGCGTTGCGGCGTTCTTCCCATGGCGCGGTGCCGGCACGACTGGCGGTCTTGTCTGTGGGGTGGTGTCCCCCGCCCCCAAACGAATCTGGCTCTTCGGCCAAAGCAGGGGCTAGCTTAGGCAGGCGCTGAGGGTCATCAGATCTTCTTCGTCTGCCCCGGTGGGTCGAATCGGAGGTAACAACTCCTCGCAGTCTGGCAGCACCCGAACCAGTTAAACCCTATACACGGTGGGTGGCATCGGTTTACCATGGAACACGGGGTTGCCCGGTTGAACGATTTTGCTCTTGGCGACACCGACCAACACAAATGCGTTCATGAAGTGCGAGGAGAGTGCGGGCGTCGGCGCCCTCCGAAAACATGTAGGGCGTCAGGGATGCCCAGTCAAAGGCAAAAGGAGATGAAGTCCTCGGCCCAGAGGCTTAATTAGTTACCGTGATGATGGCGTCGAGCTCGAGTAATGTCGAGGCACCGCCAACGGCGAGCGTGCATCTGACGGAGGGGCGGCTTGCTGGCGAGGTGCCGGCCGGCGTACACCCGGGTGCATTAAGCTCCAATGCTCGTGCCGGCGCCGGAGACACCAATACCGCCTCCGCCGGTGACACTAATGGCGCCACCGGAGACACCAATGGCGCCGCCTGCGCGTTGTGCGACTTGCTGGCCGTGAAGCTGGGAATCGGGGCGGCCTCGCAGCCACCCGCAATCCACGTCGTCAGCCCATGAATCAAGGTAGGCATAATGCCGGTGAGCGTCGTTCCCAGTTGTTGTTGCACTTGCTCTTGGACCGGAATCCGAGCCACTTGTGCCTTGAGTTCTTCAACCTCGCGCGACTGGCTTCCCGAGCTGGTCTTTTTCCCCTTTCGCCCACCAGCGGTATAGTATGACGACCATTTTGTGGACAAGCCATTGCCGGCCACACGACCAGCTGACGACGGCTTACTGAGCTTATCCTTGTTTTTCATTACGTTCAACGCTCTATTTAGAGTGCTGTCCCAAGGGGTGCTCGAGACGACCCGCGCTACTGCTTTCAGTCTCCTTCGCTGTAACAAGCTCAAGCGCCTGGTCTTCGGATCCGTGGTAAGCTCCTTTGTTATCGGGTCCTCCTTGTACCGGGCCCCGACAAAGTTCCTGGTCCGCTTGTCACCGCTGTATTTCTCGAAGCGGGCGGTAGGCCTTGCTTTCGACGCTTCAAGGCCCGTCCTCCTTGTCCCATATAGGCTCCGCCACTCTGTAACCGCCCGGGACCGAGTTTGTGTTCCCTAAGTTCAACTCCCGCATTTCTTTCCCCAATCGACTTGATTCGGAGGTTGCCTTTGCTCTCAAGACTTGATCTTGAACTCCTTCTAGTCATCTTCGCTGATCGAAGGATTTTCGCCTTGATCTTCTCATAACTATCACCTTTCTCAATCATTCTCTTCACCGCTTCTCCAAGTAGACAGGCCGTGCTCATCCTCGTGAGGGCGGCACTGTTCACTTTATTCCACGAGAGGCGTGTGTTTTCAAATTCAGCGGGAACTTGTATCGCTCAGGCAGCTTCGTGAAGAGGAGGTTGCGCAAATTCCTCGGTCCTTATGCCTAAGGTTCTCGGTGTTGATCGAGACGGTGCCCCGGAAAATGCACCCGAGCAGAACCGAGTACCCCTTGACTATATGTTTGGGCTCCGTTGGATGCCCGTCGGAGTTCACTTGAGTAAATTCCTCCTTGACGGTGCGGAGCGCGTTCGGGCGCCGGTCCTTCAGTTACCTCTTTGGTTGGCTGCCATATGTGCGTGCGCCGCCATCATCAGTGGTGGATCCTCGGCGGCACCATCAGTGGTGGCATCCTTGGCGGCACCATGAGTGGTGTCATCCCCGACCCCACTAGGGGTTGTGTAGTCAGGATCAGTGTCTTCTGCGGCGTCCTCATAACGGTGAGGTTGTTCCTCCATCTCCTGGGACAGCTCCCAAAATTGCTTGCCGCCCGAACCGCCGGCCTCATCATTGTGGGCCATGTTTCGCTCTAAATAGGAAAAAAGTTTGGTCAAAAAGTTGGTTATTGTCAAGGAACAAGATAATGGTCTCATCATTTAGGGTTTGTCGACACGAGGCATCCTAAAAGCTAAGCTTTTATCATTTAGGGTTTGTCAACGCGGAGGCACCCTAAAAGCCTAAGCGTACATCATTTAGGTTCTCATCGACACCGAGGCACCCTATGGAAGCCAAGGTTTCATCATTTAGGGTTTGTCGACGCCGAGGCATCCTAGGTTGGGCCTAATCACTTGTTACTAATCACTTGGCTCTATTGCCACCTATGTTGGGTTTATCATCTAGGGTTTATCGATGCTAAGGAGAATTCTAAGTTGGGCCTAATCACTTGGCTCTATTGCCACCTATGGTTTAATGCAAAAGAAGAATAAAGGGGCGATTGATCCTACTTAACTAAGTACTAAGATACCCCGACCCATGCATTAGTCTCAAGTACCCCATATGTCCTATTTTAGCAAAGTCATGCTAAAATTCACGGAAAATTTCAGCATGACCTTTGCTGAAAATAGGACATATGGAGTACCAATTTGCTGGAACGGAAGTTAATCGACATTCCGGCAAACTCAAGGGCCTCTCGGGTACTGCAAATTCATCACGCGACACAATGGTCGGAGACAAAACCCAACAAACTAGCACCACAATGTGCCTCTACTTTCATATGGATGAAAAGGCCACAGACCATATGGACAAAAATCATCTCAACTTATGTGAGCTTCCATTCCAGATCTAATAGGTCACCCAACAAAAAATCATCAATAGCAGCTTTCTCCCCATTCCTTGCTTCTCCAAACTAAATAAGCAAGCAAAGTAGAGTAGCAAACAAGCAATGCATTAGGTAGATAATATCACAAGTAGTCCAGTGACTACTGACAACACAACTAGCAGCAGCACATCACCAGCACAATTAATGAATTAAAGCTTTAAACACTTGCTAAATATTTATAGCAGCACATCACAAGTAAGTACTAAGTAAACAGCAGGTCAGCAGCACAACACAACTAACTAGCAGCAGCAGAGCACAAAACAACACACTATGTATATCAGCAAGCAACAGTGCATCATAGCACAAGGAAACACAATAGAGAGCACCACCGCACCAGTATACCAGCAACCAGCAGCAGCAGAGCATGACCAGCCCCAAGAAAAACAGCACCAGCAACCAGCAGCTTGAAAATGTTCAGTTACAATCAAAATGGTCGGCCACAGTCCACAGATCCAATAAATCTGCTATGTGTGCTATGTGTGCTTCTCTGGCTGCCAAACGGATTGACTCCATCGGTGCTAGCGCCCAGCACGATGTTCCTTGGATCCTTCCAAAATTCTGGGTGTTCGAAGTTCAACGCTACACCGGCTCGCATCCTTTGGGTGACTCAAAGCATCTTGTCTTTTTTATTTATCTCCGGATCATTTGCGTCATCTTCTCGCTTCTTCTCCTCCCTATCCGCGTGCCAACGCAGGGAGCTTGGCTACCTTAGGGTCCGCTGAAATACCGCTGCAGAGGAGTGATCGGAAAGTACCACACCACTTTTCGAGGAGCTTTCTTCCTCTTCTTGTATCGACCGACGCGCACACCATACATATGGTAGACTCCGCGTGCTCGTCACGATAAATGATGCAATTGTTCATGCACACATGGTATTTCACGTCGCGGTAAATCCAGAGGACACACGATTTTCTTCGCCTCCTCGAAACTGGTCGGGACACTTGTTCCCCTTGGGAAGACGTTAGTGCGAATGACATGTTCTCGTCGAAGCATGCGTCGGTCATTTTGTGTTTTACCTTCATCTCCAGAGCCATGAGCGTTACTTTCAGCGGGTATCCTTGGGCCTGCATCCTTCATACAATGGAGTAACCGCGTCTATCTCCGATTGATCCGGCTTGGCTTTCTCTCGGGCGGCAGCTCTTGCGTTATCCGGCTGCTTGAGAAGCAGCTCTTGAATATGAGGGTCCTGCACCCAGCCCATTGATGGTCCATCGCCGTCGCTCGCTCCGCTGGCATCTTCATCTTCATGATCATGCCCTTCATCTGCTCCGCATCTTCCTCATCATCATGTCCGGCATCTTTTACATGATGATCGTATACTGACATCACCGTCGTGATCATGTCCTGGAGATTCTTCGTCTTCTCGCCCGCCCGAGCCGCGGTGGTTGTCTTGCTGCCCTTCCCCATTTCTTGCCCGGTCCCCATGGACGACTTCATAATCATCTTCATCACCTTACCACCGATAGCCATCCATGAAACCACGCAAGAGCAGGTGGTCCTGCACCTGCCCGGAATCCGGGTCCGCAATAAGGCTCTTCAGCTTGCATCTTCGACACGGACATCTTATCTCCGTCTCGTTCTTTTGAAGCATCTCGGCCTTCGCGGAGCTCAAAAACCTATTCACGATGCCTTCGGTCATCGTGCGGACCATGGTCGCCTGCGGGGTAGAGCAAAACGATATTTTAGAACCAAGAAAAAAATTGGCATGACTTTCCATAAAAATAGGACCAGAAAGAATGCATAGTGCCAAAATTCTCGTCGAAACCGAAATGAATCAACATTCCGGCAAAATATTGGCAACTATCGCATTTCAAATACCAGTACCTGCAAACACAAACATATATGCAACACCACAAACATATGCAACACCACGAACATACATAGATCTAGCTAGGCCACAAAAAAGTGCATGTGCACGTTGTTGGAGAGGGAGAACAACATAAAGATAGCTTCCCCCCTTACTTACATATTAGAAAAAGGTAATTTAGCCACTTAATGTGGATGAATCTATGGTGCAAATGAGGTGAGGAGGAGCATGCAGCCGAGACAAGCTTGGAGGAGGAGGTGGAGAGAATGAAGTGGGGAAAGTGAGTGGGTAGGTGGGCTGTCCAAAATATCTTGTTGGTCCCAGGTTACTAATGGCGCACCACCTGCAAATGCGCCATTAGTAACTTGAAGTTACTAATGGCGCACCTGCTGCTGGTGCGCCATTAGAAGTTTTGCAAAAAAATAATAAAAAAAGTATATATTCTAATGGCGCACTGTGGCACAGTGCGCCATTACTAGTTTAAACTAGTAATGACGCACTATGCTACGGTGCACCATTAGTAGTTTTGCAAAAAAAAAGAATAAAAAAAACAATAATGGTGGCGCACTGTGTGGCCGCTGCGCCATTAGTAGTTAGCACTAGTAATGGCGCACCGTGCCATGATGCGCCATTAGTATGTTTGGAAAAAAAATTGTTACTAGTGACGCACCATGTGACTGGTGCCTCATTAGTGTCTTCCACACTAATGGCGCACCTGCACATGGTGCGCCACTGCTATTTAGTAGTGGCGCACCACATGATAGGTGCGCCATTAGTGTCCATCTCATCTATAGCCCTTTTCTTAGTAGTGGCACCACCACAGCAGCCACCAAAGATAAAACTGATGGGTCACCTGCTCAACCGAACTCGACGAGGCTCCATCGCTGATACGCAGCTTTGAGGACCTCCAAGCTGGCTCACCAAAGATGAAGCCATTGTCGTTGAACCAATCAGACCGGGGCAACACCCCGAACACGCCATCGAACTCCAGATCTAACACCCCACCACGTCTAAAACGCCGAAGTAGGAAACCATGCCTGCCATCCATCAACCACGAACCCAGCACACATTTCGTCTTCCAAATATCGTCGATGCAGACCACAATCTGCATCTGCTCCTGAACTACCTCCCAAGCTCTGTGCCGACGCTGGAGCAGACGCCGTCGCAACAGCGGAGCCCGAGGACACAAGTCCACCACAAGGATGTCATCGCCGCCACGATATCCCCGCTCGAACAGACGGGTTCCCAAATACATCACCGACCATAGAGACAATCGCCTCGAGAGGAATCTCGACCTTCTTTATTCAGCATCGCCGCCGCCGCCGCCGAAGCCAAGACGTCGGACCATCCAAACACCTAAACTATTAGGGCTCTAAACTTAAAGCAAACACGATCCGCGACCCCCCTCACGACCAACGACCAAGAGGTCGCCGCCGCAGGAGAGCCGCCGGAAAACAGCGCCGGAAAGTTGGCTCTTTTGCCGGCGGCGGGTAGGGTTTTGGTTGCTAGCCAAACCCGCCCCCGAATGACTCTACGTGCCTGGCTTGTAATCTACTAGTAGATGAGAGGAAGAAAGAAACGTGGTAGAGGTAGGCTATATAATAGGGCGTGGCTGTTACAACGCTACGAGACTGCTATACATGCATGCGTACAACTTATGTTCCACAACCGCGGTGGAGAGCGCTGCCGTGGACTGATGGACGGCGCATCTTCGAGCGGTCGTGCAGCACGCAGCCACGTTGGAAGATGCCGTGCTCGCGCCGTGCAAGTTGGCGCTTCCATCCAGAAGCCTCGCTGCTTCGGGAAGGCGAGCCAGTACCGGGAGGCCATGACAGCGGACGCCGCCAGTCCGCGTCGTGGTCCATGGAGCATCGTGCATCACCTCTGCTCGCACTTGCGCGTTGGGCCTCGTCTGCCGCATGAGCGAAGCGGCCACGCCGGGGCCGAGGGCTCTGGCCAGAGAAGGCCGCTGCACGTACGGAGTTGCTCCCAATGGCGTCGCCCCGTGGAGTCGAATTGGAGGACCAGCCGCAAGCCACTGCATTGCTTCGTCGCCGCTCTACAGAAGACGGGCCTAGGGCTATGGCTAACAAGGGCAACGACCTTCAGCACAACCTTGCTCATCACGAAGACCAATAACGGCACCGCGAACCACAGGAGGACGATCCAGAGGACGGAACCATTCCGGCAAGGCACAGCAATAATAGATGGAGACCACCACCACTCGCAAGGAGAAGCCGATTTATAGGCCATGAAAGCAGCACGGGCAGAAAAAAAGGAAGATACGAAGCATCGCGCGAGGTCTGTCTCTGCACTGAACGAATAAAGCGGCGCCGACGAAACAATCAGGATGTCTCGCGATCGATCACGCGACAGCAACAATGAAGCCCACCGTATGTCACATGCACACGGCCCCGCAAGAAGACCCATACAATTGGGTCAACGGGACAGGGCTGGCCCACATGCATCCAAAATCAATATGTAAAATAGCTAGACGCACACCTGGATGTGCAAGTCACTTTAACAAAATTTACAACGTAAATCTACAGTCACCACGAAATTGTACACCACAGGAGCCCAAACTAATGTACGTGTCCACACCCCGTATGTTCTCATGTTGCATTCAACCAAGTGGTAAAACGTCTAGGCAAAAACATTCCCGGATATAGAGGCTTGGGTATACAGTGAGTCAATGACCAGACCACAAAAGAATAGGCTATCAATTTTTTTTAGGGAAGCATTTTTCTTCGTGCTAGATTCCAATCGAAGAGGTTCCCATCGTGCTGGCTATTAAGGCTGGCAGAGAAAGATAATCATGCCAGGTTCTGCCAGCTCGCAGTGAGTTTGCAAACGAAGGGAGTGGAGCCAAGCTTTCCAATATGCAGTTCGTCGGAAAGCACGCATATGAGCTGGGCTTGATCAATGTACATCTCTGCCGCCGCTTGCCAGCAAGATAGTAGATCTCCGGTGAGGTCTCCCGTCAGATAGGAAGGGAACTCATGATGCTATTCGAGGTGCCACAATAGAAGGATTCGCGGAGCCAAGTGCTGGCACGTGCTCGATGAAACCAAGACTATGATTTTTTTAGCTAGAGCTTGGCCAGGTGGTGCCCAAGATGTTCGCGATAACTTCCATTTCTATGAGTAATTTTTATTACACCCATACGTACAAATATAGTGTGTGGCATTCTCTGTAAGGCTGGTAAGACGAAACACTAGGTTAGGGACATGTGAGGAGGAGGAAGATAGACATGAGAACTATTGATACGGATGTCTTTCATTATGATGAGGTAGCACGATAAATGTAGGTGATTATGTAATCTATCTCAAACAATTTATGCTCGAATTCCCAAAAATAGTCATCGTAAAATATACCAAAATAATTTATCTTTTGGTCAAAGCATTTTTGGTTATTGTTTTTCCACCTATTTTTAGATGTTCTTGTAGTAATACACACAAATAGAAATAAAATTTAAAATTTTAGCGACATTCAAAATATTCCTATCATACTGTTACAAAAGCAGTTATCAGTTATCAAAAAGCTTTTATTTTTACAATGAGATTATTACAATACGGAGAAAAAGTAGTCACTCCACGAGTAGCGTTGCCTTTTTTAGGAGGTGTCAAAGATGATGTTATGTATTATAGCAATTGGGGCTACGTCGATGTTCCTAAAAACCTTGGGGTTCCTGGCATCCCAAATCTTTCACAGGAACAAAACGATGATGAACAACCAATACTTTCAAGAGTCGTACATGCCGTGACTGCTCCTAAATTTTAGGATCGGACCCTCCCACGTCACTCCCATGGGCGACAGGAAGGGCGCTCCCGCCGCTGTCGCCAGCGCCCTCCTTCCCCTCCCTCTTCCCTCGCCACCGCCGTAGGATGCAGCCGAGCAAAGCCTGGCCGGCTTTGGCGGCGGCGGGGCATTTCGCCTTCTCGTGCGGTGCCTCTGCCATGGGGAGGCGTGATACGTCTCCATCGTATCTATAATTTTTTATTGTTTCACGTCAATTTATTCAACTTTCACATACTTTTAGCAACATTTTATATGATTTACTGGACTCACCTATTGATCCAGTGCTCAGTGCCACTTCCTGTTTGTTGCATGTTTTTGTTTCGCAGAATATCCATATCAAACGAAGTCCGAACGCGATAAACATTTACGAAGGATTATTTTGGAATATTTATGATTTTTGGGTGGTGGAATCAACGCTAACGGAGGCCAGCGGCCTCTACAGCCCACCACAGCGCGCCCAGGTGTCTTGTGCCCTTCCGGTAAGTCGGTCGTGGCCCTTCTCCGGGCGCAAGAAAGATAATTTATGGAAAAAATCGTGTATAAATTTCAGCGCAATCGGAGTTACGGATCTCCGGGAATTTAAGAAACGGTGAAGGGTCAGAAAAGAGGAACGCGAAACAAAAGAGAACAGAGGGATATATCCAATCTCGGAGGGGATCCTACCCCTCCGCCACCATGGAGGCCAAATGTCCAGAGGGGGAACTCTCCTCCCATCTGGGAGGGAGGCCAAGAAAGAAGAAGGAGGGGGGCTCTCTCCCCCTCTCCCCCGATGGCACCGCAGCGCCCCCGGGGCAAGGATCGTGATGACGAGCTACATCAACAATCTTGCTACCGTCAACACCGACTTTCTCCTCCTCTATACAGCGGTGTAACACCTCTTCTCTCCGCTATAATCTCTACTTAAACATGGTGCTCAACAGTATATATATTTTCCAATAATCTATGGCTATCTTTTGTCCTATGGGTTGATAGATGATCATGATTGGTTTGAGTTGTGTATTTTATTTTGGTGTTGTCCTACGATGCCCTCCGTGTCGTGCAAACGGAGCGATCCCCGTTGTAGGGTGTTGCAATATGTTAATGGGTCGCTTATGGTGGATGGCATGAGTGACAGAAGCACAGACCCGAGTTCGGGGGTCATCGCGTATGGGATAAAGAGGACTTGATACATAATGCTATGGTTGGATTTTATGACCTTAATGATCTTTAGTAGTTGTAGATGCTTACTAGAGTTCCAATCATACGTGCATATGATCCTAGTAGAGAAAGTATGTTAGCTCATGCCTCTCCCACATATAAAATTGCAAGAATGATTACTGGTCTAGTTACCAATTGCCTAGGAACAAATGACTTTCTTGTTGAAAAAAGCTACCCACTTTTATTATCTCGCAATTTATTCGTAGTTTTATTCTCGCAAAGTACTTCTAGTTTTATTCTTGCAAACTTATCCTTTCAACTACCAAATAGATTCATACTTGTCCTAGGTAAAGCAAACGTCAAGTGTGCGTAGAGTTGTATCAGCGGTCGATAGAAACTTGAGGGAATATTTGTTCTACCTTTAGCTCCTCGTTGGGTTCAACACTCTTATTTATCGAAAAAATCTACAAAGGGTCCCCTATACTTGTGGGTTATCAGGGCGCGGCTAGGCTGGGACACCGCGATGGCGATGGTGTTGTGGTGGATCTTGATGGCGGTGGCGCTCAGGACTGGCGGCTCACGGCGGGATTCGAGGTGGTGGATCATACAGGCAAGGGGGTGGCGGTGGATCGGGATCCTCCCCGATCTGATCTCCGTCTTTAGCCAACGGCGCTTGCTGTGGGCAGCACGGGCCAGTGTCCTCCGCCATGGCAGCGATGGCATCAGCTTGATGTAGGCAGCAGTGTGGTGGCGCGGTCCTAGTGATCTTATTGTTGGGGAACGTAGCATGCAATTTCAAAAAAAATCCTACAATCACGCAAGGTCTATCTAGGAGATGCATAGCAACGAGAAGGGGGAGAGTGTGTCCACGTACCCTCGTAGACTGAAAGCGGAAGCGTTAGGTTAATGTGGTTGATGTAGTCGAACGTCTTCGCGATCCAACCGATCAAGTACCGAACGTACGGCACCTCCGAGTTCAGCACATGTTCGGCTCGATGACGTCCCTCGAACTCTCGATCCAGCAGAGGGTCGAGGGATAGTTTCTTCAACATGACGGCGTGGTGACGGTGATGGTGATGTGATCCGCGCAGGGCTTCGCCTAAGCACTACGTGAATATGACCGGAGGAGTAAACCGTAGAGAGAGATGCTGCACAGGGCTTGAAACAATTGGTGTGTCTCCAAGGGGTGCCGTACCCACGTACATAAATGAGGGAGAGGAGGAGGCCAGCCACTAGGAGCGCGCCAAGGAGAGGGGAGTCCTACTAGGACTCCAGTCCTAGTACGATTCGCCCCGCGCCCCCCTTTTTCCTTCTCATGGAGGGGAAAAGAGGGAAGGAGAGGGAAGAGGAGAAGGAAAGGGGGGCGCGCCCCCTCCCCTAGTCCAATTCGGACTCCCTATGGGAGGGGGGCGCGGCCACCCCTTGTGGGCTGCCTCCCCTCTCCCCTATGGCCCATGTAGGCCCATTACTTTCCCCGGGGGGTTCCGGTAACCCCTCGGTACTCCGATAAATATCCGAAACGTCCTAAAACCATTCCGGTGTCTGAATACCATCGTCCAATACATCAATGTTTACCTCTCGATCATGTCGAGACTCCTCGTCATATCCGTGATCTCATCTGGGACTCCGAACAATCTTCTGTCACCAAAACACACAACTCATAATACAGATCATCATCGAACGTTAGGCGTGCGGACCTTACGGGTTCAAGAACTATGTAGACATGACCGAGATATATCTCCGATCAATAACCAATAGCGGAACCTAGATAGTGTTGAATGCACTTTTTATGATAGTTTTTATTATACTCAACTTGGATGCTCATCATTCTAGGACCAATTTTATAACCATAGCAAATACCATGCTGTTCTAAAAGACTCTCAAAATAAAATAAGTGAAGCATGAGAGATCAACAATTTCTTCAAAATTAAGCCACCGCCGTGCTCAAAAAAATATAAGTGAAGCACTAGAGCAAAAACTATCTAGCTCAAAAGATATAAGTGAAGCTCATAGAGTATTCTAATAAATTCTAATCATGTGGGTTTCTCCCAAAAGGTGTGTACAGCAAGGATGATTGTGGTGATCTAAAAAGCAAAGACTAATATCATACAAGACGCTCCAAGCAAAACACATATCATGTGGCGAATAAATATATAGCTCCAAGTAAAGTTACCGATAAACAAAGACGAAAGAGGGGATGCCTTCCCGGGGCATCCCCAAGCTTAGGCTTTTGGCTATTATTGAATATCTTGGGGTGCCATGAGCATCCCAAAGCTTAGTCTCTTGCCACTCCTTATTCCATAGTCCATCAAATCTTTACCCAAAACATGAAAACTTCACAACACAAAACTCAACAGAAATCTCGTAAGCTCCGTTAGCGAAAGAAAAAAAACACCACTTCAAGGTACTGTAATGAACTCATTCTATAATTATATTGGTGTTAAACCTACCGTATTCCAACTTCTTTATGGTTTATAAACTATTTTACTAGCCATAGATGCATCAAAATAAGCAAACAACACACGAAAAATAGAATCTGTCAAAAACAGAACAGTCTGTAGTAATCTGTAACTAACACAAACTTGTGGAACTCAAACAATTCTACCAAAAGAGTACGACCTAGATAATTTGTTTATTGATCTACTGCAATTGGAATCAGTATTTTATCACGTTCTGGTGATTCTAAACAATTGTTTTCGTGAACTGAAATTTTCTGGAATTTTCAGCAAGATCAAATAGCTATCATCCAAGAAAATCCTATAGGTTTAACTTGGCACAAACACTAATTTAAACATAAAAACACATCTAAACAGAAGGTAGATGAAAAAATTATTCAACAACAGAAAGGAAATATATTGGGTTGTCTCCCAACAAGCGCTTTTCTTTAAAGCCTTTTAGCTAGGCATTGATAATTCTAACGATGGTCACATGAAAGACAAGAATTGAAGCGCAAAGAGAGCATCATGAAACACATGAAAAACACATCTAAGCCTAACATACTTCCTATGCATAGGCATCTTATAGGCAAACAAATTATCATAGCAAGCAAAAACTAGCATATGCAAGGAAGCGGAAAGAAGCAATAGCAATCTCAACATAACAAGAGGTAATTTATTATCATTAAAATTTCTACAACCATATTTTCCTCTCTCATAATAATTACATGTGGGATCATAAGAAAATTCAACAAAATAGGTATCACATAAAATATTTTCAACACGATCCACATGCATGCAAAGTTGACACTCTTCCAAAATAGTGGGATTAACATTAACTAAAGTCATGACCTCTGCAGACCCACTTTTATAAAAAATACCATAAGAATGAACATTCTCCAAATATGTGGGATCTAAAGTTGACACTCATCCAAACCCACTTTCAATATTATTGCAAACACTATTATCAATCTCATATTCATCATGGGGCATAAATAAATTTTCAAGATCATAAGAAGAATCACCCCAATCATGATCATTGCAACAAGTAGTAGACATAGCAAAGCTAGCATTCCCAAGCTTAGGGTTTTGCATATTATTAGCACAATTGAAATCAAGAGAATTTATAGTAAAATCATAGCAATCATGATTTTTATTCAAAGATCTATCGTGAATCACTTCATAAAGTACTTCATCATTTTCAGATTCACGAATTTCAAGCAAAACTTGATAATGATAATCTAGTGCACAAAACTCACTAGCAATTGGTTCATCATAATTGGATCTCTTAAAAAGATTAGCAAGCGGATGCGGATCCATAGATCTTAGCTTCTTTGTTTAGTAATAAATACACAATTATTCCAACCAAACGAGCAAACGAGCCAAGTAAGACATTAAGGTAAACGGAAAGACGAACGGAAGAAGGGCGAATAAACGGCAAGGGTGAATTGGGGGAGAGGAAAACGAGAGGCAAATGGCAAATAATGTAATGCGAGGGAGATGAGTTTGTGATGGGTACTTGGTATGTATTGACTTGAGCGAAGACCTCCCCGGCAACGGCACCAGAAATCCTTCTTGCAATGTCTTCAGCTTGAAAGGGTGATGCAGCAATAGTAGCGTAAGTATTTCCCTCGGTTTTTGAGAACCAAGGTATCAATCCAAAAGAGGAGGCTCCTCAAAAGTCCTAATGCACCTACACAAACAACAAGAACTTCGCAACCAACGCAATAAAGGGGTTGTCAACCCCTTCACGGCCACTTGCGAAAGTGAGATCTGATAGAGATAATATGATATGATAAATATATTTTTGGTATTTTATAATATATATTGGAAAAGTAAAGGTGAAAATAAAAGTAGAGGGAAAACTTATATTATAAAAGATAGACCCGGGGGCCATAGGTTTCACTAGTGGCTTCTCTCAACATAGCATAAGTATTACGGTGGGTGAACGAATTACTGTCGAGCAATTGATAGAAAAGCGAATAATTATGAGATTATCTAGGCATGATCATGTATATAGGCATCACGCCCGTGACAAGTAGACCGAAACAATTCTGCATCTACTACTATTACTCCACACATCGACCGCTATCCAGCATGCATCTAGAGTATTAAGTTCATAAAGAACAGAGTAACGCATTAAGAAATATGACATGATGTAGAGGGATAAACTCATGCAATATGATATAAACCCCATCTTTTTATCCTCGATGGCAACAATACAATACGTGCCTTGTTGCCCCTACTGTCGCCGGGAAAGGACAACGCAAGATTGAACCCAAAGCTAAGCACTTCTCCCATTGCAAGAAAGATCAATCTAGTAGGCCAAACCAAACTAATAATTCGAAGAGACTTGCAAAGATAACTTAATCACACATAAAAGAATTCAGAGAAGATTCAAATATTTCTCATAGATAAACTTGATCATAAACCCACAATTCATCGGATCTCTACAAACACACCGCAAAAAAGAGTTACATCGAATAGATCTCCAAGAAGATCGAGGAGAACTTTGTATTGAGATTCAAAGAGAGAGAAGAAGCCATCCGGATAATAACTATGGACCCGAAGGTCTGTGGTAAACTCATCGACAACTGATCGGAGGGCTATGGTGTTGATGTAGAAGCCCTCCGTGATCGATTCCCCCTCCCATGTGAGCGCCGGTGAAAGGCTCCAAGATGGGATCTCGCGGATCTGAAGGTTACGGTGGTGGAAATAGTTTTTCGTGGTCGCTTATGATGTTTTCAGTGGCACGTGGGTATATATAGGAGGAAGAAGTAGGTCGGTGGATTTCCGAGGGGCCCACGAGACGGGGGGCGGCTACTAGGGTCCACCTTCGTTCCGCCTCGATTGCTTCTTGACTTGCACTTCAAGTCCTTCCGGATCATGTTTGTTCCAAAAACCACGCCCCCGAAGGTTTCATTCCGTTTGGACTCCATTTGATATTCCTTTTCTTTGAAATACTGAAATAGGCAAAAAAAAACAGCGATACGGGCTAGGCCTCCGGTTAGTAGGTTAGTCCCAAAAAATGATATAAAATTGTAAAGTAAAGCCCATAAACATCCAAAACAAGTAATATAATAGCATGGAACAATCAAAAATTATAGATAGGTTGGAGACTTATCAGCAAGTCTCTTTACTCGTTTCGTAATGCATCATCCCGTAACTAACTCATTCGTCACATTGCTTGCAAGGCCTATAGTGATATGCATTATCGAGAGGGCCCACAGATACCTCTCCGATACACAGAGTGACAAATCCTAATATTGATCTATGCCAACCCAACAAACACCTTCAGATACACCTGTAGAGCATCTTTATAATAACCCAGTTACGTTGTAACGTTTGATAGCAGACAAGGTGTTCCTCCGGTATTCGGGAGTTGCATAATCTCATAGTCAGAGGAATATGTATAAGTCATGAAGAAAGCAATAGCAATAAAACTTAACGATCATTATGCTAAGCTAACGGATGGGTCTTGTCCATCACATCATTCTCCTAATGATGTGATCCCGTTCATCAAATGACAACACATGTCCATGGTCAGGAAACTTAACAATCTTGGATCAACGGGCTAGTCTAGTAGAGGCATACTAGGGAGACTTTGTTTTGTCTATGTATTCACAGATGTGTCAAGTTTCCGGTTAATACAATTTTAGCATGAATAATAAACATTTATCATGATATAAGGAAATATAAATAACAACTTTATTATTGCCTCCAGGGCATATTTCCTTCAGTCTCCCACTTGGACTAGAGTCAATAATCTAGATTATATTGTAACTAGTCATCGACTCGTGCCACTGCATGGGCTAGGAATAGCACTGTTAGTAAATCCCATATATGCAGTTTATGAATAAAGTTTTACATGACTATATTATAAAAGTGAAAAGGTTTCTCACTAAGCAAGAGGAAATTATATTTCTTGAGTTAGTATGTGTCTAAACGAATATGCATCCTTTGTTGTTTTTTTACACTATTGAATTTTAAAAAATGTGGGAATTATTTTACAATTGTTGCATCTATTGTCACACATTTACTTATCTTGATTTATAATATATAATAATCTAACAAGCGGTGTTACCCGCGCATTTGCGCGGCTAGATTTTTATCTATATTTCCTTTATCTGGCAGTCATAGTTTGTCTTTTCAAATATTTCTTTATTTTTCAAAATTTACATTATCGAAACTTCATTAGTTGCCCATGAAGAGTTCTTTTGCATGGTGGGCCATAAAAAAGTGAGTTATACATGAATGTAAAGTTTTTGTTTGTTTTTATAAAAAGATCTCCAACTCGAAAATATGTTTTTTGAATGTTCAAATTAATCATGCATGTGAGTTTGGAACACCCTTGTGTTGTAGCGCTCACTCTCATTTTATAGTTATATTAATTATTGTCTCTTGCCCCAAAAATCGTGTCATGCCAGGAGACTCCTTTGTACATGACTAATGTTTTATCTAACTCTTTTTCTCTTAACCTTAACCGTTCTAATTAAAATCGATGGAGCATAGATGGATGGCATGCACGACTAGGCGGCTAGATTTAACATATAATTTTATATTTTATATTAATTTTCATGTTTGGCCATGTTAGTGATATATTAGTACTAATATACAATTCAAAAATAAAAATTGACATAAAAGTATAATATCAAAAATGTATATCTTGAGAACTTTCAAACAAAGGTTCCTCATACAATTTCTTATGCATAATTTTGAGATGCATTCTTTATCCACCAAGTAAGAGTCTTATCCAACACTAATATCAAAACATACGAAAATTCTCCCTGGCACATGGAACAAATACATAAAAATATTTTTTTGATATGTTATATCTTCTAATATGATCCCTTAATATCAAAATTTAATGGTCTAGATAATTTAATTAACCTATGTGGATAAATGTGATGGCTTATTTGTCTCTTGTTTTAAAAATATAATTGATTGATGCAAGATTAGTCTTAGATACATGCACATATGTGGATGAAAAATGCGCCTGATTTTTTTTTGGGGTAATAGTCTCTCTATACAAACCGGATTGCTTTCCTTTTGCTATGTTTTTTAAGTCTTTCCTCTAGTCATGTACACATACGTGAGATTGTTTAAATATGTGTAGCGTGCCTTTTCTTTAGGCAGTGCCTTTTTTTTAAATAGTGCCTATTTCTTTTTTGTTTCCTATTCTCTTATGCTTTTTTTCAATTTTATAAGACTTTTCTCTAGTCACGTACGGACATGAGATTTGTTTTTTTTTCTGAAAGCACGTGCTGAGATTATTTGGTATGTGTAGCGTGCCTCTTTTCTCCTATTGCAAAAGGAAAAACGAATCCAAACCGGAATTGGCTGTTCCCTTTTTCCATGTACAGAACACGTGCTTGTTGTTTTCTCTTTTTAGTGTAGCACGTACATGATGTTGGCATTGCAACTTCTAGGTGTCCTCCTTATGCACGGTGTGGTTGCACCTTTTCATCACAGAACCATGTACGTGACAGAATATTAGATGTGTATTACTTTATTTTTGTACGCGACAGGTCCAATTGTTTCTACATAACAATATTTGTGTGTAACGTTTATATCTTTTAATCTCAGCCATTGATATCTAAAATTAGTGGTCAAGATAATTTAGTCTATGTGGATCAATATAATGGCTTGTTTGCTTCTTGTCTTAATTATATAATAGATGGTTGCAACTGAATTGAACATACATTATGTCAGACACCTGGATATTAGTTTTAGTTCAACGGCATGTATACAGTCCATAACATAAGTTTTCTCTATGCAAGACACATATACGAATATTTTTAATATTGAGACTCATTATACATTTATTTCTCATTGTGCTACATGTACATCATACATATGTACATGCATGAGCATAATGTAACTTACATCAAAATATGTCCTATAAACCAATCTGTATAGCCAAGCCATACTTAATTTGAATAGCTCAGTTTTTGGTGTTGCTTTCTTATCACACCTTTTTTCTAGTAATACTCTCCATCCGCGTGTAAATGCATGGTGTTACAAGCATTGGCCAAATCTTCAATATATAGCCGTGATACCTTTTTTAATATAAATGCTAGTTTAAAATAAGAAACTTCATATTGTGAAACTATTTTCCACGATGAACATAACGGTATAATTCGTACCTCTACAGTACTTTGCAAATATTAGTAGTTAAAGTTAACAATAAATGACTCTTCATGCTTTCAAGGAATCTTTAGGTACACGAAATACTTGCATTACATAGAAGCTCTCATCTGAAAGCCATGAAACAAAAATCAATTCATTGCATTAAGAATTTAGATAAATGCATTTCTGCCATTATGTCTTTGCATGATATTATAAATAATTATTATGCGAAATATGGCCCTTTTCTTTTCTGAAGGTGTTGTTTGGATAACAACTTGTAGATTTAAAATTCAAACTGACCAAGATTTTGTTTGAACTGTACATACGCAATGTATACACATCCGTTCTTAATGACTTATTTTAGCAATCATAATGGCTTTTTTAGCAATCTAGAAAATGTGATTTATTTTAGCAAGTTTTTTAAGTAGCTCCTGCGTTAGGTTAGTAGCTGAACTGACTAATGAGTGTCCCCATGACCTCGTGTACTTACCAGAAGGTCCGTGGGCGTTGCACATATTCATGGCATCACACATGACCATGACGCTGCATATATATCTGTGTGGCATCTTGCATGGCCATGACTTTGCACACATCTACGTTGCATCAGGGAATCAAGTATATCATTAACCCTGGGTGCTGATAAGATAGTTTAATGGATGCCTTAATAAAAATATATGTGCTAATTTAATTATATAGATGAAACTAACCATACTTACATCTACATGTAGACATTCTTAGCATACTGCAATATCAAGAGAGTAGAAATATAAAACATGACATGCTTTGCTCCCGGGCAAGGAGAGTGACAAAAATAGTCTCATAATGCCTACACTTATACCTGATGTATTTGCATGTTGGCCAGCCGATGAAAGGGCACCCGGCCAATGTGATGGTGGATTTCTTTGCGATAGTTTGGCTGGGTACAGAGAGATTGCCTGGAAAGAGATGAACCGTTGCACGCTTGCAGCAGGGAGAGATGTGGAGGAGGAGGAGGAGAGGCCATGGAGAGCAGCGGCTGAGACGTAGCGCATGGCTTCTGGAGCGGGCAGGCACATGGAGGAGAAGGCGAGCAGCGGAGGCCGGGGAGAGCGGCGGCTGCGGCATAGGCATGGCATCTAGTATCTCTTTGATACGCATCTTGGTTATTGTTTAACGTAGATGAGAGAGGAAGGCAACCGACTTCAGTTTTTTTGTAGATTTCGTAAGGAGAGTTGCACGTGAGATAACCTATCAGGACTCCTTAAGGATGACGTGATGCATCAGACGGCTACAAATACATCAGATGTAGATCCAATGGACAATTGGCTTAGTTTTTCACGATTAACGTGGAAACTCAGATGGTGCTTCCAATTAGTAAATATACTAGTCGTCTGTTGTGACCAGACCTCAAACAGTCTGATCTCTGTGCTCAGGTGTCATCCCTGGATCAGTAATGCTGACACCACACAGTACTTGAAGGATTTATAACAGAGTAGCAATCACACACTTATTACATCGAATGTCTCAAGAGAGAACTTATTACAATAAAAATGGCTTAAGGCCATCTAAAACGATAACAGCGGAAGGCTTGGAAGATAAGTGAGTCCATCAACTCCAACGACATCACTGAGTATAGAACCACGACCTAAAGGCACCTTACTGCATTGCTCGATGCGAAAAGTGTGCAACATGAAGCGTTGCAGCCCGAAAACGGATCAGTACACGGAATATGCTGGCAAAGTAACACATAGAGAGTAATGAAAGGATAAGCTATACTACATGCATATATGGCTAGTGGAAAGCTCTATGGTTACAGTTTTGCGTAAAGCCAATTTTTCCCTACTTCAAAGAAATAAACTGTTTTTAACTATCATGGTGGTTGTTAAACATTGAGAATGGTTGACAGCAGCATTAATCCCAATTAAGCATCATTATTAAACCCAACAAAATTAATTAAAGTAACATGTTGAGATTCACATGATAATTCAAGTACTAGATACTTAAAACGTCCATAATCGGGGACACGGCTAACCATGATTAGTTTCTACACTCTGCAGAGGTTTGCGCACCTTTCCCCACAAGACTCGATCGCCTCCGTTGATTTCTTGCACTACATGGTGTTTGAGAAACGGATGACCGAGACATAGTCTTTCAGAAGTGCTAGCACCTTACGAACGAGTAGACCGTACCAACCTACATCCCCTACATCAGCTAGTCTACCACAGTAAGAGTTCGCACGACTTAGTCAACTATGCTAGAGCCCATAGTAGCTTGTGGCTGCAAACAGAAGTTTCTAGCATAAATAATCTCATCATCCATTTGAGCCTGGGTGGCGGTCCAAAAGAAAACAGGCAATCCTGGAATATACAGGTACCTCAATCCACCCAGATGTGTATTTAAGTTGCCACCTTAGATAAACCATTAATTAACAAACTCACATCTGTCATGGATATCTCTCACCCAATCCACGTCTACTAGCATAGCGAGGCATGATAAGCAAACATAGAAGTAACTCCCAAGGGTTTGATAATAAAACAGTTAATAGGTACTACCTCATCTACTTTCCCAAAACCCACAATTTAATTAGATCCTAATCATGCAATGTTTGATGATTGATCTAATGCAATAAAAACTGCGTAGTAAGAGGTATGATTAAAGTGTTACTTGCCTTGCTGATGATCCGCGAAACCTAGAGATTCGAAGTAACAGGCGGCGCACTCCGGGTATTCTATCGCAGACAAACAAACAAGCATACTATAAGTACTCATCTAATGCACAAGTAAAACTCAAATAAGAGATCTAACCAGAAAGTTCAACTTAAGAACTCCGGTTTGCAAAAAGAATCAAATCAAACGAAGCAACGAAAGTCAAACGGCGAAGAAAACAGCTTCGTTTTATTAATCTGGATCTAAGTCAAATTTTACAGAAACAATAACTTGTTTAAGTTGGTTATTCAGAAAGACGGTTTCGAGATGAAACTCCAGGCGCTTGTATCGCCTGATTCCGATAAACGAGCGAAAAGTTATACTAAAACGAAAATCGGATCAGGAATCATAATCGTAAATAATCGCGGAAAATCGAGAAAAGAAAAACGACGAACAGCTTAACGAACGAACGTTCTTTAACTGGATCTAATGATTTAACACGTTCGTTAAAAACGAACGAAACGGCGAATGCTCGCTATTTAACCGAACCGGAAAAAAACCGATCTAATAAAAACGGAAACTAAAAACCGGCGGTAAAATCCGAACGGTTTTTTCGAGAAAAACTGGGCGTGGAAAACGAGGCAACCTCGGCGGGCGGGTCGGCGACGCGGCGGCTGGCGGCGTTAAGAAGGGCGGGCGCGTATGAGGCTCGAGGCGGCGGCGTTAGGGGTTTGAAGGCTCGAAGGCGGGGTCAGGCGCTGGTGGGCTGGTTGCTGGCGGGCGCTTTATAAAGGCTGCCCAGCGGAGTCCCGCTGCACGGCGAAGTCGGTTCGCGTTTTTTTAATAATAATTCCGCGCACAAAAACAAACGAAACAAATACTAAACGGACTCAAAAATCTGAAATAAATTTTCCCGGCTTCTAAAATCAAGCCGGACTAGATGAACATTTATTTGGGGCCTAATGCAATTTTGGAAAAACGCACATTTTCCTAAATTCAAATAAAATGACGAAAAACTCCAAAATAAAACCTTATTTGATTTTTATTATTAAATCCTCAATATTTCTTTTATTTTGGGAAAGTCATTTATTCCCTCTCTCATATTTTTGTAATAGAAATAATTGATGATAAAATAATTAAAATCAAATGATCCTATTCTCAAAATTTGAGAAAAACTCAAATATGAAAATAATGAAATCCCCAACTCTCTCCATGGATCCTTGAGTTGCGTAGAATTTCTAGGATCAAAACCAAAAGCAAACAAAATATGATATGCAAGGATGATCTAGTGTATAACATTCCAAATTGAAAATTTGGGATGTTACAAACCTACCTCTTTAAGATGAATCTCCCTCGAGATTCGGGTTGGCTAGAAAATAGGTGAGGTGGTCCTTTAGCAAATCTTCCTCTCGCTCCCGGTGGCTTCATCCTACGTGGTGGTGTCCAATCGAACTTTGCAAAACTTGATAACCTTGCTGCGGGTGACTCGGCTGGCAAACTCAAGAATCTTAACAGGTTTGTCCTCATAGGTCAAATCGTTATTCAACTGAATCTCTTCCAATGGCACTGTATCTCTTAGCGGTATATCAGCCATCTCCGCGTGGCACTTCTTCAACTGAGAAACGTGGAACACGTCATGAACACCTGACAATCCTGCAGGCAATTCCAACTTGTAGGCCACTTCTCCCATCGTTCTACAACTCGGTATGGTCCTACAAACGTGGCGCTTAACTTTCCCTTAACACCAAAACGCAATTCCCGTAGTGGAGATATAGAAGATAAACTTCGGTCTCCGACTTCGTAAAAAGCTGTCTCCTTGCGTTTAGAATCTGCGTGGCTCTTCGCTGGTGGGCTACCTTGAGCCTATCGCGAATCAACTTCACCTTCCGTTCAGACTCCTTGATCAAATCTGGTCCAAACAACTAGCGGTCTCCAACTTCTTCCCACGACAACGGTGTCCTGCACCTCCTTCCGTACAAGGCTTCGAAAGGGGCCATCTTCAAACTGGATTGATAGCTATTATTGTAAGAGAACTCTGCATATGGCAAGTTGTCATCCCAACTTGATCCATAATCTAGCGCCACGAGCTCTTAGCATATCCTCCAAAAATCTGATTGACACTTTCGGTCTCATCCATCTGTCTGCGGATGAAAAGTCGTATCTTTGAACTCTAGCCTCGGTACCCAAAGTTTCGTCTGGCCCGATTCCGAGAACTTTGACGTAAATTGGGTTCCTCTATCCGTCTGATGCTCCTCGGAACTCCATGCAAGCATACGATTCTTGTCATATATATCTTCGCCAACTTAGCACTGGTGTAAGTGGTCTTTACCGGGATGAAATGAGCTACCTTCGTCAATCGATCAACTACAACCCAAATTGAGTCATAGCCTGAACGAGTCCTGGGTAATCCCATGATAAAATCCATGCCTAACTTATCCCACTTCCATTCGGGTATCGGCAATGGCTGTAACAATCCTCTTGGCCGCCGGTGCTCTGCCTTTACTCTCTGGCATACATCACAAACTGCTACATACTCCGCAATATCTTTCTTCATTCCGGTCCACCAGAAAGTATCCTTCAAATCCAAATACATCTTGTTATTTCCCGGGTGAATCGATACGGTGGATCATGGGCCTCTTGCAGAATTAACTTCCTGATCTCTGGGTCATTTGGCACATAAACTCGGTCCTCAAACCATAGGGTATCGTGTTCATCCTCACGAAATCCCTTAGCTTTTCCCTTGCTCATTTTCTCCTTTATATATGCAATGTCCTGGTCAGTCTTCTGAGCTTCTCTGATTTTATCCATCAAGGTTGACTGAATCTCCAATGCTGCTACAAGGCCTCTGGGAACTATCTCCAAACATAGCTCACGAAGATTCTCGGCTAACTCCTTTGGCAACTCTCCCGTCATTAGTGTATTGACATGGCTCTTACGGCTCAATGCGTCAGCTACTACATTAGCCTTTCCGGGATGATAATGCAATCTCATATCATAATCCTTGATGAGTTCGAACCATCTCCTTTGTGCGAGGTTTAACTCATACGAGTGAAAATGTACTTCAAACTCTTGTGATCCCTGTACACCTCACAATGGTTTCCAATGAGGAAATGTCTCCATGTTTTCAAAGCATGCACTACTGCTAACTCCAAACCATGCGTGGCATAATTCAACTTCGTGAGGTTTTAGGTTGTCGTGAAGCATACTGAAACAACTCTTCCCTCTTGCATAAGCACGGCTCCAAGTCCTCGGACGTGAAGCGTCATAATACACCTCATAATCCTTGTTACGATCTGGCGGGAATCAACCTTTGCGGTGAGGTAACCAAACGTTTCTTCAACTCCTGGAAACTAGTCCTCAGTCCATATGAACTTGGTATCCTTCTTCAACAACTCCGTCATAGGCTTTGCAATCCTTAAGAAGTTCTCAATAAATCTCCGGTAGTATCCTGCGAGTCCAAGGAAACTTCGGATCTCTCCAACTGTTGTTGCTGCTTCCCAATTTCTTACAGTGATAACCTTTGTGGGATCAACAGCTATTCCTTCTCCGGATATAACATGTCCGAGGAATCCCACTTCCTTCAACCAAAACTCACATTTGCTGAACTTGGCATACAACTGATGTTCTCTGAGCATCTCAAGTACCAATCGCAAATGTTCTTTATGCTCCTCTTCATTCTTCGAGCAAACCAAAATATCATCAATGAACACCTCGACGCACTTATCCAAAAACTCCATAAACACCTTGTTCATCATGTTCATAAAATATGCGGTCGTTAGTCGGATAAATGACATAACGGTATACTCATACAGCCCATATCTTGTGGTGAATGCCTGTCTTAGGTATATCCTGCTCTCGAATCTTCAACTAATGGTACCCTGATCGCAAATCGATCTTGGAAAACACTTTAGCCCCTTGCAATCGATCAAACAGATCATTGATCATCGGTAGTGGGACTTGTTCTTGATCGTAACTTCGTTCAATCCAATTTATAGTCAACAACCATCCTTAACGATCCATCCTTTTTCTCCACTAGAAGTACAGGTGATCCCCAAGGCGAAGAACTTGGGCGAAAATACCCTTTATCCAATAACTCCTTAATTTGCTTCTTAATCTCCTCCAAATCTTTTGCGGGCATCCTGTATGGTCTCTTCGATATGGGTCCTGTGCCTGGCAAAAGCTCAATCAAAAACTCAATGTCCCTATCTGGTGGCATGCTAAAAATTAACACCCGGTTTAGGGGTAAAACGGGGCTTCTGCTGAGCTCCAGAATTGTACTTCCCCTGTCCATACTTCCTCTTGCGGTTTTCAATCTGCTGCTGCTTTCCCTCAATCATAAGAGCACGATCTACCAACTCCTGGTAGTTGTTGAAGCTTGCTACCATCAACTGCATACTCAGCTCGTCATTCAGTCCTTCCAGAAACTTCTCCTGCTTAGCTGCATCCGTAGCAACGTCATCTGGGGCATAACGTGCTAGCTTACTAAAGTCATCCACATCTTCGCCAACTGTCGGTCCTCCTTGGCGCAAGTTGCGTAAACTCACGCTTCTTCATGGCCATAGCTCCCTTGCTTGAAACATGGGCAAGCGTCTGGAAAGCTTGCTGGCCCAGTCCATGTAGCGGTGTCTACAGGGTAAGTGGCTGTAAAATTCTCCCACCATGCTGCTGCGGGTCCGTCAAGCTGATGTGCGGCAAATTTCACCTTTTCCCCGTCTGTACATCCTGCAGTGGTCAACTCCCTTCCTATCTTACAGAGCCAATCATCTGCCACTATCGGCTCGGTGCTACTGGAAAAACACCCATGGATTCGGCCCTAAGAAAAGCGGGTTAAATGATCGGCAATTGGTGGTGGTGGCGGGTTGTTGTTGTTGTTGTTGTTGTTGTTGTTGTTACGGTTTTGGACTAGCAAGCTGCATCAACGATTCCGCTTCCGGATTAACTGAGTGAGCTCCGGTGGGAAAGCAAATCCATTGTCACGTCTCGGAGGCATCTGAGGGTTTATGGAAAAGATGAGAGTTAAGAATAGAATGAGGTCTAAAGAGAAAACACAACCCAAATGCACATGAGGCGAATGCACACAAAATCACTTCATTCAATCAAACAAAAGCATACAAACGGTCTAGAACTATCGCAAAAGTGCGTGGACTACGCTTTGTACATGGTGGAACACTACTATCGTTATGGTGGTCAACTAGAAAACTACTCCGATGAAGACTCCATGATATCTGCTCCAGCTTCATCAACATAGTCATCATCACTATAAATGGGATCCAGTCGGGTGTCGTCGATGATGATATAATAATCCGGGCAAGTGGAATCGTCATCTTCTCTCTTGGGTGTTGTACCTCCATGAATACTTCAATCTTCTCCTTAAGGTTTAGATTACATCTCACTAGCGCTGACGCATCTCCTCCATGAAATCCTTGCGAGTGGCCTTCAGTTCTCCTTCTAGCTCGATAATTCTAGCCTTTGCTTTCTTCAACTCCATCATGTCCGGCACACATCCGGTTCCTCTTGGCGTCGAATGTGCTGGTTTAACTCTGGATAAAGGCTACAATGGATCTATCCTTCTTGGTGCTAACTATCTCCCATTGTTCATCTCGGCACCCACAAATCTGGTAGATAGTATCCTTGAGGTCATCTTGGTAGACTTCTCCAATCGCGTCCCATGGTGATGTGAGCTGCCATGGTCCACTCTTGGAAACAGGAATTTGCCATCAGCCACTCTTTTGCCATCTGCCATTTGATGGCAAAGAAGGTCTTGCCATTCCAAGATAAAAAACAGATGGCAAAGAACCGGCAGACGAAAAGAAACATGGTTGCCATCAGCCAATTCTTTTGCCATCTGCTAGTGGATGTCAAATATTTCCATTCCGCGGCCAGATGGCAAAGAGGTTGGCAAACTGTGGCCGTCAATCATGTAACGGCGCATCAGGCCCACCTCTTTGCCATCTCGCCGGTGACGGCAAACATTCTTGCCATCTCGCGGCAAATGGCAAAGATTCTTTGCCATCTCTTGGCGGAGATGGCAAAGAGATGGGGGTTTATTTTTTTCCGGGTAAAAAATGACGCGTGCAAAGGCCATACCCCACCGCTTACCCACCCACCCACCCGCGTGTGCCCTCGTTAGCCCGTGCTCCTCCCATGGAGGCCACCCCGATCTCCGTCAAGCCCCCTGCCGCCCCCGCACCTCAAGACCTCAATTACGCCGTCAGGCCCCTCTCGCCGTGGAACCCCGCCCTGCCACCGCCGGCGCGGTGGCAGCGGCTCGAGGGCCGGCGCCGCCGGATCCCGACAACATGAACCAGCTTCGCTACCGCCACCCCGCCCAAGAGGGTGAGCTCCCCTCGCCCGTGCCCGTTCGTCGTCGTTCCTCAAGGCGACTTCTCGCCGGGGTTCCCCGCCGGCTGATCTGACCGAGGCGGGCGTTTGTTGTTTGAGCAGGCGGAAAAGGTGGAGGACGCCATGATGGGTGCAAGCGTGCGCTTTGCAAAAAGTCGAGATGCTTGAAGTCGTGGTGACCACTCCCCTGTCCCTCGATTCTGGCAAGTGATGATTTATGGCCGCAGACCCTAGGATGTGCCTGTTTCGCCTTTGTGGTGCTTGGGTTTCTTAGAGCGAGACGGCCGATTTTGAAATGTTGGGTCTTGGTCTTGGCTTCGGCTGCTCAGATTAAGCTTCGTTTAGGTCTTTGGAGAGGGCATATCTCGCTACGAGGGTGGGATGGTTTAATCATCCCGTCTAATTTGATATCCTGGCCACACATCTTTCTAGTTTTCAAAAATCCCTTTGATGCTGGGTTCTCTCTAGTGAAGCCCGGTAGCAGCTTTGCTTCTTATGTAGTATCTTTGATGAAAAAATCAGGAAATTATTCTCTGATATATGTGCTTCTTGAGAGGTTCCCAAATTCAGAATTAGTTTTTTCATGATGGGGAGTGCATCGCTTGTTTTTAGCATTTGTTTGTGCGCTATTTCACTATATTACTACGATTCCGCTTCCTAAAGTTACCTCGATTCCTCCTTTGAAGAAACATAGCTCATGGAGCAGCTCTTATATCTGTGTGCTTTGGTAGCGACTTATAATGTGTTCCGTAGATAAAAAGCGACTTCGAGATCTTTGCTATGGAAGTGCTTTAGAATCCCTTCTTTTGGCATTTTATTTGCTGAAATTTTAGTCGTCTTGCTTATTACTCCCTCCGTGAAAAAAAAAGAAATATAGAGCATTTTAGATCACTAAAATAGTGATCTAAGCAGTCTTATATTTCTTTACCGAGGGAGTAATCTAAAAGGAAGTCCGCAAAGGATGCACTGACTTAGTTGCATGCTGAAAAGCACCTCCGTCCCGTAATATAAGATTCTGGGTTTGTATTTTTCTTAATAGCAAATGGCTGAAAAGCTGTTTTAAAAGAAATATAGGGTTAGTGTTCGCCATTAACCCAAGTTGTACAGGCGATACCAATGTTCAGCTAGGAGCCGAATCAACATGCGTGTACAAGTTTAGATTGAGGAGCTACCCGATTAACCAGGTTTTTCAAGTTTGTTTCAAGAAGAATAGTACTCCCTACGTCCCAAAATATAAGAACGTTTTTAACGGTACACTAGTATCAAAACGTTCTTATATTATGAGATGGAGGAAGTATTTTGTACTTGATTACTATGTATAAAACAGAGAATAAAAACTGCTTGCCAAGGCACACCTGATCTCATTTTTTACACTGTAGTAGTCGGTGTTTAGTTTCCGGTGCAAAAGTTTTGTAACATTTAGTTTCACACAAGTCATCCCTATCGTGTCTTGACTATTTTATTTCTTCCAAAAAGCTTACTCCTTTGATTTACGACAAAGATGTATTAGCAAAAACCATATAACCCGGCTGTTTTGGTATCGACTAAAGATGTGTGTTTATGCATGGTTTTCGATTCGATGGCTTGCACATATCGAAGGCTTTCTAGGGTTATTATCCAAACCCCTTTTGAGCTCAATATACAATGCCAAATTAAATATGTATTCATCTCCCCTTGCCCTTGCCATTTCCAAGTGATTACTGAAGATCATGCAAGGATCAGGGCATTTTCACTTCATCCTAATTTTGCTTTCATACTGACAATTCCGAAGGATTGATGGTTTTCGATAGATTATTTATTGCTGTAGCTTATTCATTTATTTATACATGCCTTTTAAAGTTACAAAAGAATTCCTAGTTTAATGCACTAGAGTGAAGCTGAATTCTATTGTTTATGTTCACTAGTAGTAAAACTTGAATGTATTCTACTAGTGAAAGCGATTTGGTGGCAAGCTTGGTCCCATAGGGACAATTTGTTTCTCTAAATTCCAGAGACCTTTGCCGTTTTCCTGAACAGTAGTAACAAATTAAATCTGGACACTTGGGCTTTTTAAAATAATTTCTCCTATTGCTTTAGGATGCAATCATGTTTCTTTACACAATATGTTGTTGTAATGCACCCTATTTTTTGTAAGCTAGAAAGTGCAATATCAATTTGTAATGGACCCGATTTTTTCTTGAGATCTCGGCGCTCTACCCATTGGCCTTGGCATCGACCTTGGCTTGGGGACTAATAACTCCTAAATCGTTGTTAGCTGGCGCCAAGACACATCTTTGACTACTTTCAAATCATCAACATGTTTGCCTTGGAATGACAGATATCTCGGTGCACCCACTGTGAAATATAAGGTATTTCTGATGCAGTATGAGGCCCAGATTTGTTTTAAATATTTCGAGGCTTCTTTGCTTAGCGAACTCGAGGCATGCTAAACATAAATTTGGCAATGATGCAGGGGAGTGATAGCAAGTGCCCTAGAAACCAGTGCTAAAAGCCTATCTCCAAATACAAAGGAGAGCAAATTTGGCTACACCGTCTAGAGACGAAACAAAGTAACAATGAACATGATAAAACTCGGCCAGGTGAGCTTTATTTAAATGGCGTAAACATATCAATCAGATTGCTTACTTCTCTTCTTTTTTCTTGGCAAGATTCCTTACTCCTCCCGAGGGACATATCTTTAGGTTAAGCAGTGCAGAGAGTCTCTGGAAGTCTGCCGCATTGTCAAAAAATAAATAAATTCAGAGAACAAGCGATCTTCTTCTGTCATAATATTATTATTTTCTCAAAGGCGGTTGGGTGGTACCTAGAGTGTGCAATGCTCACCCGAGCACACTGAAAAGAGGTATTCCTCACTTTTTGCCTTTGCTTTGTTACACTTTGCAACAAAATTGACATATATGATGAGCGGTGTTTTCCATTCATGATGTTAAATATTCTGCTGCCATTTCACGTCGGAAGGTCTTGTCTTGAGGATTCCGCCGGATCCAAGGCTGAGGAAACTACTGAGTAGAAAAAACAAAAAATATTACCAAAGGAGGCGTCTCAAAATGAAAGGTGTGCCACACACCATCTAGAAACTGGCGTAATAATCTTCTTCTTCTAACTTTCTTCTTTCCATTTTACAGATTTGCTTAAGATCACGGAAGCTTGGGTTGATGGAGTGCTTGTATTTAGTTTTGTTTTGACCTTGTGAAACTTGCTCTACATTATGGATGAAAGCTGTGGTAATATTGATGAAACTATGTATATGTCGGATGAAACTTGCTACTATTGGTAACATGTTTTTGGATACATATGTGTTCATGACTATTGGTAATATGTGTTGAATATGCTATATTGGTCATATAAATAGATTTGTGTTTGATTTACTGTGAAAATGAATTGATATAAGAAAAAAAATTAAATGGGGCAATATAGTCACTTTGCCATACGCTCTTGTGGTGACCCCAGATGGCAAGAAAGGCTTTATATCGGTGGCAGAACGGCACAAGCATTCAGCCTTACTACCATCTGTGGCGGATGGCAAAAACTCTTGACCTTGCCATCTATTTGTGGATACAGCATGGCAAAGCTTCTACATCTACCAGAGATGGCAAAGCTGCTATGAGCTCTTTGCCATCGACCGGACCCGGATGTAGCTCGCTCCTGAAACTCTTGTCGGCCATCGGCCGGATGGCAAAGCTGACCACTGAGCTCTTTGCCATCGGCGTGAATGGATGGCAAAGAAGCTATCTTCTTAACAGGGTTTCGAACCGAACTGTTTGCCATCTGTTTGGCGGATGCGTAAAAGCCTGCCATCACTTGAACATGCCTTTGCCATCTGCCATGGCGAGATGGCAAAGTCTGAATTCCGATAATGGTCTTTCCCAGGACTCGGGTTGGTGCATCAAAGGTTACATTCTATGCGCTCTGTAGTGGCGCGAGCGTTCTTCCTGGAACTTGAGCTTGAATCTTCAACGCTCCTCTTCGGGTGGAGTGGGCGTTGTAAGGTCTGAGTGAAGCTTGGTATTAGATGTTCGAGTGCTTGGTGACTTCGCCGGTGTCGTCCAAAGGGTTTATCTTCATCCGGTACTGTGTAGAAATTGATCCTACGCTTCCATCATCCTAAAAGAGTAAAGAAAAAGATGAGTGATGGAAATGAGAAGGAAGAGTAGTGATCTAGGGCTTTAGCTTAGTGGTGCGTGTCTGCGGTCGGCGTGTGCTCACGATACTATCTTTATAAGCGACCGGACATCAAGCGATCCCGATCTACGTGCTCAGAAATGTCATCCTGGATCGATGTCTTGACACCACCACGATGCCAGAAGGATTTATATGAGTAGCAATCACACACTTATTACATCGAATGTCTCAAGAGAAGAGAACTTATTACAATAAAAATGGCTTAAGGCCATCTAAAATGATAACATCGGAAGGCTTGGAAGATAAAGTAGGTCCATCAACTCCAAGCGGCATCATGAGTATGGAACCACGACCTAAAGGCACTGTACTCGTCATCCCGAAAAAGTACGCAACATGAAGCGTTGCGGCAGCAGCTTAGTCAGCACATGGAATATCTTTGTGCAAAATGCCTTATAGGAAGTAATGAAAGGACCAGCTATACCACCATGCATATATGAAACTGGTGGAAAGCTCTATGGTTATAGTTTTGCGTAAAGCAAATTTTTCCCTACTTGCCAAAGGCAATAAATTTTTTTAACTATCATGGTGGTTGTTAAATGTGAGAATGGTTGACGAGCATCCTCAATCCCAATTAAAGCATCATTATTAAACCCAACAAAATTAATTAAAGTAACATAATGAGATTCACATGATAATTCAGAGTACTATAGATACTCAAAACGTCCATAGCAGGGACACGGCTAACCATGATTAGTTTAAGTACACTCTGCTGAGAGGTTTTGCGCACTTTTCCCCACACCCAGACTTCGGCCGCCTCCCAGTTGATTTCTAGCACTTTATAGGGTGTTTGAGAAGCGGATGGCCGAGACATAATCTTCGGAAGCGCTAGCACCTTACGATCCGGGTAGAGCCGTACCAACCTACATCCCCTACATCCAGCTAGTCTACCATTGCCAGAGTTATGCGACTTAGTCAACTAATGCTTCCATGAGCCCATAGTAGCTTTGTGGCTGCTACGGAAGTTTCTAGCATGAATAATCTTACCGCAGTCCCTTTGCGAGCTTTGGGTGGCGGTCCAAAAGAAAAGCGAGGCAATCCTGGAATATCCGGGTACCTCCAATCCACGCAGAGATGTGTATTTTAAGTTGCCACCTTAGATAAAACATTTAATGTGCTAACAAACTCACATCTTTCATGGATATCTCTCACCCAATCCCGTACTACTAGCATAAGCGAGGGCACTTTGATAAACAAAAGTAGAAGTAACTCCCAGGGTTTGATAATAAAGAAAGCAGGTTAATAGGTACTACCTCATCTACTTTCCCA